>JAWWEE010000158.1:12351457-12407795 GCA_035221455.1 Xenops minutus
TTTCCTTTTCCTTTTCCTTTTCCTTTTCCTTTTCCTTTTCCTTTTCCTTTTCCTTTTCCTTTTCCTTTTCCTTTCTTGTTCCCATTCCCTTTCCTTCTGATATCCAACCTGAACCTCTCTTGGTGAAGCCTGAGGCCATTTCCAGTTGTCCCATTGTTGTTTACCTATGAAAAGACCTTAAAATATACCCCACCTTAATACATAGTCTTTTAGATCATAATCCACCCAAACATGCTTCTCTTTTAGCCCTAACATCTTGAGGGGAACCAATGAGACATTTAAAATAACTCCCCCCAAATTATTTATTTGATAAACCTCTTTGTCCTGTCTAGGCCCAGAAGAGCTAGAGGGATTTGCAGAGCCAATTTCTTTGCAGCTTTTGCTACAAGTTTTAGGAAAAATGGATAATTCTCATTAGTATCATTACAATAGTCTCTGGGAGAAGTCCATCTCTCAGAAACTGTGGCTGCCAAGAATATAGATGGAACCAATTGCTCCAGGGCTCCTATCAAATCCAAATATGCCAGAAGGTGCATTGCCTGATATTACTGAGCTTATGTTTGAAAACATTCATGAACTGTTCAAAAAATCTGCTTTTATAACACCATCAGATAATAAATATCTGTTATGTTCCTTGCATGCTGATTGCTACCTCTAGTCCTTCCCTGCAAAGATGCTCAGAACTGTCCTCTTATAATCTTTGCCTAATCCTCAGTATGCATATCCGTCTTCCCTAGTAGCACAATGAAAGTATATCACGTGGTCTGGAATGTGGAATATAACCATATTTTCCAATGTTAGAAGATATTTAAAAATCCAGAAGAGTTCAATATGTTTAGGGGGTTATATGGTTTCCAAACAGGAAAGCTAGAGGTAGGAAGTTGTCTGTTCCTATTGACCTGTATTAAAAAAAAAAAAAAAAGTTGCTCTGATCTTTCAGTGTGGAAGGTGTTCAGATAATTTTAGCTCTTCCTAGACAATATGGTGTTGGATTTCAGGTGTCTCAAAGACATCAGTGAACATCTGCTTGGAAGTTTCTGGTTGAAAGATAAAACTTACATAATATTTTTAAGTGTTTTCCATCTCTTGTCATGTTCTGCAGGTTCTTGCCAAGCAGAACACGGTTCAGATATCTCAGTGTCATTTTTCTTGGTTTTTTAGGACCATGCACGGGGCTGTCAACAGGCTCTAATAGAACACAGCGGAAAATGGCAAGGACTAGACTGAGGGGGTTCAAAAGAGTATAATCTCACATCAGATGAAGGCAGAATCATGGGATGGTCTGTCTGCCTCAGGTAGGTAAGTGGAAGAATGAACTTTTGCTGCACTTCCTGAGCAAGGTGACATATTTTATTCTGTGTTTGGATGCTGAAAGATCAGATCAGAGAAGCTCTGGAAGGTCTTATTGTAGGTGATTCTGAGCTCCTGATTATGCTAAAGAGTCTTTCAAGAAGGCATGCCACTTGGTGAAACTAAATGGAAGAAATTCCCGGGCTCTGAACTCTGTGATCTTTTTAACCTTTGCTCATTAGCACACTTCATGAAAAAAAGCATAGTATTAGATAAATTCCTTAGATTTTGAAAGAGTAACATTTCTTGTGTCTTTCCCTCAGCATGTATCCATGTGCGTGTGCGCATGCACACACACAGGCAACACAGACATATCTATCTGTCTATATATAATCTTCAGCGGAAGCTCATGTATAGGGGAAATTCTGGGAATAATTAAGAAAAGGATACTGCATGCTCCAGCAGACGGAATACATCTTTTTCATTTAAAGCAGTTTTTTTTTTTTCCTTTACCACCAACTTGCTGCAATTAGGAGGTTGCTGGAGAGATATCAATTGAGATTTGGAAACTGTTTTCTAGAAATGTTTTGAATTAAAATCTAATTGGTAGCTTTCTTTGATAACTATTTTATTGTTGGGTGCAGCTAGATGGAAATCCACCACAAAGGGAACTCAATTTTGTTTGTCATTAATTTTAACTTGATTTCACAAATGATTTACATATATGATATTTTTCCCTATTTGTTCTATACTGTTTCTGAACTCCTGTTAGCAGCATTTAGACTGATGTAGTATCATTTTCCCACTTATTTACATTATTTTAAAATATTCTGCTTTAGCTCAAGCATGGGTATCAGCAAAATGGTGAAAACAGTAAGTGGACCAAGGTGAAATTTCCTGCAGTTTATGTAAAACTGTGGAATTAGTGACCCTGAGGATTAAATTTCATTGTTTTACCTAAGACATGTTTGAGTGTTGTGATCAAAGGAAAGTAGACCTGCACTGGAAATATATAGTCATAACAAAGCATAATTGATCAAATAAGATCAAATTGCATAGTAACAATGAGAAAAGTCAAGGCTTGGATACATAGTCAAGTTACCCCAGGTAAAGATTTTACCACAAGTACATGGCCATGTGTAGTCACTAAACAAAAGTAAAGGTCAGCTAATTCAATGGACCATATGAAAACAGTGGAAGATACCTGCAAATAAACATTGGAAATATGAATGAATAATTTTATGGAGGGAAGATGGAATATAGGAATGACAGCAGAGAAGTAATTTTGCTAACAATGAATGCCAAATAACCTGGGCAGGCAGGACCCCAATGAAAACACTTGACCAATCCAGTTGACTCTACAGGCTTTTGAACATACTCATGGAATAAGAGAAAACAGCCACTTGCACAGGCCAAAATCTTTACAAAGACATAGCTGATATTTGCCTGGAATTAATTAAGACTATCATTAGTACCAGACAAAGGCAGGTATATAAGGGCTTGTTCATGGTGAAAACATAAATATTGAAAGCTTTTTCTCTTGAAAATTGAGTTAAGAGGCAAAAGTACAGTAGGAGCTTCTTTGAATGTTTGCAAAGAGGAGGACAACATCTCACTAAATCACTGTACAGGACCCTAGCATTCCCCCACTCCTGATTGATTTAGGGATAAAGCAGGGTTCACTTAAAGGGGTGTGACAGCTACAGAGATGTACCTTCCCCAGGAGTACCTAAGCAGAATTCCAGTACTGCTGCCCAGTATACTCCATCAATACAGGAAAGCCAGCAGGAAACCGTGATGACACTGTGCATTGCAGTCTCTTAAGTAACAAACCAGCCACACCTCCACTGCCTCAGTGTTGTGCATGGGGCTGCCTGAAGGACTGTTTATAGTTGTAGTTTGGTTCCTGTTGTCATAAACTTCTGTCTCTGCAAGACACTAATTCATATTAGGTTGTCTCCCTGCTTTATTTGGAGTTATTTGTGTTGTGGTTCCACTCCAAAAAATGTTTATATAAAAAGACAATCTCTTCCCTTAGCAGATGTGTCCTGAAAGTGCTTTCAGTCAAAGATATTACTGACTTTGGTGACTCAGATATTTCTCAAATTCTTTCTAACTGTGGCTGCATTGAAAAGAGAGATTTGATTTATATGTTTTCTATACATCATCAGTATACTAGGCTTATATACATGAAACTGAGCATAAAGTTGACAATTAAACCTCTTTTTTTTTTTTTTAAGAATTGATAGTAATGTATAAGAAAAAAAACAAGTGGTTTGAAAATAAAGTCTTTTCACTTCTTAAATAAGAAGCTATAATTGGAAAATTGCTGTGAGACTGTAACTATGAACAGCAGTCATATGGTTTTTATACTTCTCAGATGGAAATTATACATATCAACGTTGCCTTGCATTAACTTTAAAAATATTTGTCTTTTATAAAATATTTTTTTAGGGTGTTTAATTAAATTGAAATGGATTTCATCCAAAAAAAGGGATTCCTTTGATAGTTTTATAAATTCCTCACTGCGAAATTCAGAATTGGGAAGATCTCAAGAGCTTTGATATTGGTATTTAAATTCCGTTTCCACATGATTTTTTGATAATTTTGCCTGTGCTGAGGAAGCATTTTGCCAGTATTTCT
Source organism: Xenops minutus (assembly GCA_035221455.1). Taxonomy (NCBI): domain Eukaryota; kingdom Metazoa; phylum Chordata; class Aves; order Passeriformes; family Furnariidae; genus Xenops; species Xenops minutus. The sequence goes on from JAWWEE010000158.1 coordinate 12,355,391, forward strand.
TACTATTTGTCTTTGCTAATCCAGTGCCTCTTTTGCCATTGTACATATATAATCACAGGTTAGAAAGGCACTATTTGGTTAAAAGGATCACACTGTCAATGAGTATCTAGGTTCCTTCATTACTTTCTGAATGGAAGCTCTCCACTCACGGGATAATCTGATAAGTGTTCATGTGTACATTCTCTTGTGCTAAGGTGCCACTTAGGTGACAAAACCTGGGGCTTGGACTTGCTTTTGTTGTAGGAAATTACATGTAGCAGAGAAAGGGCACTGAAGATGTACCCATTGTCAAGAGGTTCTCCCTGAGATTCCTCTGTGTAGACTGCATTGCAGAAAGTCTTGGCCAGAGTATGAAGAATTCTGAAAATGTACAAAAATGCCAAGAACTTGATGGGAAATAAATGGGCCTTTTAATAAAGACTATTGCTGAAATTTTGGTCAGCAATGAGAAAGGGAAGGCATTTCTAACCAAGACTCTTTCTAAACAACATTTGAAAACTTTTTTTTTTAAAAAATCTGATATTGGGCAACTTTGGTCATCTGAGATCTATTCTAGTAGTCTGAGTAAGGTTCTTTGAGCCATTTTACCTTAGTCTGTGAAAGACAAATCAGGACAGACCTCAGATTCTGTACAGGTGACAGTTCCATATTTGGGAAGGGTAGTAAAGGCTCCTCTTTGCAGACCTTTATCACTGAGATCTTTTGTAGAAAGAGGGAGAAGTCATCAATAGGCCCACAAATCACTGTCTGAGTCTGAGGGACAGACCAAGTCTCCATGGAAGAGCTCTACCTGGGGCTGGTAAGTAATCACAGGTCGTTGGGATCACAGAAGGTTATTTCTGTCCTCCTCATAGTGACATATTTATAAGATCAGTTCAGGCCTGGAGTCAATCTCAGTTTGCTATCATGCTTCCTTCCACCAGGGAGTGCCAACTAAACAGCCTGTATTCTGCTGCATAGGGATTCTACACAGTAGTAGAGTGTATAAAATATACAGTTAATCCTCAGTGCTTTTTTAGCTTGATTCATTTATGAAAGCAGATTTTAAGGCCAGTAAAATAATATCGAGTATGCACACAACAGGAAAAAAAAATCTTTATCCAGAGTATTTTTAAGTAAATGGTTTTTTAAAAGTCTGTGCAGACATGCTGGCTTTTTACCTCCTCTTGTTTTAACCTATGACTGATTCATCAGCTGAAGTGTAAAGAAACAGATCTTCTTATGGTAATTGATTCTCAGGGGCTATTAGTGTAAACGTAAATGCTCAACATAGATGTTACGTAGGTGGGTGATAGAGAGAAAACATAAATTGTCAGCAATATAGGCCAGTCTGTTCATACCATAGGGTGAGAAAGTGGAGAATGTTAGAAATCAGAGACTCAGAAATACCTCCCAGAGTTGGCTGTCAGTGCAGTCTCCCATTGTGAGTAATTATAAGAAACATACTGTGCAAGAGTCGATTCTTGTCCTTTATCTCACCAGGTAAAACAATTATCTAAAAATAATAGAGATTTCAGGTAAAATTTACAAAAAGACTTACAAGAGTTAAATACCTAGCTGATACTGACCTTCTATGGGATATGAGCATCTAAATTTTTTAGGTATTTTTGAAAAGTGTTGAAACTTTATATTCTTCTGTAGCCCTGGACTAGAATTCATTTATGCTCAGAGCAACTGTAATTTTCAGACCACAGAGAATAAGTGTACAGCACATAGTGAAAGCCCAAGACAATAATCTAGTTGAACTAGCACAAGAAAAATGGTAAGCTTAGCTCCAAAGTACTAGAAGAAATTATAAAAAGTGTTGGTTCTTGCCTTTTTTGATTTAAAATCCTTACAGTTTATGCTTTCCATCTGTTCTTTGGAAGTCTAAGTGTTTAAAACATACTTTCTTTATTTTTTTTTTTTTTTAAAAAAAACCCCAAAGATTAGGGTCTTACATCATCACATGACTCCAGAAATCAGATCTTCTAAGAAAAAAACAAATAAATTTTAGGCTTTGTGATAAAATTAAGAGACTAAATTAAACATATATGCATTTATAAATCCTCTAAATAATCTGGAGAATATAATCTTCATTTTTCAGGACATGTTGTGTGCATGAGATTCTCTTTTGTGTTGCACCTGTCTGGATGGTGACTGCAGGACGATGGGTCTGACACCCTCCCAGTGTGAAGGTTTCATGTGCATCCTGACACAGGCCATGCCAGAATGAATGAGGCTAGCCCCTGCACTAGCGGATAAGAGGAGGAAACAACCTTTTAAAACTCTTCCCCATCTTGCATACAATTCACAGTCCTTTTCAGAAAGACCCTCAGGCAAAACTCCTAGGCACTACGGGATCAAACCTGTACTTAGTAGGAGATGCTTTCCTTCCTTCTTAATTGTGAAGTGTCAGTTCCCAACAGCAAGTACATTCTAGTATGCTGCCTTTTTATGAAGATGTGAGAACCACAAGGAGTCTGGGATTCTAAATTTCTCTCAGATCCCTTATACAAAAAAAAAAAAAAAAAAGTCCAGATGTTACACAAAACATTTAAAAGACTTTATTTGAAAAACATTTTCTTTCTAAATGGGAGTTTATGCAGAGTAAAATTAAACATGTTTTTCTAACTAAACATACTAGTTTGTATCTTGTGGCAGGGAAACATAAATATGTAAAAATAAAAACAATCTGAGACTTGCAGTTAATCTTGTTATGCCAGCTTGAATAAGATCCCCCAATGAAAGGATATGCGTCTTCTGCTGTAATCCCAAATTCCTAGACCTGGCCCCAGGACCAGGATCTTCAAACTGTAGCCTCAGTCCTGCTTGGGAAGGAAATACACCTCAAGCTTATTAAATTCTGCTGGTCACCGCTTTTGTAAATAGTACTGTACCAATCCAATTACATCTGTGAATGTAGCAAGAAAAATTACTTATCCAGTAACTTTGAGGTGTAACTTTCAGAACCAAATATTTTCTGTGTATCTGGTTTATGCTTTCCCAGCTTTTTGGGACAGGTTCCTTTCTGAAAGCCAATCTACTCAAAGGTCCTTTTCCCTCTCTTTTAAAGACAGCTACTGTGTTTGCCTTCTCCAGTCCTGTAGGACTTTCCCTAGCCTTTCCGTAGTATTGAAAATAATAATTTCTGGGTTAGAGATTGCCTTGAATTGCTTTAAAATAACTTTAAGGTGAATTTTCTATCAGGGCCTGCTGGCTGGAATGCATCTGAACACACTTCAACTTCCGTTTCAGGCTCTGCACATCTCCCTATATTAAAATTAAAAATCTTGTCTATACAGCTAAGCTTTATGGTGGAAAATTAATTAGAAAGGGAAAAAATACCTTGGTCTATTCTATGACACCTAGTTTTCTTTCCTTTTTTCATGTTCAGTAATGAATGCTTTCTTTTTCCTTTCTTCATCTGTCATGAATCAACATTTTTCATACTAATCACATTTATCTATTTTGATACTAAGAAGTCATTTTTAATCTAAACCTTACATGTCAATCTATTTCTTTATACACATCTTTAGTCAAAGCTGTTTCCATTTTGTTAATCTTTATTTTCTTTTGACTTATATGGTAAAGGTCCTGAAGTTTCTGCATTGCTTTGTTACATTTTCTTTTTCCTCTCCATTAAGACAGATGGCTAGTATGCCCTTTATATTTGATGGCATAACCAACCCTTTCTCTGAAGTCCTATTTTTTCATAAAATTTACTCACAAATGAGTCTATCTATATATGATATTCCTGAGCTGGTCTGCTGTCCTACTGTTATTCCCACCACCTTTTTTTTCTTGCATATCACGAACTCTTTACATTTTCTGTCATGTTTGCATTTGACCAATCACTCCTCATTAGTTAGAATCAAGTCCAAATTTTTGTTTCTCTGGAGCTCTGCCTCCTGAAATACTTCTGTTCTGTATGCCAAAGTGACCTGCTTCTGCCTTGCTTTTTTGCCACACATAGTCAGGTAATCAAAATTCATCTCCACTCTCTCTTGTCTTCCCTATTACTATAGTTCTCCCTGTTCCAATAAGAGATGTTAGTTTCCTCCTTCCTCTAAGTAGTCCATGCTTACCATAAAAATATACCTGTCTTTTTCCTGGTCTATCTTTATTGATCTCCTTCCAGGACTACAGGAAAAGTAGACTAATTCTTGGCATATATTGAAAAGTCTTTAATTTTCCCCCTCCTTTTCCAGCTTTAAACTGTACCATTCTTGATCAGTATTGTTACCCTGTGATGTGTTAATCTCTAACACAACTTTTTAGTGTCCACTTCATTATCCTATAAGGTTTCAGTTTATTCCTTATTACTCTAGCCTTTTGAGTATCAGCGTGACAGATTTGTCAGGTTGTTGTGATAATGATTTTGGTCTCTCTTGTGATTTACATTTACCTCCAGCATCATATTTTTAGCAGTAAACAGATTTTTACCATAACTTTATTTCAAACCTTGTTTAAAAAGTTCCTCACTAGACTAACAAATTGATGCCTTTGGATGATTTCCCTGAATTATCACAGCAGACAGGTAGTGGAACAGAGTTGTTATTGAAAAAAAAACCCTGACATCAATATGGTCTGTGCCTTAAAGCATTTGTCTCTTTCCCTGCTTATTCCACTGATCACTTCTGGAAATAACTAGAGGAAACAAAGATTTTCTAAACAGGGATATGTTCAGTCTGCCAGGTTCAACTGTTCATAGCTGTACAGACACAATACCACAGTTATGTAGAATGGGGAGGGCAATGGCAATTAGTTAACCAAGCTCAGCTAAAAAAGATCCATAACACAACTTTCAACAGTGCTTCGAGAGGCAGGTATTGCCATTCCTAAATCCTTCCTGCAGTGATAGCTGAAGAGATATAGATATAACATGGTCTAAAATGCAGCATAACTGTCCTTTCCAGCTGCCAAGGGGTTTACTGAGGAGTAATGTCTTACTTTAGACCATACCTGGAGAATACACACATAGTGTGGAGTATAGTTTTCTTTTGTTCTCAGCTATGGTGGTGAATACATTTCTATAATCAGACATATTTTAATTTTTCTATAGCTTGTTCTCACATTAGAAAATCTCAAGTACTAGTATTACCTATGGGTCATCTGGTATATCATCACAATAACAGTGGGAAGTTTCTGTTGAAACAATTATGTTGATTGGATTTAAATCTTGCAAACAATATTTGATCTCTTCTAGTGTAAGGGTGGATGCAGCTGGAATTTTTTCAATCTGCTGAGAAACAGATGCTGAATTTACAGATGACCACCAAGTTGGAAGTTTAATCTATTTTGACAGAATAGAATTTCTTTATGTAACACCAACAGCGGGGAAGAGTTTTAAGCAGTTAGGAAAATTTAAATATGTGTCATCTTTTAGAGATTACATCAGATACATCAGATGTATCAATCTGATGGAAAGCAGCTTTGTCCTGTCTTAACTCCTATACACTTCAGTTTCCATTAGAACCCCTCTTATTATAACAATAGTACTTTTATGATGATGTGGGAAGGATGTAGTACAGAAATACACATGCAGTTTTTAGGTTTCAGTTTCCTTGTCAATTATTTTTTTAACCCAATTTGCATTCAAGTTGTCTTTCTGCACAAGCATCCCTTGTACAACCGATGCTTTCTTTTATTAGATTCTATTGTGCTGTCAAGCCTAGTTTAAAATACAGTAATCTCATCGCTACTTACAATTACAAATATCTTCTGAATTCACAAACATATTAAACATGTGTAGGTAGCAAATTAGCTGAGAATCTCTACCAACTGCACTTACAGTAAATATCCTCCTTTTAGAGAAGGAGGATGCCTTTAAAAGTCAACAGTTGTTTTGGAAGTACTTTATCACATTTATGAAGCACTGCATCACATTTATAGCACACAGTGTCATGATAAGTTGTCCAAAGTGCCTGTCAGTTTGCCTTACAAACTGAAAAAAAAATGCACAGCTCAAAAGATTACCTTAAAGAGTAACAAGCAATCTTCAGAGGTTAGCTTATTTTTTCTGTTTTTCCATGAGACTCAAGCAATGTCATTAAACTTTCTGTTTCTCCTGTTTAATTTTTTTTTCAGTGTAACTTAATGGAAATAGCCTATTTTAATTTTCAACCATGAAATGTTATAAATAAAGGCATTTTAAAAAGTAAATAAAATTTAGGAGCTTTTTTAAAAGCATGCAGCTGTTCTAACACAAGAGATCCTAGTTAGCTATTTTTTTTTAATAAAAACCACAAAGAGGTCAAAGAATCCAGATTTTCTTTTTTTTTTTTTTAATACCCATTCACATTTAATGCAAATTCCAGCAATATATTCATGTTATTTCTTTAGGCACCTTTGGAGTGCCAGCAGGTAATTGAGTAATCTGAGCCAACGCCTCTTATGTCAGGAGCCTAAAGAAATACCCTGAGGATGACATTCAGAGCTGACTTATCATACACATTTCACAACTGAGGGGAAGATGAAACTATCAGAAATGTAAGAAGCCATAAAAAAGTGTCAATAAAAACAATTTTTTGCTGAGGATTTTGATCATTGTGAATCCTCCAAAGAAATCTATTTTGATTTGACCAAAATATTGTTAATGTGTACTGCCAAGAGAGTGTAATAGGCAACAAGATGGCTTTTCACAGCATCAAGAAAACATATTTCTTGGGACTATTAGTTCCCAGAATCTACTTTATGTTTTGTTGTTGAAAGGAAGCCTCTATCTTCAGGATTTAAGAAGGGTTTTAATAGCAGATTCCACCATAAGAAGTTAGCCAGGAGAACAGTGATTTCTGTGGCAGTGTTAGCCCAGAGAATTATTCCTCCTTTAGTGGTTAACATGACACAGCAATTATACTATCAACACTTACACTTTTTTTATTATTGTTTGCAAAACCATATGAAAAAGACAGTAAAATGAAACTCAAGAGGACTGGTCTCCAAGGGCAGGAATACAAGAGGTCATAGTTTTAGCAGAAAAAGACTGACAATTTAATTTGCAAAAGAAGAACTTCTACTTTCCAAGTTTGGGCAAGTGCTTTTCTAGAGTGTGTCAGTCATGGATGCCTGTTCTGGAATTGCCATACTATGGACACTGCTGACAATTGGCTCCTGTATTGTCAGCTGTTATCTGTCCCAAAAAAGTTGTTTTGTACCATTTGAGAACACGTGGATCAGTTTCTCCTTTATGACATGGATTTTAGCTGAGATTTGCCTCTTCCTGGCCCGCAAGACAAATACTTGAGGTTGCTTGGTTTTAGCCTTTCTTATTGCTACTTCGCTCAACAGTTTGGTGCCTTTGCTATCAATATGTGGTTTTTTTCCTACAAGGGAATGTAAAAAATGCTTTTTATACAAGGCAGGTGGGGATATAACCCCCTTCTGCATACCTGTGTGCCCAAGCCACGTGCACCAATTTAGGAATGAGGGATAAATCTGGGGAAAACTTTCCACAGCATTTCCTAGGAAAAGTCCTTTAGCCAAAAGCATAAGGAATCAAGAGTTATCTTTGGAGCTTTCCTACTGCCAGCCTTTGCCATTCGAGGGGTAACAACACAGAATGTTTTAATATAAATGAAGTATTTTATGTCTGACTTGTCAGTACCAAAGACCACATCACAATTAGCGCTGAACTCTGTAACTGCTCTTAGAGCACTTTGTGGTCACAGGACTCTGCCCTCTCTCCTGGCCATTCCTGTGCCCTCCTGCTCCATATTTACATGCACCTGTCTCCCCATTAACACCTCGTTAAGGCACACACCTGCTGTGGTTTCACTTAAACCCACTGCACTACAGCCATTAACCCTGTGTGTTTCATTATAAAGCACTCAGTACAATAGAAGCACTGAGTAAGGTTCACTAATGAGTCATGAATCAAAAAAAAAATGGGTTATATGGGTGTCTCCTTTTGGTTCAATTTCTTCACACTCCACTATTTAATAATTGATTGTGTATTAAGTATATTTTCAGCAAAAAAAAATACATAAGAGCACATGCAGTAAATCCAGCTGAAACAGCACAGTTTTGAGACAAAACACTAATGGATAGAAATCCAATACATATTTATAAACTGTAAGAGTGGCAACATTGAAATCACAGCTCTAGGGTGTAGGAGACCTCACTTCTATTCTAAAGTTTGTCGAACATCTGCAGCTTCACTAGAAAGTTTTATAATCTATCTGTGCTACTTCCAGAAAATTAATTCTGTCAACATGTGTGCTTAGGCCAGGATATACATACACAGCCCAGCAAAAGAGAAGTGTAAAGCAAAGTACAAACCTCTACAATATCAACTGTGCTGAAAAAAAATCCAAAATAAGAATTTTTGTTAGTATTTGCAGCAAAAAGAAACTATTGTGGGAGTAGCTAGTAAGTTTGATCTAAAGCTCAGAATTAGAATTACCATGGCAATTTCTCCAGCAGTTTCACTGACTTTGTTCCAAAATCTTCAATCACATTGGGATTTGATTAGGAAGATAAACTAGATATATAGACTGGATAAACATGGCAGGTGATTGCTCCCTAATTATGTAATCAAGAAATATGACAATCCATTATTTGATCATGATTCTGTGAATCTACCATAAGGAAAATGTAAGTTCTGGAGCTTCTTTTCTGTCAAAATATCATCTACTTGCTAGATAGGTACATAAAGCTATTGAATATGCTACTTTAATAGCTCAGTAAGAGGGACCCTCAGATGCACCTATACATTTGATAAATGACTTGTTGCAAATTACATTAAGTGGCCACAGATCAGTGTTTCTTACTAAACATCAATACAGAAGAGTGATTTGCTGTGTAATTTCTTTTCATCACTTCTTTATCATGGACTATTGCTTTCCTTGGTCAAATCTCTGATGTACCACAGAAGACACAAGAAGTGCTCTTTCAAATTTTGTATTGCTCATGTTGCTCAGTAATATAGGTCTTTGTACGTAAACAGATTTACTGTGTGGGAAACTCAGAAGATTTTTATGTCACTTGCATTGAAATTCTAATTGCAATACCCATTTTAACAGCCTCAGACGAACTTTAACAGGAGGCCTGGATTTTACAGGGATCAACTCAAAGAAGTTAAAATTCCTAAAACTGTAGTATATCTAACATTTGCATTTAAATACATGAAATGTCACTTTTTCCACTGTATCTTGATAACAGTTTTCCCCTTGGAATCTTACTCTCTCATGGAAATCTCTTTTTATTCTTGCTATTCACTTGACTGGTACTGATTTTGCTAGTGATCCTGGTGATTTTTACAGAATCAAAATATATAGAAAAACCACCTTACTATACAGAAATGATAATTGTTCCTGCACCTCTCTTTCCAGATATTTACTTAGAATGGAGATGATAATCCTCGTAAATATTAAAAGTACTGATGTGCAGTGTAAGGTGATCCACATATAAACCAACCCATTAAACCTGGCCATAGACTTTACACATTTCTTCAGCAGGGAAGCCCACCAATGGGGTGTTTTTAATAGGCATTGAAAGCTCCACTTTATTATTCACTGAGTAGAATTGACATTGGATTTGATTCAGTAAGGAGCACTAACTGCATAAACAGATGTCAACTGCTATTTGGTCTGTTGGCCATGGACAAGAGAAATAAATGGAAAATCTAACAAGAAGCACAGAACTAAAGATAGGGATCTTCTTCAAATGACAGCAGGATGAGCTTAACAGTAAAGTTTTCAGTATATCAGGTCAGCATGCTTCAATGTGCATCTGGAAAGAAGAAAATAGAGGGTGGGCTTTTCCCTTTAAGGGAGAAATACAACAGTAACACAGTACTCTTTAATTCTTTCTGAGAAATGCATCATTCCCTTTTTATATATCACAGTCAGTATTTACTGATATTCAACAAAGAATACTGTGTAGCTTACCACACTCATTAGCTGCCATTAGCTGCTCATTAGCATGCAGAAATAGAACCCACTGAAGTCAACGGAAAATGTTCTATTGAAATCTGTGGACTGAATCTCCAGTCCTAGCTAGTCAGGGCACCAGGGGCAGACTGTTATGTTGGTAGTAAATCATGCAATCCATTAACTTCTAGTGGCAACTCTGCCTACATATGTTTTCTCCATCATAATCCCATATTCATATGACTATGAAAACATCTGTCTGACTACAACAGCAATGGTTGTGGCCTGTTCTACTAAGCCTGTTATAAATACATGTTGAATGATAAAATCTTGCCCAAATTTCTTAGTCTTAGGCTTGCTCCTGAATGCTTATGTTTTCTTTTTTTTCTCTAATGGTTAAGAGAGAGATATCACATACTAGGTAGAATTATCCCCTATGGAACATTTTGTTCCATGTGGTGGAAATCTAACTGTAATGCTGAATGCTGGAAGCAGGGAAGGGAGGCTAGGCATTATAGATTAGATGCTGAAGGAGACAGGCAAAGAGAGTACAGTTTGGGGTACAGTTCATATTGTACCTAACCCAGTGTAGCTGTAAGTTCTTGCTGGGAGCAGTGGCCCTGCTCCCCCCTCTCTTCATCTGCCCCAGTTGCAGGCTTTGCCCTTTCTCTTGTACTGGCCTGAGCTGCACAGTCTCATGACCGCACAGCAGTTCAGTCCAAATGAGTGATCTGACTGAAAGGGGTGGGAGAAGGGGAAATGAAAAAACAATAAAAATCATGAAACTAGCAGTGGTATGACTTATGCTGCAGCCACAGTCATTTGACCTCTTGTAAGCCTTGTAAGCCTGTTGGTTAGGAGCAGCCAGGAGAGTGGGATGGTGCAGATCCATTCCTTTCAGGAGCCACTCACAGATACAGCGAAAGAGGAGGAAAGTAAACCACCAGCCTTTCAGTTATGTTATGGGAGCAGCAGACCAGGGCGCAGCCCTCGCAGGCCTGAAAATCCATTATAAAAACAGATAGTTTACAGAGAGCTTTAAAACCACTCATGGTCCCAACTCTCATCCAAGGGGAGAATACTCATGGAGAACTTCAGTCTTTTATTACACTCTTACTCACTCCCTGAGTCTGGAAGATCATGAGCCCCTTAAACTGTCATTTAATTCAGCAGAAGCTAATGACATGCATATTATTGGGACTTAAAGCTTTAAATCTTGCTCATACTATAAAAATACTCTACCTGTAACTAAATATACTTATCATTATTGGGAATTATGTAAATAAAATCCAAACCACCTGTCAGACAGTTTTATACTGGGGAAATAGAGTCTCCATTTAAAATGACATTTTAAAATTTATGCAATTTAATAAAACAATAAATTTCCATTTTTCCACTTTTGTCATTACGAAGCTTAAAGCCAGTTCCATATGTAGCACCTACTTGCATTTCACTCATGGGTTTATTACAATGAGCATCACTTTAAATTAAAACCTTCACATTTTCAAAGGAAAATAAATAGTTAATGATTTCAGAATTATTATTCTTTTCCACACAATCCCATAAAAATTTCCCAATGAAAAAGCTAATAAACCAATGGCGAGACACTTACATATGCAAATATGTTTCCGTTAAAGAGTTAAAGTGCTTTATAATATAAATTTGCTTTCAGTGCCAATATAATTAGATTGTAACAAGCAAACCCCTGCAACATAACACAGTGAAAATTTGAAAATTTGATTCTGCCTGGCAAACAACCAAGTCCCTGCGTGTGCACAAACCTGACATTAATAAGCTACAAGAGATTACATGATTTAGAAAAGAAGCACTTGGTGTTACAAAATCAAATAATAGATCTCTAGGCTATAATTAGGAGAATTGGGATTCAACAATGAAGTCATAATAATGTAATTTAGCTGTAAGTAACAGAGCCATGGAGTCACATTAGGAGGTGTGATCACATCTTTCAGCAAATCTCTGCTGTGTAGACTTATTGCTGTTCAGTTTAGTCTAGTACACAGCAACCTGTTGGCACAGAGCTCAGGCTCACAGCCCCTTGTTCTCTAGGTGCAGTATGGCAAAGTGCCACCCATGCATTTTTAATTCAGTCCTGTGACTTTTAAGTCAAAACAATAAAATTATATATACTGAGTGCAGAGTTGCTTGTGAATATTTGTATAAATTACTGCACAGCGTGGGTTTAGGGGCCGTTTAAGAACAAATATATTAAAAAAGAAAAAAAAAAGGCAAAATAAACTGCAGAAGCAGGGTGTTAGGTTTCTAGTAGGCTTGATGAACGTGTACTCTTCAGCTACTTTATTCATCTGTTTCTGTGGTTAGGAAATTACTCCATATCTGTAACTTTTTGCGACTGTAGTCCTGAGTCTCTTTTGCTCAATTCTTTACACTAGTGTGGCATGGCTGGTTTGCATGCTCAGCCCGGAATGCAGGTGTTGCACAGCCAATGGAAGTGGCTAACAATGGTTAGTGCAGGATGCACCTCAGCAGAGCCCCTCACTCAGCCCCACAGCCCTCCAGGTGTGAAAGGCAGCCCCAGCAGCTGGCCCAGGCAGAGGGAGGTGCCAGGGAAACTCTGGGCAGGCAGTGTGCAGCTACTCATGTTGGTGTTGACAGGACATCAAACCCAACTCTACAATTTTTGTGAAAGTTGCCATTTGATTTAGGCTACTGCAGAGGAATACATTGTATCAGCATCAGTTTCTCCTCAGTTTCTGTATTGAATAACAGAATAGGCCCTTTCTTTGGTCTATTGTCAGTTTAAGTTTGTTTCAAACATTTTGACCACAACTGCTTCTTTGTCATTCACTTGTCGTAACTAATAAACCAGACACACCACATTAATTTGTTGATTTTCTCTTTTAGGAGCTGGTGTCTAGTTAGAAGTGCAATCCTACCTGTTCAGTCGGTAACAAGCTGATTATTTTCTTCTCTCCATGCACATGTTGCCTGTGTTGTCATCTTGGGGCTGCCTCAGAGAGCCCTGTGTCCTGTCGTGCCTTGCACAGGCCTCCTAGAAGCAGCTGAAGCAGACCCAGGTCCCTGAGCTGGCTCTACAGCACAAGCAGGGCAGCTCCAGCAGCCCAGTTTGTGTCCAGGCTTGAAATCTGACTTCACTCACCAAAGACACACCCTGAAGTTTAGTTGGTTGGTGGCTTCTGAGGTGTTTAAATCAACAGGGTTGGCATTGGGGAAAGGGGTGTGGGTGGATTGATTTGCTTCTTTTTAACCTTTTAGCCTACCAAATAATGGAAGGCTGTCATCCAGTAATGTCAGAAGAAGCATTCAGACTGTCAGAAAATTCAAATATATTTAGAATAAGACTTTGAGATGGGTTGATTACTTGTTCTTATGGACTCACAAGCTCATGCCAGTGGTTCAACAGCATTTCCATCTTTTGGCGAAATGCAAAAGCTTCTGCTTCCACTCAGTCTTTAGTGTAACAATAGCAGTCACCTGTTGCTCCTGTTAGTTCCATTTTATTTTTATTCGCAGTTTCTTCCAATTACTGTTTATTTTATTAGTTCTTTATGGTTTTGCCTTTTTTCGTTTTGATGACATTTTGATTTGTTTCAAACTGCCCTTTATTTTAATTTTCTTTCCCAAGCATGTTGATTTATGGCTGTTTCTTTTATTTCTTTTATGCTTTAAATGATCTGTTTGTTTTATTTCCTTTATTTGCATAGCACTTACTTTTCATGACCTTTTTGTTGCTGCAGCTGCTGCTGCTTCTGGACTGCTGGTGTTTTTCTCCCACTTATCCACCAGGAAACATAGAGTGAAAGTAAACCAAATCCCTGTGAAGATAAGTATCCAAACACAAAATCTTTTCTGATACGTATTCATTTTTATTATTCTGCAACCTCCTAAAGGTGTTCGGAACTCTTAAAGTGTAAAATCCAAAATGGTTTCTTTCTTTTAAAAAGAAATGTACTATAGGAACCGTATGTTCCTATGTAAGGATCACATCCTAGCAACATCCTTTGGGCTGGTTTAGTATTTTGGCAGCTTTTCCAGGAGCAAAGACATTTATAAGAGAGGTAACATGAAGGAAATTCTAAATTGTAGTGAGCTGTCTGCAACTTTTGCTGTTCTCATGGCTAATATAAAATACTGCATGGACATTTAAAATGAATATGCTCTCAGTTAGTGAAAAGTGTCATAGGAAATTACTTTGGAAAGTTTATGCTTAACCATGGCTAATGAGTGTGTGCTACCTGGCAGGGGCATTTCCATATTGCACACACATGGAATGTTTGTGTATGTGTTCCTGGCTATAGATTATGCATATATGTTTATTTTTATGCACATGCACACATACATGCTTATGTAAAAATTATACTTTTGTCATCTGGTATTGTAATTTGTATTCTAACATGATAAGGCCTGTGTCCATTACACGTAATGATATTGAAATTAAGGTATTAACACTAGATGTGGTTGTAACACATCTTTTTGATCCTAGTTTACTTTTATGCTGCAGAAGCTGATGTTTCTGAGTTTTCTTAGTAAAATTATTGATATCAGAATTATTCCTGAAACAGATTCTTTCATTCACAGAGGGAAGAGAACAACCACCTCATTTCTTCTAAACCTGTTGTTTGAGAGCTGTTCTTTTAACAACAAAAGTCTCGATATTATATTTCACTTCATTCCATTCCTCGTTTTATGATTCTGTGTCACAAACTGACATTTTGCCAGGAATACAGGAGTATGTATCAAATCACCATCTTTTATTTGCATGCTAGGTGGTTTGCAGTGACCTGTTGAATGATGCCTGCATTACTAACATACTTCTTGGATTCTCTGCCTGTCCCATTTAAAAGTTTTATATTGCTCCTTCTGACATTGGTGTTTGCATTATTTTATGTCTTTATGTGTCTAACATAAAATGTATATATTTACACATCCACACACTCCTATAATGAGCCAAAACCAGAAGAGCCTCTGTCTCAGCTTGTTTGCACATTATGCACATTCTAGGGAATGAAATCTGAATGTTGTTCAAAGAGAAAGCGTGTGACTTAGCCCAAGGGCAGAAGTCATGTGCAACAGGTTACATGATTTTACATAACTTTGGGTGAAAAAAGAAGCATGTCATGTCAATGCAGGAAATATTTGAGAATACTTAAGGATTAAACTGCATGTTTTTCCTCACTGCTTCATGCACATACTTCAGTGTACTTCGGTACAGTATATTGTTGTGTTTACCATAATTAATGCAGTCTGTTTCTCACCTTCCCTAATATGATCCATCACACACACACACACACACACACACAAAAACAAACAAACAAACAAAAAAACCAAAAACCAAAAAACAAAAAAAAAAAAAAAAAAAAAAAAACAAAAAAAAAAAAAAAAAAACAAAAAAAAAAAAAAAAAGGACAGCTTTGAGTTTTTTTCTTATTTTTATCTTTACTGCTCTCTTCATTTCTAGGGTTGGCATGGGAAGACTTTAAGGGGTTGGGAGACAAGTTACACCAATGGGCATGTTTTTTTGTATGCAACCATCTCCTCAAGACAGTATGGGCCAAGATACAAGTAATCTTTTGGAGAGGACACTCTAGCTGGCACAGGGAGCCTCACTGTTCTAAGAGCTTCCTACCCACAGCACATCCCAGACCACAGCCTCATGTCCTCAGCTAATAAGTGCTTGCCACAAGGATCCTAAATAAGGCAAAGAGTTTACACCTCAGCAAGGGTCAGAAGGAAAGAGTTGTGGTCCCTGGTAATGTGGACCAGATGACACATTTTTAAGCTGAATTTTAAGCCTCTTTCCTGCATTATTTTTTTCTCTGCTCACTGGAGAAAAGCTAGTAGTGGTGGTGCTGATGTGATGTCAGAGTATATGGGAAAAGCAAGGATCTACAGTGAGTTATGCCAGAGCTCTTAGTTCTGCAGAAGTGTAAGACCTCTTTCGGTATGCTCAAGCACATGCATGGAGTGGAATACACACTTTTTAAAAAAATCTTTTTTCTATCTATTTTTTGTCATAAAAAAGCCTGAGTCAAATTTCATAATCCTCCTTCTCTTGAAAGAATAAATAGGGGAGGAATTCCTATGAGTTAGATATTGGTTATAGGCAGTACTCTTATAGGAAAGAGTAAATGAACCCTTATACATAATAGCATTTCTGGAATTGATCTCCAATGCAGCTTAAATAAACTGAACATTAGAAATATACAGGAAAATATGTTTGATGTTACTCACGTATTATAGAAATGCAAGGGAAAATGTACTTCAGGAACATCCACACCTGTAGTTGTGCTAGAATTCGTAGCCACATTATAATTTGCCTTATTTCATGCTTGTCTGAACACTAGTAGTTCAGTCTCATAAGACTTAATCCAAAAGTCAGAGTTCTGTATCTTGACTCAAACAATATTTAGAGCAGGCCTTTGTCACACTGATCACATTTTGCTAGAAGAATTTGTACACCACTGCTTTTGTGTGAGTTCTTGTTAAATAGCTATGTCTTTACTACTGTTGGTAGTTGATTTTCATGGTATTGAAGGTAACATTGTTTCATCTTTAATCCTATTCTCATTTCAGAGCTAGGTATTTCGTTTTCTTTCTGCTACTGCAGCTTCTTTGAACCCTGAGAAGAATCCTGACTATCTTAAAAGTTTAGCAAGGTCTTCCAATTCCTGGTGCCCTGAAGAGGACACATAATCAAGTGTTACCAGCTCCTGCTGTACATAGGTCTGTACAGTCAAAAAGAAATGGCAAATTGGAAATGTAGAAACCCTGATTGGGTTGAACATTCAGAGGAAGCTGGAAACAGAGGGGGTCTTGCATTCATGTCTCTGTTAAACTTCTGCTAATCTAAAGCTGTTAAAAAAAACACAAACAAAACCAGGAATAAAACCAACCAACCAACTAAACAAACAAATAAATTAAAACCAAAACAAATTAACAAAAAAACCAACAAAACCAACCAAACAAACCAAAAAAAAACAGGAAGAAAGGAATGAGGGAACTCATTCCCATGTTATCATCTTCAGAGTTTACAAGATCACTGGAGAGTAAATAGACATAACCTCTCTTCACATTGTCCTCCCTCGCTCTGCAAGCTCCATGCTCCACTCTTCCAGGATTTTTTTGTATTTTCTTTCTTCTCTGTTTAATTGTTCTAAATGGAATGGTTAACTGAATACTACACACCTACCTTGTGAATGTTATTGTTTGTATTAACTTTTTGTTCTGTACCATCTTCCTGCAGGGTGTTCTTTTCATCTATTTCCTTTTCCTCTCATTGTCCAGATTCAATGTGTCATCTAATTATGTCTGCATTTTCTTTCAAGAGTCAAAGAGATGATATATAGGTTATTCTGATTAAATGATGGAAATATGAATGTATACAAGGTAGGTTGTTTTCCTCATTCACTTTCCTGGGGCATATATGTGTGCTGATGGAGCAGCCCAAAGGCTTGCTCAGACTTCATCAACCCCTGTTTATGGAGAAAGCCAAGCCAATCAAACCATATTTTAGGAATACTAGTTTAATATGAAAAGGACATCTCAAGCTGGTGGTAATTGTACTTTTTTTCCCATGGTACCTTACATTTTTGTCCTTTGCTTAGAGAATTGTCTCAGCACCATGTAAGTCAGTAGCCTATTGATGTACAAATTTTGTACTTTCAGAAAAACTTCTCAGATTAATTGAGCTAAAACAAAAAGTAAAGAAAAATCATATGAGCTGCAAGGGGGAGAGGGTTTCCTATTCTGTCCCAATAATATGAATGGTTAAACACTGGACCTCTAATATAGGGAGAAGAGCCTTTATGTCATCTCACCTCTATCTCCATTTCACAGAATCATTACAGTGAGACAATGCTTTAACATTAAAGAGAAAAAAATGTTATGTAAATGTGCCTTTTTTCTTTATCCTATATCCCTAATTTATTATGGGGGATTTTATGATTCTTGGGAGACAATTTGTTTCAACTTTTTAAGTTGAAGGTCAAAAAAAGCAAGGAATTCAAGTGACCTCTCCAAGAAAAGTAACTATGTCCCATGAAAGGCAGCCATATTCCTGAGATACAAAATGAGCATTTTATTAGACACATATAATTCATTACAGAACAAAAACTTTTAAAAGAATTCCATCTCTTAGCATGTTGGATCTCAAAGATTGTTTTTATCTGGTTTTCAGTATCCTGTTAATACTAGTTTGGACAATTAACAAAGAATCTTCAGTTAATCTCAGAGGGAGGTTAAATTTAACAGCATTAGGATATCAATATTTCTTACAATAACATTTTAATCACTAACCTTATAATGATCCCACTAGTGAAACCCACTCTTTCTTTAATTAAATCCTGCACATTTTACAGAGTTCATCACTGACACACTTCCTGGCTGAAATCCCACCAGGCACTGTCAAGTGCTACACTGAAAAGGGAGTAGTAACGTAAGTTTGGAAATGGGTTTCCTGCAGCTCCCCCCTTGTATTCTAGGAATTGCTGTCATTGGGTACCAGTCATGTTTCCCACTTTATTCACTACACACATGTTCTCACTGCACACACTTGTCTACTCTCACAGGTGACATTCAGCAATTACTATTTTTGAAGTGCCCAGACCCATGTGAGGCCTTTCACCAAATACACAACATGAAGACTGCTGCATAGACATAGGTCAGATTCTGATCCTAATATCCTCATCCGAGTCTCTGAAAAATGAGTTGAGAGACTTTGATAATGCCAATGTGGATGAGGCTCAATTATCCAATGGATCAGCTCATGGTCTTTTATGCCTCTGTCAGGCTGAGTACTTAAAAAACATAAAACACACCTACTGCAACACAATCCTACATTCTAAACTAGGACTTCTAAACTGACAGTATATTCTGTATGTGCAAAAAGTCCTTATGCAAAACTCAGATTGTGTTCACTGCTGCTTTGCAGTTTGAGTTAGATTTTTTTCAGCACAGTAAGGGCTTCAGAATACCAGCTATCTGTATAACTGAACTCCTATACTATTAGGCAAATTAATTTTGCATATAAATTATTTAAACTTAATCTGTGATTAGGTCTACACATGAGCAATGATTTCACTATAGAATAAGCATTTTCATTTTTAGAGAATTGCAGCATAATAAATAAATGGATAAAAACTTTTAGCAATATATTTCAGTATATATACTGTGAAGCATTCTTACCAGAAACCTTAGAAATCACAATATTCCCCATGGTTCCCATAGTCTGCATAACAGTAGTAATTTTTTTTTTTTTCCCAAAACATGAAATGCATTTTATGCAACAATGCCTCAGATGAGATACAAACTCAGCAGAGCTTACAAATATTAGACATTAGCTCTTTTCATAGCCTTGCTTCAGCTAACAGGCCTTATTGGTGACTGTAGATGCACTGATATTTTGTAAACCCAGTTTTTTGATTAAAATTCATGAATGGTATCTCACTTGCATAAATAAATCAAGATTGCAAAAAATAAAGTTTAAACATCCATACACTATTACTATCATTTTGCCAAAATGACACACAGTATGACTACAAATTTTGCTGTAATACAGTAATTGGGAATAAAATTTGTCTTGCTGCATTGTTGGAAAAGAGGTGAGTATGTACCCATGGATTTAATAGCATATTAAACATTCATTTGCCTATAGTTTTAGCATTACTGAGCACTCACAAATTCTACTGGATAGCAAGGTAACATATCACAGTGAAAACAGGGCTCTTGTCTCACAGCTAAGTGACAGAGGTATCAATGCCTGTTCCCACTGTAATAGCTAAGCCAGGCCAAGGCATGTGGGGAAGGTGTTACAAGTCAGTTGCTCTGATCCATGCTTATATATAACATTCATGACAGAAATCATCAGGCTGAATTTGCTAGTGCTACGATATGCTTGGGGATTTAAGGAGTAAGACTTAACCTCTCTGGAACACTTTTGTCATACAGGGCTGTTTGATCAATACTGAAATTTAGGGGAGGAAGGGGGGAATCCTATTGATTTCCTCAACATTTTAACTGAATTGTCTATTGTTGGCTTTCTAGTGGTGGTGGAAGAGGAGAAAAGAGAGAGAAGAAGCAAAGAAATGTGGTAAGTAGTTATATTTCCCTCAGAATAGCAAAAAGATTTTGTGTTCTTCTGTAGTCTATAATGTATTATATTGCATTTAGTAGGGTCTGATCTAGGCCTTGATTCCTGAACACATCTCACCCTGATAAAAGTGAGATCATATTTATTTCTGAGCATCACCACTCATCATGACCACTAAAAACTATGCTTCCTTTTTGGCGGTGTGTGCCCCTACTCACCTTCAGGAATATGTCTATGAAAACAGAGGCTTAGGATCCACTTGGTCTGCTACACAAAGGCAAGTGACTGACATCTAACGATGTATGAAGAACTTATTACAAATAGCTATGGGTCGTTTCTGCCTTTTTGCATTCATGAATTACTTGTCAAAAGAGTCACAACTTTTATCAGGCTGCAGATTCTTGTTTAAGACACCCAGACCAGAAATAAATAGATAAAGTAGCTAATATGCAACAGACTGAACATCTAGTTCATGAATAGTCAGGAAGAAGTTAACTTTTAAAAGCCTAGCTATACTAGCCTCATTCATGGTAACAAATCCACTCTGCAGTCTGTCTTCATTAGTGTCAGAAAAGTGAGTTCTGAGAGCAAACAGTCACACTGGAAATATGTAAAATTAACTCCCCAAATCTCTATATTTCTTTTTTACTAGCCTTAGAAGTCTGCTCAAGTGTCTCAGTGTTTGCAAACAATAACAAATAGGGGGAAAAAGGGGGGTGTATTTGCACATGAATAAATATTCATTAGCATATTCTTGTCTATTTCTCATGTTGGGCGTGATTCCATTAAATGGTTTAGTTGATAACTTTATATGAACCAACAGGTCATCACGTCCCAGAATGACTTTCTGCCTACCTTTTTTCTTCTTTCTCTATCCCAGGAGTTTCCTGATTCCTCCTCTGGTAAAGCTGCCTTGTTCAAAGAACCAGAGTGCATAAACTGTAAGCCTATTCCTCGCACATCCACTTAACAAAGTATTGGGAGAGGATTATTGGGTTTTTTTTTAGGGGGAATGCTTGGGATCAGAGCGAGGTGCTAAGGATTTTTGTTTCAGGGGTTTTGCTTATGCTTTTCTCATAAGGATATATTGGCAGTAATTTGCAAAAAAAAAAAAAAGTATTGAAGTGTCAAAATTACAAACTGTGGTTAGTAGAAAGGAAGAATATAGCTTTTGTGCAACTCAAAAGCATTCTGCAAGTGCTTGCTATAGGCAATACTTTTCTATTAGCAGAGCTGTTCCATAGAAGAAGCACTCACTCTGTAGTAGCTCTGTGAAATAACTAAAAGATTTTGAGAAATTTTCTTCAATGCAAACAAGCCTCATTGCTTCTTTAAACTTTCCTATAAGTACTAGAATGGCAGCTTTTAAGCAATTTTTGTTTTCTGAAAGAAAAAAATCAAAGGATTTTTTGTTTAAACTGAAAATTAACATGGACAGCAGTCACGCTTAGACAGGTGGGAAATTGACAGAGAGTGGTAGAATTATAATTTCAGGTGCATTAAGTTGCACTTATAGTAGCTATCAGATATCTGAAAGCATCTCTTGATTCCCATAGCTGGAGTGAATTTTTTGACCATTGGCCATTGGCACAGAAAAGGTGTGAACTTTTCAAAGAAATCTCTCTATGACTGTGCTTCAAATCCAAAGCAAATAAAGAAAAGCCCTAGAAAGATTATATGTCATCTAGCAGTTACTGTTCCCTCTGTCAGGAGAGCAAAAGGATCCATTCAAAGGTTGTAAATGTGTTTGAGTCTATTAATGCAGCTATCAGTTTTTCAATATCACATTTTGTTCACAGGCATCAGAACAGTTGCAAAAGTCTTTACCCAGTTATTGCATTAGAGAGGAACCACATACTTCCCTGATGCCATACGAATTAATTACACTACATGACTATTGCACATCAGTAATGACACTAGACAATTTCAATTGCAAGTAGATAGCTGTCCAGAATTGTAGCAGCTGATGATCTAGCAAAAGGTCTGGAACAAGAAACGTTTTTCAGTTATATTAAATGAAAACCAAATTCAAATAAAGAAACACTTCTGAAACATTGAACAACTGGTAACTAAAAGAACTGCATCAGTTATTACCATTTTGGTTATAGTTATTACAGAAGACCCCAAAAAATAATTATACACATTTAAAATTAATTAATTAACCAAAATATTCATAATACAGTTTTTGACTCATAGAAAGTCCAGCCATCAGATCTAGAGGCCATCTTACTAATTTTTTATCATAGAATATGTTGATCTGAAAGTCACCCACAATAATCATTGTAGCACAACTCCTGGCCCTCAGCAGGACACCCCAAGAATCCCACCATGATGTGATCACACCATGAGAGCACTTCTTGAGCTCTGTCAGGCTGTGACCACTTTCATGGGGAGCCTGTTCCAGTGCCCAACCATCCTCTGGGTGAAAAATCTTTTCCTTATATCCAGCCTAAACCTGCCCTGACTCAGCTTCATGCTACAATACTGATAGGTTTCTCTGTCTGGTCCGATGGGCTGTCTGCCTATGAACTGTATCATAGAAAATGATAGACAAGAATGTGCAAAGCACTGAGAATAGAAAGCTAACCTGTTATATAGTTAAGATAACCAAGAATCTGATTTTCTTTTAGTATGTGCTTTTTAGAAGAGGATTCCTTGGAATGCGTGGGGAAGAAGAGAGTTGAACAAAATACATGCATTCACCAAACTAAAATCTCCAAGACTGAAAAGTCTATATGAATGAACAGCTGTGCTGTGAGCAAAACAGCCTGGTACTAATGAACAACATTGCCAATACACTGATTTCCTGTGCTGCATATAGCCATTGAGAAACTAATACATTAATGGTGGACTACTAAGATAAATTTAAAACTAAAGACATACAGCTTTCAGTCTGCCTTTCCTTCTGTCACTTATTTTGTAATGCATGAATGAGCTATTACCTTCTTGTTTCCCTGAGATGTTGGTTCACAAGGGTAGAGTGAGCAGACTCAATTTCACTGAAAGTAATGGAGTGAGATTATCCAGAATTATTTCCAGTGGGCTGAGTTTGTTACATTCCTTCTGTTGTGAGAATATAAGTAAACAACTAAACACCTTTACTGAAAGCTGAGAATCTTCATAGTCATCACCTCTTCCTATTTCCTTGGATTAGTCCAGCATTTTGGGTTTAGCCATGCTCAATTAACTCATCCAGGAATTGGTCCAGTCAGAAACAGTTGATTTAAGTGAGATAAACTGGGCATCTGCCTGGAAAAAAATGATTATCCAAAATATGCTTTCATCATGAGAAAATGAACTGTGCTATCTCCATATTTAAAAACATATGCCTCTAAACAGATTCACTTCCTTTGGAAGCTTAAGAAATAGAAAATAGCAACACTGGATCTGAAACTGAACCAAGAGGTACGAAGTCAAAATTCAGTAACCAGTGTGTTAACATTTTAATGTACTAAAACTTGAACTGAGTACTAGCACCTTCATCAAACCATTATATAAACTGTATTGAATTAAAGCGATTAAACCCAGCAATAAAACCAACCACTGCAGAAGTGATTGAAATATGTCGGGTGCTTGCATGTGTTTGTACTGGTGGCAATAAAAATACTGCCATATTTAGTCACTGATTTGCTTTAGGAAAGAAATAAAATCAGCTGACAACACTAGCCTGTTTTGTTTCAATTACTGAAGATTTTTTTCTTAAAAAATAGATCTAAAATTAGAAACATGGTTAATAATTAAGAGGGAACATTCATGGCATGGGAGAATACAAGGCAATAAATATCTTTTGCAGCTGATTAAATGCTGAATTGAAGCTGAAGCTGATGATAACCTCAGAAGCTCTTTATTGCAAGTGAACACCAATGTTTCAGATATTATTGCTGTGATACTGGAATAAGAATCAAGTTAATAACAGTGAAAAATAAAACACAGTTTATTTTAGATTTTTTTTTCCCCTAATCTCAACTGCATTAGAAAATATTTTACAATTACTTTTTAGGAGGCTGAGACAATATCTAATTAATATGCAGTTACCAGCAGAACTAAAACTTTGTATTTTCAAATGTGCTTCAGTCCAGCCTCTGAGCACAGGCACATATGGGTTCAATGAGTAGATTTTAAGTTTCTACCTGTAATACCTGTTACTGGTCTCCCTGCAGTTCAGCTTTGGTCATTAAAGAGGTCAAGAGTTGACCATAATCTCCAAATGAGACTGGTGATGGAAAGCCATGTTGCAGATTTAACTATTTATATCACTTAAAAACACCTGTTGACAGATGTAAAAAGATGTTTTATTTTTCGGGATGGTCAAACAATCATATCATAAAATATATCTTCATATAATCACATTTTAATATACCTATTGGAAATGGTTAGGCCTCAAGTGAATCTCACAGCCTATCCAAAGTACCCATTTGCAAGTAATAAAGGAAAAATTGCCAATAATCTGTGGTAAAATACGAGGAGTTCTGCTAATTCAAGTAGCACAGATGCAGCATGTGCCAATTTAGAAAATACATAAAGTCAAAAGGCTACTAGAATCAATCCAATTTGTGCTGAAGACACAGAAATGTTGGCTTTAGATGTAGCACAGCTATGTACAGTTTACAAAAGAAAGCTAACCAATCTTTCAGGAGCAGACATACAAAATGGTCCTTAATGTTCCTCATGGAACCCAGACTGAGTAGAAGAAAAAAAATTAAAAAGAAGAAAAAGGATGTAATAATAGATGTACAGTAAACCAAATAAAGTAATTTCAAAGTGACTAGAGAGAAATGAGTAAACGAAAAATGCCTTTGGGTACACCATCTGTTTATCCATTCCATAATATACCTTTTCATCACAATTACCTGAAGTGGTATATTTGTGTTTCTGTAATGTATGGAATTCATTACATAGTTTTGCAATGAAATTATCACACTGTGGCTGGGACATCTGCACCCTGTCATATATCATTCTATTCATTTCTAGTTAATTTAATCCTAATATCTGCCTACATGACAAGACAGATGTTCAGCTATACTGTATCTTCCATAGTTTTCTGCCTTGAAGAAACTTTAAGTCACTGAAAGGACTGACATCTTTCAAACAGACATCTTATGGGTTTGGGAAGTATGTGTGTGCAGATGTGTGTACATGTATGTTTGTGTTTATATGCCATGTTCTTTTTTTAAGAAATATGTTTTTCAAAACGAAAATCTTGTGCAGAAACTTTTAAATATAAACAGTTTTCATTCCATGCACTTAAGTTTCTTTTGAAAAATGTGCTTTACTAATATTTTGGTATATTCGTTTAATAATATTCATAAATACAGAGTACTTTGTTTGAATTAAGTTTTTGCTCTCTTGCCTGGAAGGAGAGAGGTCTTTTTTCATCATTGCTGATTAGAAATTTTATGCCAGTGTTCCTCTATGCCTTTTGAGCCTTGGCCCTCACACCTTCACATGACAATCAGACTTTATGGGTAGTAGTGACGCACATCATGCCAGACACAAATAGGCCAACCAGAAGCATATTGAATTGTATGTGTGTTAAAGTTGTTAACAGCATCGTGTGTGAATCTATGCCATGGGTCAGCAGTAGGATGTGCAGAAACTTGAAGCACATCTACGTGGAATAAGGTGTGTTGACCACAAATATAAAACACTTGCTTTTCATCACTCTTGTCACAGTCCTCTTCAAGTGGCATTTTCAAGGCTGTAAAAGAGCTTTGCTGTGCCTTCCAATTATAGCACAGTCTCTTCAGACCAGTAACAGAAGGTTTTAGGCAGATTTGGATACCTATTCCCCAGTCAGCTCCCGATTTACCACTCATCAGACCAATCTTAATATAGACACAGTAAATTCCTTTAAGCAGAACAGCACCTAACAGTATTTCCCCATTTTGACCTAACAAGTCACACCTGTGACTTTGTGGTTTACAAATCTACAGCTCTGGCAGCCAAAGCCCTTTTTAAAGTACACTCATGCATGTTCCCAAAATCTCGGCACTATCCTATCAAGCTGTAGGCTGGGTAAATGCTGTGACTATCATCTGATGGCATTTTGCTAGTACAGGTACTCAGAGGCTCCCAGATTGGGTAAAAGCAGTGCAAAATGTCCAACACAACGCAGAGAAAATATAACTCTCTGCTGAAAGGAGTTACTTCCATGTTAACTATTTTCCAACACTTTCGAAGAATTTGTAAGTTTAAATTCTATGCCTGTAAGCTGCCAGATAAGCCAGAAGTAAATTATACCCAGCTGTTGTGTTGGATAACAGCACCAGATTGTGTAATGGACATCAAGATAAAAACAAACATGATTTGGTTTAGAGTATTAATTATCTAAAAATGGCAACTGCTTTTCAAGTTGTTTGGCTGATAATTTAGACGGTGAAATAGTTCAGTTAGCTTATATACATCTCTGGCATTAAAGGAATTTTAAGGAAAAAAGCTCTGGAACTGCATCTAGCCCTTGGAATGGATTCTTTTAGTGTCTTCACACTTTAAGATTGTGATATCATGTTATTTCTGTTTAAATAAAACTTTTTTTTTCCTTGTGTTGTAGACATTTTAAAGCAGGAATACACTAAACAGGGATATCTAACCAGAGACTGGCTAACATTTATTAGTATTCATTTGTATTTTAAAATGGAATGTGTGTTTCAGCTGTCTAAATCAGTAGACACTACTTTTCCTCTTGAGTCCATGAATTTCAGAAAACAAAAAATCATTCGGTTATTACGTATGTTGGTGGTGCTGTGACATCATTTTCAAAGCTTCATAAAGACAGATTGAAAAACAAAGCAAACAGCTGCTGATGTGTTTCAAGCAATAATGCAATGAACACCAGTATCTCTGGACCGCTTGTTAATTATATAAACCTCTCTGCATATAATACAGCATATGACATCTGCTAGAAATTATCAGTTGTGCCTATTTCCACAGGCTTAGGAAAGGAAATAACTGTGGTATATGCTGATAAATACAGGATGTTCTGATTCTGTGGCATAAGACCTTCAGTTTTTCAGTAGTGACCACTACATTTTGGATGCCAAAAATATGGCTTCAGTAACAGCTTCAGTGAAACTTCCCTGTCACCAAAAATCTCAGTAGTTACCAATGACAAGTTCTTGAAAAACCCAGCCTGCTCATCACTCAAGAAGTGCAAGGAGGATGACTACCAGGAATTAAGCCAAATTCCAGCACAGAATGGCTGTGTTGGTAGGCTGCCTAATACATCTGAGAGGTTTTAGATTTCTAATATGGAATGGATTAACACTGGCAGTGGGCCTAACAGCCTCGTGTGATATGAAACAGTAGCATAAACCCTGGGACCTTTGGGGGATTGTAAGATTATTTGTTTACTGAAATGCATTTACACAGGGTGTTCTTTAAAAAAAAAAAAAAAAGTGGGAATAAAAAGCATAGAAACCCTTAAAAAAATGAGAATTCCTGGGTAAGACTGTGGCTTACAACTCCCAGAATGGAGACAGCCTTCCCCCTTGGGGACAGTTTCGTCTTTTTCATGACAACATGCAACAAGGTTTCTCAGTCAAAAATATATATAGTTAAATGAAAAGTGAGATGAAACTGGAGTGAACAAAGACTTTATGAAATCAAAATATTGAAAACAAGACCAAATTATTAGGAATGTGAATTTACAAGAAGAATAGACAAACATAGGTAGCACTGAAGATCATGCAGGGAGACTCCAGAAAAATAAGCATTTAAGTTTGTTAGACTGGATGGCTTAACTTGAAAATAAGACCCTAAATACTAAATGGAACTAATGTTTGGTTTGTTTTTTTTTTAATTCCACTGAATTCCTGAAGAACGTTCAAGTATTATATTAGATGTGTTTGTTTTGCAGGAATGGTTCATTTATCTTGCTGCACTGTTTGTGTTGTTTGATGGTTGAACTTGCCTGCTAAAACAAGACAAAACACGACTGTTACTGAGGTCCAGCTGATCTGGGGTCTCATTGTAGAGCAGCTGTTGTTTAATCCGAACCCAGAAGCCTTTATATTTATGTTACAGAAGTCTACATTTGGTCATGTTGTCAGTTGTCTTGATTCAAATTACTCTGGTGGCAGGGCAGGCTTTTGACGTCAGGGATGTCTGTGATGACAATATTTTGAGAGAGTTTTAAAGATGGCTAAAAATTTTGAGAAAACATTTCTAAGTTATTTTTTACAAAGAAATGAAAGATCATGTTTCTCAGAGTTCACAAGGGTGGGGGTTTTTTGTTTGGTTGGTTGTTTTTTTTGTTTGGTTGGTTGGTTTTTGGGTTGGGTTTTTTTTTTTTGTAAATAGCCTTAAAATGCTCTTTTGGTTTGCTTCTAGTATGTATTATTCCCTCATATATATATGCAAAATTGCACACGTGTTGCTTGAATAAGAAAACTAGAAGTTCAACCCCTGGACCTGAAATCAACCTATTGTGCAATCCGAGCAGATACATCTGCATCAAGTAATGGTGATGCTGTTATATTCTTGAAGATCCACAGAAACAATCAAGACACAGGTTTACAAAGCTATTTAGAAGCCCTCACATCACACAAAGCTCCAGAATCCCCAGGGCGCCTTCCTCCTGTGTGCAAGTCAAAATGTCTATGGAGACCAAGTTGGGCATCAATAAAAAAAGACTATCAGTTATGAATATTGTAACACTTAGCTCTTATTTACCTTCTTAATGAAAGAAACAACAACCTGAGTGAGCTTTTTTGGGCTTGGTCTCACTAGACATTACTTAAGCACTTTTTAACTGTACATGTTTAGGAACTTTATTGGACAGCAATCTAGTAACTGTGAACCTCAGTTGGCTCTAGGGTGAGCAGGCAACTAAACAGTGGAAGCTGAAGTTTGAAGCTGAAACAGTAAATTAGATACAATTTTTCCTTTGGAGTTAGCCTTAAATGTCTTTCATTTAATGTTAATGTTAATAAACATTAAAATTTACCTGAAAAAAGCTCTAATATTGAGACAACATCTAAAGACTGCTAAGACAAATTAAGAAGGTTCAAAACCATACAGAGGAAGGCTATGGTGTCTCAGTCTGTGTGCTTATAACAATATAACATTAATAAATTTGACCTGCAAAAGTTAGAGATTGCAGCAGAACACGGCTCTCATTCAGCCCCCTTCATCTCTTTGCTGAAGCACTGGATAATTAAAATTTAAAAATACATTGTTTAAAGCAAATTACTAGATTAGATAATCTTAGATGAATATAACCACACTGATTATAATTTTTTGCACGTCTGTATAGAAAAAGGACAATTTATTTTTATTACTTTAAATTTTCATAATTTTCACAAGAAAATAATAACAAAGGTGAAAGTGCAAAAATAAACTTCTTTTCTACTAGTATGTGCAACTGTGAAGGCCTCTGTGTAATCTGACAGTGATTTTAAGTGTCTCCTTCCTTACTAAAACCCTATGTGTTAGGGTCATTGGACTCCAGTCAGATGCAAGACTCATAACTGTAAAGTCTGTTGGAAATGAGTGCCCAATTCTGTAAGAATCTAAACATTCTCTAGGGTAAAAATATAAATAAATCTAGAAGGGTAACATCTAACATTGTGAGAAACATTTGTCATAAAACTCATCTGGTTTCAAGCCCTTTTTTGCAAAACACAAGACTTCAATCTCAGACAAGATTCAAGTGAGCTGGTGTTGATGGATGGCTTTGATATATTGCATGTGAAGCACATGGTTATATTTCCTCCTCTCATAGCCAAGTACAGTTTTAATAGCAAGGGACAACCTTGAGTGGCTTTGTCTTTTTAAAAATTTATAAAGCAAATAGCACAATGTAACCCCAGCGCTCATTGGGACTCCACAAAGCTGTCATACCACCAGTGTATAAAAATATGGAATCATTCTAGAAAACTTCTTTTAGGTAGTTGAGTTTATTCAAACCTGAAAAACTCAATACAAATCAATGGATGAGGATAAACAGAAGAAAAGTACTCTTATAGACCAAGATTGTATTTTATACTTAACATAAGTTGGCTGTTCAGAGGAGTTGTACAAAGCTGAAGATGATAGTTAGTACCCTGAATGGATGCTCTATACTAATTCTTCATGGAAATCCTTAGGTTTTGGTCTTTATTTTTAAAATGCCCGAAATAATAAGAAAATTCATGTTTTTAAAATTCTAGTCCAAGTACTAAATACATGAAGGACTTGTCCACTACACTGATTTCTCAAAGGTATCATTTGCTACACCTCCAAGTCCCTTTATCTACACCTGTGATACAAACCATTGCACTGACTGACTAGACAATCTTTGGTTACACTTGACTTGAAGGTTTCTGAGGCAAGTGGGTAGCTCTAAAAATTGCCCCCCCCAAAAAAAAAAAAAAAAAAAAGAAAAAAAGTTGAGGTTTCATCCTGACAACATGCAGTACTATTTTTTCCTGTTAGTTTTTATGCATTTAATTCATTAGGGAACTCTGAATGCATCAATTTATTGCCTCAATAGCATGAGGTAGTTGCTAAATTTATTTGGTTTATACTTGGTGATTAAGGGAGACCGATTCTCTTTTCCTGCCCTTTGAGGGAGCTCATGGTGTTATGGGGTGCATGTCAGCAATAATTAAGAAATATCCTGGTACAAATCCCAAAAGATACATATTTTTATAAGTAATTCCCTATGGAAAAACTTTTAAAATGATGCACTTGTTCTGAAAATGCTTCAGGCCTTCTCTAAATAGATTATATTGCTGTTTTTTTTAAGAGTGCGTGACTTGAGGTGCACATTTTGATGTAACTCACAAAATCATAACACAGTTATGTGAGGGAAAACACAAGAATAATGTGCAGTGAACTTCAATGCCTCACAAATGATTTGTCATTCAGACAATAACCCAGCTTCCCTTTTTATTCAATTGTAATGCAATAAGCATAGCTGTTTTTTAGGCCACAACCAAAAATGTATTTTATTGGTTTCATGCTTATTATATTTTTACAATTTTCTTATGTAGACTTTCCCTTCATTTGGACTCCATGGACTTAATTTCTTTTTCTCTTTAGAGTCTAGTCTTTTAGTGTGGTACATATTTCAAAATGGTTTTATACTGCACAATGCCTTAAGCCTTTTAGTGGGTGTCCTTTACACTTCAATTTTCCCAGCAACTGCAGGGAATAACTGTAATACTTAGCAGTATATCAGCCACAGATGATGTCCTTATAACAATATGGTGTGTGCCAGCTGATTTAAAGATGCTTCCACTTTTTGGCTGTCACAAGTTTTGCCTAATTTAAAAGAACTGAACATCAGATATTAAAAATGTTGATTCAAACCCAAACAACTGCCCTGTTCCATCTCATACTTAGAAATCAGTGAAAGGAAAATGAGGAAAGGAAGACAAATAGAGTACATACAAATTAAGGTGGAAATAGAACTGAAAAAAAAAAAAAAAGACAGGAGGATAAAGGCTAGAAGAGAGAATTTTTAATAAAGACAGTAATCCAGTAAACCTGTAAATATGAACTAAACCTGTAAATGTAAACTGATGCTTCATTTTTGCATGCCAGTCTTGGATTCTGCAGTGATAGTAACCCCAGTGCATATATGGACTTCTTTTAAATACAAGTTTGTTTAAAACCCTGGAGACTTTAGACATCCAGCTTGGAAACTCAGACTCCAAGAAGTACCCCTATTATCCATCACAGCAGCTGTGACCTACTTTTCATATGGTCCACTGCCTTGTTGAGCTAATGCTACATGTTCCCAGAAGTAAGCTCCAACATGGAAAGGCTCACAGTACTGCCCCTATGGCAGAGTAAGCAATGTGACTCTGTAGATGGTCGGGTGAGGACTTTTCAGTTAAGACTACTTTGGATACTGGCATCATGCTGTTTGCATTCCCAAGCAGTTTAGAAGCATAGCTTAACTCATATCACCATTTTTTTCAGGTGAAGTAATAACTCTTAAGTGTTTCATTCCATTATTACATATGGAATCCATGGCAAATTTGGAATTGGATCCCATATTTTCTAAATATGAAGATATCATTCATCAAACTATATTTCTGACCTTGAAGGGCTCTAGTTTAAATCATGTACTTCTCATCATGTATTAAAGATCTATCTTCTTTCTGCTCATCACAGCAAGTACAATAAAACAATACATGCTAATTATTTCAACAGCTGTTTATGGCACTTGTATTTATAATGCATATCAAAGGAAAATGGGAAGGCAGAGGTCAAAAAAAACAGATTCAAGAAAAAAGCTCCTTGTCCTTCAGGCAGTGAAGGTCAGGGCACATAATGGAGTAGTCACACTGACCCTCCTAAGGGAGATGCATTTGACACACCACATTTTGGTGCTATTTTCTGCTCCATCATGGAGCTGTACAAAGCACTGAGCATAGTAGGGAGGCTGCCTTTTGCCAAGATTTCAAAAGGGAGATAAAAGATGTAATCACAAATTTGATTATATTTTACATGCAATGTCCTTCTAATTAATATTGATATATTCATAAACAGCAAGGACTCAAACAGCTGAGCAAGCCCAAGATCCAAGACCCTTTGGCCCATCACCCCTTCAAAGCTAATTATATTAAAAAATAATCTTCCACCCTCATGAGATATTGTGGGTTAATGGAAGATAACTAAATACGAAATCTGAAACAGTGCTATCAAAAGGAAGTGACTGACTGAAATATTAGAGATCAGCACATACCAAGAGAATCATACAGATATACCAACAAGTGGTTGGCAGTCCAATCCTCCTCTATTTCTTCCAAGTGGGTAAAGCAAGAAAGATTAGGCATAAGAGAAATTACTGGTTAGAAAGCAGCTGATGCTTATTTAGACACATGGACTTCTATAGGACAAAAGTCCTTATAAGTAATTTCAGCCCAATTTTGCTGCATGAATTTATAAGAGAACATTCTCCTGCCAAAGTCACAGCAGAAGTGTAGAGCCTTGTAGATTCAACAGCATCCCAGAGTGCTACGTCATTTCTTCTATCAATGTCCATGTCTGTCATTCACATAGTCATTGACTGCTTTGATCCATCTTCTCTCTGAGAACAAACATTCTCACAAATATTTTCTTAAATATTCAACAGAGGGTGAACTACACCAGGCAACACACTGTTGTCCAGGAGGAGTAAATCACGTCTCAAATTTCCAACTTCTTGCTTATCCATGCCCTGCCTTCTTCACAATGGTTTTTATGTATATTCAAGGCCTCCTGTTAGGATAAACAATATCTCTGAAGTTGTGTCCATCCTGTCTTCCTCTCATCTGTACTGTCATACATGGGCACAGGCTCTCTTGTTCTGCAAAACCCTTTAGAAAGTCAAGGCAAAGCAGCTTTAGCACTCTTCACAAGAGTGGGGTTTCAAGAATCTGGCTCAAGTTTTCTCTCCCTTTTATCTTCCCACAATCTTCCATTCTCACTTCCAAGCATTATTACAGCTATGATTCAGTAAAACTCAAATTAAGCTGATGTAGAAAGCTGGGCTGGAATGTTAGAATGTGCTTAAAGCTGAGTGTAAGTATGAATGTCTGACTGAATAGTCATGGCTTATGATCAATGCTCAAAAATTGATGGTAATCAGAAATGGCTGCCAAGCAATCAGGGCTTTATGTAGCCTGCTGAATGGGGCTCGTATTACATGTCAGCAGTTGTCTGCTCTAGCTTATGTCAAAAGTGACCCCTTCCCTAGATCAGATAACAAAACCAGTGCACAGAATATGATGACAGAAATTTTTGCTCATATTAATTACCATAATTCTTTTTGAAAATTGTCAAAAGTATCTTACCATTATATTAAAAAAATACTGTAATGATAAATTCCTTATAAAGAAAAAAGCACGTTTCAATTAAAAAAGCAACATTAAAGTTCAAAAAATAATTTTATAAAATTAGAACAGTGTTCTAAACCTTGATCTGGAGTCTTAGATCATACTTTTAAATTTCTTCAAGCCTAGATTGGTTTTTTAAGTTCATGAAGAAGCTGAGACATGAACATAGCATTTTTTAACTAGTAACTCATACATTTAGATTTTTTGGTTTAGGTTTTGGAAAAAATGCACCTAGTTGTTTTCTTATTACAATACTGCTGGTTTTGTTCACTGGTCCATATTTTTCTTGGAATGTGGTAATGTGGAATGTTTTAAATTAGGGGTTTTACTTTTTACTATCCAATGTCTACTAAATAAGTCCATCATCTAATTCTAAAATTGTGAAGCAGCAAACATACACTTGTAGCCAGCAATACATATATTTTTACTCCAGAGAACTGCTCTTCTGTTCTAAATTTACTGCAGAAAGTTTCAGAGACAAAGGAAAGGCTCTTTGCCAAACCTAGCTCTGTTTCTTTATAATAATCCTTTAGGTCTCTTCAAATATCCTAACTAAATATTGTAAACTGCTGAGAAGTTTCCATCAAGGCTATAATCGATAGTAACAGTTGCTAAGCTTCAACTGACATAATATCTTGTGCATAGAATTGGTTTCAAATGAAATTACAGAACAAATGAAGGCATTAGATTGGATGCAAATATTAAAGTCACATTTTATGCCCTAATTTTAATTATAAGCAGTATTTGAAACATGAGCCATACATTATATTAAAAGTATATAGAATATAATCCCTGCTACTGCAATCCACTGCATATTTTGCCTCCCACCACAACAATCACTATTGTCTGTTGAATACACATGCTGTTTGGAATGTGCACTGATGAGTGCATTAACAGTGCTGAGAGACCCTCAGGAGATTTGGATTTGGTGTTTGGTTGGAATAAGAAATTTAAAACTGGAATTATAATCTGATACTTACTTGAAGCTCTAGGAGGTTACCCATATAATTCCTTCTCATAAAATCAGAACAGTCGATCGATGCACTGTGTTGATCTTGGCTT
Organism: Xenops minutus; assembly: GCA_035221455.1. Lineage (NCBI taxonomy): Eukaryota > Metazoa > Chordata > Aves > Passeriformes > Furnariidae > Xenops > Xenops minutus. The sequence goes on from JAWWEE010000158.1 coordinate 12,390,199, forward strand.
CCAGGTCCAACACACACTTAATCTATTGAGAGATTTCCAGTCTTAAAATTTGGGCTAATAACTCCATGCTTCATTATCCTACTCTGTGTTACTCTCTGCTTATTCTAGTGCATCTGAACAGGATCTCTCTCTTACTATGTGTACAGTTTATGAAACCGGGGACTCAGCTGAATCTCTAGGTACTGCTGCAAATGTTATATCCATGCCTAATTTTAATTTTTTTTTTATCACAATGAAAAAATCTTCCACCCACACCCCTTGCTCTCCCCCAGTCCGACCATTTTGAAGTCCAAAGCTTGATGTTTTTCCAAAAAGAGAGAAAGGAAATGTTAATGTTTCAGAGTCTATCTCCTTAGCAAGACAAGACCTTTTTTCCAATGTAAGAAATCCATTTTGCCTAATGCAGACCGAGACACTTCCTGGATTGTCTTTTCAAACACCACTCGGCATGGTACTCCCTGCCTGGAAAAAACACCCTACCAAACAATCCAGCACTTGGAAGCACAATGGATGTCTCAGAACCACAAACTACAGTCACACTCAGTTTGATTTGAGTGCTCTTTGATTGTCATTGATAGTGGTTTTTAAGTGGATTTGCAAAGAACCAAAATTTTGTCATTTTAAAAGCATTGGAGAACCCTACCCCAAACTTACATGACAGTTGTGATGGTACAGGCATTTTCTTCATTATTTCATAAACTAGTCCAAGAGGAGCCAAATTTAATTAAGAAAAAGGCAATGATTCACCATCTAACAATTTAGAATACTGAACTAGGTATCATCTTGAAGACCACAAACTTACACATTGCAGATTGTGCTGAACAAATATTCAAGCTACCCTGTCAATCTCATCATCCCCCATGCAAAATTGTCTAATAGCCTTCTTGAAAGGCTCCAATAATTTCCCTCTGTGATGTGGATGTTAAGCAGGTGCATGAGAAGAACAGGATAGTTTCCATCCAGGTGTCATGGGAATTGGTGCCAATACACAATGAGGGTGATAAGAAATATTGACACCCTATGGGTAACAATTCTCGTATTTTGTTTTTATCAAATAAGGAACAACACTTGTATGGCCCAGCTGACAGAATTGTGGACAAACCCCTTAATTCTTATCTAGAGCTATGGTGTTTTATACCATAAGATAAAACAAGTCGGAAGTTCTGCCCTTTAAAATCCCACACAAAAAATTTCACAACAAGAAAAGTTAGCATGTAATAACTTCTCATTAGAAATTTTTTATTCTCCAAGCACCCCTGTGCCAAGACAATTATTTCCCTTACTTCCAACAATATTGTATTTGTAGACTTGAAAATATTTAAATTTAAGGGTTTGGGTTGGTTTTAACATACAGTGAGACTAGTCAGGAATAAAAAGCTTGATGGTTTTTGACTTCTGTAATTAACATCAGTCTGCTGAGTCTATCAATAGGACTAATGTTACCTGGAAGTGTTCTTGTCCTGGATTTATACTAGAAAGGCATACACTTACTGGAAGGGTTGATATAAGGAACTTGAAAAATCAAATGAGCAGGTTAAGATAGTACTACTATTTTGTTCTTCCTTCAGTTTCTAGTCAGCTTGTGTAATAAGGAACAGCTGCAGAACAGGCAGGATCTATAAATAAAAACAGAAACAAGAAAATGTCACATTTTGATAGTATTGACTAGTATTTTCATGTGTGTTCACACTGGAGATTGTGCCAAACTATTCCATTGTATGAACATTCAGACTTCCAAAAACTTTGAAAAGAAATGGGTTTCGGTTATAGTTCACACACGTGCTCTTGCAGGAGGAAAACTTTTCATCAGATTCACCAGAATGCCACTAACAGAAGGAAATGCAATAAACTGAAATAAAAATTGAAAAAAAACAAATTGAGTTTTATTTCTAGTAAGTGACAGTAGACAATGTTTTTCCTTTCACAAAATGAGTTATTCTTTTTCTTTAGTAAGTCTGTTCCCAGAAGGGTTTTAGAACAGATATTTGTGTTCAGTACAATGTGAAACTAACACATGCAGTCAGACTCACAGCTCTCATTCATAGAATTTATTGTTATATCCAAAAAAATTGTCTCTCCCAAAGATACTTCATAGAGCAGGGATTCGTGAGATTTGTTTTAGCAGAGCACATCTTTGTGTTCACTTCCTATGATAGCACTAAACTGTGTTAAATAGTATCCATATGGGTAACTCGGTCCCAACATCGATTCTTTGGCTTCAGAGGATTTCATAAAAAGTCTGTTTCCTTCCCTGGAACCGGACTTTAAGATGAGAGTCTCTCTTACTGCACGAAGTTAAATATTTTCCACGTCTGTGCTGTAGGCCACACAGGTAGGCTTTTGCACCTTAGTTGTAAAGTACTGCTCAATAAATGTTTGTTTCCAGACAAAGATTAGATTTCAATGCCAGTAAAGTTGAAAACTAATTCCTGGTAGGATGAGTGCCTCTTTCATTCCAACATCATTTGAAGAGCAACTATATACATACAATGGAAGAATCTGTGATAATATTGTGGAGGGAGGAAAGTACAGTAAAGGTCTTTCCCTTGACAAATATACAGTCTCGGCAACCCAAAATTACACTTAAGTATGCTTGGGTTTTCCCTGCTAAAGGAACATGGTAGCTGAAAAGTGTTTTATCATCAACCTACTCGCTGCAGGTGAGGTTCCAAATTTTGCCATCCAAGCTTTGATCTCTATAAAACAAGGTAACTCACAACAGCTCAAAGAACACATCATTTTTACTACATACTCTACAACAAATGAACCAAAGAAAATATGAAATTAGGATTCTGTTGTCCATTGTTTTAGGGTATCTAGTTGGGGATGTAGAAAAAAATAACCAGGATCCTCTTCTCTTTAATAAATAATTACTTCTGCAAAACTGAATAGGCCTTTTCTTGGTAGGTGGGTAAACACTGTTCCCTTTTTGCCTTTCTGGCAAAACTATATTCCAGTCAAAGTGCCTAACTGTAAAGTTAGGAACTTCTGTTCAAGGGGCAGGACTAAAGCCTTCCTTGTTATTTTACATTAACTGGTCTGGCCAATTTTGTCCACCTTCCTTTCCTTATTCCTGCAAGTGAATGCCTGTCTTTATGAATTTTACTTTTTCATACTTAACTAAGTCCTTATATTGCATAGAGAGCTTGGATCCTAAATGTGATATGAATTCTCCAAGCTGGCAAAGTACCTGCAAGAACTGTGTTACAACATAAAAACAAGTTGCAGTCCTAAATTAACTTCGTGAGTCTCTCTGTGATTATCTTATTAAATGTAACTTGGTTTTAGGGATGTCAATTACTATTCACAATTTTACATGTCTTAAAGTAGAGCAAAGGCACCCTAAATGCTTTCTTTGTGTGTCTTTTTTTGTGCTAAACAACACACAAGCATGCAGTGAAACAGTTCTCACTTCAACAAACCATGTATGCCTGCAGAGAAAACCATGAGGAGAAGCTTGCACTGAGTATTTCAGTATTAAATCCCCCCACCCATAGCATCCTTGTGTTTGGTTTGGGGTTTGTTTTTTTGTTTTGTTTCATTTTTTTTTTATTTTTTTTTGCCAGTCATAGTGCTAAGACACTGTATCATCACAGTAATTTTAAAAATTATTTCTTTGGTATGCATGCAGTTTCACCATCTCCTTTTACAGATTTCAGTGGCAACCATTCACACACATTATGCATGTATTTAATTTTTCATACTGTGATTTCAAGATGAGGCTCGAGCCCCAAGGTGTCTTCATTAATTAAATGTATCATTTTAATGCAGACACACACAAAACCTTACTTGCAACACTGCTCTGTATGTGTGTGTTGCTCTAGAATTGAAAAAGGGAAAAGGGGGAGGGAGGAAGGGGAAGTTAGGTTTTGCAGTAGTTTTATTTTTAACAGGGGGAGTGAAGAAATAAAAAAAAAAAAATGCGTCAAAATGTACTCACCAGTTCTATTGTGATCTAAGGAACTTTCACTTTTCAAAGGTCATCTTGGGCTGTGGTTTGGGCTAATCTCTGCAAGGACTGGGGGCCAGCTTTCAAAGTCTTGTGGTTTTCCATTAGAGACAAAGCACAAAGGGGAAGAAAAAGAGAGTTTAAAACACCATAACACTATTTACCTTGCAGACCATTTGATGGTTTAACTAACTCTCTGTGCTTTGAGTGGGTTCTGACAGGAGCATTACCCTCTAGGAACATTTATGAGCTCCTGCTGTATAAAGTCACTGAATAATTGTTGAAACCTACTAAGTGGCTGCAGGACATTCCAAGCACCTGCGGCCGAGCAAGTGAGGGAGGCCCCATGACAGAGAATGGCTCAGGGACTGCTTCCATCCACTCTTCTCTGGCAGAAAATACTATTACAGTGGTAGGATTTTTGATAGCCTGAGCTATTTCCTTCACTTATTGCAATGACATCACAAGTAGGAGAAAAGTCCCAAACCCTTGCCTGGAGGCTGGCCTCCTTCATGGTCCCTCTGCTTCCTGTCCCAACCCAAGGGGACAGCTGTCAAAGAATAAACCAATGTGAGGTAACTATTTCATCAGTACACCTTTTCCTTGCTGATATCCTAAGCAAAGAGTTTGGTTTCTTCATTTTTTCTAGCATAGTAGCATTTCTTGCAGTTTTATGTCTGAGTTCTTCATCAGGTTTCCATACTAGGCTTCTGTCAAGGTAGAGTCTATTCTCATTCAGAATATGAAGCTGCTGGTCAAATGTGAAGATGTAAGTCTCTAACATCACTGGCTAAGTAGTCCATGTGGAGTTCTTTATGCTGGGAAAAAGAAAATACTCTTCAGCAAGCTGCTGTTCATGTTGAATGGTGGCTGTGTGTGATGTCAGCTCCTTGGTACCTGGAATGATATGAAAGAATAAGCATTTCTGCTGCTAATAACATGAAGAACACTCTGCCAGTAAAGGCTGTATTAAACCACAACCCTCTGGAGCCTTACTCAGCTCATAGCTAGTCTCTGTTCTTAAGATTATTTCTGCATTTTAGCCATTGACAGGGCAATGTTCAATGCATGAACAATTCTAGCAGTAGGATTCAAAACTGAGCTCAGTCTTCTCTCACTTGTTTGTTACACCTCTGGTGCTCCACAGCCCTTTGGGATTTGTTACAGAACAAAAAGTGCAGAAAATCTCCAAACTGCTTTGCCAATACCTCTGTGAAATGCTTGCCTCCTCTTCCAGCCTCCTTCTCACTTCAAGAACAGATCCACTAGAAACACCTGAGAATGAAAAATGGGGGAAAGAAACTCAGCAAGGTTAAGACCTTCAAAGCCTTTCAAAGACAGTCTGTCATATGAAACTGAAAAGTGACTCTGTATTCCTTCACTAGTTAACACAGTTCACAGGAGTGTTGGTTGTCACAACCAGTTTTAGAGGCATATCATCCACTGAGATATATACACCTTTACCCTCACTCAGGCTGTTCCACCAGACAGAAAGCAGTGTAAAGGTGAGAAAATACCAAAGCCTTAATCTTGTTCCAGATGTATTTATTAATAGTAATATTACTATTCAAAGAATCATAGAACAGCTGAGGTGGAAAATCACCTCTGCAGATTCTTTAATCCAACTCTCTTGCTCAAAGCAGGGTCAGGTACAGAAGATTGACTAGGCCCCTATCCATCTGAACCTTAAATTTCTCCAGGAGCAGAGACTCCTCAACCACCCTATGTAACCTGTGTCACTGTCTGACGACCCTCACAGTCAGGGCAGTTTTTCTTATATTTAATTAGAAGTTTTTCTATTTTAGTTTGTATTCACTCTCTCTTACCTTCTCCCTGAATGACACATTTCTTAGTGATGGTCCATATTTTGCCACCACAAAACACTTCCTCCCTTTACCAGTACTTTTACTCTCTCATACCTTCTACCTCAATTTAAATTCAGCTCTGACCCCCATATCAGGAGCCATAAAGAAGAACTACAATAAGAATTGCCTTATTCAAACCCACAACCTTGCTGATATGCTCTAAATAGCTGAACCAATCTCAGGCTCTCATTAAGGATATGAAGCCTCTTCTTCTATATCATGTTTCTCACTCCAACTTTCTCTACTTCCAGCAGCACTTTTTTTTTTTTTTTTCTTGTGACAGGAAATTACCAACATAAAGCATAGCATTCAGTGAGAAGGCCATGCTCTGATCACTAGCTCTCTCTCTGTGAAGAGTTATCCCAGGCTTTCATTCCCCCTACTAACTATCAAATAACTAAACTATTTAAAAATTAATTTTTTTTTTTTAAGTCTCTGCTAAGCTGAGCCTTTTTTCTGGCAAGTTCGCATCTGGAATCAATTTTTGTAGCCACATTACCCAAAAAACTAAAAATACAGCACTTAATAATGAAGGACTTGATACTACCTGAAATGTCATGGAACAAGAGTGCTGCTATAATAATTCTTTTAAGCCTACAGAAACTCAGCAGTGTTAATTATTAATCAAAAGCAAAGCAGCCATTTTAAACATTTTTCAAGGGGATGTGCTTATCTAATTTCTTGCTACTATATATTATTTTATATCAGTAGCTGTCATACAAAGCAGCAACATTTACACTACTGATCAGAAATAATACCCACAACATACACAACTCAAGGCCTTAGAAAACCACTGAAATAATCAGCTGTGCAGTCTTGTCCTCCAGTGTTAGTGGCTCTTCCTCCTCCTGGCTTTGCCCACCCAAGGCAACCATATTTATGTGAGCTGCTGTCATTTATTTGGTGCTCTGAATAGATCAGAAAATGAGCACCCCTAACAAAATCCCAGAATTATTAAGGTTGGCAAAGACCTCCAAGGTCATCAAGTTGAACCTTTGACCAAAAATCATGTCAACTAGACCATAGCAGTAACAGTTCTATATGGTTTAATCACAGCAACAAAGAATACTTAAAAATATATATACTGAAATAAAGGCATAAATATCAAGGAAATTTCTCTAAAGGTCATTTGGTTTCACAGTATTCTTATTTCGTAGCATTTCTTGCGGAGTACAAAAAATAGTTTCATCTTCTTTTGTTTCTTGACAGTCTATTACCTGGGGGATGTGAAGAAAATAAGCTTCCTAGAGAATTACTTAGTTCTGAAGGAACATCTGGGAGGGAAAGGTGAAAAAAGGACCTCTAATAGAGTGAAAACTGTAGTCAATAAAATCTAACATGGATTTTAAAATGACGCTGTCAAACAAAAGCTTTATAACCAAGTCTTAAAATGTTCTTCCTTCAGTCTTCTCATACTCTTCATTTTCTCTTATGCTGATCTTGGTCATCAGTCTGGAATGATGTGCTATTTTCTCAGTACAACTTTAAGGTTGCTGTGAATTAATTGTATGCTTCTTTCAGTCCTCATTACAGTCTTTGACACAAGAATGAGTTTTCACAGAAGTGAATGCCAGGACGTTCTGACTCTCATTGAATATTCTCATTAATCCATTCTTAGGACAAAGACTAATGATAAAGAATAAGCACAGATATTAATTATTTTATTTCTCATGGCAATTTTGGGGATGTAATGAGAACTGAATGATCACCCGGTTTTGGTTCTTAAAGTAAGAGGCTTTTTAAGGATATAAAAAATATTCAAAATTAATTTATTCTTGTAATTAAACCATGATAAGTCCAGAAGCTTAAACCCCATCACATTAATTCATTTTTTGTGCCAGTTTTAAGGGCCCAGACCTGTAAGTGCCAATTAGAGCGAGCAGAAGTAGAGGATACAGGTCAGTGGAGAGCAGGGGATCACACATTAATTTTTTGGAAAATTTATGTCCTGAAAATAGACAACAGTATAGTCCAAAGATGTCAGCAAGATGTAGTAACATTGTATCTGTTTGCATTTCTGTATATTTCCAATAAATTTCCTATATTGGTGGCTGTGCATTAACGCAATTCCTTAGTGACCAATGCCTTTTGCCTCAGTATGGATGGCATATTAACTTATGATGTATTTTGCCAGAAACAAATGAGTCTAGCAATACAGTTGAACTGTACCTCATCAGATAAGCACACTGGATTTTTTAAAGACAGTTAAACCTATCATGATGATTTTTGAGAGACTTATTACAAAGTAAAATCCATAGAGCTTTGATGATACATCCATCCTTGAGAGAACAAATACTGTAAGAAGAAAAATGTTATCCCATATGGGAAAGACATTGGGGAAATCTAGGCTGCTGGAATTATTCAGAAGAACACAAGGCCCTGAACTCTCAACAGCTTTCTCTGCTGGCCCTTTCTTCTAGAAAGTTAAGAAAGGTAGGAGAACAAAGTCTGACTTTCTCTTGCATTCCATTTAAATCCCAAGCATCACACTTGTTTCAGCAGAAGGCAGATAGGAGATTCTAACTAGTGAAGTGATTAGTGAAATACTGATGATGTTGTCATTTATACTGGAACAGGAGAAGAGTGTGAAGAATCCTACCAAGGCACATCATTTACTTCTAAACCATTTTTTAAGTGAAGTTTTGTGTCAGTCCTGCTTTTAAGAGCATCTTCAGTTTTTCCCACAGCTTTTATGGTTTTGGTACTATATCATAGGCATTTTGATTTAGAGCAGAAAGAATACATAGCTAGTTTCAAAATAATTCCATTAATTTGAAAGAATTCCATTATAGAGAGGAAGTGATACAAATATTACAAAGTCATAGATATCAGTGTCATAATGTGGCAATGAACAGGATGGAAGCAATACATTGTCTGTATGCTCAACCCATTCTCATACGATTTCATCTCAGTCTTCCACTGAGCCTACTTACCTTCCACATACTCAGCTCGAGGCTATACCTGTAGATGTGCTCAGGGATCCTTAAATAAATACAAGGAATTATTTCCCTGCAGTTACAACTTCTAAATATTCAGTGATAGTGGCATGTTTTTGCTGAGACACACAACAGTTAGACCTCGAGAAAAAAAAAAGAAATGACAAACAAGTTTTTCTGTGAATGTCTGTATTAATTTGGAAATTTTAGCTCTTTTTAACATTAATATAATGTATGATTTCAGCATTCCTTACAGCCCTGTTTCTGAATAGTACAGTGCCTGTGAAATATAACTTATTTCCTAAGCATTACACAAATGTAGTCTATAGGTTCCATTAAACTTGAAGAATAATACCAAAGCACTAAGATTTTTTATGCTATATGTATTCAGCTGTGTTACACAACAGGATAAGGGATATACAGGAAAGCAATATGCAGTCTTCAAATCTAAACTGATGTCTCTAATATAGGTACAATTTTATGTTGGTGGTTTTGGGGTTAGTTTTTAAAGTGTTAGTCATCCAGATGGTATCTGTTGGACAGGAACCTATCTATTTACTGCAGGTTCTCTGAAGACTCCCTGCAAAAATGATAGAACCATAGAATGGTTTGAGTTGGAAGGGACCCTAGGATCAACTCGTTCCAACCCGCTGCCATGGGCAGGGACACCTTCCACTAGACCAGTTTGTTCAGAGCCCCATCCAGCCTGGCCTCTGGAAAATGCTGTGTACGTAACACAGCTCTTCGCCCAGCTACAGAATCCACAGCTACCCTAGCAGCTTGAGATCTGTATCCTGGATGCTGTAGTGAGAGCTAGATTTCAGTAAGGTGTCTGGATAGGAATCAAGAGAGAAGCATCCAGTTCTTTGGTAAATCATATGGGCTCTCATCTCTTTCAGCTAAACTCATCTGGGGCAGTAAATTGAACTTTGATTTGTGTTTAAGCGGTCATTTCTGCAGTGTTAATCTAACTGTGATGTCAGGGATCTTTGCACAATGAAGATGAGCATGATATAAGTATTTTTTTCTGCCCTACCTAATCAGGGTTTTTATGAAGAAAATCATACTTTGCAGCAGAAGAGAGGTGGAGACTCACGGAATAAAGTGTTGGTTATAGTCTCTTCTCCCAGCCTTATATCCATGTTAGAAATTTCCTGAAAGAGTATGTTGCAAAAAATTAATTTATCTGTAATGCTGTCCCATTGACTGCCATTTGAACTGCCTTCCATACCATTACACCAAAGGTGAATGTAGTCTTCTGTCTTTTCATATATTCTGTTCCTTGTCAAAATACCATGGGAAGGCATTAAGCAGAGTGCTTTCCCACAGAACTGTAGCACTGACTAGGGAGGCCAAAGGAAGGGAAAAGATGCCTTTGGGAGTTGGCAGAGAATACATTGGGACAGGTAAAAGCTTAGAAGATTTTGCAAGACTAGAAGCCATACACGATGAGAAACTTTTTTTTTGTTTGTAAGTACTGTTTTAAATAAAAATTTCAGACTAGAAATTAAAATTTAAACAATGTAAGTGCCTCAGAGAACCAGGCTCTAAAGCAGTCCCTTAATGGGACTCCAGAACAGCCTTTATTTTTTAATGTGAAGAAGGGAAAGGATTTGTCATTAAACTTTAAAAATAATCAAAATAAAAATCCTTTTTGTTTTTGTGGGCTGACAGTGCTACTAAGAATGATTGTGTCCACTTAATGGGTGTCCACTGATAAGGAGAACTTCATTCTGTGTAACAGGGATTAGCTTAAAATTTAAGCCTGTCTTGGCTGTTCAGTAGTCAATGTTTTTTCCAATCAAGTGTGCAGAAATTAATTTCTGAAGTATCTTCTCTTTACCAACTATATCTCATCCATTAGTATGATTGTAAGCTCTTAAGGACTCACTGCTTATAGAACATGAAACAAGAAATGTCATGTGAGACAACTGTATTAAATGGATGTGATCTGGAAGACTAATAGTTGCTGTCTTCTCTATTATTTGCTGTGAGAAGTACAACAAACACACTTTAGCATCACACTGAACAATTTTATGTGAGACAGTGACCTAAGACTCAGAACAAACATTAAGAAAACAGAATTACCACCTTCTTGTTCTGCTATCGAAATACCAATATCTTTTATAAATCTGAGAAAGACAGACATTACCCACTCTTTAGTGTCCTTTTTTCAGTCTCCCTCAGTAACTAGTCACTGTAATAAGCAGAACCACACAAAATATAAACAGGAGATGCTGCTGTTGAGGAAAGAAGTATACTTGTAAAGGAAAAAGCAGACAGACTCCAGGAGGAAATCTTCATGCAGGAGGCCCTAAACTTCAAGATGAATTCTGTAAATACAGTGTTAATACAGTAAGGTACCTCTTAAAGGAAGCCTTCAGGCCCTGTTATTACTTCTATGTCAGTAATGAATAGCAAATGAAAATAAACACACAAGCAATGCTCCTTGATCCACATAAGGTTTAATAGATGCTGATGAGTATATATTTCCAACAACAAAATTATGCCTTTATACTCATCACTGGTGGACCTTGTTCTCACAATATTGCTACTTATTGTGGTAATGAAAGTCGTTTGAAAGTTGAATCTGCAAGTGAACGTACTGTGGTGTACACAGTGCATAGTTACCATAAATTTAGCACACAGGAATTTATTTCAGCAGCTACAGCTTTCAGTAGTTCATCAGTTTTGTTTTGCATGAATGTAATTTACCTTTCAGCCACCAAAGGCTTACAGTACAGGTCTGTATTGAAACAAAACTAGTACTGTAGCAGCACTCACATCATGCTACTGGAGGGGCGGGGGAACCCTCATATTTATTCCAAAGTTTCCCAAGCAGTTAAATTCATACACAGATGGAGATATCTGCACATTTTTAGAGTAGTATTAATAATCTGGTTGCAGAAGGCTAGTAAAATTATAGTTTCTTTGATGCAGCTGTAATTCTTTCTATAATACAAGGATGCATATTATCTTCCTTTTTAACCTCTTAAAATAAAAGAAGAAATCATGGGAAGAGGAAAGGCTATTGAAATGACATCATATTGTATAGTCACAGTTCTAAGGCAAAGAGAAATGCTGTGGTCTAAAATGAAGCAAATCACCAAGTTTCTGAGACCTTCTTATCCATTGGAAATAGCCACAAATATAGGAGAAGGTACAGGAACAGGCATTTCAGACTTTGAAAGTGTAGAGATTTGCAATGTTGTTTGGATTTATTGGTTCTCAGGAAGAAAGACCATTTCATTACTGGAAATTTTACCTTACTAAAGCATAGAGTGTTTAGCCAACTTTCTGCTATGCATGTTAACTTCTTTTATAAAATATGGGCTAGCCTGGTTTTTGTTGAAGTCATTGGGATTTTTGGCATTGAGTTCAAGAAGAATAGCCAGTGGGTCCCAGGCAAAGATAGAAAAGGCACACTATGTCTTGCCTAAAGTACAGTTCAGATCAAATGATATGAGCTTCAGGGGTGTATTTCTGGAAGCTGTCTTCATGCATTAGACATTTCTGTTCACAATAACCAACTTCTTCTTTCGTCAATTTTACAACCACATTTGTGTTTTAGAAAGGAAATCTAATACTAACTGTGGAATCCTGTCAAGAATTCAGTAAATCAAGTGGCTTTTTATGGCATTTTGCAAGAAAAAAAACTATTCAGGTAAACTGACAAGTCCAAATAGGAATAGGAGGCTCCAACTAGGTGTATGTTATGAATCACAGACTGGGATTGAGACAGAATCTCCAATCCAGAATGAACTCAATCCATTTCACAGGGATTCTTAAAGTTCTGCTAAAAAGGGAAGCCAAAATACTGACAGCTTTATTAGAGTGTGTAAATCAAAATAAGAACCAATGCATTTTAAGACTTCAAGGGTACCTTTCAATATGAATCCAATTCCCCTTAAGATACTGTTGCACTTCCTAAGTAGTACTACGTCTTGCTAAAATGTCAAAGACACTTATATTTTCATCAGAAAGGTATTTTGCCATCTGGGCTAAAAGACGCTTCTTCAATAAGTAGTCCAACAAAATTTGGCTGAGTTCCAATAGCTTTTTGTCCATTCAGAATTGCTATGAGCCTTGGTACTAAAGTGTTCAGGACTGTCTAAGAATCTATGGCATTATGGTGACTTTGTATTGTGAGAATTTTATATAAAACAAATACAATTAAAATGTTATACTTTTTATGTACCAGGTTCTTTCTATGACCCCTGTGGAATTTTTCCTAAGCAATCTTCTACAAACTGTAAAGAATGCATACATCAGAGATATTTACTGAGATACTTATGATCTATTGTCTTTTCATGGTGCATCTGTTGGTCTTTTGCTGTAAGTCTCAAATATTTTGTAGCGTGCTATTCTGTGGCCCTGCAAGGACTACAAAGTCAATGCTGTATGGACCCTTCTGGATTAAAGGCTTACTGCACATCCACACGTAGCTGAGGGTAGATGGGAGGCACCTAAATTAATTTTCTACATAACCTCACTTAGGTCTGTGTGTCTTTTGTGTTTCACTTTATAAAAAAAGCTCTATTGAAATGGGTTTCAAGCAATATTCATACATGTCCCACCTTGTCTCTAACAAGTAAAGGTCATGATCAAGTCACAAAACACATTAATTTGTTTAAATGAAACCATATAAATATTTTAAAGTATAAAATAATATGAAGGATGCTTTACTGTTACAATGATGTGACAAGTCAATATGTTTTTTTATGTCATCACAGAAAGAAAATATTATATGCTCTCCCAAGTATACAAAATATGAATAATTGAAATAATTTTTAAAATGAGGATTTACTACTACTTTCAGGGTTCTAGTAAGGAAGAGGGATTCTTCCATCAAGGTTACTTCCTTTAGGCTGTTATAATGTAGAGTGCTCAGAATATTACTAGAGTGAAAAGGAAGTCATGTCTCATTAAGCATGAAAGATCAAGTGTCAGTTAACTAAGTTATTCTATTAAAAGTCCCCACGGACACAGAGAGCAACTTTAAACCCACCAAAGAGCAAAAGTTGGGATCAATACAATGCAAAAGAGAGATCCAGGCTGAATCAGTGCAGGTTGTCCGGGATAGGAGACATTGTCCGCTGCACTCAGTCACAGAAGTTCTTTATTACCTGAGATGTTTCTCTGTCCTTTACCATTTTTTATATCCCATCTGCCTTCTGCTTCATGAGGCGCTTAATTTGTATTTCATTTTCCAGAAATATGAAATGCACTGCAAATAACAACCAAGCCTGACCCGATATTGTCTCTGTCAAGAAATAACCTTAACAGGGATAGATGAAAATTTGCTTTTAAAAAAAAAAAATAAAAAAATAAAAAAAAGGCAAAAAGGGAAAAAAGTAGAAGCAACATTGTAATATTATGTACAACACTGGAAAGTAGTTGCAGGTTTCCTTCTTTTTTGTTTGTTTGTTTGTTTGTTTGTTTGTTTTATTTAATGCTGAAGCAGCAGGAGCAGCAGCTGACAGAGCAGAGTTACTTACCTCTGCTTCACACACCCTCCAAGCCCTCCCTGTCTTCTCCTTGTTACAACTATAGCCACATTAGTCTATTAACTATCTTTAAAACCAAGGCTTTTCATCAAGTAATAATGGTCAAAGAATTAAGATCAGACTGATGACTGCCGACCTCTTTGTTCACAAATAAATATTGATAACTCTAGTATTACAGTTCATTTATATACGTTCATTGTTATATACTCTATTGAGGATTCACATTTAGAACGTTTTGTTGATTGTATGAAAAGATAAAATAAATCATGAGCTTAGGTATTGAGGAAGAGAAGAGGAAGAGAAGAGAGGACAGTTGTAGAGCCACCAAAAAACATTCACTATTATGTAGTTAAAACAATACCTTTAATTATTTTTCCTCAACATTTTTCTGCAGCAAGATACCTGTTACAAATTTCCTAAAACCAATATAAAAATTCTCTGGATAAGAGTATTTCACTTTATATTCAATGAAATACTAATTTAAAATATTTGCTATAGGTATACAAACTGTACCCTGCAGTTGTAGAAACCACTTAAACCCCTGTCAATACAAACGGGATACTTTGTATTCTCAGTCTATGAAGAGAAGAACACCATGTCCATTTTACTGTAACTTCCTCCCACTATCTCCAATATTTCTGGGAGAGAACATTAAAACTGGTCTTAAAACTATCTTCCTGTCCCTCTTCATCTGCCACAGAAGTCCCAAAATTTGTCAGAGATACAGGTAAAGTGCTGCTAAACTTCCTCCCAAAACAGCCTTTTAATCCAGTACAGATGGTTTGACTGTACGAACCATTCTGAAGTGGCTCTAATTTGTGCTACAAACCAATCCACCGCCAGTAGCCTAGGAAGAAGGTTGAAAGACATGCTATCTTCACATTCTCATTTTTGAGAGAAGAGAGCTTAAAATCAAGTGCTGTATGGAATCTAATGAGAACCTTTTGATTAAACAAATATTCTGTTTAAAAATCAATGCTTTTCAATAAATAACCATCCCATTGAATACTTTTAATAAGAACTTTCAAATGAGAAAATGTTTTCATTTGTAAGTTTATTTTTTTCTCTATAACATTCAACTGTCAGCAAGCTCATTCATCACAAAAATTCAAGTTATTGTCTAAAAATGCTACAAACATTTTTTTTCATTTCCATCAAAGTTTTTCACAAGGATAAAAGCAACTCTTTCCAACTTTGGTGGAAGATTTTTCTCTTTTGTTTTCCTTATAGACATATCGTCTAGATAGTTAGTAATTGTTGGCAATTACAATTGAATTTTATATATCCAAAGAGAAATGCAGTCAAATGCTCTGTCTCCTGGGTTTGTTATATAGTTCCTTCCTTTCAAATGGCTTATCTTCATCAGCATTATGACCAGTGTATTCCCATTTCATTTTAAATTTCTAAATTTTTATCTACCAGAAATCATCTTGGGTCTTTTAACTCTCATTATGGTCAGAGAACATATATGTCCCTTCTGCTAACTTACTGCCCAAAGTATAATCAATTCAACCTGGAGGCTGTATCTGTGAATTAGTCTATAGCAAAGGACATATTTCAGGTCCCTTTCCCATCTTACTTTGAATGGGTATTAATGGCTGCACACACACACTGCTCCCCCCGCAGTATTCAAGGGGACATAATTTCATATCCACTCGCTGTCATGTAACTGACAACAGAAAGCAAGGTCCAGTATGGTATCAGAAATAGCCTGAAGTAAGCAGCATGCTGGTTCAGGCCCTGCATTCAGTGCCCCGCTCAGTTGCAAGTACCCCGCTAAATTATTCCAAAATCCCCAAAGCACGTTCAGAAAGACATGAGCACTTCACTGATACTAACGATGATTGAGAACAATTTTTCTTGCACTGAAGCTATACATTTTTAGCCCAATGGTAATTTTTGAGGTTTCTTCATGGTTGTGATAGTTTTTCAGAGTAAAAATGGCTCTCTACACAAGAGTTTTGCTTGTATGCTTATAAAAAACATACATTCTCATTCTAATAGTGGACCCATAATTTGCCTACTACATTTTCAGTGAAGTTTCCCAGGTTTCTTAGAGAAATAGAGCTTTGTGACTGAATGGCTTATTCTTCCTGGGCTGAACAGATTTGTTTCAGATTTCCAAACCGTAAGGGAATGTGGGCCATCATGAGTGAAAAGAATGGATTTTGCCACTTTGAAAATGGTCCCAAAATAAACTTCAGGGTTTCTTTCCTTGTTTCCTATGAAATGTTTAAGGAAAACTCATGAGCTTCTTTTGTCTGAGATTCATTTGAAAAAATCTAAGAGTCCATTCTGCTTAACCACATTTAGCACAAAAATCATGAGATCAAACAATTAGCATTGAATCTCAAATGTTTGCTAAATGAATATAAATGTAACCATGATTGCCTCCTCCTTCATGTTTGGAACCTGACTCTGTGTAAGTAGTTTTTAGATCAGGGCATGAAATGGTGCCAATTTTATCCTACCTTTAGTGACATTATCACAATCTTACCAATTAAAAGAGTAAAATAAGGTGCATTATTTACTGTTTCCATACTTTGTGTTTTACTCTTTCAGTGTGACACCACTCACAGCGCAATTGTATGTTGTCTCACACAAACCTGATTCCTAAAGACTAAGGGACTTGTGCACTTATAATAATTGCCTTAAAGGCATTTTTATTTCATGGTCATAAAAGATTACCTTGGTTTTGAAAACTTGAGGCCACTATACAAGGTTATTTATTTACATTCCTACTTAAAATTAAATTATATTTGCATATGCAAATTTACTATGGGGGAAGGGTTTAAAAAACTAGCAAGTAAATCCTAGTGCACTCAGAGGTGGAAATTATTATCCATTTATTCATAATAATTAACAGTTAAAATGCACTCTGCTGTTCCCTGTGTCTCAGGAAGAACAGAAGCTTTTGTTTTCCCGAAATAAAATGCCACATCTCTTTTTACAGTAATGCCTTAAAAGGGACCACGTCACTCTCATGGCACAAAGCCAAAGAAAATTAAAATGCACCCATCACATACCAAAGAGTAAGTTAAATCTATGAGCCTTGATTACAAGACATTAACAGAAATATGAGTCGTAAAATAAGAAATTATACTTTCCTGATATGTATTAACTTTCGGAGAGTATTGCAGAGGGGGTATATTAAATAATCACCTCAAAAAATCTCAGTCCTGAAAAAAAGAGCATGTTACATCCTTTCAAGGGTGGGGGGCGGGGGACAGTCTTCAATGTGATGGCACAAAATCACCTGTTTTAGAAACACCATCTTTTTGGCTGGCCAATATTCAAAAATAAACAAGTTTAAAATATTGCCTGAAACAAATGTAACTGG
>JAWWEE010000158.1:12407895-12524665 GCA_035221455.1 Xenops minutus
AAATAAAAAAAAAAAAAAAAAAAAAAAAAAAAAAAAAAAAAAAAAGAGTATCGAATCTCAGTATTTAAAAACTTAATATGTAGCCTGAGATCCACTAAAAAATTGCAGGACAGCAACACCAAACCACAGTATCTCTACACTGCTGTAAATATCTTCTGAGAAATTCATGTATGCAGGCAAGACAGAAACACTGTTTTACAGCGAGATTTTTGGATGGTATGATCTACAGTGAGGAAATTTCCTCTCATATAAAGAAGAAATTTTTTTGTCTAAAAAATGGCTCACTTATTGAAGACTTAACTGAGGGTATTCAAACTTTACTTAGAAGTGGAACTTACATGGAAAAGAAAAAAAGGATGAAAAATGTTCCAGACAAACTCTTCTGCTCCAAGATGTGCATCTTACCTTCTATACAGTTCCGCCATCCACAGGTACCAACCAATGCTTTTCCACTTCACATGGAAACAATATCCAAAACTACCTTTTAGTTACACTGCAGATGTGAACAGGAATTTGGGAAAATTGCAGAAGTATTACTAACAATTTACTTGGTGCATCTTACATCTGTGTTGTTTGTAAATATATATAAGAAGGATGTTCAGAGTCAATAAGTTGCATCCATCAGAAAAAAGGCATCAATGGTCTATCAGCTGTAGGTAAAAGGCTTTGGCCAAAGCTCTTATGGCAGAATAGCCAACTATAGCATTCTTTAGTTTAAAACAAATAAAATTTTAGGTATTCTTTTACATTTCTTTGAAGATACACTAGTAAATAGAGTTTCACAGATTGGTATGGATTTTAGATACATTGCAGATTATCCCTTTATTTATATGGCTATAAATTCTCATTTCATTCAAGGGGCTTATTTTATCCAATATCTTTCATCTATTTTATTTATCTATGTTGAGTTCTGCATTAATGTACAAGTCAGCCCACTCTCACGCTACTCAGAAAATAAAGAGATAATCTGTGCCAGGGAATTTGAGAATTAAGATTTTCGTAACTTTATTTAAACAGATACAAGTCTTCAAATTTTCTCTAACCTATATACTGAGAAAAAACAACCCACAATTCAGAATCAAAATTTATTCTTAATTCATCCCCTTGAAATACACTTACAAACCACTTTTGCTCAAGTTTTTTTAATCTGTATTTACTGGGTCCCTCTTGCAAAACCATCAGTGCCTCTTCACAAAGAATTGCTTTCTAAAATCTCCATCTCTCAAATACCTTCCTCAGCTCTCTTGACTGAAATAAGAACGTGCAAATTCCTCATCAAACCCACTTTCTATTATGGAGGAAAACCACCACTGAAAGTAATTTGAACCTAGGACAGCATAGAGTCTGAGTGTGAGCTCAGGTGTCCATCTCCTTTCTTCTCTCTAGTTTACCTCCATAGTAGAGCAGCCTCAAAGAATGGTGATGGCTCTGGCATAGTGAGACATGGGAAAAAAGTCTCATAATGAAGGAGAACTGTGGCACATGGAGAGCCAAGCTATAGATTTAAACTTGAGCAACACAAATGCATGGCGCTGCCATCATTCCCCATAAGTACTACAACTGTGAAAACATACTGTCCTGCAGTTGCCTTGCATTGCATTTTCAGACAAAGTTATGCAGTAAAATTAGATGGAATGATTACCAAAAAAAATTGGTTTGAAGCAAAAAATTAGTTTTCTATCTGCTGCTGTCATTAATGACGCATTTGACAGCATTCAGCAGCTCACAGGCCATGCTTATATCCAAAGACAGTTTAAGAAAAAAAAGGCATCTTCCCCCCTCCCACCCACAGCTCCCGGTCAGGCTGCTGTGCCTTTCATCTAATTTTTTTTTCCATCTCCTGCCTTTACATACCCCTTGAGGCACATGTTCTCAAAAGTGAGAACCACTCAAATATAGTTTACATTACCCCACAGAACACTATAAAGAGGCAAGAAAATTGTCAAGCAAGGTGACAAGATTCACACCAAAAATCATTTTGTAAACTCTCTGAAATGTTGTCACAACAAACCCAGAGGAAAAATTTTACTTCCTCAGCAGCCAATAATGGAGAAGGTGACAGGAGAGCAGCAAGGGAAAACGGAGACTCCCACATGCACTTGGGAAGCTTTTCAGCTTTGTCTATACTTAGGCTGCTAGATGATTTATGATCACTAGTCTCTACTGCCAGTGCAACTGTTCACTTCAATTCTGCATGTTCCTTGATTGGTTGGTTACATTTTCACAGATGCTCTCATCACACTTTAACTGTAATAATCATGTTTGAATTTCTTTTACTACACTCTGCTGCCAGCCAGCTTTCTATACTGAGATGTCCAATGCCGACTAATAGCGCAACTGCCTGAAATCAAGACTAGAAACTCCTTTCTTACAACGTTTCTTAACAGAGTACGTCTTTATAGGGAGTGATCATTCCCAAAACCTGATGAGAAGAAACATGATGAGATGGAACGAATGAGAGCCCAACAAAGGGGCAAATTAGGATATGAACAGACAACTGCAAACTAGAGTTAGCACAGCTCAACAATTTCCCACTTAGCAGCTGAACTATACTAATGGATCACAGCACACTTCTGATTCACTGCTACTGTAAAGAAAAGTAGATTATTTTAAAGAAGTTGATAGTTTGCATCATGGCATTCTAATATGTAATACCTCTTACCTTGGAATTACAGTCAGGAGCACACACACAAGCAATTAACAGCAATTCCTTAAACTGCTAAAGCTCAATTACTTCCCTCTCTAAATTTCTACACCATTCATTGCAACCAGTGCTAGACCATAATTTCCCCTATCCTAAAAGGGCTCTCAGTTCTCCTATGTGCTTTACACAAATAAACAGTAATATAATATTAAATTTTCAGCTGTAAGTTGACATCCACCACAGTCCTTCAAGCTGGTCTCAGCTGCTGCTTATCCTTCCATGTTTTCAAATGCTGGTTTCTCCTCTGAAAGCTATAGTGTAAAAGACTATTCCAAGAAGCTCGTGGTTCTGTGCAGACTGTTACATGTTCACAATCACCAGCGTAAGTTTACTGAGGATCCCATTCTCCTATGTGAAAACTCATCCTGATCAAGTCAAAGAGATGTCCCACCTTGACTTGGGCTGAAACTCCCAAATTCTGAATATAAACAAATGGTTATAAATTACTGCACTGAATCACATCAAAGGCTTAGAAAGTAAGCAAATGAGGCAGATACAACACATCATAAGGCAAACAATGTAAACTAAACAATATAAGATGAAGAATTGGCCATCTCACAAATAATTTCCTCATCTTAAAATCAGAGTTGTTGCTGTTTTTTAATCTTCTGAAAGTCACAGATGAAGCTCTATGACACTTAATGGGGAGGCAACTCTTTTTTTAGCTTGGATAAGAATGGCACTGCTGTGAAACCACTTTGTGGCCCACGTGAAAATGTTAAGCAAGGCACCGAGAAATCAGTCTTCCTGCTTTTTACACACGATTTTCATCAACAAAAGCATCTGGAGCTAGTCTGGTACTGAAATACACTAATAGGGAGATCACACTGCCTATGTGGCACTAACTAAATAGTTCTGCATCACATTTGTTTCAGAGCTCACAAAAAATCCCCAAGCAAACAAACAAAAATCCCCACACTTAAGTTCCTCTTTTCTCACTCTTAGTTACCAGCCACCACTAGTACCGTTACAACTCCTTAGTAGACTAGGTCACTGGAAAGATCTTGCTTAAAATAGCTGGATTGAGATGGAAATGGGATATTTGATTTGTTTGCTTCTTTAACTGAGGGTCACTCCAACTTATAGCATAGTCACACATAGATGCCTTGACACAGCTTCACTAAGGGCAAATAATGACTGACCTATCTGGTAGCCGTCTATTATGGGGTGATGACAGCAGATGACAAGGAAAGACTGACTGATACCCTCTGCCTAGACTTCTGAAAAGCCTTTGACACAGTCATACAAAGCATCCTTGTCTTCAAATTGAAGAGATGTCAACTATTCAGCAAATAAGGGATTGGCTAGATGGATCCAGCTGGAGAGTTGTGATCAATGAGTATGTCCAGCTGGAGGTTGCCAAGTGTTTCTCTTGGGAGTGGTACTCTTTAACATTTTTATCAAGGACACAGACAGTGGGAGTAAGGCAAGTTTGAAGGTGACATGAAGCTGAACAGTGTAGCTGACAGAGCAGAATGAAGGGATGTCATCCAGAGGGACCTGGACAAACTTGAGAAGTGGGCCCATGAGAACCCAGTGAGGTCCAACAAGTGCAAGGTGTGGTACCTGGGTCAGGGCAATGAGTACAATCAGTACATGAGTACAGACTGGGACATTGACTCATTTAGAGAAGCCCTGAGAAGGACTATGTAGGTCCAGCAGATGAAAAGCTGGACATAAGCCAACAGTGTGCACTGGCAGCCCAGAAAGCCAACTCCATCCTGAGCTGCATCAAAGGACACATGGCCAGGAGGCTGAGGGATAGGACAAGGGAGAGTGGCTTTAAACAAAAAGAGGGAAGGTTTAGATCAGATCTTGGGCAGAAAATCTTTACTATGAAGGTAGGGAGGTGCTAGAGCATTTTGCACAGAGAAGTTGTGGATGCCCCATTCCTGAAGGTGTTCAAGGTCAGGCTGGATGGGGCTTTGAGCAACCTGGTCTAATGAAAGCTGCCCCCATCCAGGGCAGGGAGATTGGAACTAGATGATCTTTAAGGACTCTTCCAACATATATACAAGGAATTGTATCACATTATCTAGTGCTGAATATAAGATAGTTTATTCTTTTTCAGGACAGCCATATGAAGTCATCTGATATAAGAAGGCTAATTTTCCAAGACTCCAAGCAGTCACTGTGACTGTCAAAGTCAAAGGCTGTGTGTTAATAAAAGTAGAAAATACTACCTTGTTTCCTGGGGTAAATTTCTGCTTTACTAGGTCTTGGAATGAAGATTAAAGACCATATGGGTAGAAGTAAAAGGTATACTCTCACACTAAGTATTATTTAGTGGCCCTGATCACTAACTGTAGTAGTTTCCAAGTGCACCTTAGGGGTGACACATCAAAGTTCTTTCTGGGCTTGGTTCATGTGTGCTACTGGCTGTGGTGTGTATTTCCCAGCACCTCACATGTTCATCCATCACATATTCGAGAAATAGAACCTGAATAGTAACAAAAGGCTTGATATATTCAGTGGAGAATAAAGGCTGCATGTTCAAATAGGCACTAACTTGTGTGGGTTGGTCAAATTTTCCCTACAGTTGTTTTATTCTGGGAACTTCACAATGGAGAAAAGAATTCTTTTGATATTCACATTTCAAAGAGCATGCTTTTGTGAATATTTTCAATAGAAGATGATAGCACTACTGATTTATATAGACTGTCTATAAACCTACACATGCATATGCACAAACATACATGCACAGCATATACATATGTATATGTAGAACTATCTGTAACAGAGAAGGAGACTCTTTCATTTTGTCTTTTGTGCTGCTCACTCCAGGAATCTACCCTTGATCTTGGCAGAACTGATAGTTTATAATGAATACTTCTTCAGCTTTCATGGCTGGCATCAAGGAAACACCTGGGAGTAAGATTTGTTCACAGTGGTTTTGTGTATTTTCTTTTTAAACATAGTTACTGTTCTGTTTGCCTCTAATAAACATTTTTATTGTGTTTAAATATTTTATTGGTTCAGAAAAAAAAAAAAAGAAAATAAGCAAGTAAACATGAGGGACTCCTGTGCTTCTGCAAGTGGAAAGAGATCCTGAAAGGATAAAGAAACAGGGCCAAAATCTCTGCAGATTAGCTATACCTGACATTTAGTGGTGCCTCGTTTTCCCTTTAACTGCCTACATAGAAAGGGAGAGATGGGGAAAATTATGATAATTCTCAGGAAAGCCCTAACACCTATTTAAAGTACTTGCATGGCCCTCAGAATCATGGTATTTACTTTGCATTTTATTAATCTCCAGAAGAACCCTGTAAGTTTCAGAATATAATATTCACTTCTAACAGAAAGGAACTGGTGTTTTAGGAGGCTAAGTGATCTACTAGAGGTGACAACCAAAATTTCTGGCAAAGCTCTATCAATCTGACATAGAAGATCTGAAGTACAGCATATTTTGTTGCATCAGTTTAATACAATTGATATTAATCTCAGAAAGAATATCTTAAGGAAGATAAAATACCAGATGTACAGCAGAGTAAACAGAATATTAGAAGGAGAGATTTAGAGACACAATACCCCATTCATTCTATTTTAAGGAATCCAGTCAGCACAGTCAGATAACATTCACATTCTACATGGATGCATTCAGACTTCCTTTGTCATTATGACATTCCTTACTCCTTCCTTTCTGTGTATTTGTCTGCTTGAGATTTGAAACATCCTTGAAACTAGGTACTAGACTTAAAACTGCCTATTCTGAGATTTGAATTATTTCCAATAACAACTTCTGTTCTAAGTAAATTACAGAGACTAGAAATAGAGCTGAAAAGGTGTGCTGTATTTTAGGGGATCAGTTTTCAAATGCTTTTGACCAGTTCTGTTTTTTGAACGGGGGGAGGCGGGGAACCAAAACAGCCCCGAAAAAGCCCAACAAACCATAAAATTGAAGAATCAGATATGTCAGAAAACCAAGAACATCTGTTCTACAGGTACAGACTTTGTTATTCAACCTAATAGTAAACTTACAACGTACAGATAAAGCCCTGGTTTACAATCTTCTTGTATGTAAACATGAAAAATTCATGCATAAACACAAGAAATACAATCAGTAAACAAGGTCCTAATCTATCACTTCTTTGCTAAAGTATAAGTTTTGGGGTAAAAAACAGAGTGTCCTTTTTTTCCCATGCAATTTAGCAGGAAGAGGATATTTCAAGGATGCTGCAATGCTTACACAAAAGTCCTGGTACTTATGTAGGTAGTTTAAGAAAGCAACAATGGAGTCTGTAAATCTCAATATTCCCCCATACTCTATTGCTCCAGTTGAGCATGGAGAGGAATAGTACTCAGTGGGATATTTCTGCTTCCTATGATATCCTACATTTTAGTCTAGCCCATTTCTGGAAAGAAGCTTCACTGGAAGTTCAATCAATTCCACAGCTTCAAATGTGTTTCAAAACCAGCACACATGAAAAGGGGAATAAAGGGGAGCTTCTAATTCTGTATCTTTATGAATACTTATGAAAATATACGGATCAAAGCTTCTTCCTCTGCAAGTAAATTTCAAGCCTCCTGTAGGACTCAAAGGAAAAGTATTAGAACTCATTTTATATTTCAGTTAGCATAAAGCACATGTTCTCGCAATAGGTTTTTCCCTAATTTGCAGGGCACTGCATCAGAAATGATGCAAAACAGTCTAAACAGGACACTTTTCCTGTTTCCGCTTTCTGGGGAAAAGGATACCAGGAATATGACAAAAAATGCGATCTGTCTCTGCCATTACCTTGTCCACCAGCTCTAACATACCTACCTTATGCACATGGAAAATATATCTAGGTTAGACACAACCTCCTGATCTCTCTCCTTGCTGAAACAAACATCAGCCAAGCTGGTACTTGGCAAAGCCCTTTTGCCTTCAGTTATTGCTCAAACTTAACATTTGCTCCAAGGCATTAGTTTCAGATCACAACTCTTCCCAATCACTGCCATTTCTCCTGCAGAAGAGTCATTCTGTTGCTAGGGGACCGACCACAATGGATGAGTTCCACATTCAATATTCGGCTTTAAAGAGGAGCTGTCAACATAGACCAGTAAGTACGACCTGAGATTCTCCTCTGAAACTCAGAGTTGCCCAGAACAGAACCCAAACAGTCCCATCAGCACAGGACAGCACCTTGGCTACCATGGCCAAGGTGCTGAGGGTGAACTCCTCAGCAAGGCATTCTGGCCCAGGCAATGGGCTGCACCAACAGGGGTATAATATCTTCCAAGTCAGGACTAGGTCAGGTCTCCTCAGCAGGCAAGGCAGGCCACCCAACTCAATGAGTCATATGCCCATTTCTTACACTGTCCTTTAGCTTTCCTCCTCTCATACCTGTTTAGAAATTTAGGAGCAAAACAAGTTACGTATGTGTACAATGTTTGCTCTGCATACAGGAAAGAGCTGCAGTGTCTACTGAGGTTTGAGCTTTTGGGTGAAGTTCTCTTTCCAGAGAGATAGAAGTGGTATCACAACATGACAACCAGGAGAGGAACACACAAAAAGAAAATCTATTTAAAAATACCTTCTGCTATGTTAGTCAGAAGCAAGAAAGAAATGAAGATGCAAGAAAGAAATTGCAATGAAGGAAAGTAATTAACTGAGACTTACGAAACTTCCTCTGCTTAGAAGGAGGGGAGTTTCTGGTAGCAGAAAGAAGTTTTGAAAAATGCTTGTGCTCATTTTACAATTACTGCAAAAGGAGAACAGAACATTGAATTCTATTGACAGAACACCTTCCAACTTTCAAAACCTGACCAGGTCCCTAAGAAAACCACTAACAGCAGTTTTGTGTTGTTGGCACAAAACTAGTGCATCTCTTATTATATCTACTCAAATACCACATAACACCAAAAAATCCAGTAGCTAGCCAGGAATTATTCTTTTTTTTTTTTTTTTCCACACTCATGGACATTTATTTTGAAAAGAAAGAAAGAAATAGGTGGGATTTCAAGAGAAAGGGAGTCACTTCCCAGTTCTAGCACAGACCTGATGCACAAATTAAACAAATAATTTAATTATTCCAAGTTTTATTCCCCAGCCATAAAATCTGAGCAACCATTCATTTATTCTGTTCTTTTACTCATTTACATAGGTTATAAATGCTGAAGGGCAATGGCCATCACTTATTATGGATTTGTGCAGTGTCTAATACAATAGAGATCTGAACACAGCAGGGCCTTTAAGGGCTACTCTTGCCTGAAGTACATTCAAAACCGCACTGTTCCATACTACATACATTTCCCAGAGCTTATTACAGTGAGAGCTAAATAAAGATTCATAATCATTGAGCATAATTTAGGGTCAGAAATTAAAGGGTCAAGAAAAGTATCTATAGATAATTGCCTCTCTTTCCTCCTTCTCTACATATTACCAACAATACAGCATGGTGGAGATAGAAGTGGAAATAAAAGCTACCTCTGATTTTTGTGAATAACTAATAGCCAAAAGCTCCCAAGAAAGCTCAGTTCTTCAGCCTTAAATTTTCTACAAGGAAAAGCTTTCACAAATTGGCATTAATGAAGAACAATCTTCTTGCTTTGTGTGACAGGAAGATCCACCTTTTCTAAGAGAGAAATATACCACAATCTAGAAATCGTATTAATAACCTTAGAGTCCTGAACTTTAATGTATTAATGAATGGACGTGCACCCATGCTGTAATCATGGATTTCAGCATTGCCTTTGATGCTTCATTGGTCACAAAGCTCTTACAAAATGTTTGAAGTGTCTGGCTGTGTAATAATGATTTATAATTCTCTTGAACCAAAGCAAAATTTGCTAGCAAAAATCATTTTTGAAATAAAAAATAAATTGTGACTGGAGGGTCTGGGTTTGTTTCAAAAAGGGATCACCCACAAGCAGCAAATTATTTAAAAAGCCTCTGGTTCTAGTGTTTTGAGATAGGGAGCGTACAACTCAGGATTTCAAAGTAGTGTTAATTAAGATCAGTTTATTAAAATGTCAATCTTTTAAACCAAAAATTCTCTACCATGAATACTAGCTCCAAGTTCCTTTCTGTTCAGCTTTTCATGAAGAAAACTCTTTTTCCTCATACCAAATATTCAGCTTTATCCTTTTTCTTACTCTTCCTTTTTTCTCCCATCTCTTGTATTAGCATTTTCTTATAGAATAAGTGGTCTTTGTATGATTGCTAGATTACTGCTTCCCTCCTCCCCCTGCACTATCAGGAAGGTCTCTGAGTTACATTAAAACTGTTGGGGAAAAAAAAAAACTTAAAAGATAATCTTAAAAGTTTCATGAATTTTCTTTCTTCCTTTTCAGCTCACTCCAACACTCGGAGTCAATTAAAAGAATAATTTTACTTCAGAACAATGTGGATCAGAGCCATATTTGAAATCAGTTACATACTTTCACTATCATGAGTGTTTCCACTAAAACACTTCTTTCTCACAGAGTGCAAGGAAAAGGGTTGGACAAAAAATGAACTTGACAAGAATAACCAGGACTGGTATCTCCTTCCCACTGAAAACAGTTATTTTTAAAATAATATTTAGGATAACAGTGACATACTTAAAAAAAAAAAATCCAAGGAAAAAAAGCGTGGACATGATACAACTGGAGACATCCCTGTATTACTCTCAAGAAATTGGAATATGAGTTGGGCAGAAAGGGCAAACAGGGCAGTTTTACCCTAGACCAAACTGACTCTGGAAACAAAATTGCATCAAATTCTGGCACGGTCTCAGAATAAGACTATTCTTTTCCCTGCATTTGGAGAGGGAAAGGATTCTACTCTAAGTTTTAGATGGATCTTAGATTTAGACATTAATTCAATTGTGTTCCTTAAAATTATCTTCAACTGCACCTCAAACTGAAAATAACTACCTGGATTTTTAACTACAGATTAAAAATTATCTCCTTCCTCTTCCTTGAAGTGGTGCGCTTGAGTTTTTGATATTTGTGATAAGCATTAGAGTTCCTTTCCTTTCTCAGTCTTTGCAAAGAATTCCTTTTTTTTTTTTTTCTTTTTTTTTTAAATAAGATATATTGCTGAAGAAGATACTGCAAAGCAGAGACAAGAAGCAGTGCTTCTACCCATGCCTATGGATTTGGGACTGAACAAATTCCAGAAACCCAATTAGAAGACTAAGAACAGAGATTATCTCTGGCACATCACAGCAGAAGGAATCGCTATTACCTATCTTCATGAACAAGAGTATTAGACATTCTGTCTTAACTCGCCTATAAACTGTTGGAAAAGATGTGTGCTAGTATGTACCACCATAGAGAAAATGATGCCTGGACTAAGGCATTTCCTAGGACATCACTAAGCTGAGACAGAAGGACAACAGCCTTTTTCCCTGTCAGGACTCAGGATTATCATGCAGGTGTGAGAAATACACTTAGTATAAACCGAGCAAATATCATCCTCATATTCACTTTTGTCTTTTCTTCCTTGACTCTTTGCTTCAAGAAACATGAAAGAACATGATCTCACTGCTTAGTTACATTTATTCCCACCCCCTCCATCACCTACCCTCTCCACTTTTTCCTGTTATTAGCACAAACTCTGAACCTGTCATAGAGTTCCCTTATGGGAAGCCATACAAATTCATCAGAACTACAGGCTAACACTTGTCAACTCCTCTTCCTATTATAAAATAGTACATGATGTCTTGTACTGGCAATGGGAACCTTACTGTTGATTTTAGCAGAACCCCCATTCTCATGAATCAAAGATATGCTATGAATTATTAAATTGTGTCCTGTAATACAAAGAGGCTTTGCTTTCTTATTCATCTGCAAACACATCCTATTTTTTCAGTTTGTGAAAATGCAAACTCCAGTAGACCAGCAACCCTCTTCAGCACTAACTTCTGACTTCTGACCCCCTGAAAAAAATTACTATTAATCAACAAGGTGAGCCATAACACTCCTTTAAGCTTTTTCACCCAAAGGAATAGAAAGATTTCATGAAGTCATAACCATACCTGTCTTGTCAGTCAGAATAGTGACTGATTCTACACTCTCTTAACCTCATTGAGCTCTGATGCACAATTTGATAGAGCAAACATTTTCTTAATAAACCCCTCATATGTCAAGCCTTAGAGCAGAATATTAATAAAACTTCTGGGGAAGAGATGAAGTCCTACTTGTGGTCAAATAAAGAAATCCTTTTAAGGAGCAAGGGAATAGTCACACTCCGTGCTAATAAATTAATTCAGACAAATTGCAAAGTTGTTTGCTAGTATGGCTACAATTATTGCTTTCAACAGAGCCATTTTGAGTAGAAAATCAATCCAAAAATGCCCTATTTAATTTATTTTTATATAATATTTTAATGTATTGTATAAATTATTAATATATATTTATATTATATAAAATATACTCTTCTATTTTATATTATGCATGTGTATATAATATTGGGTAAGTATACCTACAGATATAATGTCATGAACCAAAGCAAACTTGAGATGCTTATATCAAGTTCTGTCAGGACCTTAACACAGCCTACTTTCCTCTAAAGGCAGATGTATCACTTTATTTAAAAGGTGTGACCAGTGTCTTCATATCCTGCCCAGTTACCAAACTTCATCCTTACTGGCTTTGACTGATTTTACTTTTTGTACATTTGTGCAAAATGGTTATTGCTGCACTAATATTGCATACAGATTAAAGCATACTTTTTATGTATTTGAACAAGTCATACCCAGGTGCATTAACTGTTTCCACACAAATTTCTGGTTTTAATCATGGATAAACATCACAGCACAAGCTTCTACTCTGCTTCTCATGAAAGAACAAGGACTTTGGTAATACCAGTTGATGCAAGCAAATTGATATATGACAGAAGGCATTGAGAAAACAGTCTTGGATCCGTCACTGCAAGGAAGTTTGGTTCTCATTGTTACTCTGTCATGTAAGGAATACACTATCACAGATCATAAGTTGTTTAACTAGTTCATCTTCTCACAGGCTGTGCCGGTTTCCTCTTGTAGGAGGAAGAATTCCCTTTCAGCTGATTTCTTCCAGGTTTCCCTGTATGGACTGCCTGTTTGCTTGGGCATAGACAGACCACAGTGTAAAGTAAATTCAATGGGATTCTTACCCAGGACAAGTTCAGTCCTTTCCCTTTGAGGCTAAGCATTTCTTGCACCCAGCTCAAGGCTTTTTTTAGTAGAAGAAAGCAACTAGGCCTGGCAAAATACCTTACAGTTACACTCCAAAACACAACAAAGCACACTAGCTGAAATAACAAGTCACCATTTGCAAACTACGTGTAAGCACATTCCCTGAAGCTGTTTATCAAAACAGAAAACAAACAAACAAAAAAGAAAAATAATACATCTAAAATCTGCAGAAGATAAATGATGCATCTTCTGCCATCCTCACGTGACATTATGAGGGGGGAAAAAACAAACCAAACAAACCACATAAAAATCTGACAAACTTGATAAGATTAAGTTTTCTGGTACACTTTATTTCCATTAAAGTACAAAGTCCTAGTGCTCATTTTTCCAAAGATTATTCATAATACAATACATTTTTGTTAGCTGCACCTATATTGTAACCAATATCCACTTCACAAAAACTTTTAATAATTATGAAAAATAAGTAGTATTCTCACACACAGATCAAATCTGTCTCACTGCAAATACCTGCAAAAGATTTTATTTCCATTTGAAAAGCTACAAACCTACTGCCAGCCTAACAACCAATGAGTCTGTTTTCCAAAATTAAGGCAGAGCATAATCAGTTAATGAATCATTTAGAAAGCAAAACTTCCAGACCTAAAATACTTGCTACAGTGTTCCAAGGTGCCAATACTTTAACATTGCAAGAGGTTGCCATGGCCATGTTCTTAGTGTAAACATAGTTTTAAGTATCGCAAACTTTTCTTTTGTGTTTCTGTACATTTAGGTATTTTAGATATATTTATATGTATTTTATATCTTCATGTATATCTATATGTATGAAATATATATTTAAATGTTATATATCTGCACATAAATATTCAATAATTATATGTCATCAATATATTTTTTATATATATACACACACATCGCTCATATGTTGATTAAATGGAAAGAAAATTCAGCACCCAAGTCAATTCCTCATTTAGGCAGAATACTAGCTTTCTATCAAATTGATTAATATCAATCGAAAGAAAAGAATTAAGACAATAGGAATTAGCCTCAGGCTATACCAGGGGAAGTTCAGGTTGGATATCAAGAAGAAGTTCTCCACTGAAAATGTGGTTAAGTATTGACATGGTCTGCTCGGGGAGGTAGTGGAATAACCATGGCTGGAAGTGTTCAAACAGGAACTGAATATAGCACTTAGTGCTATGGTCTAGTTGACCTGGTACTGTCCTGTCAAAGGTTGTACTCGATCTTGGAGCCTTTCCCAACCTTAAGGATTCTATGACTCTAAGACCATGGCAGAGAGATCCCTAATTCCAGTAAAAGACTGCACTGCCATAATAATCCCAGAACTGTAGCGTTTATAGAGGCATGAAGGAACAACCCTGAATGAAATCAGATCTAAATGTTCCAGCAAATTCAGCAGGTTTTCCAGAACTAGGACAGTGCTATCTAGATAAAACAGAGACAAACTGGAGGTGCCATAATGATGCTGATGTTTTGAAGACAAGTAGCACTTCTTTAACCATCCTTAACCAAGTACAAAGAGACACTGCAAGCAGAATATACTTACATGAGATGTATAATGCAATTACACATATGTGCTTATTGCTTAAGCACATACAAAATACAGCAAGGAATTTAGGAAGCTACGAAGCCAACTGCTACTGCTCACTGTGCCAGTAAGGCAGCTGCACTGTGGTCTCAGGCCAGGCTGGCAGTGCGTGATCTGCTGCCTGAGCTCTCCAGAATGAATTCTAGACATGAATGAGTTAACGCCTTCTACCAGGTCTATAGACTGTGACCCCAGTTTCCTGAGTTTCCTTTCCCTTTTAGGATTCTATACTTTTCCACACTGGCTTTTTCTCTTCTAGAATACTTGAGCTACTAAAGATCCTCTCTCAACAATCTGTGTGTTTATGTGCCAGTGTGTTTTACCTTTAACTCTTTCAGATGTTTAGCACAGTGGTGGACTCCAAGAGCTGAGTCTTGATTCCTTGATACACAGGCAATTGCAATCACACATGCAGGGAAGCTTACAACTGGATTTGCAGACAGGACATGACACATTTCTCTGACAAGTCCAAGTCTCCAGTATAAAACAGCTTAGAATCTTGCAGGGATCTACACACTAACATTATGAAATCAGCTTCTAGTTGTACACAACAGTCTTCGTGATGACATGTAGAGTTAAATCCAGGAATTACAATGAAGTAACACAATGAAAAATCATGTTTTTGACTCCTAAACCAGCTCCCCTTAGTGACCTGAGGCCCACTGTCATTGGACTCTGAAGTTTCTTTTATGATGCCAGAAGCTGAGCAAAGCCAAATAACTCATTCTATAACTACATATTATACATATATATTTTAGATGGTCATCTGCTTCTCTCTGTGGATAACAATGTCATGTTGTAGATTTACACTCTTTCAAGAGTTTTTTAGTTAATTGAAAAAAGAGAGGTCTGTTCCATAACAAAGGCAAAGAAGAGAAACCCATGAAATTTAATAAGGGGCCAAAATCTATCCCAGACAGAGACTGTGAAAAAGTGGAGTACTTTACTCAAGTCCATCCACAGCTAGTATCAATATATTCATGTCTGGATAACAAACTGAGGACAGCCTGGACAGACCTAGCTTCTCTGTGCATCTCTAGAAAATGAGAAAAAAATTATTTCCCTTTCAAAACAGATACTCTGAGTTATGGTACCTTAATATTTCTTTAACACTTACAGATTCTCAGGTAGAATATATTGGCCTTACATGAGTCAAAGTATTATTCTGTTATTACCTATTTAACACCTAGTTAAACATTACTTAACCCACTGGCATAAACCCAATACATCCCCATTAAGTTAAATATTGCTAGTGCACTATTGTTTAAATTAAACACTAGTCTAAGCAGCAGTAAATGTCATTCACTGTCATTAGGATAAATTGGTTCCCTGGGCAACCTACCAGGATTGCAGGTGCCCTGATTACATGGGTCCTCTTTAAATACAGTACACTACTGCTTCAAACATGGAACTCAAGCTGATTGTAACAAAAAACTTCACTCTTCCTTTTTGCACCAAAGGGAGGGTGCACAGACACAACTACCAGAATATACCCGTGCCCATCTCCCCGCTGCAACTCCCAGATCCCTTTACAGAACAATGCTTGCCAATTGTGTCATGGTTTAGTCGCAGGCCCTGAGCATAGAAGAAGCTCTACCCAGATAGGGATCTACGAGAGAACAAGGAACTATTGAAGCCAGGCATCCTCCTGCAGACAGCTCTTTATACAACTGAAACCTTGAAACAGATAAGGCTCTGTACAGATGGAAGTACTGCTCTGATAGTAAATTGCAGGACCAGAGCTTGAGATGATAATCACTTGTTATTTATCAAGGATTGTGTCTTCTGTGAAGACCCTAGTATACCTCAGGGGGCTAAATTGTAATGAGATATCATAGCTGATTTGCAATACTTCAGGTATGTGAGATACAGTATAACACATTCGTGTTCTTATTGCATTTTTCAGTTACTAATGTGACCAAATAGCCTAACGCGTATTAGTTAAATAACCATAAAGCCCTCACAGATTTACAAAAATGTGCTACTTTTCTTTTTAAAAGAAACAGAGGCTTTGAAATACTAACTTAAGTATTTTTATTTCTGTTCAATAGGGGATTCACACACTAGAAGAGTTAAGGAGTGATAGTAGTTCTGAGAGTCAGATAAACTGCTTCTGTTAGCAACTACCTCATGGAGCTGAAGGACAGCTGGTGATCCTTGCCTTGGGGTTATTCAATATCTATTTCAGGGATTTTTTTCTTGACAGTGTGAACCCTATACATCATTTACATAATGCAGCACACTTGCATTCTTCTGCTGGACTTCAAAATTTAGATTAGTAACAGAAACATCAGTTACACAGGTTAAACAATATAAATGTCATCCATTAAAATATTAGTTTTACTCATTGTCCTGGTGCAACCTTTTAAACAGAACATTTTCATCCTGGAGATGCAGTTCCTTTCACACAGACTTTTTTAATGAAATTTTATGTATACTGAATGGCATAGAGATTTATTGATTCTACCTTCAGTTGGTACTGAAAACCAAAGGAGCTCATTCTATTGAGCCTACAGCAAAGC
The DNA here is from genome assembly GCA_035221455.1 of Xenops minutus. Lineage (NCBI taxonomy): Eukaryota > Metazoa > Chordata > Aves > Passeriformes > Furnariidae > Xenops > Xenops minutus. The sequence goes on from JAWWEE010000158.1 coordinate 12,424,834, forward strand.
AAGAACAGTATGACTTTAAAATATGGCTGTGCAAAAAGTATTGAAGATTTGTATGTTAAGAATCAACTAGAGAAACTGAAATGGAAATGGGACCATAAAAAGAATGAAAGCATTTTACATGAATAAAGCATCGCACAAGTACAAGCTCACTAGCTGTATATGAACATGTGCCCATGTGAAGAGGAGGAGCCTAGAAAAACTATGAACCTTCCTTAGTCATTCCTGAGGCCCACAGAGAGCAGGGATCATATGTTAAGTGGGTGAAGTAATGCTCTACTCCAATTACATTTTTCTTAACCGGCAAAGCTAATAGGTAGCAAATTTATGAAAAAATATACTATAACTTACTCAAGAGTTTATCTATAAGCTTTTATATGGGTAAGAGATTCTGAAGGTGACTGCTCTGAGCAAGGTTTAGGTGAATTCCATTACACTCTGAAAGCAGATACATATAAGTCATTCTACTCAACTCCTAATGCCACTTTTGCTCCACCAAACATATAGAACAAAACTACCAAAAAACTGAAGAATTTCCTAGTTTTGGTTGTTCTTTTAATCTTGAAAAATCATTGTTTCTTAATGAAAAGGTTTGCCAAGAGACTCGTGAACAACATACACCCAGTTTTAAGTATATCAAGACTCAGTAGGCAGTGACAAATGGGTGCTGCTACAAATTTCTTATATGTTTTGCCAGTGCCTTAATGTGAAGGTAGATATTGGAGGAAGCTCTGTCTCTCCAGATGCTGAGAAGTTCAGCTATGAATTTTAATATATTATCAAAGGAATTGAGCACTGCCAAACACAAACATTTAGAAAGCTTAAGGCAGACCATTATCAAATCATAGGGTTGAACTAGATATTGTGAGGTTTGAAATATACTCATTATGCATTTCTCCTACTGACTCTTTCATTTCTAAGATTTGCATCACATTCAGATCTCATTTTGAGATGTTCACAGACTACATGGGAAACAGTCTGAATGCCAGTAGAAGTTCAATGACACCACACATTATAGGCCAGACCAGAAGCATTCAGCCAGTATTCCAATCATAGTCTATTAAACCAAGCCCAGTGAGGCACTAGCTTTCCATTCACATGTACTTGAAGGTTTTGTTATTTTTTAAAGTTAAATTTTATTTTGACTAAGAGATGTTGTATATATTGAGTATAACACGTCCCATTAATTTCTTCTTATTTCAGTTTTTTAATTTGTAATGATCCCTTTTCCTCATTTTCTTTACTTTCATCTGTCTGTTCAGGGGAAGCTTCTAAGGACGATGCCTTATTTTGTTTGTTAATTTTGTTTAGATTTTTTTTAAATCAGGTATATGGAAAACATCCAAGGTACTAACACTAAATCACAAGTGGTGTTTGCAGGCACAGTGATCTAACAAAACATAATACAATTGTACAAGACAGCTTCTGAAATTTAATAAGCAGTCACAAAATTTCTTTCTTACTGAAGCCACCCACTGCTCTGGAAGACGCTTCCAAGGAGAGATGTGGCTGGAAATTTGACCCTTTGAATTGAAATTAGAAAGTTTCAGTTCAAACCACAGAGTCTGAGACTTATGTCTTGAAAACATCCTAAAAGATCAGTAACAGTACAGCTTCTCCCCACAGCAGCATAACAATAATATTGGTAAAATGTGATAACATGATTCATTTATTAAGCAGAAATCTTAGCATAAATACAGAGGTAGCCTACAACTTCGAACAGCATTTTAAGCTCAAATTTCTAGAAACAAACTTAAGTGAGAACCTGACAAAACAGTCTAGAAATTATTCTCCCTGGTTAAACTACTTATAATTTAAACAAAAGATAGAAGAAATAGCAGCAATGTAACAGACCACATAACCTACAAACAATAAAAATGTACTGAAGGAACAGAAATGGGCAAAAGGACAGAAAAAAAAAAAAAAAAGGTAATTTCTGTAAATCAGGGGGAAAACTTTCTTCTAAAAAAGTAGTTCCAATGTCCTCTTTCTCAGTAATATTGTATTACTGAGTTGGATCCTCCCGTGATGTGGCTTAGCAACAATGCATCAGCTCGGAATACATTCAGCCACAACTCTTTCAAACAAACAAAAGAAATGGAAAGGAAAGAGGAGTAAGACACAATAGAATGTCACTTAGCACAAAAGTGTCTATCACTTCTACTGATAAATGCCAATGACTTTTATGTTTGTGCTAATGGGCAAGGAATACCAGCTCCTTTGCCAAGGAGTCCATCATACTGTGATTACAGGAGGAGGGGATTTTCATCTGCCTTGTTCCCATAACTACTTTGTATACTTCCAGAAGTTATGTGGAAGAGTTTAAAAAAAAAACTATGTTGTGTGAACACAGTTCCAACTAAATGCAATCAGTCTGCATATTTATTTTCATTCCTGCGGTTGATTTGTCGGTGGGTTTTTTTATCTGTACTGTGTCCCTCTGTTTTCTGTTGATCTGAAGAGGTGTTGGATGTCTGATCTCAATGTATTTCTGATTTGATAATGGACTTCTTTGCACTAAAAATCTACTGTGTCCCAACAGATTGTAAAAATTAATCCCATTGCTTGGAAATCTAGCACTTACAAATATCTGATTATGGAGTGCATTTACAATCATTCAATGTGATCCCAATCAACAATCCATCAGAACAGTATAGGTTTTACCGAACCTGGACACCCCTTTAAAGTATTGCAATAGCCTCCTCCTGCAACATGGTACCAACAATAATTGTCTGTGCTCCTATGTACAACTGTTATCTGTTCTAGTACAGGAGGAAAAGAAGACTCCAACAAATACAAAGTCCAACACAAAAAAGAAGGCAACTGGATCTGGTCACAGAGGTGCCAGGATACAAACCCACCTGCATATGCTGCATGTCTGGTCCTAACTTGCCATGTCCTGTCAAATAAGCAGGGACAAGGGAAGACTTGTGGTTGGAATGTACTGCACTTTGGCTTTTCCCAGTTTTCACAAGGGAAAGGAGTTCTCTATCCTATGGTGCAGTCAGGGCTGCCACTAGGAGAATGAGGGAGACAAATCAGGCAACTCTTCCTTGTGCCAAGCAAACCACAGCAGAGAAGAGATTTTGAACCTGCTCCTTTGATGTTCTAGAGGGCCTACTCCATAGCCTACTAGTTAAAGAAGACTTACTGCCTTTCTTGCCCTTTACACAACTTTGGTGATTATACAACATCACACATTCTTTGAAACCTCTTCCTTACTCACTGATCTAAACACCGACTTTGCTCATAGCTTTGCACAACACTCAAAATGAACTAAGAATTGGGACTCAAACACTATGCATGACACAGGAAAGCAGCAATTGAAAAATAAATAAAAAATTGTTGAGCTGTCAACTGAAACAAACTCTATAAACTATTGTTTGCAGTATCCCACTGCATGTTTCAGTACTTGAAGTCATACAGTATATACTTTACTGATCGATTTGCATACCATATCGATCTCAAGGGCTGAATAATGTGTTTGATTTGTGGCACTTCTGCATAATTTTCTGATTAAGTTACTTATTTAACCTATTGACCTTTACTCTTAATTAAAGAGCCTATGTAGATGTTGAGCCGTAATCAACTTGCGCACTACGGAGTGGAATTTACATCTTGTGGAATTTACTTACTCTTTAAGGCTTTGCACTGATTCTGTGTGGTATGCAATGGACATTTTTATCCTTTGCAGTTTAAATTTGTGAGGCATCCTAGGAATCAAACTTTACTTCCAACAGTTTTCAAACAAAATTCGCATAGGCATTTGGTCATTAAAAAAAAAAAAAAATCACACAAAGAAAGTCCTACTTTGAAAGCCTAAAAGAGAAAGAGCAAGTTAAATCTGTGTCTCATTGTCTTATGCAACTGATTCACTCGTACTTAGACCTATTGAACTTTCAAGTTCAGTTTTGAATCAGATCCCTGCTGTGTATGCTATGTGCACCAATGCTGTATGTACCCAAAAAGAAGTCCCTGTTCTACAAAGCTGTTAGCATATTATGTCCAGTATTGGTCACCAACCAAAATTTTAGTTACAGTAGAACTAGTTATTTTTCACCACCATGGAATCCTAATTTGAGTAAATCAGTTGGTGAATGAAGAAAAAAAAACAAAAACCAAGCAAACAAAAAACCTCAACAAAACCCCCAAAACCAATATACCATGGTCATTGCTTTTACTGTATTCTGTTTACTAATGTTGAAAAGTACATTTCAATTTAAATGATTTATGGCACTTGGTTGTTCTTACAGTTTAATATGGTATTTTACTGATTCACTGTAAAGCTGGAGGACATCTCAATAATTCAGTTGACAAACAAACTGCAATGTTTTCTGTATCTGGAAACCATTATGTTGATATCCTGGAAAGTCAGCAGTTTGACAGCAGACATTAACTAAGTGTTTAGAAGCTGCAGTTATACCTTCCTTACAATTACACATCCTTCATCTCTCCCTGCATATACACACCAGAAGGATAAAGATTAGATAAAATATGACAAGAAGATAATGTTCAGTAATCACTCTGAGACAAAGAGTATGACAGTGCTGTGCCCCTTGAGACAGGTCTCACTGCTAAACGATAAGCAACCAGAAAAAAAAGTCACTGACTTACTCAGTTACTGATGGCCTTAAGATCAAAATATGTCAGTGGCTAAATCCAAAGCATCTAAGTCATAAACTAACAGACCTAAACATAACAATATAAAACAACTTGATGAATTGAAGCCAAATGGGTTGCACTCCATGTAGACTGCAGAAAGTAAAAGACATTTTTAAAATAATTGAAACTAAGGCTTTAACCTTCCTTCACAACTGCTTTCTTTCCAATAGAACCCCCCATTCAGGTCACCTGCAAGAAGGTCTGTTAGTACATTTCTTTTCTTTTTTTTAAGGTCAGAAACCCTTTATTGACTGAGAATTTTACTTTACTCACTTTACTTCCATGTGGACACCAGGAATCACAAACATTTTTTCAAATAGCCAATATTTCTCATTAACCACTATTTAAGCTGCTGAAACATAAAGATCAAAATCTTTTCTAAGTGAATGATGCCACTGCATACAGTTAGATACAATTGTTCCTGTGTTAAAATTCACAGGGTGAAGCAAACAAAATGGCAGAAGGCTTAATTCAGATCAAAAGAGTCTATTCTTCCCTGGAATATGTGCAAACAAGTCCATCAGCATTTTGCAGAGAAAGAGTTCACCTCTAAACACCACTAAAAACACCACTAAAGCTAGAACACTTGAACTTGCCACACAAAAAGGTTGCAAGGTTCTTATTATCATATGTGAATGCAGAGTAGAAATTTGTGAAATTACTTCTGTTCTCAGTATATTCTTGCCCCTTTCTTCTGCTTTCAGCTTTACTCCGTATCTAAATGCTTCATTTTGCCTTCTTAATTGCACACTTTATCACTATTCCCTAAACTAGTTAGAATGCAGTTTCTTGTTCCATTGGTCCTATGCAACTTGTGCAGTCCTAGTGCTGAATGATGCTGCTACTAAGCTTTCTGCAGCAATTGAGTGTTTTTTCCTCCATTGCTTCACACATTTCCTGGTATGTTCTCTCTACTATTAACAGGAGAGGAAGAGACAAAACCATCATTGCTCTACCTTTGCCAGTCACTTTAGAGGCATGACTGAGACACACTGAAGGAAGAGCTTAGAATTAAAATTTAATTAAGATGATCTGACTGAGGACAGTAATCATCATGAGAAGGCCTTAAAGATCAGTTACTCCTATGAAAAACCTACAGGCAAATCAAGGTCCAAGAGTCATGTGCAACACATGTATCCTTGCTATTGGTGGGAACTGCTATGTTAGGAATGTGTTCCAGTGTAATCCAATGAGACTTATCAAAGGGAAGTAGTGTCATTTGCTCACTTGGGCTAATTTTGATTACTTCTTCCCTAAGCTCTACTGGAACAAGTATCAAAGTGAAAGCTCACATTCCTTCCATTGTCAGTAATGGAACAACTCCTGGTGGCTTTTTGCTAGCTGTGTATGTAGGCAATAAGAGGCCTCCAAGACAGTTAACAGAGTACATAAAACCCCTCTATATTTAAAATATTCAGCTTGCTCAACAAAGAATGCACCTTGATTAGTAGAGTCTATTAAATTTCACCTACTTAACTTTGCAGCTTGATTAGTGAAGTATGCAGCTTAATCAGCACAGCATGGAACTCATGACAACATGTACCTCCTAAAACTGAAACTAATGGTAGGACCCAACAGAATCCCTGGTACATGCCTCTATGTAAAACATATAAAGCAAGAGACTCAAAGCAGGTTCTTAAGTTTGTAAATGAACAATTAAATTTTTCGGTTCCTCAGCAACCTTGTGGCTTTGTAAATTGTAGGATTCAGGCTGTAAAGTTTCAACTGTCCAGTAACTGGAGTAGTCAAACAGCAGACAGCTTGTTTCAGTGTAAAACCATGCAGCATCCTCATCTATAATGCTTCTTCCTGTGACCACACCATCCTTTACTCATCTACAGCAATACACATCAAAATCCAAATTTCAGTATTTAATTTTAAGGACACCTGGGATAACATCATTGGCCACCCAAAACATTAATTCATTATCCCAGAGAAATTACGTAAAATACTTGAAGATAGCAAGCATGTCAGCAATTTAGGTAAATTATCACTTCAATTTACACACTAGTAAGATAAACATTAAACTTAGAAAGGAGTTCAACTCTATGCAGTTGGGATCTGGAGGCATTTCAAATATGAACCAAGTTTGTATTTGAAATAATTCTAAAGTTGAAAATTTTTCAGGCACAGTGTTTTGGCTTTGACTGTTTTGCTGCCCATAAATAAATACAAACTGACAAAATTAAGAAGTAGCTTTACTTTTGGTAGAATATAACTACATGTTCTGTCCCTAGGCTATAAAGAATGCAGTTATAGCTGTAGCTATCACTCTACAGAGTATTTCCTTAATGATTTTTTTTCCCTCCATGGTTATCCTATATGCTGTGAATATATGAGATGAACTCTCAGTGTTTTTATTTATGATAGAGATTCTAAGACTGCTGTAGTTAATGAAAACATTGTGTGTTATCTACAGAGGAGTTTTGCAGAAAATGTGGCATTTACCACAGCATAAATCTTACCAACAGAGGTACCTGGATTCATAAAATTCCTAGCCCATGCTCTTCCTTTTGGTTACTACACATTCATTGAGAAAAATACATATGTGTCTCAAACTCCCAGATACTCAGCTGCTTCTCAGCAGAACTGGATGTCATTTCCATCTCAACAAACCTAGAGCTATTAATAAGCAAGGTTGTGATCTGACAATTTCTACAACACTTAAAAAAAAAGTATCAAACTACAACAGTTATTAGACAAATAAAGTGCTGAGATTACACTTGTAAGCCCTTTGTCCAAAGAAAAAGTAAATATTTTTAATTTCTCAGAAAAGTTCACGTTACTAATAAAAACAAGGAAATACCAAACAGCATTGAACTTTGATTGTTGAGGTTTCCTCTTATAGCTCCTAGTTCGCAAACATAAACACACACACACACACACACACACACAAATCCCTCAGTCTTTCAGTTAAGAAGCTAACTCTCGGGTAAGTCTGAACAAAAGCTGTACCATCTTAAACCACGTACCTAGAACCCTACACAGTGATGGAAGTATGTTAGCATCAGTTCAGACCTGCTGCTGAGAAGTGATACCAGTAGAAAAAAAAGGAGAAAAAAGGGTTCATGGTTTGGGAATCAGGACTTCAGCAGCCAACACAAAACCCAAAATGTTGATTTCCAGATTGTGTCCTTTCTATCACAGCTGGCTAGACTGGGATTCATGTTCTATTCTGTTTCTGGAAGTCGTTCAAAGGTGTATTTAGAAGTCCTGCACTGGCCCATTAGTCACTATGTGAGCTACTCTTCTGCTATGAAATTCTGTAGGGAAAATGCTTCAACTCCCTCACATCATTTCACTCTAACAATTCAGTCCTGTGCCAGCTGGTGGTACTGTCCTTGTTGTTCATTGCTGTACATCTATACAAATACTTGGGTCACAGCTTTCAGAAAAAGTAGTTGAAACTTTTATATTCCAAAGTACCGTCTATTTTAAACACCTTAGTTTGAAAAAGAGTAATGTCATATTTTTAGCATCTATATTTTAATTAAAAGTATTTTCTTATTGAACATTCTAATTGGAATAGCAAATTAAAATAAACAGTGTTCACTTTCTAAAGTGTTCCACTGATCAGTTCCTGGTACAGCAAAGGCTACGATGTTAAGTTTTCATTCTATGAATTCAAGCAGGAGAACCTGCAATAAAACTTGAAATGTATTTAATATTAGATTGAGTGGAGAAGGAAAACACATTAGATATATATTACAGGTCTTACTGAGTTCAAAACACCACTGCCTGCAACATTCCCAAATCAGAATATTCAAAACTTAGTCTAAAAATGCTAGTACTCTAAGAAAGCACAATAGTCTACAGAACAGCTGTCTTAGTAGCTATGACTATAGATGTGAAGTTTTAACGTGTATTTTCAATCGTACCCATTTTACACTGTGCTCTATTCATAGTAATATGACAATCCCACTGTTCTTTTAATTTGGCAGCCAGAGGATTTTGCATAAATTTTGGGTCATTCTGTGTGTTAAGAAAAACCTTACTGTAAAAAGATCAATATAATAGCCTTATTTGAAGTACACTACTTCTCCTATTCGAAACATTACCAGTTATTCCCTATCCATTCCTGAAACCACAGACATTAAAACAGAAAGTATCTTATTAACTTGTGTTGAAGTAAAGCATAAATACTAACCTGTCAATCTCCTCTCTCGATTGTGTACCGTAGCTGCAAAACTCTTTTACTGGATTTCACATAGACACCACAAAAATCATTTGAAAGTTAATTTCTAAGAACTAGGTAAGTTTATTGCAGATTCTGAATATAAAATGTATCCTGGTTATGTTTGACTATATCCTTTTCCTTTAAAATGGTGTCCAACACAAAGCTTTGGAAAATGTAGCAATTTTCAACTAGTTCAAACTAGCAGTTTTCAACTAGTTACTACTCAGTATTGCTATTTACACGTCCCCTGAAAATATGCTGCTTCTGGAAGCAAGGTGGAGATAGTGTTTCCATTCATTAGCCCAGAAGTATTCAAGAGTTAGAGGTTATTCTGAACTCCTCTTTCTGAAAATAGTCCCAAGTGGTGTTTAGATATCTGCTATGAAAATCAAGACAGATGCAACACTAAGATGAGCTCAGTTCTGAGACAGAACTAGACCAACGAATATGTGGAAATTTCTTGTTTTGGTTCAACCTAATCTCTCCCTCTTTAAAAACAGACAAACGAAAACAACAAAAAATTCCAATACAACATTTGGTCTATTTTACCAATTTTTTCTACACAGCCGTTACACAAGGAATCACGTGCAGGGACAAGGCAAGTTCCTAACATGACTGAACATCATCTAGTCATGGTTATTGTCTGGATACAGCAGAACAGGGGAGAGAAGGGACTCGGAAAAATCAGACACAAGGACTAATGACAACAGAAGCTTGGTTAGGAACTCACATAGATTAAAGATTTTTCAGATATTTCCCCTCCCACAGGTACTTCCCCTCCTTTTCAAAGGAAAAGTTGCAGTACCACAAAATCCACCATGTGGTGTCTGTTAGCAAATGTTGACTTTTTCATGGCAACTGGTGTAGGTACATCTAGATTGTGTATTTAAACATCACAGTTTTGTTTTCATTTCTTGCAAGAAGCATTTGACTGAGGTTAATGTTTTATATCAACAGAGTAAAAATAGCTAATTCTGGGCCCAAAGGTCATACACATCAGCACAACTTGAGTTGTGAAGTGCTTTTAACCTTGATTTTTCCTTGCAAGCTAGGTCCTTTAAAATATACAACACATTTAACCCAGTCTCACAAGCATGGAGGGGGGCGGGTCGGGAAAGAAACCCAAGATGTTTTCACTGTCTTTGGAAGACCATAATCTTTTGACAATCAGAGGGATCTGACTGTATTTGAGACAGTACTTGCCAGGAAATACATAAGATAAATACAGTTCACATTATGGAAAGGAATACAAATCAGAAATATCAGCACATAAGGAAAAAAGGCATCTTCCTGATCTGATTCATTAGATTTTTGGCACCCCAATTAAGTTCTGACAAGCTAGTATTCCAGGCACAGTAAAATATTGTTGTTCCACTAGGCTTGCTCCAGTGTTTAGTCATAAGATCCATACAATAATAACAGAACAGTGGCCTATCTTGACCAACAGTGCATTAGTTATTATCTGCAGCACAAACACCTACCACTTTATACTAACATTTTGGCAGTTAATCTAAACATAGCACTTAAAGCTACATCATAATTTTGAGATCTAACTGGGTCATTTTCCTTCCAGCTGGCACCAGTAAAAAGTATTTTATAACAAAAAAGTAAATGAAACTTTTTTTACGAGGTTTTTTTTTTTTTCGTTCTTTAATGGCAGGAGCACAAGTATGATTTCAAGCACACACGACACGTTTTTCAAGGCCTGTTCGCGGTGATGCTAACTGAGTGAATTACAACAAGATTTACTGTGCAGTGGTGTATGTCTGATTTTCCATCCACTGCTGGGAGCTTCAGTTGGCGGGAACTAACAGAGACGCCTATTATGTTCAGCCTGGTTCAAACTGTGGTTTTGGTGCAAACTCTCAGGGACAGGAACTTACTGCACATGCTGGCAGGAGAACAGGGAGAAAGTTGATGAAAAGAACAAAATAGGACTTTCTAAAAGGCTTCTTAAATACTTGGTATCACATCCCTTTTTCAAATTGTCTTGTGAGAGAGGAGGGAGAAGTCACAACAGATTTTTCTGTAAAATATCTGTAAAAATTCAATGGATATAAAACAAGGCAAATAACAACTTACTGTTCTTGTACCACGATCTCCTGCTGACAGGATTCAAAATGAACAGGAGCTCACCGGAACAGAGTTCTCCATACTTTACTTCCCCCATCCTTAATTGATTTTCCCCCCCCTTTATTCATTTTTTCTCTAGAAGTACTGGAAACACAAGGCCTTCTTTAAATAACTATGTACAGACTACTTCTACAGCTACTTCTTTCCCTTATCATCCTCTACTTTATTCTGGTTTTCTCAAATGTTCCATGTACACACCTAGCTAGCTGACTTGATACAGTCCATGCAAAGTGAAGGTGGAGAGAGGAAATACTAGAGGGAAGAAATGAGAAGGAAAACCGGAAAAGAAACAACAAGAAAAAGTAAAGTCCTAGAGGGGTAAGAGAAAAAGGAAGAAAAACTGTGGAGCTCAGAATTGCCAGCAAGAGATACATGCAGGATATGAGAGGTCAGCAGGAATGGATAGAGAACTTGAAGACAGAAAAACTTAGAAAGAAAAAAATTAAAGTGGGAGTAGAAAAGACAGTATGAATAATATAGTGGGAGGGTGCAATAACAGAGTAAATGACTTATTCAGAGCAGAGCTGGTATCTGTCTATCTGAGACACAAAACTCATCATTTTAATACGCTCAGCACCTCCTCTCAGATATGTAGCTGAAGACAAGCTCCCTGCTTCCTAGGGAACAGCCTGTCAGGGAGACCTTCTTTACACAGTCTGCTCCACAACTGGCACTCAGAAAAGACATTTTGCTTTAACGATGCAAATCAAGCATACAGAGAAAAATACACAATAGTCCGTAAACCTGATGTTCTTTCTCATTGGTTTGCAAACATTCATATATCCAAACACAATGTTACACTTCAAGTTTACAGTACAGAGTGATGATCTGGGAATAGTATCTTTTCCTGTCTTTTGGTTTATATTAGGTAGCATTTACGACCCTCATATAATCTGCTTTAATTATAAAATTTGATGTCATCTTTTCAATTCTCTCAAGGGTGCTAGTTCACTGTCTAGAACCTACAGTGCAGTTCCTTAGCCACACACGGGATGGCACTGTTAAAATTAGTCCTCACACAGCAAATCTCTCCTCCATTCTGATTATGTAGGCAACATATTCAAGACTTTATTCCCCAGAATTTTATTTAGCCATCACAAATAGACGTCACATATTTTTATGCCTGGTCACTCATTATATTTTTACTTTGTATCTAACATGGAAAACCAATACCCATAAATGTATTAATACTATGTTATGATTTTTTGAAGGTTTGGCAGCAGAGGGGAGAAACAAGAGATTGGGTGCGGTATTACATTGTGCAATGTGGTATTTCATTCTCTCCAGAGATCTGTAATTTTATGCATGCTGAAAAAAATGTTAAGGAAACTTAATGTATAGAACATAAGGAATCAATTTTCTTCTTTAAGGAGAAAAAAAAAAATCAAACCAAAACAAAAACACACCTTTGGGCTGTAAGCATTAAAAACATTACTCCAAATTAAACCATCCAGCAAACCAGAATGGGGAATAGAGAGGGTAGGCAGAGTTAAGGAATAACAATTAATTTTTGTCTTCCTCCTCTTTGTAGTCACGTGTCTCTTATTTGTCATTCAGTTCATTAGCACTCTATAATTGTACGACAGTATGACTGTAAAGTCTATATACAGGCAACAGCAGACGGAGACTCCCTTGTGCCACATTGATTGACCTAGAATACAAGGCATCACAAAAGTTTTTTATTGTTGTCAGACAAATGCAGAGAAAGAAAAAGGTCCAAATAAATACAGGTAAAATACAGTTAGAGCCCACATAACTCTAAGTCTCCAAAAGGCAAGCTTTCTTCAGATTTCTGCTATTACACCCTTGCCAAAAATCCCCTTCTGATCTCTAATCAAGAATCAGCTCAATCATACACAGGGTAGCAAGAGGGACCCTATAACCATCACACAGAAAACAACATGGTATTGTACAGCACAGCTCTGTTCTATGTGCCCACATCAGAGCATGGCTCCAGAAATAGCATATACCTATAGGTGATACTTAAAAAGAAAACCCACACATATGTTTTCAAGGATCTGTAGTACAACATACACATTGTGTCGACTGTAGTCTCGAACAGCATATTATATAATACAGTGCCAGACAGGCTTCTCAGCACTTAGGTTCAAAAACAAGTACAGACATAGCACATCCTTGATGTCAGTGCCTTTTTCGGCCAGCAGGAAGGGGTATGGAACTCAGTGTTTTATAAAATGGTCATTAACATCTGTCTATTGACAACAGGGGACTGAAACTACAGATTTTTAAGGTATATCTTTACGCACTCTGATATAAGAGTGGTAACTGCAGTCCTTTTTCCCACTTATTTTTCAACCTAAGTGACCTTTTTATTTGAGAAAAAAAACCTAATCACATACTGCTGTAGTTGCCACTAGCATTAAATAGCATCAATAATATGTCCTTCCAAACAACTGGGTAAGCTCTCTGTTGTCTTTGCACAAGAAGAAGTTCCATACCCAGGAAAACAAGATGTCACCAGAGATCTTTGAGAAATATTGATTTGGCACAAGACATGGTAAGGAAGGCATAATTATATCAAGCATCCAGTGTATCCACAGCACATAAACCAAAACAGGCAAACTGAGATAATCTCAGAGGTTCCCAGCATTGTTTTCTGTGTACTGCCACGCTACCCATTCTCTGCCTGTTTTCTCTTTAATGGATGGTGCAACAAAAAGACCCAAGAAAACTGCCCTCCCATGACACTGGAACAAGGAAATCTGGCTGCACTTACGTCTCTCTAGATTTTACATATCTTGCTCTATGCAGAACTGTCACAACCCACCCAGGTCAAAAGAGAAGGAAATAAATGGGTGGAGGATGCTATACACCAGCAAAGTACCTTCACAAAGCATCCACTTGGTTAGGACCAGCATTTTGGGGAAACAGTTCACCTTCAGGAATTCTACTTCGGATCTCACAGGGATTTTAGCATGGCTGGAATTATTGGCCTAAGCCTTAGTTTCTACTCAGAAAAGAGGGATTCATCAGTATCTGTTGGACAAAAATAAGAGTGGAAGCCACAAGTTTTCTTGAAAGTATTCACAATTCACTTAAACAAAATAAATTATTTCCCCAACTAGTATTACATGCATAATTTTTAACTTCATAAAACCAAAATAAAGGAAAACTTCAAAGGCCACTAGTCACCAAACTCCACCTGACATTGGTCTTTGTGCTGGAAAATATCAAATACAGATTTCCCCTGTATTTGATTATGAGTTGCATAAAACTTCACTACCACAACACATACTGGTAGAAGTATTTTTACCTTTAATATTTAAAATCAGAGGACCATGTCTTCAGGTAAGCCCAGTTCCATAATACATTGAAATGTTTCAGACCTTTAAAAAAACCCTACTTTCACATGTATTTCTACTAAGTAAAAAATTATAAAAGAAACAGACATCATTATGATCTATTATGAGGAAAGCAGAATAAAACAACACAATAAATCAATTTACTGAGGAAAAGAATTCTAATAACCAGACAAACAGAATACTAAGAGTAGAAGTTTGCACTGCCTCTTTCTTTATAGTGACATAACTAAAAGCTGATCAATAGGACAGAGAGCTTTCCTTGGGTGCTGTAGTTCTCAGAAACTGCAGTGCAAGGTCAGGTGAGTGCTTGCCCTAAAGCTTTCTAGCTTTACAGTGGTAACCCCTCTCTCCACAAGAGCAAAAACCTGAGTTCTGCCTCTTTTATAGGAAAAAAAAAAGTGGCATTTCTCCTTAATATGTTTGTCTGCATGAGACCCTCGTGTGGATAAAATGAGTTTTTCAGGGAGGGAGATTCTGCCCTAAACAGAAAGTTGAGACACCTGTGGTAACGTTTTGGTTCCCCAGGTGTCTTTTTTCCTCACTGATATCCACCTGGGCAAGGAACAGAGAGATTGAAGGGGTTTTATCCTTTCTATCCTTTCTGAAAAGCTCTCTGTTTATGTAATATGGCATGGACAACTTGAGTTCACCTGTACTTTCATATACTAGGTCTGTAATGCCAAATCAATATCAAATAGCAAACCCCAGAAACAACATGATAAAGTTAAGGACTGTGCTGGTGGCATTCAAAATAGATTCAGGTCATGCTGTTCTCCATTGTTTGAGAACTAGGCAGATATTTGGATCCCGGCTTGGACTTTGGTGAAGTCAAGGTACGAGATACTCCCAAGCCACTGGTGCTGCAGGCAGGTTGTTCATTCATTGTCCAAAACCTTCTACTCAGATTTTTCATATTGAAAATTTAGGACTGAAAGAGAGGCAGGACTAAGTTAAAATACTCAAACAAATCACCTTTGTTGTAATGTGAGAGGTAGCCTTGCTAAACCAATATCTAATGGGGTGGAAAGGCAAGTGTAGCAATAGTTCTCATTCCAATGCTTGTCTGGCATGTTTATCCTTAAAGAAACTATAAAAGGAATCACAGACAAAAATGACATTTTTTGAAAAAGAAGAAAGTGGGAATGTGTTCCTATTTCTGGTATTCTGTCACATTTTACTGTAGTGTGCATCACCAAAACATTATTGATAGACTAATAATTTACCAGGGTTTTTTTTATTATTATTTTTTGCAATATAAAAAGTATAAGGCTTAAACTGACTCTGAAGTCATCAAGTAGTCAGTATGCAAGACAGTTTTGTTCTGCATGAAAGGAAGCAGAAACATTGCCAGCTAGGGCAAACCGCTCCCAAAAGTTGAAAAGTGAAAGTGTTCATTGTTCATTTTCCAAAAACTTCAAGCATCTTAAGATTAGGATTTTCAAAGGGGCCTAAGACAAATAGGTGCTTCTAAAACTATAGCATTTCAGTGGTATTTATATACCTTTTTCAAGTCTGCCCTGAAAGATATTTAAGTTGGGATTTTTCCCTTTAATTTACTATTCTCAAGCTTAGTGCTTTATTTTCAGTAGGTACTATGGAACATAACACAGATTCTTCAGTCAAAACCTTCCAGAGCACCAGGAATTTACCACAGCAGTGGCTGTCAGAGGCTGTCATAGGACTAGAATTTCTCTAATTTTCAATATTTTTCCAGTCATTCATACTGTAAACTATTGTCTTCTTTCTTGGGGGGGTGAAAGAAAAAGAGTGAGCATAAGAAGAATGCATCATTCAGAAATACAAGAATATGAAACTCCTGATTAACATGAGGTAAAAATCCCAACATCCATTAGCCTAACAAGAACCCCATTTGCAGTTTTAAAAAACAAACAAACAAAAGTGTGAGAAATTACACATCTGTTCCCACCAACAGCACTAAGAGCTAGGAACAGGCTTGTACCCAGATAACTACATTTTGGGTGCCAATATTATATTAATTACATTAAAAATGGAAAAACAGAAACCCTTCTGCCTTCTTCATTTAGCTCATCATCACTTTTTCCCTATTTTTTCTAGAAAATGAGTGTTTTTGCATTTAAAAGGTGAGAGCCACTCTGTAGTTACAAGTGGTACTTTTTCACTTTCTTAATACAACCCTGTGGCTACAATTAACACAACGGATAAATAGCAGATCAAATTAAGGTCTGATCCTGTTTTACTTGTAGGTGCAATCCTCACAATAAATTGCAGGTTAAGCTGTCAGAGGTAAATGAGGAGAGGTGGAAAGTATGATCTATGATGCCTGAATTTTAAGTGTTCAGACATTAAAAACAAGAGTGTGAGAAAAGATAAGGAAATATCAAGACAGAAAAATTAGAAAATTTTAAGACGCTTTAGTGATTACTCTGTCTAACCTAGTGATTCTAAATGCAGCTGGGATGCATGCTTTGCACAATGCTTTAGGAAAAGGTAGCAAATTTGGTTCTCTCTATCAGCTATTTAATGCTTACTTTTATCCCTCACATGGGAATAACGTTTTCAAATGAGAAAAAGAACATGATTTTTCTTCTCATTATTTCAGAGTACTTTATGTTTATTTCAGAACTTCATTGTCTTTGAAGTTTGGGGAATAAGGGAACACAGACTGTCTGCATGCATGGGCTTATTGTTGTGGAAATCCACTATTTCACCCCCTTAAAAATGAATAAATAACTGAACCAATTTGAAGTCCTTCACAACTTGCGAATCTTACAGACATCTTAAGACTGCAAACTGTCTGATCTATTCCGTTTGCAATTCAATCACAGTACAGAAATCAAAACATTTTAAAAGAAGCATGTACTGCCTCTAAGCATGATCAGTCTACAGATTTCTAGAGAGGGATTAATGAAGGAAGGCAACTTTTTGAATCATTGTCTGAGGCACATAAAGTCTAATAAGTATCCTAAGATTGTATCTAGAAAGATGCTGTGCACTGCCAAGTGCTGAACAAACTGTCCACTTCCTCTGACATAAGAAAGAGCAGGACATGCTCAGAACTTAAGAGGAGCAACTTATTACCTCAAAAAGGCCAACTAGATAATTGAAAATCATTTACTGTTCTTTATACCAAAAGGTGTTGACCAAACAATGTATTTTTGCAACTCCACAACAATTATCAAAAGGCAATGTTAGTGAGCTCCTCTACATCCTTCATCACACTCTTACACTATCCAAACACCCCGTGCTTAGCAAGTTACACTGCTTACTTACGCAAAAGATCTTTCCTTTTGTTTTTTTTCTCCATTAAACTTTAGAGAACCCTGTGAAGAAAACATCAGAATATACTCAAAACTCTGGCTTTTTCTTCGGGTATAATATGAAAAAAACACAGTACAAATTATCACAGTGTGCCCTCACCTTGTCAAGAAACTCCGACCTCTCTTCACCCAGGGCAGGTGAAGATCAGAAGTTCAAGTCAGCTGGAGGCACTTAGCCCATCAGACCCTTTGCATCATCTCACAGTCCAACAAGAATCAGTTGTGTGGTGGAGCATTAAGGGCAGGACTCACAGCTGTCCTGCTCAGACTGCATCACTGACAGCCTGTGGGTCTCATTGAAGGTGGTCAGATACAATCAAAACAAACTCCTCAGCAGCAAAGGCGGAAGTAAAAAAAAAAAAAAGAAAAGAAAAGAATGGGTCAAAATTTAAAGTTGTAAATTGAAGCATCAAATTTTCTCTGACTAAATTATATGGGGAAGAAAAACTAACTTTTTCTATACCCATTCTGAGGTCTTTTTGAAGGCACTTTTGCTTCCAGCAGTATCACGAGAGTCATGGCATTTGATCTGCACTCCTCATACACTTTCCTAGCGATACAATCCCTCCACAGCCTCCTCCAGGCTCTGGCTACCCAGCACAAACACCCTCAGAAGATGCAATGGACTAAATACTGTAATTGCAACCTGCTTCCCCTCAGATCAAAATAAACCCAGACCTTGGTCCATTTCAAGGGGATTAGAAATGCCAAGAAGGGATGGAGGACTGTATTTGCCCCTTATTCTTCTGCTGTCACTGCCCTGTGGAAGGACAAGATGAAGAAGACAAAAGGAATGTCCAGAGGGCAGAGTGATGAGGAGGGAGCCCACACAGGAGCCAAGGGTCTGGAGGGGTGGCAGCTGTCACCCAGCACATGAAGGGATACCAGCAGCCACTGCCCTCAGCCCTGCTGCCATAGGTGGGACTAAGAATTGGGCAGTAATGACCAGCTATAAGGCTTTCCCATGGATGGGTGGGTAAGAGCTAGTGATTTCTAATAGTTATATTAATTTTCACATCATTTTGTCATTTTTGAGATCCACCTTAAATAACTCACAAATTGCAGGTATAGCATATTACCATTAAACAATCTATCCTAGTATAAAAGAGCCATTAACCTTCTATAAAGTATTACACAGTCATACTTGTACATATGGCAGAAGGAAAGCGATGCCATTCTTATGCAGCTCAGCACAATAGCACTATGTGAATATTCATATTTATTCATTTTCCTTGAAATAAGATATTTTTTCCTTAAAATTATCTAAAGCTTCTAGGATATTTAATGTTTCCCTCTTGCAGACAGCGTTACATAAAATCACTGCAGTTTTAGGGGGATTTTGCAGGTTCAGTTCACAGGAGAAGCTTACACAAATAAGATCATATACACTGACTGCTCCACACTTTTTCTTTCAACCCATATTGTAGTTGTCAAATCTAAAGGATCTTGCTAGTCTCTATGGTCACACTCCTTAAAATAGGTAGTTTGTACCTAAAGGTGTTTCCAAAAACCCTTTTTCCTGCATGATCTCTCAACATGTGGCAAAAGACTTGCATTTCTTTTTGTTTGGGTGGGTGGATTTGAGGGGTTATCTTTTTCCCTCTCCAGAACTTAGCCTTTGGTTTTCCAGCAGCTGTAGCTATTCCAATTGAATTAACTAAGTCTGCAGTCAAGTGTGGATTTTCTGATGTTGAAATAAAAGATATTTCATTGTGATTGAGTAATCCGATCATTAAAATCAATGATCTCCAGATCTTTTGAATTAAGTCTGTTAAATTTTAACCAGATCCTGCAAAAATTGGGAGAAGTTTAGCATCTTAAATATTTTGGATTATATGATGGACTTGGCAATTCAGTTGAACACAGACTGACAGTTTTCTTTGATTCTCTTCCATTAGAAAGAATAAATAGGGCTGTTGTGCAACTTCTTATCAAGGCCCTTCATTGAAAGATTGGGCTGCAAAATTAATTGTTAATTTGCCCTCAGTCACTTCATCTACCAAAATACCACACCCTGTTCCTGACTAGGAAAGTGTTGCAACCAACAGTATCTCAAAACAATCACTGTAAATGCTGAGGAACATGAGAATGAGACGCAGATGTTGGCCAGGTTCCGATGGTAACATAAAACTACCAGGCTAGGTGGACTAGTAAGTCAGTTATTGTGTTTTCAATTTTCTAAGCTATTTGTGATTAATTAGTTGTGAACATACAGTATCTAGAAAGAAGTCATTAGGCATTATGGGGTATTGGTGGCAGAAATACCTTTCCACTTAGTGATTGTAGGGTCTTGCAGACTAGGGTCCTGCTGCATGGCTGTGGATCAGAGCAAAATATTTCTATTTCCTGATTTCCAAATATAATCATGTGTGGCCTACTTAAAAAGATGCTTAGCCATGTGTCTGAAGAGTGAGGGATCTTATTCATAAAATTAAAACTAGATGTTGTGGAAACACTGCAAGAGTCAGGGGGGTTTGTACTTCATTTTTACAGGTTTCGAGCTCATATTCCATTTTTGAAACGTAATTTAAAGTGGTTGCCTGGTTTCTTCATACATCCTGCTAGTCCAGAAGAATGGCAAAAAAAAAAAAAAAAAAGACCCAAATAGTAAATATGCTTTTCTTTAGTAATTTGATTGTTCAAGGAGAATTATTTAAAGCTTTAATAATTATTTTTTTTTTCTTATCCAGTGATCCTTTGCTGATGAGCTACAACAGCAACCAAACCTCTAAGTAGGTTTTAATACAAGTATAGGAGTTTTTAAAGTTTGTGGTGTCAAAGTAAATTAAAGTGTTCCTAAGTAGTTCTTAGTACAACTGACCACAATGATTTCTACAGGTCAATTATGTTTTATTGTGCCAATCATCCAATAGGCATTAATATAAAGCAGAACAGCTCTGAAGAAGTTTGTTATGGACTGTCATTTCAAGAACCCAAATGCTAACCTGTAATGGCCTTGATATTATTGGGAGTACTAAGGGTCAGATTCCAATTAATCCACAGATTTAACAGTCCTCCACTGTAGTGGGTCTTGATACAATTAAGGAATAATAGATGACAGGAAGGATACTTCCTGGCAGCTAATGACCGATGGCAGTATTTGAAGGCCCTTAACCCAGCTGGTCATTAACTGCTCAGAGACACAAACTGGAGCTCATATTTTCTATTATAAACCATATATTAAAGAAATAAATCAACTACTGTTATTTCCCCTACTCCACCCCTCCTCCCAATCTGTATGAGCTGCTGCTGTTGAGCTACTATGGTAGCAGTTAATTGACAGAGGAAAATCCCATTGCAAATAACCAGTGGGGAGACAGGTTCATGCTGAATCTTGGAATCTTGAAAATCCCTAACTGCAGTAGTCCAAAGAGCCTCCCAGGAACCTGCAGCTGGTGAGCAGTTAGTGCTCAGCCAGAGGAAAAAACACATCTGAGTGAAGGAGAATGGACCTGAGCAGCAGAAGCATCTCAATTCTTGAATTTGTTGTGCTCTGTCACTCGTTTGATGCCAGAGAAGTGGCTTGGTTTCCAATTCAGTAGAGCCTTCCTTGTCCAGAACACTGGGGACAGCACCCTGCCCTCCATGGCACTAATGCATATTTTTTTTAGATTGACATCCAGAGATGTCACATAAATATTTTGTCTTTTACTGTTGCAGAAAGCAGTGACTTTCTGTATGCCATTGCTCAGCTTGTTTTCATCATACCTATGTAACAACCCAGTTGATGCCATCAGTGTGTCTAAGATTACTGATCAGTATCCACAGCTGCAGTTTCCAGGAAGGAAAAGGAGATGAATCCTGCAGTGAGGGGTCTGGGGGGAAAACAGAGAAAAAAAATTCCAAAGGCAGGAGTTGACTTAAGTGGAATGATGTGAAATACAGCAGCAGGACATTGGACCCTGTTGCAGACATACTGTATGATAGCAAAATTCAGGCCTAGTGACATTGTCTTTCAATTCTGGTGCCTTTGACTTTAGCAGTTTCAGCTAGATCGACAGTAATCCAGTGCCCAATACTGTTTTTCAAACCTATGCTGTGGCTACCTCCACACTTGGTTAAACTGCTGTGGATTATGTGGCAGAAACACAGGTATTTTGCTGCCTTTTCCTCAAGATCCCTGTAGTGTCACCGTTGGGCTGAGTAACGTGGTAATCACTTACCAGAAGCCAAAGCTTAAAGTGTGCAAGTCAATATTTATGTATAACGTGTTGGTCAGCAACTTCATTACAATCCACTTCTGACCTTGGAGTATTTCACCACAATGATTCTCAATGCAGTATGCAATTTTTAGTAATTTCATGTATGATGTTCTCTCCAAGGAAGAAAGGATTCTGTCTCACTTGGATGTTTCAGGGTGGTTTGTGCAATAACTGAAACTTGACTGAAATCTGATGTAATGTACAACCAAAATGTTCTGTTACAGTTTTGTTACAGTACACTTCAATGTAATTTATTATTTTCTTATGAGAACCATGACTAATTACTAAATCAGAAGCCAATCATAATACACAAATGGCAGCAGTTTATAGACATGTCAATATGGCAACTATAGGTTTTTTTGTTGTCAACTTTGGCTAGTTTTTTAATGTAATATGCAGAGGAAAAGGGGAAGGCAAATAAACAGAAACATAAGATCTGTTTTGTCTAATTTCTACTCGATAAAAATCCTTTTTAGATTATGTTGCTGCCAACAGCACTTCCTGCACACAAAATTGACAGTAGTCAATGAATATTATCAAATTAGGTTGGTTATCATGCATGTCTTTTATAGCATATGGTGTTAATGGATTTCAGAGGCTGACGAATGCCTTCATAGACTGGAAAGGCATGAGGAAAACATAAGATCTGAACAATTCTGTCACTACATAATAAAGGAGGCCATCAGAACAGGCTTAATTAATGGTCAACTCATCATAGTCAGTCTTTAATACTAACTTCAAAGGGATGCATAGAAGAAGTCACACACTCATCTCATAAAACAAAATTTATCTTTAATTTGTAAGTGTCAACAGCAGTACAAAAGATGGAGTGATGGTGAATAGATTAAGGGTAGAGAGGACAGTCTTGAGGTAAATGAGCATAAATAGGCAGTCTTATAGACACTCCCCTGAGGGGTCTAAACCCCTATCATGGCATATACTGTATCACCCAAGGATGACATGTTTAACATATCAGGAAAGAAAGCACCTTGTGCGAAAAAAAAAAAAAAAAAAAAAAAAGAAGAAAAAATTAAAAAAATCCCTCCCACCCGAAACATGTAGGTAAGGTGCCAACGTACACCAGAACATACTGTATATGGACAGTGTCTTTCAATTTTGTCTTTTCCATTAATAACTGAGGCAGAGGAGGAGAAGACTCTTAAAAGTACCACTGAAAGATTATTTAATATTTAATTTACCTCACGTCAATACTGCACAACAAAATCCAAGAAGTCTGTTTATGCAATGAAGCAGAGCTAAGAATAACTATTCTCTTCTTTAATCTGAGAACAGATTTTTTTTTTTTTTAATCAGTATCCTTAGCAAACTTTCTTCTTTCTCTTTTTTTACTGTATCAAGAGGAGAGTGTGAGATGTGATGGCAACCTTTAAGTTCATTTAAAAACTTTACACTGGACTGTACAAGATTTTTTTGATAAACTATTTACATTTTCAGACTTTAAAACATATTCAAAGCAGCAATAGACACTAGTTTTTCCTCTAAACGCCCAAATAATTCCTGGCCATGGGCCCAGGTAGGTACCTGCATTGTATATAGAATTTCTACAAAGAAAACCTGCCCATTAAGTTAGCCAGTGGGTGTTCAACAAGCAGCCTTCACTGTTAAGAACTGCACCCACAGTGTTGCTATAGGAATCAAAGCATAGTACCTTGACAAGAGAGTCTCAGTTGTCCCAACAGCTCTACACAAACTTTACAATTTGAAACAGCAGCTAGCATGTCAGTCCAGCATGTCAGTGAATTGTGCTGATTAAATTAACATAGAGTACAATCTCACAATATACATCACAAACAAATTACAATGTCAGGAAATAAGAGTTACAGTAAGATAAGTTATGTAGTAACAGCTTATAAGCTTGTCTTAATGTAATAAAAAAATTTTTACATGAGAAATACATAATGAATGAACATAAATGCTAAGCATTCTAGTTTGCTACAAGCTGAAAAAGAGTACAAGAAAAAAAACAACATTGCTTTCTGGAAAGCAAAACACAAATGACAAAGGAAGACAAACGGAGAATGCACACTAGCAGGTCTGCAATGTGCAGCATACAAACAGTTAAATATTTGCACATTCCCCATACTCCAAGAGCACCAAGGACCTCACTTGTGGTTTTTAGAAAGCGGAAATTACAAAGCAAGCCATGTCACTAAGTTGCTTTATAGCTTTCATATTGCCATAAATACCAATTTGATAAGTTTTCCTTTAGCCCAGTTCGCCCCGCCCCACCCCCTTTTTACCCAGCGTGTGAAATCTCAGAATACTTCTTTGTCACCATTTCCAACAAATCTGGTAGTTAAAAAAAGGTGTTGGATTAAAAATGAAATGTCTTTGCATATACATTGTTTTTTTTCTTCTGTAGCAGGACATTGTAGTATATCAAAAATGTAGCTTGATCTGAGAAAAATCACAGATTTTAATACATTGTATCAAAAAA
Organism: Xenops minutus; assembly: GCA_035221455.1. Classification (NCBI taxonomy): domain Eukaryota; kingdom Metazoa; phylum Chordata; class Aves; order Passeriformes; family Furnariidae; genus Xenops; species Xenops minutus. The sequence continues at coordinate 12,449,085 of JAWWEE010000158.1, forward strand.
AGGTTTAGGAGAAGTTTTTGTAAAGGGAAAAGAGTTAGGTGTTTTGTAAAAGATCAAATAAGGTCATATAGTATTATTCTTTTAAAAGAACATGCTTAAGTGCCAACTTGAATCTTAAAAAAGCATGCAAAACACCAAGGGTCCAAGCCCATTCACTAACTTCTCAGGAAAACATGAAGACCTCTATCGTACATCCTGCTGGCTGCATCTCCAGTGCAGTTGTTCGTACTGTGGCTCTGGCTCAGTAAAGTTCATCCCGCTTAACGCCAACGCTTTACTGGTCCTCGTGACCACCACGGAGGTACTAATATGCTTAATATTAAGCAGGTAGACAAGTGTTTTGCTGTGGGAGGATGGGGTCTTAATCTTGTAGTATGTTTTGCTAGGAAATCATTTTGAAATGCCATGCCTTTGATATGACCGAGAAGCAAAACCAGAAAGCCAAGCTGGATATATTAGATGGCATTGGGAGGTGGTTGCATTGCATTTATTTGAAGCAGGGACTACCCACAGCTGACTGATGGACACTTTGCACAGGGTATCATAATTGTAGGGGCTAATGCTGCTGTTTGTTTTGCATACCCATCCCGGAGCAATCCCATCTTTTGCCCTCCCCCTGCCTCATGCTACACTTGAATACACTGGTTTAGGAGCACATTGCAATCCTGTGAAATCCCAGCATGTGGTTTTGCAAGCTCAATGGTGATGCCCAAACATACAGGCAGACCAGAACTGGGCCAGTTCACCAGTTATTTCTCCATGTAAACCTGAACCCTGGAAAGCAGTTCTGTTTCCATTATGACCTTTATCCACCATTTTTATAAAATATGAAGTGAACTATTCTAGTTGGTATCAGACTGTTTTGGGAGTGTTCTTCTCTTGAAAATAAGTATTTTATAATTTTCCAAAAGAAAATATGTTGTATCTGTTAATTAAATAAACTGTCTGTTCACAGAGAAAATAGTATTACTGTATTTGTGCTCCTGAATGGAGTTATTTTTTTCAGTCAGTTATCAAGGGACCTCAAACACGATGCTTAAAAAGCAATTCCATGAGTCCTCTTCATGTTTTGTGTGAACAATTTCCTCTCGTATTATAGCCTAATATGATAATAACATGATTAAATTAATGTAAAACATAAAGGTTTGGTATTATTGAGTCCTGCCTGCATTACAAGGGCCATTTCAGCATTTTGTTCTTTACAGGGATATGCTTTTGACTTCTAAATGCCATTCTTGTTAAGAAGTAAATATGTCATCAGTTTTACTTAGATTCAGAAGACTGTGTTTCCCATCAAATGTATCAGGAATTTGGCATGTTTAATGTATCAACTTTCTAAAGAAGAAGAAAGTATTCCCTCCTTGTGGAATATGTTATTAAAAATTAAAGAGAGCACAAGTGAGGCATCTTGCTGTCCCAGCTACAGGTCCACAATACTGCGCTCACACTGCAGGTGTAAATTCAGCATCTACATGAGGTACAGTGACTTGTCAGCATTTAATATGGACCAACATACACTGATATAGAACAAAAGTAAATACATAACTTATACTTCACTAAGTATCCATGAACAAAAAATAAAATTCTATTTCCTATGTTATATTTACACAATTTTAAAAAAAATCTAAAATGAGATGGCAAATTCATCAAAAACTTTGTTTTGAGCTCCGATTAATAAAGTAAAAATGTTGGGTTTTATTCTTATGATTGTCCTTCCTTGATTTCTACTGACATTTTAGAGCCAATGTTGGCTAATAAATAGAATAACATGCTCATAGGCACAGTTCAGATTCAAATCTGTTCCTCCTACTCCCCCAGCCAGTAAATGCAATTTTTACCAGCTGGCAATTCCTGAACAGCCAGTCATTTTTAAGAATGTGGTTTTAACATACAGAGCATCAGCACTGAGGCAGGGCTGGAGCTAAAACAAAGTGTTCATACATACATGTATTTTGCATAAATAAATGAAATAACAAGACATAAAAATGACTCAAATCCGGCAACTGTGAGGCAGGCCCACACGAGTCGAAACAGATGACTTTTGTTCATGTAGTTTTCGTACAACAGTTTCACATTAGTCAGAAGTGATAAAAAATACCATTTATATCCAGTGCTTATAACACTTACGAAACAACATCTGTGAGTGTGTGTTTTTTTTTGTACTACAAGCAAAATCAAGTTTCAGTCCTAAAGAACAGTCCTTTGTTCTCCACAAGCCTGCAGAATATTATTTTGGCATGGTCATAAAATGAAAAAAAAAAAAAAAATTAACCAACTAATCTAAATGTTTGCCTTTGTGCAAAAAAATAATTACATAAAATACAATGCTAGCAATACAGCATTCTACCTATGCAACAAAACCAGAAAAAAAGAGCAAGAGAGAAAGAAAGTGACATGGGGGGAAGGAGAGAGACTTCTAACTGGAGAATTATGTAAGACATTAATAAATACTCTTTTTATTTTTTTTTTTGTTTTAGGAAATAATGGTGTCCTCCCCCCAATCTGAGCTGAATGTATTAAAACCAGTTCAAATTCCCAAGCAAATATATGAACAAAAAATCACTTTCTATCAGTACCTTAGCCAGCTTAAAGAGGACGCTCACCAGCTAATGACACAGCATATGCCTTTAAAGTCTTGGCTAGACCAGTTTATTGCTTATTAGACATGGACTCAGAACACATTTAAATAAATATTAAAAATATAGATTTTTTTGTTCCAAATTACAAAATGGTCAGAGAAATTTGACCATTGTGTTTCTATGCCATTATCTTTATAAATTGTCCTGTAAATTGAACAATCTTCTTTCTCTTGGGGGTTGTTCTCTCACATTGAAACGTGATTCCTACAGTGGCAAAAATGGCTGATCAAACAGGTAATAGTGGGGCTATGAGGAAAATTACTGCCCCTCTATACAGCATCACGTTATTGCAGCTCACAAGAATTTCTGCAAGACAGGATGCTAGAACAAGGGCAGCAGTACTAACACCAGACTTGTTTTGTTGTCTGAGCCCCAAAAAAAGCCTATGCAGCTCTGTGGGAAGATGCCCACACACTTCAAGAGGAGCTGCTCTAGGCCCACTCCTACCTCTCAGCCTGAGCCTGAATTTATCACCAATGTGCTGAACACATCCAATTCAAAATAAAAGCTGAGAGAGTTGAGGAGCTTCAGCACATTTATTCATTATGCCCATTGGATCTGCATATATATATATATACAGTGATGTATTTGTGAACAGGAGTGGAGTATGAGGGGAAAAATAAAGGCAATTTCTCCTCTGCCTTTGAATTTTAATAGATTCTCAATCTCTGAATATCTCTCTCATATATATCCCACAATTTTCTCCAGTAATTGCATTGTTTCTAGAAGTAATACAAATAGAAATTTGTTTCTAATAGCACCTAACATCCAAAGATCTCAAAGCACTTGACAAACACTTGACAAGTCACATTCCCACATGACTAATACTCAATAAATACTTTTGATGAACCATATTCCCAGCTTTGCAATTAGATATTTGCGTGGCCTTCCCTCTCCCACTAGGAGACTCACATATAAATCACTGTATAAATACTTAAGGCATCACACAGTTCCTTCAGGTGGCAACAGGAACATGATATACAGAGCCATGATTCGATGCAGGATTTCTCAGGCCCTAAAAATTCATCCTGGGGTACTCTAAATGCAGTTTGGATTTTACATCTGCCCTTGCTGTCTAAGCATAGAGGTTTATAACTATAAACACATTTTTTAGGAATATTTGTACTCTACGTACATATAAAAGTACTCATTTTATTTTGTATTACATATAGCAGTGTTTCCAAGTGCTCCTTGAACATACAGCATTAGAGGAACAACTGAATATCTCATTCATAAAAGTCATGTTCATTTTAGTAGCAGGTGCACTTTTGTTTTCATATACCTGTGTGATTCAGGGAAGGAGAAAGAAGGGGCTCTTTAAAATATCAATAAGGAATTGTAAGTGTAATGCCACCAACTGCACTTTTAAAAATAAATATTAAGTATTTGGACCCTTGACATTCTGGAATGAATAAATTATTTAAGAGAAAATATGTTAAGACTGAATGCAAGGGTTAAAGCAAAGGGGTAGAGAATGTAATCAGAGGTGGCCTCACACTGCTCAGACAGGCTCGTCCATAGCTGGTGATCGCTCCTTTGTGCTTAAAATTTCACACTAATGGCACATCAAGAGGCAAAAGCAATTGGGCACATGCACTATGGCAACCTTGTTCACTACTTAAGAGTATCCTGTCTCCAGATTCCTGAGTACTTCACCATATTCTGGAAAAAAATTAGGTTTCATATATAATTTTTTTAAGATGCCAAAGGATTGTCTAAGACTTTACAGTGTCTCCTTTAAGACTTTTTTTTTTTTTAATGTTAAGATTCAAAAGTTATGAAAAGTTTGGCACATCAGAAGTTCAGCTATATATGGAAAAAAATGGAATTCAGAAACTATTTTTTAAAGACGAGCTATGATGCACAGATGTGCACACTTGTGGACTTGTTCTGTTTCACAATATGAAATCTGCAGTTTTTGTTTTCTAAAATAATCCAGAATAAAAACACATTCAGAACCTGTAGGCTGGCACAGCATACCTGAGTGAGAATGTAAAACCCCCATCTAAAACAGTAACTTAAACCTTTATCAGCATCCAAACGGAAAAAGACAAAAGGTAAGACTTGTAAGACAGCTATTGATTCATATAAGTTTTCAAGTCCTGATGTCTGATATTTATGTCTTCATCTAAATTAAAAAAACAACAAAACAAAACAGAAACAAAAAAATCCAAGTTCATGAAAAATTAGGGAAACAATCTGTCTCACACGATAAGAAACATTTAAGACCATTCTGCTGATGTAACTGTAGGAGCCACACATGCATGCAGGCTCTTTAAGAACTTCTGTTCAAAAAAACCCCAAAAAAACCCAAATGAGTCTGAGTACTTTAATTCTGTGAACACTCCTCAGTTGGCACTGACTGCCTCATGGGCTTCGTTTTCACTACTATAGTCTGATTTGGGATCATCCTCATAGTCCTCGTACATTTCTATTTCATCCTCTCCATTTATCATTTCATTTCCAGCGAGGCTTCCGCTGTCCGTCTTCATACCATAAGTGCTCTGGATGACGGGGATGCTGGGCTCGGGGCTGGCGGAGGTGCTCGAGCAATCCGATGTCATCTGAGGTGATGGCGTGGTAGTCGCCATGGTAATAGCACCAGGGTAGACAACTCCCGTTCCCGTGGTGATTGGAATTTGAGGCTGTTGTCTGGAAGGAAAAAACAAGAGGTAAATGTGATTTCCTGTGTTTAGAGGAGGGAAGACCTTCTGCAAGTCCAAATGGAAGAAAAGCAGATGGTTTCCTAGAAAAGGCTGCATGTATTCCTCCAGGGTTCACGGAGCAGTGCTGTATGGTATTGGTTCATCTAACGTCCTCCAAAGGACAACTGGAAAGTAAAGTGTCTAGTCACTACCAGACATTGATCCTTTTCTGTATTTTTTGTGTTTATTTCAACCATAATGGGAATCAGAACTTGGATAAAGACCATCAAAAGGCTTCGGCCATCTGTGTGATGCCTGGCTCCTACCATAGACACCATGTATCCAAAATCTAAACTCTCCAAAATAACAAGAGCTTCTGTTAATGAGAAGACCTCAAGATTACCTGTAATTACCTAAACTGGCATACAGAAGGCTAAGTAATATTGTCTAAGCATGCAATTTACTATGTAAGTGCTAGGTAGACTCCTATATCGCTTAAAAATACTTTTGGTATTTTTTGCTGGCTTTTGATTTTTATTTAAATCCATGATCAGAATGCCATTTTCTTTTCAGGATTTAATGTGTGAGACCATGTTTTCGAAGCAAAGTATTCAATAAAAAGATGTTCTTTTTTCTATAGTACAGGCAGACTACAGAATTTCAGATTTCCTCCTGAAGACTTAATGTCAGATCTGATTTATTTTGACAATGCAAATACATGGGAAGACTCAATTAAGGGTGCACTACCTCTACTTTCAATACATCTTACCTTCCAATATCTGCCTTTGCAGGATGTAATGCTGTTTTTTTTTTCATGTGTGTGCAATTTTAAGCATAGCAGAGCAATACCACACATGAACTAGAATCAATTTATATCACTGCCAGCCACGAAATTCAGCACGAGCTCTACTGTAAGCATGCACATAGCTGTACTAAGTGATGTGATGTCTCTTCTTAAAGTAATATATGTATACTCAAGTGCTTCACTGAGAAAAGGTCAGTTTGCTGAATCTGTTGAAGGGCTTGAATGGTCAAGCCCTTACTGGCTGCCCATTAACTAAATCTACTTCTTACATGTGGGTTAATTAAATAATAAAGTACTTCTATGTTAAACTACTCATACAAATATGCTTGTATTGCTTCTGGATCATTAACTTTGGTAAAGCTAAGAGAAAAAGAACGGATATAACTTGTCTGAAGGCAAAGAATTTTCACTGTACTTTAAATGTAACACTCAATTAATATACTCCAGTACCAGAAATACCTAAGTGCCCTGGAAGATGCTGGTTTAGTATTGACTAGTTATTGAACATACGTGCCTATTTCCATAATCTATTTAAAGAATCATATATTTCAATGTATTCCTAACCTTCCTTAGAGAAATATTGATCCAGTGAGCTATTACAGAAATCTAGCAGGAGAAACAGTGTCAGATATGATTGAATAGTCTAATGAATCTGCAACTTCTTCTTGACCAGAGTGTCATTCTATGCTAAATTCACAAGGACAATTCATAAACCAAGCTCTCAGACAAATTTTTAATAATTGGCTGAATCAGTACACAAAATAATGTTAAGTTTATTTACAAGACCCTAAATGACGAGTATGTATTGTTCATTGATTAAACTCTAATTTTGATAAATATCACAGTACAGAGTTACCGGACAACTGAAGTCCTTCTAGTCTGGGAACTGAGATAGACAATCAAATCACAAAAACTCTGTAAGATAACATTAAAATAGCTTGTAGTACTGGCATTGCTGGTACTGCTAGCCTGACTCTCAAAGCCTCTGCACAGCTTGAGAAATTCAAACATCTGTTGTGTAAGTATGGTACACCTGGCTAACAGCAAGCAAAAACATTGCAGTAATTCATTTGACACAGTCATTATACTCCTGTTTGCAAATGATGATTTGCAGATGATTTACAAACAGCTTGGGATTTTTCACTAAATTTTCACTTTTTAAATGGTCTGATAAATGTTCTGTGAAAACAATTTTCAGCCAATGTATTTACTTGCAAGTGATTTTCTGCAAATATCTTTCAATACTTTATCCATAAAATTGAACACCTACTTCACATGGTAGGTGAACATTTTTGGTTTAGGATTGCATGTTGTCGGGAGTATAAACTATTACTGCTAAAACCCCACACGTATCTCCCCCACAACTTTTAGATAGAGAAAATGTTCACATTAATGAATGTTTCCACAAAGCAAAGGAAAAAGAAACCCACATATGGTCAAAAGGAAAATTCTACACAGTTGTCACTGGTCATCTGCCCATCTAACAATGGCTGGTACTAATCTTTTTCCAGTATTTCTTAGAATAAATAAATTTACAAAACAAAGTATGGCCAGTTGCTCATCAAACACCATAATATTAATGCCAAATTTCCTTTGAGAAGTTTTCACAACTCCTGTAACAGAAGTTATAGAATATACTCCAAGAATGATTGAGTGCAAACCTCTCTTGTGTTATAAATGACATTAAGTACAGAACACTAATATCCACCTCTACCCTTCCCTCCAAAACATTTTTGCATTTTTTCAGAAGTAAATTGCTTTTTTACAAGCAGCAAGAACAATAAAAATGTCTGTCTAAGACAGTGCCGTGAGTTATCTTGATAAAATAAATGATTGTCAGTGTTAAGGCCTAAAAGACAGACTAAGAAATACTGGCATTCTTACAAATACTTATCGACTATGCAAAACACTTTCACATATCCACATTTCAATAGGACTGGGAACACTCATCCAGGTACCACCCATTTCAAAGTATAAAGGGAGCAGGTCATCTGAGCATAAAGAGGCCGATTTTACAGAGGTACATTTTACTTGAGATCACACGAAATGCATGGGAAACTACAGAATTAACTAATAGTGAAAGAATTTGATTGGTGGAATGTTAAAGGATTACTGAGTTTGTAATTTCTAAATGCAGTCCTTTTTTACATGTTAAACAAAAATTGGACGTGGTGTGCATGCCTGCTGCTGTCTGGGTAATAACTTCAAATTACCTATATCTCACTGTGACTCTGTAAACATGTGGTAGCTGTACCACCTAATTGGAAAGGGTCTCAAATTGCTACCCATTTGCTAGTAGAAATTTGCTAGCACTTACACATTGGCACCTACATACCCCCAGTAACTGGACACCTACCTCTTATTTAATACCTGTTATTATTTAGAGCTGATCAGGCTGTCACTGTAAATTCTGTTCCAGTTGCTACATTACATCCCAGAAAACCTTATGTTAAGATATCACAAACTATATGGATGGCATATGTTACTGGAGATGAGCGTTATCACTTCCTAAGCAATTAAATTCTAGGGGGGGAAATCAGTGCATTATTTAAATTCCCACTACTCTCCCTGAAAGGAAGAGTTGGAGTTTCTAACCTATGACTGGCCATTTAAAGGCATTTATGTTAATGGTATTTTTTATAACATTAAATGCCACACATTTAATCATTGTCTCTAGCTAGAGTTTTGCCTATCATAGAACCTTGGAGTGGAGAGATAAAAATGTACTCTACTGCAAGATACAGGTTACAATTCAGCTCAGTTGCACATGGTTAAAGCAAAGATGTTTTCTGCCTGGTTAAGATTTCCAGAATCCAACATCAATCTTCTGATCTCTTCAGATCTGTGAGGAATGGTGACACATGGCAACACACCCTGATTTCGAACCACTCCTGTCTCCACCATCTCCTCTTTGACAAAGAATTCCTTATGTGGCCAATTACTAGAGGTCACTCACTTCTACTTTGCCAGCATTGCTAATATGTCTGCCCATTCTGGGGCCAAAGATTTGGCCCAAAATAGCTAGGTAAATAGAAAAATGGAGATAACATGAACATTCATAGATGAACTGACCTGCTCACAAGTTTGTGGCATTAATATTCTTAGGATTTTCCTGGAGAACATTCCACTTTTGACTTTTGCAAAACTATCTAAACATTTAAATTGGCAAATTACCATTGTTTTCTGATCCATTCCCAACCATTTTTTGACAGCTCTTTAAATGACTGAAGAAAAAATTGATTGCATTAAGGAAAATGCTTATATGCTGCACACCCCTGAAACTACATTCCCATACAGAATGAAATAACAGTAAATCTCACAAAAGCACCCATTGTGTACTTGCTTTAAGTTCAAGCTACAGGAGTATAATATTACAGCCTTATTCAAAACCGTAGTCTAGCAACATTCAGACTATGTGTGTACAGTAGTTATAAACACTATAAAGGCTTTATTCTAAACAACTTACACTGGTGAAACACCGTAAAAAAAAAAAAAGTTACTGCTTACATAATTTTTAGAGAAATGTATATAGCATATACTTGTATTTAGAGTGTATTAGACTGTAAAAATGACTGAGAGATGAATTATTTTTGTAAGACAAGGCAACAAAAGACAGACTCTTAAGATGTCTGAATTTATGGTTTATATATGATCCTTTTGTTAGTTCACATTTATTTAAAAAAAAAAAACAACAAAAAAACAACAACAACAAAAAAAAACCCTGCTCTTGAAGACCAGTTGTAAATCACTTGAAGTCCGTTCAGGGATTAACTTATGCTGAAGTTATCATTCACAACTTCCATTAATAATTTTACAATAAAAAATAACTCAGTTATTTTAAAGACATAGCTGGCTTCAGATTCAGCTTCCACTGTATTGAAACCAGCAATTTTTTAATATACCCTGCATTAAGCATGAATTATTTCAGTATCTTATCTGCCTCATTTGGAACAAAATTCATTCATGTAGGGATGCAATAGACAGCCTGTGCACATTTTAAGTTCTACTATGTTCTCTAAAATACTTGGCAGTTCTCAATTTATGTGCTGGTCTATCAAATATATGACATTGATCTCAAAATATTAATTTTCTGCCCAATCTATTCCAAGAAATCTTCACTCTCATTCAATTCTTTGGAAGCTTTTCTTCAAAAGTCAGAACAGAACTTGGCCATTCGTTAGCTGATTTCTCTATTTTATTTTAAGTCCTGGCTAGTTTGTATACTACAAACACTTTTTGTGCATCATACCAATGTTTATCAAAGATCGCAGCTCACTGAAGTAAGCAGTATGAGCTTTTTGCATCATAGAATTTCAAGCAGTCAAACTCCAGGTGTGTGGTGGGGAGGTGTTTCAGTTGTACCCATAGAACAGTCATTTGGTGTTAGCCAGGGAATTTGCCTAAGGGAATATGATAGGAACTGGCCTTTACTGGATTGCCTCAGACATAAATGTGCATTTGGTACAAGAAAAATAAAAACACAAACATGAAAAAAAGATTTTTTCTTGCTTTTCACCCTTTTCTCTAGCCATGTGTTTTGAATGTTTATCTTACTCTTCACATATCTATTTATCTTTTTTATTCTATGACATTACTTTGTTGCCATTTTGACATAGCCACTCCCAACTTAATTGGTTTGTTCTTTAAAAAAAAAAAAAAAATTAAAAAAATAAAAGAAAACAGCAGTACTTCTAGCAGCATGAAGCACTTGGGACATTTCATTGGAGTCTCTTTTGTTCTCTATCTTACACTGAAATATTTACTGTAAACAGAGTATATTCAATCCAAAAAAACACATTTGTCTCATCTTTCGTTCTGAAAAGGAAACTCCATCTCAATTCTCATGTCTACAGTTCTGAAGGATGATTTATGCTGTTCCATCAAAATAGTGGAAAAATGATGGGGGTGTGAGGTCAGTTAGGAAAACTGTTCCAGCTGATGCTTTATGTGATATTTACATTAAACACAAGGAACAGTAAGTTTAGGGAGTTAATGGGCTCAGTTACCATGTTTCACTTAGTTATAATCTGATTTGGATAAAATGTTGCTTTTTATTACTCAGTAAACTATTCTTCTGAGACAAATGATTCCACGTTTTATGTCTCAGTTCAAAAAAGCTGTTCTAGTCTTTTCTTTTTCTATTTTTTTCACTGATTTTGCTTGGTGTCTTCCAATAATTTTGTTTTAAAATTTTCTTTAGGGAAAAGGGGAATTTGAGGCAGGAGTGGGAAGTCACAGAAAAGCATGACATATTTTGGTGTGGTTTTTTTGTTTGTTTTTTTTTTTTTTTTTTAAATCGTAGCCTGTGATTCTTCAGTACCAAAATCTATATTTATGGCAACATGGCTCTCATTTCACCTTTATTGAATGCAGCCATTAGAATTCATACTCCCTTTTTCATCACTTGCATGACTAAAAGTCATTGTTTTCCATGAAGTCCACTGCATCATTATGTAAGTGCACAGAGGTAATGTACTCTTACTTCAAACTTCCTCAACATGGATGGATCATGATGAAGTGCAAAGCATAAATAAGAACTACAACCAATACTTTCACAAAAATGATGACCATTGTCATGGGTTTTGTGACAATACTGTATGAGGAAGTTGTTACATTTAGTTTGAACTAGGAGTTTAACCTACTTTTCATTATATATATATATATATTTAATAGAAATATCACTCTTCAAGTAGACAATTTTTGAAGTTTCTTAAATCCGTCCTCCATATTCACCTCCCTATTTAGCCACCACTAATAATGTATAGAATGATACTGCTTAATTCTGTTTTGAATTAGCAAACAATTCTCAAATCACTCAGACTGCTATTTTGGCATTTCTTTTGCATTTCTTGTCTAGATGTGATTTGATCTGTCATTCTGTTTTGGAAGACATAAGCTAGAATTTCATTCCCTCAATCTGAATATAATATGTGATATGCTGTGTAAATTCAGATCTCTTTTTGGAGTTCTATGTGCAGTTTTGATGGAATCCTATTAGTAAACAATTTCTCTTAGATTGAAGAATAAAAAACAATGTCATAACTATAGACTGGAAGGCTATTTCAACATACCAAAACCACTTCTATTTACTGATTGAAGAAAGAGCCCACAACTGTTGCAGGCTGTACCACAAAATAATTGACTGCAACAGGAGTTCTGCATCCCAAGCCAAAAATGAGGGCACATAATCGACGTCAAGGTCAATTATCTGGTAGTGAAGTACCCAACAAAAGGACACTATTGTGATTAGAGAAATAAGCAGAACATTGTGAATTTGGAAAGGCTGGCGCTGGAGATAGCTTTTAGACTCTTTGTAAATCACCAGAAACATTATGTTAGAGCACTAGGCATCACAGATTAATTCATAAAAAATGGGAGAGAGAAATCAGTTATGGTGCAGTTGTTTCACTGGACTTCTGTTATCTTTAGTCTGTAGATCTTTCATACTGTTTCTTTCTCTGCTGAACACTAAAGGAAATACTCCTAAAAACACACACAGTGTTTTTAAAACTGTGGCAGGATCTTTTTGAGCCATGTATTGCATATTGTAAATCTACCCAGTCTATCTATGCACTACTTGAAAGAGTGTTCCTAAAACCGATTTTCTAAAAATATTTTTTTCAGTTCTATATATAACAAGCTTCCTAATAGATTGATGCTATGATATCATAAATTCATGTGTGTTCCTAATGCAATTCCTATTAATCCTCTCCCTTTTCCCCCTCCCCTGACTCTTTATTCTACACAGGAATAATCTTTTGTGCTTTTCTCTTTGTTCTTTTCCTAATTTAGGAAATGATCCTGGAGTCATTACTAACCCAGAATGGATTAGCTTACTAATAACTCACAAAAGACATGATTCAAACCTTTCAGGCTAATGGGAAACAACTTCTTTTGACTTTAAAGAATTCCACAATCAGTCTCATAATCAGCATTCAGTGGCAAGCTGATAGCTCCATATTCCATCTCATGTTTTTAATAAGGTTTAACTGGTTCAAATCCTTACCTTCTAAATAACATTAGTCAGTGACTTAAACAGATAAGTCTATTTGGTTTCAAACAACATGCTCTGTCTTTGAAAACAATTACAACAATTGTACTCACCCTACGGTAAAAAACTGCCTCATCTCCTGTCTTCGAGACCTCATCAGTTGTTTGTATTCACCAATACGCAATTTCTTTCCATCAACAATGCAGGTACGTTTTGGTCGAGGTTTGTATTTGTAATTAGGATACTTTTCTAGGTGGATTTTACTTAGCCGTGCCTGCTCTTCATAATAAGGTTGTTTCTCTTGATTTGACATGGACTTCCAGCGAGATCCTATTAACACAAAATACTCATAAGTGCTCAAGTAACAGATTTAGCTTTACACACACATTTTAAGATGCCTTTTCATCATAATAAATTTTAATTAAGCTAATTGAATAAACTGATTTAAATTTACATCGGTCTGCACATATTTTGACTTGCACAACCTGAGACACCTTAAAAGAACCTTGCCTTTCAGATATTGCTGCAGACCAAACATAGGTAAATCTCTATTAAATAGGTTCACTTAAAATCAATAGTAGTCTCAAAATCTTAGCCTGCAATATAGACTATTTAATTTTTTACAATATGAGCATAATCTGCGAATAATTCCACACCTCTGTAATACCACGCATGGTATGATGGTTGAGGAAGGTCTACAGCCATACTTTTACTGTTAAAAGCCTAACACATTGCCTAGGGATACATGCTCCTTTGATATTTTTATGAGAATTTGGTTTATACAATCCTGCTAAGAGATATTAATATCTTGCTTTGTAGCAGGAAAAAAGTATCAAACCTTATAGATTCAGCAAAATTACGAACAATCCCTTGCTGTCTGGGTGTCTTGGATTTACTAATCTTCTGATATAATGTTGACACCTCTACCATATTTTAAATCCTATTATGTATATTATCTTCTCACCAGATGTAATAAATACACAGATCTGAATCGAGAAAGTTACATTCCAGAAACTTACATTAAAAAGATAAAAAGTAAAACAGAGAGCACATTGTAATTATATACACCACTCCAGGTACTGTAAACTCTCATTGAAAGATGCATCAATAAAAAAGTTAAAAAATTAACACAGTGTACACAGGAAGAGGAAAAAGTATTCAGGTCTCTTGTATTGTTTATAAGAAGCTATCTAAACACTTGAATAGAGATGGGATTTTTTTTTACAGTGAATAAGAAATGCAGAAAATAGTTTTTTGGTGCCTTTTAGATGAATAAAATGATTACAGCTGTGGTAAACGTGGGTGGAAGCTATTCTTTTACCAACATTTTTCATACATCAACAAATGGAAAAGTTGTATAAATATTATCCCTAGCCAGCAATACTCTGTGTCAGTTCTAATATTTCAGTCTCTTTTCTTATTGTCCTGGAAAAGTTACACAGATATTATATGGACATAGACTTATTTGTGGCACAGCAGATACTGACAGGTTAATTCCATGGTTAACAAACACTCAGTTGCTGGCACTTCTGAAATATTTATGCTGGAAGTTTACATTTTAATGAATACAGTTACTATGCTCCTAATAGTTTTTTTCACAGAATGCACACAAATAATATAGATTCCCTACAGCTGCCAACACTGAAACAGTGAAGGTTTTATACAAAACTGAAAGGCTATTCATGTAACTTACTTATACGGTAGACAAAAATATGAGAACTACTAAGTTAGATTTTGGAAGTTTTAGCACAAAGTAACACTTATTTGTATTTATTCTTGCCTCTGATTGAACTAAAATGCAACAAACGTTGCTAAGAATGTATTTGAACTCAGAGTTTACAATTTAATGATTACAGAGGAAAACTGATTTTTACTTTTATTTATTACAAGTTACATTTAGAATCTGTCTTTCACTTCAAAGACTCAGAAAGCAAATATAGGTTTTAACATTTCACCACTCATTTTCACGTATGTTTCTAATTCTCTTGAGGGGTCTTAAAAAGCAAATCAAAACTTCTCAAAAAGAAGTCCGTTTATTTGCACAGTGGCAAAATATAATCCATGGTATATTCCCCAATTGTCCCAATCCAAACAATTTAAATATTAACTATGGTGTCTTTTACCTAAGCAATATATTAATTGCGTGATTTCAGGAGTTAGCATTCTGAACATTGAAACATTTTGAACCAAACATCATTTTTCATACGAGAAGGTATGCATGTACAGTTCTTTTGAACTGTGCCAGAGCCCTTCCTTTGTCACTGCACTATCTGACATAACCTTTGATTTTGATTTTGTACTTTATTAACATTTTCCCACTATTTATTCTAGCAAGTACCATTTTGCATTCAGGTGTTTTGTAGTTCATGTGCATTCTAATGGGATCTTGAAATTAGACTCTTTATCAGGATATACTTTTGCAACAGATTTCACAACACATTCCTTTCAAATACTAAGTTTTAAAGCATGTTGTGACTGCTGTTGCAAATAAAAGACATTAGGGAACTGGCAGAAGGGGAAAAGAAAGGGAATGAAAATGAACACAACTCATGAGTCTTCGTTTCTATAAGTTTCTGTAACTCTAATTTCAGTGAACGAGTAAATATGTCTTAAAATTAAAGAAGTTCATCGAACTATAGAACAGTTTGGGTTGGAAAGCCAGGGACACCTTCCGCTAGACCACTAGATCTTCACTTGTTCAAAGCTCCATCGAGCCTGGCCTTGAACTCTCCCACGGATGGGACATCCACAGTTTTATGGACAACCTGTTCCAATGCCTCACCACTCCCACAGTAAGGAATTTCTTTCTAATATTTAATCTAAACTTTTCCCCTTTCAGTTTGAAGCCATTCCCCTGTGTCCTATCACTGCACATCCTTGTAAGTTGCATATTCAAATGGAATTAATTCCCCCATGTCAACAATATAAAAAATCTCAGCTTTCCACAGCTCCCAGAACCCCTAACTCCTGCCAATTGCCACTGCCATAGCAGAGCCTTCAGTTCAGTCACCTTCACAACTTGTTGCCCACTGCCTTGCACTTACCTAGGATTTTGCTGATGTTGGAGTTGTGCATGTCGGGGAAGGCCTGAAGGATTTTCCGGCGCTCGTCCTTGGCCCAGACCATGAAGGCGTTCATCGGCCGCTTGATGTGGGGCTCGCTGCTGGCGCGGCCCCGCGAGTCCCGGTAGACCCGGGCTTCAGCCACCGTGGCACCTCCTGTTGGCCAACAATAATACTGCTGTAGTTTAGCGGCAGAGCCATTCACTGCTTTACTCCCTGTAATGTCAGGGCAGGAAGAAACAAGATGGATGCAAAACATTATTATGTGGATTACGCAAGTGCTTTCAGTGCTCTGATTATTTCAGCCTCTTTTTCTCTCTTCCTCTTTCCTGCCAGATTTATGAGAGAGAGAGGCAGAGGGAGATAGACTAGACAGTGGTTTCAATGTAACTGATCAGGCTCGCCCATCTGAGATGACCCAACATCGAAGTGAGGAAACAAATTGCACAGGTATTTCTCCAGTTAAGGTATGGAGATTTGATAAAGTTTCCACTTGGGACTTTAACATCAGATACATGCTCTGAGTGCTCAACAAAACTCACACAATAGCCATACTTGAGAATCCAAACTGATGTAGACCTGTTCACACAAGCCATTTGCAATGACTTTGCTGCTTCAGTGGTGAAGTAAATCCCAAACATTTGATAAAATAAATTACACAGTACACCAGGTACCTGTTGCTAATTGTATGGATCTGATTATATTTGGAGCTGAACATTTTAAAGTTGCATCTGCTTTGGTTGAATTTTAGATGTGCCTTGGAGCATCCGATCACATATTCGTAATAAAACTGTCTGCCTCCAACAGGTACATGCACAGAATCCTGGAGTTTCAAGAGTGGGAGACAAGCACTCCAGCTCCATACCTGCTGTGCTTTTATGGACCCCAGTGTCCTGTCTTTATCTGCCATCAATCCAACTTGTACATGCTAACCTTAACTGGGTTTTCTTAATGCATCCAGACCTGTTTCTTGACCACAAACAGCAAAGGTTCATGGGAGCTTATAGTTCACAGAGCTGAATGTGAGGTGTAGAACTAGTTAATATAAGAGAAACAGATAACCAAGGCATGCTTTTACCAGAAAAAAACCCCAAACTTCTGCAATTGTGATGATAGCATATGTTTTTAGAGTTATATTTTAGCTATAAAAAAGGCAAAAAGAGTTTACAGTGGGAGAGTGACATACATAGTCTTAGACTTCCTCAAACTGCTCATATAAATCAATGCCTTGAAAAAGCAAGATACTTGACAAGAAATTAGCACAGCAATATGCCTCCTTTTTTTGTATACTGTTATGGCTCCCAACCAAAATTTATCTGCTAAATAATATAAGATTAATTCTTTACACCAAGTAAAACACTGCAGTTTTACAGATTCTAGTGACTGACTCATGAGTTTTTAGTTGTGCAAAAATTAATTTTCTGCTTCAGAGTGAAAACATTATATATGCATACCTTTTTAAAAATTCTATATAGGAAATACATTTACATGAAAAAAGGTCCTAAATTAGAGGATGCATAACTAATACACTACCTGTTTGCCACCAGGTCCACAGTACATTAATTTCATTTAAAACGCACTGACCATACAGGATAAATTGATTTTGCTTTATATGGTGTTGACAGCCATGTTTATTGTGCAGTGAAATGTAGTGTAGTTTCAAGCTGACTATATCCATCAACACAGGGCAATATGCTGACTACTGGGCCAGATGAAGACATACATTACCCTGAGAGCAAAACACTCATTCCATACAGCAGTTTCTTCTCCTGAGGATCACCACAGTAATTTATGATGCCTCCAATGCCATTACTTTACAACTGACACCAATTTGGTAATTTGTATACTAACATGAGTGCACATAAAAGAAGACAGGTTTGTGGCAAATGGGAGATGCAAAACTCTTTTAATACTGTTCTAAGTTAAGTGCCATGCTACAGATGTGCTTATACAGGAGGCTGCAGTGAGATTTTTGTTGAAAAAGGCGGGAGAAGTTTTGCTGAGCAACTTGCAGGCAGGACCAGTTTAGGGGTATGAGTGATTGATGAGGCCCTGTCCATTGTTGTCAGAAGGCTTGGACCACAGGCATGTCAAAAATACCATCTTTTGAGAGAGGATATATTTATTGTGAAACCTCAATAAGTTACAAGCATAGTAAGTCAACGCTAAAATATTTATTGAGAAAAAGAGCTATATCATTTCAGAAACATCAAATATATCATGTAATGGTTCTCCTATCTTTTAAAATAATACTATAAAAATGTGTTACTACTATCTGGGCAATTAAGAAGTTGGTGACAAAAAAAAATTAAAATTATTGCTTATGCAAAAATTATCAATTTTTTATTGAGCTACTCTACTGATAGCAAAGGAAGGAAGATATATTTGAATCCATAGGATGTCTTTCCATCTTTTACTTTCCCAAAGTACTTATTCACTATGGTTAGGAGGAGTTTGTCTTTAGCCCTTTCTAACACAATTTTGGCCGGACTTTTTAGTCCTAATGCAGGTAAAGAGTAGTTTTACTGGGATAAAGATTATACGTGGCTTTTTAGTCCATATATAATTTAGATAGAATGAAAACAAACAAACAAAAACATGGCGGGGTCTGGAGGGGAGGGGAGAAGAAAAATACTCCACCATAGATTATCTGTTTTCAGAGAAAACAATTCTTATTTGGAGTAATAAAGGTCGAGCAACTTGGGCTGTATCTGCTTTAAGTCCATACTTGAAGAACTTGAAAAAGCAGCCAAAGAGTTGATGTTCTTTGTGCTTGATTGCTGGGGAATATTTGCAAGTTGACCTATAAGCCATCACAAAAGCATTTGCAAAATTAATTTCTGGAAATAACTAAAGTAATATAATCTCCAATGTGGCTTCTAACTGTCTCAGAACTACAGAATTATATTCAGCATATAAAGCATTACAATAAAATAGTTCATGTAGAGGAGTCAGGAAGTCTCAGTACCATTTTAGCTAAGAAATGAGGCACAAATGGTACAAATACACATGTGCTCAGTGAGGTCTTCCAAGTTGAAACACATAAGAAAAAGCTTTCAGACTGGCTGTTCTTAGGTGCTTCATCCTGTCAATCAGATATTTTGACAGTATTGTGCCCTCTATAAAGAATTTCAACAGATTTAATAAAGTATGGGGGTTTTCCTATTGTGATAATTATAGTTAGCACTGACAGAGACTAAAATAGACATCTGAAATTTTAAAAGTAAACATATATACACAACTTCAAATAAGTAGGTGTTTTATGCCTTTCTGAAAATATTTTCAAGAAAGTCTAGCAAATAATAAACTAAAAATAACAGATAAAATAGAAATATACTACCAGTGAAAGGTGAGACAAGAGGAAGACATTGGTAATTGTCTCTCTTTGGCAACTAATTGTTTATCTGCCAGTTAGTGTTCCTATTGCAGTCACAAGAGGAGGAATTTCCAGAGTTAAGTGCTTAGCCAGAATTTATAATTTCTGCAAAAGCAGCACAGGTTGGCTATCCTAGTGGCTTAGTTTGCAAAGAAGTCTATACTTTGGCCTAAACATAGGGGCTGTCCTCAAAGTGACACTTTTAGCTTCAGAACGTGTGCAGTGCCTCACTTCCTAGATCTTTTGCATTTTCTCAACTTGTCATGACTTTGATAACTTAAAGGCATCTTAAAGGAGAATGATCACTTTTTGTGGATATATGGCAGACAACCACTTTGTGAAAGCTGAATTCCATACTACACTCCAGGAGCAATAGTGAGAACACCAGAGAATAAATCTAAAAATGTTACAGTTCCATGAAAATAGTTTCAAAAATATTTTTGTTCCTAAAGAGATTGATTGCTCTCTAATCAGGTAACATTAGAAAGATAAAAGAATCTGATCATAAACAGGAAAGATAAAGATCTTCACGTGAAGTAAATGTTAAGAAACATACAATAACAATTTGTTACATTGATTATTTATTTATTCCTGCCTTTATCTGACTTTCTTAAATTTAATAATGAAAATAATTTTAGGATAGGACATCTCAGCGTGTTTCCTGAAATCTTGGCTACATTAGGGTTAATCCTACTGTCTTTAACAAGATATGGTTTTACCTTCCATTTTAAACATTATCTACAACAAAACCTCAGGCTGGGCCTTTACATGTTACCAGAACACAAACAATAATAAATGTGATAGAAGGGCAAAAGAAGGGTGAGAAACAAGATTAGGAAAAAAGAGAAAAGAAGTGACAGCAAAATAAAGAGATTTTTATCAGTCACCCTGTTATTCCTTAATTACTCTTCATTCTATAGCCATTGATTCATGTTTGAGGTGATACATTTCTTTTGACTCCCCCCAGATAACAAATCTGGCTAATCTAGAGAGTATACTGCAGGTCATCTTCCATGGATATATACCAAGGTAGGATACACAGAAATAAAGACAATGTTTCTAGGTTCCTAGTGTAAAAATGATTGGTTAGTAGCAAAACTCCTATCATCATTCATTAAGCTGAGGTGACATATTTGGCTACTTTGGAAAAGACTAATGCGACCTCCAAAATACTTGGCCCTGTCTGTGGAAATACAACTAGCACTGCAAGCAGCTTGCATTGCAGGGACCAAAACTTAATAAACATGCAAACAGAAGTCACTCTTTTACTGCAAGAGATGGGTTACTCATAAATGTGGAAATGCCATAAGAACAGGGAGCATGAAAAACTGGCTTGGCAGTCCACTATCCTGCTTTTAACCTGTGCAAAGACAAACGCAGCCTTTGCGAAAAATATAGCGATATTTAAAATCAAATAGAAAAAGGCAAATATGGGAAGAATAGAATGAAATAGAATGAAGTTTTGGCAAGTTTAGAAGACAAGAATAACCAATTAATTAATATTTTGAGTTATTAAGTTTAAATTTTAATTTCAGAGAAAGTTGCAAAAATTGCTACTACTGCTGCTTCACTGTAATGTAAGTGACGTGTAGCAGCTGTAGTGTAACATTTATCTGTTTCACCCCTTGCCTGCCTCTTACTCCTTCATTCCCAACCACATTCAGACTTTCTGAAGAGAAAGAGAGGCAATAGTTCACGGGCACCCCACAGGTACCCCATGAACTATTGTCATTACTGGCATGTCCTGTCATCACTGGCAAAATACCCACTTGGAAACATGACTAGGTTGGGGACAGGGGTGCTTGTGGTAACATAGTGACACAGATGTTGTGTTTTTCAAGCTGCTTTTATTCCAACATTTCTTACTGGCTGCATGTGTAGTTGAATGAAAGGGAAGAAAAACTGAGAAAGCTGTGAGCGATTAATGAAATACTTAAATGGCCTCTAAAACTTTCACCTGCAAGGGTTCTGAAATGTGCTAAGTAAATACTGAGAGGTGGGAATATACTGTAGCACAAGTTAGCTACATCCACTTGGTTATGATAAGACTTCTATTTTTCCTGTTGAGAGACTCCATTCTCTTTAAAACATCAACAAGAAGAACCAAATGGGAATTCCCTAAGGTCAGCTCTGAGGAAACATAAACCTCTAATTCAATAACTCCGCTACTGCACTGAAAAAGGCCTTATTATTGCAACATCCATATGGAGTCAATTGGACATTAATGACTAATCAATCCCTCCCCTTTCTATTCTACTTATAGTGTCACAAGCCATGTTTAGATTAGCCCATTTCCTGCTTAGGATCGCTCAAGATGTCTTTTGTTCTTTCAGGGCTGGCCTGATGGAGGCAGCTTAAACAAACACACGACCCAAGTGGTGCAGGAGTTATAAACTGCCATATGTGAATGAACAAAGGGGCCATACTAAAGCCTTTTGTGGTATTTGTTAATGTTTTTCATCTGAGTTTAAAAAGACCTAATGACTTTGTGGTGAGCTGATGCATGTGGCTCGTGGCTTTGCAAAATGAAGGAAATTCTAGCTGGTTATATATCAGCATACATTTTCCAAAGTGCCTTGTTTTCAGTTTTGGTGGCAGTGAGTTTACTTTTTTTAGTACATTTGTTTTACATATGCAAGCAAAATTCTTAATCTCAATTAAAACACAGCACTGTTTTTCACAGCCATCCTCATAACCTGCATATACATCTTTCCCCTTTTGAAAGTCTAGAGTTAAAATTAATATTGAAATATCTTCTGCATGTGAAATCGAAGCAACTGTTCTCTGCTCCACCAGTGGTAGCAGTTCAGTCACCAGTATTTAAAGCTGAATTGTTAGTTGGGCCATATGAAATACTGAAACAATACTTCTAAATAAATTATTAGCACATCCATGCTCCACAGCCATCCATGCCCAAATCTGCATTATTTAAATGAATTAAAACTGCCAAATGCAGCTACTTGATGGCTTACAAAAACAGTTTGCATTTCTTGACCACATTTTATGGCAAAACTAACCCTCATGGAAATCTGGCATGGAACACAGCTAAAACAATGCAATAATGCTTTAAATGACATGGAATATTAACTGAATTAATTAGTGCTTAAGGCCTTATTTAAGTTCTCAGTGGCTGACACAGTTGCACATGTGCTCTAATAGAAGAGCATAAGAAGTTACTCTGTGAAGACCCATGAAACATCTATACAGAAATTGGGATGAAGAAGCAGCCTCTACTATAAATTTGGGGAGGTGTTTAAGTGTCATCAGATTTTTCAATCATGTGCCACTTGCAGACTTCAAGATCCTTCACAGATAATTAATTAAATGCTAACAACCCCATTCTGACATAGATATTATTGATAGAAAAGAAATGTGAAACATATTTAAGTTGAAAGTTACTCAGCCTAAGTAACGATGCCAGAAGCAAGGGATTGCCAGTTATCAGATCTAACAGCAATCAACATTCCCACAGACACCACTGTTGTTTCCCTTTGATATTTTATTTCATACTCAATTGAGGAAAATAGAGCCCACAGAAAGGAAAATATGGACAAAACAGTCAAGCCCAGGAGAAGGGCTTGACTTTGTAACAATTATTGTGAGGTATCTGGTAAGATCTATTGATTTTATTTTTCAGAAAAACTGTTGTTCTAACAGCTAAGTATTGTTACTATACTAATCATATTCAAAGTCAAAACAATGCAAAGAGGGATGCACTAATCTATTTAACATAAAAATGTTTCCATAAAAGTAACATCTTTACTGCCAATGGAGCTGTTACTCACATAATTTCAAATTTCTCATTGCATGAGTGTCACCTAAAACATCCAGAAAACACAATACTGATTCTGCACAGGGCTTGATTCTGCAGTCTTTAGTCATCCCTAACAGATTTTTGTTGAAAAAAGTCCTGCCTGAACAAGGGCCATAGGATGTTATCCATTCATATTTCAGTCAATGCTTTGTTTTGTTTTAAGATGGAGAAATGACAGGCAGGATTTCAGCACAGAGAAAGAAGGCAGTCTGGCTTTGTGTTTGATGGATGCACTGTTCTTTGCTTGCTCACATGTCTTTTACCAAAACAATGAATTTTAAAAGCTTAAATACAATGCGGTTTGTAAAAGGGAACTACATTTAACAATGGGAGAGTTATACAAAACCACCTCCCTCAAATTACCTGATGTTAATGAAATGCAGAATACTTTCCAAAAGATTTAAAGTGTTGTAGTCACTGTTTAGTGATCCATTTCTTGCATTCAATCTTCAATAATTTGTCACTTTCTGAATGATGCAACATCATTCTTTGTATCAATATAACTAATTCCTTCCATACAGTGTTTGCTGTTCTCACTTGTCATATCATATCAGTAATTAGATGGCAAGGACCTAGGGCTAGGATATGCATATGTTATTTCTTCTTGCCTTTCACACGGAGTGCTGATATTACAATAATTGATAATATAATTAGTAAATAATATATCATGAGGGAAGAGAAGCAAAAGCAGCATGATAACAGTTGTAAATTAAGAAGTATTAATAAATGTTAGGAAAAACTCTTCAGGCTATTATTTACAAATATGGTACACCTGTGCATTTGGGATTTGTGGGTGAAATCATGAAAATTATTTTAGAAACATGGCAATGGCATGTCCCAATATATTACCACATTTATTTGGTTTGGATAAAATTTGGAGTATTTGCCATGGAATAGAGCCTTACATGAAAATTTACAAATCATTATTTTTTTAATTCCTGTAAAGCTACCCCAACCAAATTGAAAACATAATCACTAATTATTGGCAGAATCTGTGAAGATACTATAATGCTAACCCCACACACATTTTGGACCACTGACTCTGTGAAATCAAATCAAAGTACAAATTAAGAAAATATTTTCCCCTTGCTACCAAGGGGACTAGACACTTGCTTAGACACTTGGCACATCTACATGGAAAAAAGGCAGATGCTCTTAAGCATTTTTGTATTGCTGAGATACTGATATTCCTACAGGAAAAAAAGCACGCAGTATAGACTTAGAAAAATAGACAGTTGTACAAAGAAGACTTGTTTGAATCTGTATCAATTGCTCATGCTTAGCAAGAATATATGATGTTCTCTGCTTAATGCATTCATATTTCTACTCCACTCCCTGTGCTCATCCAGGTAAGAAAGAAGGGCAAGATTCTTTCCTCCTTCATGCATTATGATATAATGGTGTTTTTCTCCATCAGCTGAAAATTCAGTTGTGCCTCAAAATTTTACACTGTTTTATTAAGCTTCAAACCCCTTCTGCAATATCGGAGCAATACCAAGAAATGTGCAGAGCTAAGAATCAGGGCCAGGGGGTGTTTTACACGTGGTGGCTGCACATGAGTGTGAAAACATGTTTTAAACCACTGAATTACTATATTTAATTTTTCATTCAGTCCACCAAAAAATAGCTACACTAACTGACTAATGCTTTCAGCATTTGTGACAATAATTTTCTCATGGTCGAAGATTTTCTGTGTAAAACTGCAGCCCATGGTTGCTTTTTACAGCTGCTTTCTGAATTCCTGAAAACGATGTTTTACTATATAATAGAAATTGTGACAAGCCCTTAGCCATAACTGTGTTAATAGGCATTCCTGTGTAAAACTCAGGGCATTGTAAGTGTGGTTGATTGTACAACATCAGAAATTCTAACTATACTATATACTTTTTCAATAAAGGTACTATTCTCTAAGAATCAATTACTGTACCTTAGAAATGCCAAATGAGAAAACTTCATATTTAGCAGTAGGAAAAAAATTCCTACAACAGTTGGAAATCAAAATTAACTGCTGTGGAGGACACCCAGATTTGTTATTCTGAACCTGAGAATCCTACTATATGCTAAATATTAGTATCTTGAGAGGAACAAGTTTCAATGCATTATAAGATCAGTCCACATACTCACAGATTTTTCAGTTCCCACTCTGAAATGTTATGGAGATGCTGGCAACAACGAGATGCATGAGTGGCTGCCGTAAGAAAGGTGACGGGGTGGTTCTTAAAGACACCTTCCTATCCCATTTGCAGGTGTTGAATTCAGGGCTGAAGTGCTGAATCTCATCCAACACAACTGAAACACTGTGCCTAAGTAGTTTGTCCCAGATTCCTGATCTGCTATGACTTATTCTGAAAAATTTAAGCATATCACTCAAGTATCAGGCTCAATCAGATTCATGGATGTTAAAAATGGCAACTACAATTAATGAAGGCCGCCTTTTAGCATCTGGTCTAATTGACAAAGATAGTAAGATATTTTACATTTAAATTATAAAGATAAAATTATGGGATTTTATTTTTGTAATCAGAGACCTATAACAAGAATTCAGAAGCATAAAAATTCCAGTACTTGAGCTATTGCATTCCCTCTGGAAACATTTCTTTGTTTCAGACAGCTTTCACTGTTTTCTGATTTTCATCTTTCCCCTCTCAACTGCCATAGCAACTATTACAAATATTTATGTGCAACAAATACTGGCGTGGAGAGGAATTCGTTCCTCCAGTACTTATGGAGCACTGTCACAAAAGTAGGTGATGCTTTATCATGCATGTACGACCTGCTGTTTACACCTCTGCATAGGAAGGTGTAAAACAAGTTATCTCACAGGTTTGGATCCTGTTGGCAGCCTGCCAAGAGTGATCTGCTTGAAAATATATCGTTGCCTTTCACCTGCCTCTTCAGCTGCTCAAAGTCAACCTTTTTCAATGTAAGGAAGGAACCCTCACCCTTTTGTATAAGCAATTATTTACTATTGGGCACACAGGAGATTGTCAAGGCTTTGACCATATGGTAGAGATGCTCTTTTAATAAAGCATTAGTCTGTTTCTTACCTACTAGATTTTCAAAACCCGTGCACTCTGTTGCCAGGGAGGGAGAAAATGACACTGATGGACAGAAGTTGGTGGCAGTTTCTCCTCAGCATTAGAGATCAGCCTTATGCTTCTCTTGTAGTTTCATTTCCTCATGTTTCTCCCATGTACCTTCTATATTGCAGACTCCTTGTCTTTCCTCAGTTAACTCATTCCTGTCCTCCACATGATTCCACATTCACTGTTGCTAATGCCATTGCAACCACCCCTTCTTTTACCATGTTCTGGCAACTGCTTAAATCTGTGATGATGCTTAACACCGTTTCTTTGTTTCTATGCCATTTAATTTCCCTTGCTTTTGGACAGGTAGAATTTCTCATTGTATGACAATATTCCTTGCAATGTGGCTTGCCCAAGTCAAATATGAATGGGAAGGGCTAATTTTATGGACATAAAAAGACAGACTGTGTTAACTGCTGCAAATATCAAGCTATTCATTGACTTTATGTGTTTGCCAACAAATCCATCATCTGAAATGCTGCAAAACTGGGTTCTTAAGCTTACTGATGAATTGAAATACATTCTTCTAAAAGATAAGGTGAATTTTTGCTAGGTTCAGGTCCAAAATCAGTTTTAGACCAAAACCTGTGCATATCTGAACCAGAATTAATAAGATCAAGCTAGGACTTACTACTGGAATAAGTCAATTACTAATGGTTATCCAGCTTGCAACTGGCTTGCATTCAGCTTACTGGGAGCACAGTTCAAAGATACCAGGAACAAACAGATAAAGCTTAAAGCTATGCAATTTCAAACAGTGACCTGGTATATAGAAAACCACAATCTTTAACCCAAGGAATTTGGAAATTAAAGTAAGAGACAGCAAGTAGTGAAAGGGAGGACACAGGCACCAAGAAGGATGCAGGCACTAAATCAATTAATTTAAGGATATGGGCTGGTGCCAGTCCCATGCTGAGGACTCAAATGACTGATGTGACAACCAGGTTCCATAGCATAGGTTATCCTCTGGGAGACTTTGAAAAGTCTCATTAATCTAATACAAGAACAAATTAATATATAGATACAAATAAAGTAGATAGATCCCACTGTATTATTAAAAACTGTTTCTATCTAAACTAGTAAGCATGTACCTATCCTCAGAACTATGGTCCTTTCTTAACACACACTGGTAGAGTAGTATCAAAGAAAGAAGCAGCAAGTACTAAATGCAAGGTTTACAAAATCAAGAAATATACCATGCAAAAAATGTGAATGGAAACGTCAAAAAAGGACTCAGAACTCTTTTTGTATGTTGCCCCAGATGGCAAACTGTGATGCCAAATATTTAACTCACAAGCCACCAATTCTAATATATTGACATGAATGAACACAGAACTAAATGTAAAATACTAGTAAAGCATTTTCATCAATTTCTACTGGCTTTATAAAAATTAATTTAGCTTTGCAATGCATCTTTTTTTTCACTTAGGAGAACAGGACATAGAGAAGTTATTTCTCCTTTACAAAATCACACAGTGAGGTAGTGGCAAAATGCTAACATTGTTGCCCTGAGCCTAGGATTCAATCAGGAAAATTCCATTTTAACAGATCCAATTCTTTGACAGGAATGAAGACCAGGTCTTGATGGAATTTGAATCCCTGAATATGACTGCTGAGGGAAACTACACTGTAACTTAAGCTAAGGTAAAATCAGTAATTATCAAAAGGAAGGTCTACTCTGCAAATTTCCATCTATTACAAAACAAAATCTTAACATATTTTCTACAAATTTCCAAAGCATTTGACCACAATTCAGTACAATGCAAAAGAAGCAGCACTGTCACCCAAAAGTGAGCAACTGTAAAAGTCTTTTTTAGAACTTGAACCAAAAAATCATATTCGCATCATCCAATATTCTCAATAACTGAGAACTAAATACTTTCCTGTTTAGTATATTAAGTACTTTAGTATTATATAGGTATTATATAGTTTCCCTGATCTGAAATTTAAACAGGGATTACCTATGGCTCGTGACTACTCTCTACACACTCTGGTCAGCTGATGTATGTCAGTCATGGTCAAGAGAGGTTTTAGTAATAGCTCGATTCAAAGCTGTCTTGGTGTGTCCACACCAGGCGGCTGTATTTCAGTACTGACAATCTCAAATGTTGAAAATTATGAAGGCACTTACAGTAAGACAGATGTTTCCTTTAAAATGATAATATTTGAGGGAAAACAAAAAGAAAACAAAACCCAACAAAACAAACAAAAAATAAAATCCTTGGTTAGTTCTATAATTGCCTCTTGTTTATAATTTTGGATACCAGTCACTGTAAGTTTTGAGGCTCTCAAGTCATGTTTTTGAATTTTACTAACTACAAATGTATCATATATTTTAACATGACAACTGGGATTTCAGGTAATGATATAAGTCTAAACAGCTGTGGATTATTCTTCAGTGGTGTCTCAGTCAGTGTCAATGTTTTGAATACAATTTGGGCATGATTTTTAATGTAGTTGCTCAGTCCTCCTGGTGGCTAAGAAAGTAACAGAGATGTTGGTTTATGTCATATTTGATATAAAACTCTTGATAATGATTTTTTGCCTCCACTCAGATGACTGTTAGCTCGTTATGAGTAACACAAACTTTAAAGATGACTTCATATTCTAGGTCTTCTCTGAAAGTACACCTTCTCTGAAAGTTACCGTTAATTAAATCCTACCTTTAATTATTCTTAAAAAAAGTTTTCACACACTGGACAGGGGCAACAAGTTAGAAAAAATTGTTCTATACTGTTTCATATTTGTCTAATTGCAAAGTTTGAAGAATTTCAAGACTTATAATTCCTGAAAAATATATGTAACTTCAGGTTTGGATCAATGAGCCAGTACCCTAAGCACTCCTAAAATTACAGGAAAACATGACTGTGATCCTGTCAAACTCAGATTACTGCCATATTACAGAAAATATGGAAGGTGTAGAGAGAAATCATTGCTAGATACTATTACAAAGGCATTCCATAAACCAGAAATCTGCTGATATGTCTTATAACAAATTACTCAAACCTTAAAGGCTGTGTCAAGACTATGAGAATCAGGAGGACTTTCCAGATTTGGTCCATCTCAAATGCCTCTTGGGCATTTTCCTGTGGAAATGCAGGTGTGAGGGTAGACAAGAAGTGCAACTGCACTTTCACAGCCCCTTTGGTCTAAGTCAGTGTGGGGATCAGAATGCAGCCCAAACTGCACTTCCCCCAGTTTATGGACAGCAGTGAGACTAAATTTGAAGTCCTTAGCTCAGGAAAAAAACTGCTACACCATTGCCCCACCCATATTCTGCTCACTCACCACCCCTCTAAAAGAACACTCTATAAATTGTTACTATCTTCTCTAAATGTAATGACTTTCATAATCCTGAAGTTCCAAAATTCTGGTGTTGGGAATAAAACCACCTGGTACATCTAACAGCCATAAACTCACTCTGTCACAGCTGCACTCAGGTCTCAGAGATCTGGATATATTTGTGATGAGAAAAAACAGGGCAGTAAAAGTTGGCCATCAATATATCACTTCAGAAATCTTTATTCTCTATTTTACTGTTGTTTTAGTAAAAGCACACAAAAACCCAAAGCAATATTATCTAGAGATGTCTACATCAAACTGCATTCAAGTGGTATATAAAAAAAAAAAAAAAAAAAAAAAAAATTTAAAGTAACAATGACAAAACAGAAAGGAAGGTGTGAAACACACAAAGTCTTTGAAGAATATGACTGTGTCTATTAGAAACCTTTGACATTCAGCTGAGATTGTGACTGTGGCAACACAATAAAATGAAACAAGGCCCTCTTAGAGAAGGTGTAAGGAGAGAAACAAAGCTGGCAAAGGATCTGGAGCATAAGTCTGATGAGGAGTGACTGAGGGAGATGAGGGTGTTTTGCCTGCAGAAAAGGAGGCAGAGGGAACACCTTATTGCTCTCTACATTTACCTGAAAGGAGGCTGTGGAGAGGTTAGGTCAGAAATTTTTCACAAGGAACAAGCACTAAGACTAGAGGAAAGGGCGTCAAGTTGCGCCAGGGGAGGTTTAGACTGGATGTAAGGAGACATTTATTCACCAAAAGTGTTATCAAGCATGGGAACAGACTGCCCAGGGAAGTGGTTGAGCCAGTAGCTTGACTTAGAAGCCTCACATCCTGGATGCTGTGATTGTTGCCTCTCACTGTAAATGATGTCAGGCTAGAAGTGCCATCTCTTAGCTGGCTTGCCAAAGATGAGGGGAAAAACTTGGGTGATATTTTGAATGTCTTTTTCTTGCATCTGGCTAATATCTAAATTCACCTTGTCTGCAACTAGAAGGACAAATAAGGAGCTCAGCTTTGAACTGCTGCCAATGTTTTTTTTCGGATCAGCAGAGGTATGCATCCAGCACCTCTTTTCCAGAGATATCTCTTGGCTGCTAAATAAATTCTGGAAATCTGAATCCATTCATGAACTCGGATTTCTAATGTGGCAACGCACCAGGTCTCAAAATGCCCCGCTAGCTCTAGAAAGACATGTACACTGTCCTTACCCTGGCACACATCACTGTAGCTTGGGTTACATATGTCAGAGCTTCAGTCTGCACTATCCAGTAACAAGGAGGGGCTGTCACTACCACGAGGTGTATCAAGATACTAAATTAAGAGCATTAGAAAAAGAATGGATGAACTGAAGGAAATGTGCTAAAATAACAGTGGGATCAGAGACCTGATGTCATCTAAACCAGTAATTGTTACCCTAAGTAACTTGCAACTTTTAACCAAAACTGATAAAAAATATTCTTCAACATGTTGAAGTAAGAAAAACTGTTGCTGGATGGAAGTTCCTTTATAAAGCAATTTATAAAAAAATTGATTAGTCAAAAAGTACTTTTGAAGTCCATGTGTTCTGATTCCCTTTTCTAGAAAACAGGAATCATTGCAAAACACCTGAAAGTTTGAAAGTTAAGTCTAAACATTGTGTTCATTACTTTTCTGTTTACAAGGAATACAACAGTGGCAAATTACATTCAACAAAGGATGAACAAATGAACCTCATAAATGATGGCTCCCTAAAGTTTACTGGTCCTATTCTTTTGATAAAAAACAAAAACAAACAAACAAGAAAAAAAACAAAACAAAACAAAACAAAAAAAAACAGCAAACTTTGGATTCATCAGATGTTTGGATATTAATGGAAAAGATCAGAACCTTTTCAAGCCATAACTAGAATTTGCCCAGTTAAAACAGAGCAAAATGATTCTCAAACAGAAGTAAGCTGAGGGGAAAAGTCCTGCATAATATTCTGCCTAGTAATGCTGATCTTACTGCTTGACTGGTAGGGTTCCTCTGTATCTACATGTTCTCTTCTAATGCATCACAGAGTAGAGTGACATCCACTTTCAAAGCATGCATGTTAATCCTGCTGGAGGCTCAACTCAGTCTCGATAAACACTGACTTCCACTTGTGTCTTGACACATACAGAACATATAGATATATATAGAACTCTCATTGAAATGAGTGCACTAAAGGTTTATATCACGAAAAAGACCTTTTCATACAGAAAATGTGAAATATTTTTCCATTATCATTTGACAGCTGCCTGTAAATAGAATTTTTCTTGCTATACTTTGAAGAGATGTACTGATGGGTAGATTTCTTAAAATGCTCTGACCTTCTTCAAAGCTGCTAAATCCTAAAAAAAAAGCTAAGTATATATATATTTCCTGTGATATTGTTCTCAATATTTCCTAAAATGTTATTAAAAAAGTGTAAACCCTTAATGGGCAGCTGCTTGGGGGAGAAATAAGTTATGTTGCAGAAGGGCTAAAAGGGCTATATAATTCTTTTCATGTTTCCGCCCTGTATTATGGTCTTATTGAAATCTCACAAATTCAGACAAATCAATCAAGTGTTACCCTGGGATGTAAGCTAGGCAGTGCTTATGACACTGGCAGTGTTTTAGCCATATCATTCTGTGATATAATGTTCAATAACCCATGGTCAAAACTGCAACTCACCTTCTGCATCTTCTGGCCTTGTAAGATCGATGACGCCAGGGCCAATTTTTCCATCTTCATTGGGCTTCCCTGTTAACTGTGGGCCTAAATTTTCAAACCTTGTTCTTTCCTGGAAGAGAACAAAAGGAGTCTTAATGCTCCATATAGGATAGTTCTCATTATATGCCTGTGCATACGTGTATGCATTGATACATGCCTTATTTTTTTTAATCTGAACAAATAATGAATGCATCTAATTAGAATTTTAGCTCAGGGACTTTTTTTTTTACAGATTCTGAATGTTTGCATTTATGAAAATCAGTTTTAAATGTGAAACATATACAGAAACTTTGAGATTATTTTGATCTGCAATGCCATAATGCAGAAACGATTGTACATGCAAATACAAAACACTCTTGGCAGCACACAGTGCTGATTGATGCTGCTCACTTTGCCTTTCCACTTATTTTCTAACTTAAACTGAAAAAGACAATCAACATTTGGGAAACATGAAAATTCAGAAGTTGAAAGAAGAGTTTGTGTTAAAATGTACTGTTATTTTAATGAAAAAAAGCACTTTTTCCCCACTGTGAGATTTAAGCTTGCATTCATACCTCTGTGAAAACATGAGTCTGAATTTTATGCAGAGGTTTTCAAAGTCATGTATTTGGAAGAAGGAATAATAGAGGACAGAACTGATATTATTTTGAATAGAAATTTAAATTGTACCTCATTGAAAAGGGAATTTAAGAAGACAAAATAGAACTATAACGTAAAAGGAATGTCCACTTCTAGACAAACAGAAAGCTTTTGAGAGCTGGAGAACTTCATAGAAAATCTGGAACTAGAAAGTGGAAACTGAAAGGTAGATTATTCGTTAACCCAGTTCCTCAGTCAACTACTGGACAAGGGTACTCTAAGAGACAGTAATATTGTCTCTCAATAGCAGTCTCTGTAGTACTGTGTATCAGTAGCAGAGTGTTCAGTGGTTATCATTAATTTAGCATTCTCATTTGGAGGAACATAGCATGTTTTCCCTCTTGCCTTGTTGTTACCTCTTCAGACTAAACTTGGCATTATGTTGTATTTGTGAATGAATGAAACCTTGTTGTTCATTACTATGAAACAATATTAAATGTCATGTCAGCTTGAATTTAGAGACATGAAATACCAGCTTTCAGCTCTATGAACAGTTTCTCCATGTTGTACTTAATGCATTATGCAGAAGTAGAGTGCTGATTGCTGTTCAGTCTATTGTTCAGTGACCTAGTTCTGTGCTGTGCATACTAGACGTAAGAAGAAAGCATTGTGAGTTTTTCTCCTAAAAGATGGTCAGAAACTTGGAAATATTTTTAAGGACAAAACATACTGGATAACCTTGACCCCTCATTTGCTCCACCTCCAACTACTTCTCCTTTCCAATGTGATTATTTTTCTATTATCATTATGTTTCAGCAATGAAACTCCACCAGGACAAGTGAGGAATTGTTGTGATTCCTCATGCTTTTGATTCCTTCAGCCATGGATTTTTAAAATTATTTTCTGTTTAATTTGCAGAGGAAAAGAAAGCACTGAATTTGCCACAACATGGCAACTGAGGCATTTCAGGTACTAACTGCATTTCTAAAAATTCTTTAGAATCTTGAAGTTGTCGAACAAAATAACTCTGTATTTTATATTTGGTTAACTTCTTCATTTATTTCCTTCAGTAAAATCCATGGTTGATGAAGGAGCTTACATATACAAAGGAATTAATGAGAAAAGAAAAAGTTACAAATGAAATGTGACTGCAGAAAGGCATTGCAATACTAAAGGCCCGATATTTTACTGAAAGATATTGTGCAATGTAACAATACACCTGAATCATCACGATGGGACCTGTTTT
Organism: Xenops minutus; assembly: GCA_035221455.1. Lineage (NCBI taxonomy): Eukaryota > Metazoa > Chordata > Aves > Passeriformes > Furnariidae > Xenops > Xenops minutus. Next base: position 12,483,343 of record JAWWEE010000158.1, read on the forward strand.
ACTGGTAGAGAGAATAAAAAATAAGTTTGTGAAGGATTCTGTGTTCCATTGCAAAGGGCTGATTTGCAGTTGAGATAAAAACAAAGATCAGTGCTAAGAAAACAGCTTTTGGCACATTTATTTTCTCTTCCAAAATATTTGCACTAAAAGCTTTTTCTTAAGGATGTTAATACAGTACCTGCAGTATTCTTGGAAGAACAGCCTTTAAGTGTGTCTCAGAAGAAGGAGAAATACCTTTCTGCTATAAAAATCAACAGACCCTGCTACATATCAATATGCACATTTGGAATATCTTTCTAGTCATTCATTCTCTTTGATTTTACCAGAAAATATTCAGTTACACACACACACACACACACACAAAAAAAAAGAGAGAGAGAAAGAAAAAAAAATAAAAAGAGAAGAAAGTTTCTGAAAGAATATCAATATTTTGACATGGAAGGAGAAAAGGGAAAATTACATGATAAGGTTCAGAAACAGTAAAATGAAAGCACTTATGCCATAAAAATACCTGCTCTTGTAAAACAAAGGAGATGTACTTATAGTTATGTCATAACTCCCTCCTTTTAATTCATAAAAAGCTTTAACAAGGCTAATTATATTTAACTCTCGGAGGTGCCTTTCAAACTCATACCTTTGCTTGTTTTTTTACTGAAAATTATCATCACAGTTATATATATATAAAAGTTCAATATTTGCACTGCTTTTATACAAATTCATAGAACTATAAAAAAATTGAAAAATCTTCCTCAGTACTAGTAATGCTTTTATCTAGTAGATGCCTCTACATTTCCATGAAATAGAATAAATTCATATGGCATTTATTACTGGAGAGGAAACTTGTCATACAAAGCTCAAATCCTTTTTAGTGGGCTTTGTTTTTGCTCCTGTCTTGAATTCATCCTAGAGAGAACAAGTGCTCACACTAAAAATCCCTTTAAAGGGATTGACTAGAATGACTAAGAGGAAGATTGATTCTCTACTTCATATTCCTATCTGAAAAATGAAAAAAAAAAAAATACATACCTTCATTAAAAGTGCATGGTTATGTGTAGCTTCACTAACAACTATGCACCTACACATGCATTACATTTGCACACATGTTCATTGACATCATAGAATAGATTGCTGCCTTACTTCCTATATTAATGGAAAATTTTGGTGAGTTTGTAATAAAGTGTACTTCTATCAGCAGTGCAGGTGTTTTCTTTCCTGTGAGAAAGCATTTTGGAACCCTATTTTGAACAGAATTTTTTATTTTTTTATTTTTTTTTTTTATTTTTTTTTTTTAGTGCTGGCTATGGAGCTTATACTGTACAGTTACACTGTTTTTCCATTTCAACCTTAAAAAAAGGGTTTAGGACATGACCTGACAACCCTTTCTCATGACTAGAACAACACAGTCAGCTAGGATTGGCATTAGAAAACCAAAAGCACTTCCCAAGGCAAATCAGATCTTTTGTGTTTTTTTATAAGTTGAACACACAGTAAAAAATAATCCTTTCTATAAAATGCGAAAAAGAGAAAAAAGAACCTTCTTAACAGCCAAATCTTAATTTTCTATTCTGAAGTATGATTAGGCACTTATTTATGCGTTGTCAGTCACAAACATGCAGAAAACGTAAAAGTTATTGAAAAAATTAAAGTCTGCTCAACTGTCTTGCAGGACTGTTGGTTCTCTAAGTGCTTTGAAATTATGATGTATGAGGTAGATGTTGCATATTAAATAAAGATATTTAAATTATAAAGCCCCCGTTAGTGAGAGCTGATGAATGTTAAATGTTATGAGCCACAAGGCTGTGGCATCCATCATATTCACATATTATCACAGTCAGTGATGGAGCAGCCCCAGTGATGACAGATAGACTGCTAGATAGTTATCCCTTATTTCCAGCGTCGCCAAGCAAGCCTTTCAACCCCTTTGGCATTATTTTTAGCTTTGCATTAAATTAGCAACTTTTCCTTCACGTTCTGCCAGAAAGTATCAATTCTTTCTTCACGTGTAGAAGGTAAAAGAATTATTCAGTGAAGCAAGGAGTAAAGCAAAAGGAAGCTGTAGCCCCTACCTCTGTAAAGGCTGCAAACTTCAAATGACTAGAAACAAATATAAAATTGTGATCTTGTGAAAGAACAGCAATGAAACAGTAAGCACACAATAATGGCTTTTCTCTGCACTTAGATAAAAGCTGAATTTTTGATGTGCACAGTATATTTTCATAAAATTTTATATACTATGTTTTATACACTTATTGGCTATTCCATAATAATGTGTGTGCTAACAGTAAAATTGCTCTTAAATTTATGTGTGTTATTTATACGTTCCCACGTAACAATGCTTTTTGTTGTAAAAAATATTCTGTTTATTAATGTAACTTTACAACCACTGCATCCAGGATCCGTGGTAAATTAATGACATTTTTATTATTTTATAGTGTCATTAAATTTTTACTGATCACTCCATCAAACAGAAGCAATAAAGGCCATAATGCAAACTGGGACACTTAGATCAGGGGAGCAGGAAGGCATTCCATATAGTCTGAAGTAAACGGCTTGCCATAAATGATATTTATACCATCTTTAAGGATGTGAGGATACTTGGACAAGTTTGGCAAAACTGTTTCTGTAGTACCGTGGATTGTGTACTTAAATAACAGTTTACTTGCCAGCAAGACAATTTTTTTTCAAACCATATGCGAGAAGATGACTGATTGCATCCATCTCTTGAAAAATAATATACGAAACGTAATAATACACTGGGCACCCCTCCCTTCTGGATTACTGAGACTGATCTGACTATACCCATGCCTCAAATTATTTCAACATGCTTGCTTTTTCCACATCTGAAATGCTTAGTCTGAAATGGAAAATGGCATGCATGATGATCATTGTGTAAAAGATTTAAAATATATATATTTTCTGAAAACAAATACTTTTATTTAAATAGACATGTTTCGACAATGATGTAATACCTTTATTTCAATAGTCTAGCATGGAAGCAGTTACCAACATTAATTTAAAGAGCCAGTTTCTAGAAAAAATCAAATTAATATGGGTCATTCACAGAAGCCACAGAACATATGACTGAAGGGATATTATTTCTTCTGAGGACAGTGCTTTAGTTACAACGACTTCAAATAATTATCACATGTTGCCTTTATGTATGAAATGTATTTCAATTGAATTATTTCATACTAAACGTTCCAGTAGCTTATTTGCTAACTGTGATCTATTCCCTTCATGTACTATGGACAGTAAACAACAGACAAACAACCTAATGTATTCAAAATATTAAAAAAGATATTTTCAGTAGAACACAGATAAAATTATTCCCAGTTTGAGAAAGAAGGAATTACAACTTCTTCCCCCCCCTCCCCCTCCCCCACCGCGGAAAATCAAGATACAAATGTCCCAAGGTTTTCACTTTTCTACTACTTTTTAACAGCTAGGACTGAAAAGTTAAATTACCCTGCACTTAGAATCTTTTGCAACGTCTTGGCACAGCGGGGGATAATTACAAATTGACTTTCAGCCTTATCTCTGGATATTTTAGTTATTACGGGTGGGAAGTTTAAACATTAACCTTATTACAACAATGTCAATCATCCTACTGGTGTGCAGACATGCAACTCCTGGAATTCTTTGGATAGCAAAGTAGATAAACACAATAGTGGCATTATTGCTACAATTAAAAGTAAGGCCTTTGGTTTTACAGAGCTGTGGTGAATGTCTAGGACTTGTTTTCAATGTCATAGCAGTGGGAGTTGCTCCAAGAAACAAGAGAAATTAAATTAGCAAAGCAGGCAAACTTACTGTTGGGGATGCTGATATTTTAAGATATTACAAGATACAAGGTATATCTTTCCCAACTACTGTTTAACAGGTTTTAGGACTGAAGGATATGCAGACATCTATGATGTTGACGTAACTTTCCCTTACTTAATTCTTACGTAAGTGAAATACCCGAATTCAACAATCTCAGGAATTAAAGAGGGGTAGTTAGCAAATTTTAACCCTGACACACTGCTCCTTGCAGTTTCAGAAGGCCCCTATGCTGTTCATAAACTTCCAGTACTATCTTTGTATGCTGAACATACAGCATGGACTGGCATCCCTGCCACAGACTACAAATTTGTGTTACATTGCAGTGCTCAAAGCAAACAGCTTGCTTGAAAAGATGTGGGGAGAGAGAAGACACCAGGTCCCCTTTTAAATATATTCTTCCATTTTAAAGCGTAACTGAAAAGTAAAAGGTTAAAGGCAAATAACAGGGAACTAACACTAAAATTTCTTTGCCTGACTGGCAAGCCTCAACTGGCGTCCACGTGACAATGTGACATGTGCAAGACCATCACCAGCAGAAAATACTCCAAAGTTGTTCAGCAACAGAATTGCGTAAGGATTGTCACCTTATGACACCTTCTTCTTTTAAGACTCAGGTTCTGGAGTCAAAATTGAGAACTGCAATTTCATCAATATCTAAAACGTCTAGAAAAAACTTTGAAACCAGAGGGCTGAAGGGAAAAAAAAAAAAAAAATTCACCAGAAAAGTAATTGTCAGTGCAAATAGCCTACTTGTAAACACTCTCTTTAGCTAATTACTTTGGAAGCCTACTTTTAAGGATCAGAATGCCTAGAGCTTCTGCTTAGTTAGTGTGAGCAGTAGACATCTTGATTTCAGAACAAAAATAAGACGGATTTAAATTAATTCTCCTATTATCACAAGCATTCAGCAGATACTAAGACGTTTGTAGACTTCAGTGCATGGAAGCTTGCTTTTAATAGTAAGTGTCTCAATTCAAATATATTTTTTAAAAGGAAAAAAAACAAAGAGATAGGAAATCTTTCCACCTAAGAAGGATATTATGCCCTTCTACACATGAAATATTGCCATCCCCATAACTATTGCCATGCTTGCACGCACTCCTAAGCTATGGATCTGCCCTGGTTAGATTACTTTCAACAGGATTACTGCACTTACTGAGCCTCCTTAACCAAATGCTTTATGTCTTTGTTCATATGGTTTTAATATGATTTTAACCAATTGCAAGGTTATTTATAAGTTTGCAACTCCCCAGTAGTTAGAGTTATGAAGCGTTCAGACTTAAGCATATCCAGTTGTGTGGTAACCCAACTACTGCTTTCATGCGGTTTTCAACTTTTTATTCATGCACAAAGGCATGATGCATGGCAGTATCTGAGACCTTTCTGACTAACTCTTTGTTTCAGCAGCAAAATCATACAGCAGCCTGCAGTAAAATTACACATCAACTAAAAGCTAAAGATTAAAAAGAAAAAAAATAAAAAAACCCCACACAAACTGTGAAATTCTACCCCAGACTGATGAGAAGTCATTAGTCCTTGAAAAACAAAGGGACAATCAATTAAATTAACATCTGGTAAATGAAAAGCAAACAAAAGGAGTTACTACTTTGCACTCTGTATAGTACGGCTATAGAATTTGCCAGAGGTGAGAAGGAGTCCAAAGCTTGGTCTGTCACTTGTTTTTAAAAGAGCTGGATAATTTTATGACTGTTAATAACATTTGTAGTAACACATGCTAAGATAATCAAATCTCGTGTTCCAGAGTGTGAGCTGTTCAACTGTTGAGTCAAAGAGAAATTCCCTCATTCTCTCTGCTGCTCCCTTCCCTTCTGACCAACATCCACAGATGATTAACTGGGAGCCTTCTAGAGAGAGAAGTTAATTTTCTTTATAACATCACTAGATTTAAGGGAGAACTGGCAAATTGTATAGATCAAATCTATTTGCCTTGTAATTAGAAGGAATCTGAATGCAGCCATTAAAAAAAACAACCACTTTTTTTTTTTTTTTAATTAAACACATACATGTGCATTTTTGAGAGACAGACAAAAATAAACACAAATTACAATTGACATGCACTTCTAGGAAATAGCAGGACTGTGGTTTGCTTTTTTTCTGGGCTGTAAAGTGACTAATGGAAGCAATTCAACAGCTACTCGTGGATCTTCGGAATGCTCACTCAAATTTCTAACATTTGATTTATAAGAATAAATGCATAAGGACACAGCAAAACGACGAGTGTTTTTTTTCCCTAGGACACTAAATACTACAAAATAATAATAATAAATATACATATTTCAGTTTAATTTATCAGGTGGTTGAACTTTGTCTGAACCTTGTCTGGCCTCATTTTCACCAAGTATTTAAAAATGGAGCCATTTAAATGCCATAAAAGTGGAAAAAATTATGTTTTTATCAAATTTAGACAATGTTGTACATATATCTGTGTGTGCCTTCAGACTTTGATGCTTGTGACTAAATTTTATTAAAAGCATTGTCATGCTTTACAATAAGAACTGAATTCAGAAGTTCAGAGATCTGGTTGCTTGCCTCAAAACTGTGAATCTCCTTCTCTCTCAAACACCTAGTAATATATTACAGGCTGAAAATCCAGTTTTAGCAAGAAGCCACAGCAGTGTAACAACTAGCAAAATTATTCTAGGTTCAACACAACTATTTTTTTTTTTTTGAATGGAAAAAAAGGCAGAAAAGAAGTCACCAACTTCAATTTCATTGTGGTGTTCTGCAAACCTCAACAGCACAATGCAAATTCAGCTGCTCTCCACAGAGCTGGGAAAAGAAAGGTCTTTAAAAAAATCCAAAAAACATACACAGACAGACATACACACACACGTCACTGCTCAAATATCTTGAGAAGCAATCTGATGTTTTTTTGTGAACAATATGGAAATTTAAGCACATGTAAACAGGCACATATATAAGTTGAAATTTAAGCCTATGAAAGCTAAGAGCAAGACAGATGATGTTCTCAGAAATTACATCATTTCAACTGTTCCTTATGACAGGCACATGTCAGAGCTTTGGACACTATGAAATTATACTGGAAAAACTTTGATAAACATGGAATAAATGATGCAACAATCAATTATCAAATAGCAATAAGTGCACTTTTTGTACTTGACATGTGGGTAGTAGTCAAAAAGGTTCAAAAACAAATATTCCAAATACTCTATTTGCCAGTATTTTTTCCAAATAAAGAACTAAATTTCAGGGAAAATATGAATCAGAGTTTTGTGCATTTTATTACATCATTCTTTGAACATGAATAGTCTCATATATTGTTAGTGTAAATTCAAGTATCTCCATTAGGGTAAGTCTCCCAGGCTCTGGAAATACAGATATCTAACGCAGATATTGTGAATGAGTCACTGGGGGCACCTTCTACTTTTGTTTACCTCTATAAGCAACACAAGCCTCTAGATATGTCTGTTCTATCCTGTGTTCAGGAAGACACCTGAAGTACTTTACATTGGTGATGCAAAAGACACTTGGGCTTAAATGTTCATGTTCAAGTTTAGAATTAGAAATGCAATCAAGGCAGTTAACAAAATCCCACCAAATGCTACTGTTTTCAAGTATATGTCTTGCCTTGTGCTGGATGTAAATATATAATTGCATACCATGCATATAAATATTAAGTAGGCTTTTTCTGTATTTATCAAGTTGATTTTTTTTTTCCAGCATCTTAAGTATACTTTTTGAAGTTACTTTTGCATTTTATGATTGCTGCTTATACATTGCTCTGTTTATACTCAGGCATCTTTTGTTATGTTCAGAGAGAAAAAGAACATATCACTAAGGCATAAAGATGGGTGACAATGGAACAATGATAATAACATCATTATGCAGTGTTTTGCCTCTTGTACCTCCATCACTGCCATGTTTTTCTCTGATTATTTCAGACTCAGGAAAAAGTGCTGCTTATTGTTTATGTCAGGAAGGCAAGATTACTGTTTGCATGATTACAATATCAAGTATGATAGTATGATGTACGTAATGCCTGTGATAATATAAATGTACCCCTCAACTAGCTCCTGTCTTTAATCTTCATGCAATAGGGGGGAAAAAAAACCAAACAAACAAACAAAAAAAAGCAAAACAGAACACACACACACACACAAAAAAAAAAAAAAAAGAAAAGAAAATGAAACAGAGAGTTGCAAATTCTTGCAGCCTCGTATAGGTGTTTACCTTGTAAGGTGCTAAATATTTCTACTCCAGTCCAGCAGAGGCCTGCCTCAAGGATGTGAATAGTCAGTACTTAACTACAGGGTAATACATTAAGAATGGACTAACATACTTTATTGAATCAGAGCCAGAGTGTAGTTCTTCTATGTTTACATGGAATCTGAGAATAAAAATTAAACTAGTTCTTTAGCTGAAAAAGGTGCTTTCTCCTTTTTACTGATTATTCCTTTTTCCCTTAGAGATGGGTAGGTGGAAGGCCTTCTGGTATGAAGAAAATTATTCTTGTTTAGGAATAAAACAATACAAAGCCATGAAGACAGTCCTGTAGGATCTATGCAAGTGGAGAAAACTTTGTATTAAAAATGTCCTGGCTGACGGCAAAGGGATAGCTCTACATCAGTGAAATTGCTAGGTTTACTTACTTATCTTTCTAATACAATCAGAATTAAGTTGCTTATAATTTATGTCTTTAAAATTTATGCTCAAGGAAAAAGTAGCCCAAACAGGATTCATGAACACTGTAAATTCATAGAATCATAGAATGTTTTGGGTTGGAAGGGATCTTAAAGATCATCTAATTCCAAAACTGCTGCCATGGGCTGGGACACCTTACACTAGACCAGATTGCTCATTCACTAAATGAAGCAAAAAAAAGAGCAATGATAAAGGTTCCATTTGAGACATCTGACATGCAAATACAGGCAAATATATACTTCCTAGAAACTGGAAGAGATTTAACGTCTCTTGGGAGTAGCTCTTCCATGCAGGAAGTATGAATCAAAATAATGCAAGAGACAGAGTACTTTAAATGGATAACTGAAGGCTATGCATTTTTTTCCATGCAGAATCCAGGAACCATTGCACCTGAAACCATCTTAAATGCAAAATGACTACCTGTGGGTGGAAAAAAATCATGTGGTTTTACTGCTGCAATGTACAAAGACAAAACCGCTAGTCATCTATAGCTAATGCTACTGGCACAAATCCATTCTCCAGCTTTTTGTTTAAAGTAGAATGATTTTACAGACCTTGTTTTGTTCCTATCATAAAAAATTTGTTTCAGGTTTCCCATAGAAGATATCCACTAAGTACTCTTCAGTGCAAGACAACAATGACAATTTAGAAAATGCTTTTATACCTTAAAACCCAGTCTTTAACGGGCATTTCAAAAGTGCTGGTTTCACCCACGGATTAGCCACTTCCATCCCACTTAAGACTATATTTGACCTCATCTTTAGGATAAGCAAAAAGTGGGTCCTACTACATGTCTCTGAATTCAAAATGCACTTTCCCTCTCTTCTCTCCTCTTCTCCTTCACCCACTCTGGTTGAAATATATGGAAAAGTTCATGAGATTCACTGAAGGAACATTCCAGCACCTCATTACAGTGGCAGATTTTTTTGCTGCTCTGTTGACAAATCTGTGAGTAAGAGGGACTTTCCTGCCTCATACTTCCCTTACTCCTTTGTGTACTTGTATACTTTATAACTGTGATCATATTTTCTATCTATGTCTCACGGGAAAGGGAACAATAATATCCTAGGAAAGCACTTGGTATTTTGGAGCTTTTTCCTATGATATATGTAGACAATTTTAATACCTGCCACTGTGCATTAGTAGTACCCAAATAATTTTTAAAAGGAAGTTGGTAAAAGTATCTTCAGGCACAGAGAGAGGAAATTATTATCTTCTGGTTACGCAGATAGTCAATGATTAAGCTGAGAACTGAACCCAGGACTTCTGAACATTAGGCCAGTCCAGTGGCTGTTATGCCACACTACTTCTGCCATAAATCTGTTTGATGGATTTTTCAGTCATGGAACATTAAAAGCTCCGCTCCTGTCTAATGAATACATTTAAAGAAAACAGTACAAACAAAAGTAAATGTAACACTCAAATTACCTGAGACATCCTGCTTTTAATGTCACACTTGGATAAAGGCTTTCCTACTGAAGAGCTGCGTAGACTTATACATATTGAAAAATATTTTAGCCAGTACCACTAGCTGGCATACTGGTATCTATTTATGCCTGAAAAGGGAACATAATCAGTTTTACTTGGTTAGGAATACTCTGAGCCAACTTTTATATTATGACCAAAAGCTTGGCAGTGCAGTAGCAGTGGCAAGTAGCAGAAAATTGCTTACAGTGTTATTTGCCAGATTACTTGAACAATTTACATTGGGTTTTCAAGAGAGTTTGAAGTATTAAAAACTTAAGATTTAGAAGAGCCTTGGACTGTGGATTTTTGTTCCTATTAACAACAAGATGCACAGAGGAGGGTTATGATATAGTAGGACTGACTAAATGAAGAATTTTTTAAGACAAACCATTTAGAAGTAGTTCAGTTTGAATGTTTGGGGGTTTTTTAATTGAAGATATGGAAAGTCAATTGATTTAGATTAAATGATCAACCTTTCACATCAACTTGTTTAAGATTCATGTTGACATAGTACTAAATACAGCCATATAGGTTGTATTCCAGATAAATTGATCTGACTACAAGCCTCACTCTTTAGTATAACTCCTAGTCCAAGATAAATCAATATTTAATATCTCCTGCAACATCCCCTGTAGATAATTTTAAACCTTTTCTCCATCCCATTAAGCTACCTTTAAAAATTCTTTATACAAGGCTTCACAGATGACTTCTGAAAAACTAGTTTATGAAAAGCAGCCTGAAATTCATTAATTCAGGTGGAAAGGGTTTTTTAATCTTGCTGCATTGTGCTGATCTCTAAATCCATCTCTGTTTAGCTAATTCTCGTGTTCAGCTAATTTGAAGAATAAATAAATACTTCCTGAAAATCTATAACACATATTTTAAACATATCCTTTTACTGCTGTCTGTGTAGTACAAGATATCTCTAGGGTGTGGGCTTCTGCAAAACCAGGCTGAACAAGGCTCTCCCTGACTCCCTGAGAGGATGGGCACTCTTCATCATCAGGTACGAACCCCCACCAAGCTCCAACCCCACTGCCACATCAGCTAAGAAAAGCAATGATAAGCAGCAGCACTTCAGATTCAGGCATCAGTCACATCCCAGCCTCCATTTTGAATATTAAAAACTGTGTCTGCTCCCTCTCCCCTTCCCACCCTCCAATCTGGTGCAGCAGCTGAGAAGGAAAAACATCTCTTCCTGCTCCCTCAAACCTCTCCTATGGCTAAGGGCCCCAGTGGGATAGGAGTCTTTGATATCAGAAGAATGCAAACAGCAAGGCTCAGGTTTGCTGCTTCTTAGGGTTTAGAAACAGAGACATAAGAGGAATTTCAAATGATTATATATTGGGAGAACTGAAAGGGATTATGCCAAAAGGAAGGAAAGCTATATACTCTGGAGCTATCTGGTTGTAAATCCACCATTTAAACTATAGGATCTTCACATTCCTATCTCTGCTCTGTTGAGATGCTCTCCCTTACTCTCATTTCCTACTCTGTGTTACATTTAAAGTGAATTTTCACAGACACTGTATGCAGCAGTGAAGTTCTCTCCTATCCCTCACCCTCCAACCTACTGGTCCCTGACACAAAGTCCACAATACTTTAACTCTTCTGGTTCAGCTATTTGTGGGGTCATGCTGAAAACTCAAACAGTGAAATGTTTCAGTTTAATAAAAGGGAAGGAGCCACTTTTTATTTTCAATGCCATGTTTTGCAGCTTTTGCAGCAGAATTGCTCAAATAGTTACATCCTTGAGCAGGTATTGAGCTGCAGCCAGAGGTGCTGAGAATCTCTTCGCGCTGGAGAGGCAGCATGCTGAACTGAGATAGCTCTTGCCTTTCAAATCTGTTAAAGATCTTCATCTCAGGCACTATAACTGCTTTGGTGTGTATCAAAGCACAGCCTAAAATGGTCTGATCCTAAGTGAGTTCTGTCATCAGTTACAAAATAGAATTATTATTTTAAAAAAAATGTGACTAACTCACAATGCAGTTCTCAATTTTATCTCTATTCCTTTGCTACTCCAAGCAATCAAAGATGTGGTAAATTGTGTATTTTGCTTATGGAAAATGGTCATCATTTAGCTTAATTGTGACTTCACATACAAAGCAGATTTAGCAACAGGAATGCAGTCCTATAGAGAACATATCCACAAAATAACAAAAATAGGTGAAATAATACTATCTCTTCAAAGTGCAAGAAGTCAGTGGAAATTCTAATGTGGAAATTGTGTGCTATTCTATTAGTTAATTAAGATGTGACACACATCTTAATGTGGACCCACAGCAATGGGGACGTTTTCAGGAGACACTGCAAGAGCCCCAGCAAAAGCAGGGTGAGGTTAAGCAGCAAGGAAGAAAGGCAAGCAGGTTTGAACTAGGAGATCACTGCAAACACTGCAAGAAAATTGCCCCCTCTCTCTAGTGATAAGAAAATGATGGAGACTTCCACTACCTAAACCATAGTCTGCACCACATTAGGAGCATTCCTAATACTGCAGCAGTGGAAACTCAGAACAGTTGAAGGATGCAGGCCCTGATTCAGAGTGCCACATCTGCTGAAATCCATCCTTAATATAACAAAAGCTTTACATTAGGAGAATTTAAATGGGGTCATGAAGAGGAAATTCGGGGGCTTTTCCCTCCTTTTAACTAGATTCTTTCTGTTCTCATAACACATATGGTAGCTACAGTAACATGACATGGCATGGATGGAAATTTCAGGAAATCACTTGATAAACCAAGCAAGTAGTACACTTCATCACCTTCCCTTGTAGGATCATTCACATATGCAATACAAATTTCCCTTACTGCAGTTCATTACTTTTGCCTGTCCGTGCTAGTGAGTACATACTGATAAACTATGGGTGACTTTTGGACTGAATGGAATGGAAACCCTGCATAGCAGAGCATGCCAGTTAGTGCAGAGGACTGATAGGTATCCTGGTCTAGACAGTGTCAGTCTATAACTGTGAATATCCTAACTCAGCCTGTTCCTCACAATGAAAGAAGAAAAATAAATCTTGCATGAAAGAAGTTGGGAGCAAACTTACAGGAAAATATCTTCCTTGTATTTCTAAGTTTTGAGTTATTTCTGAATGGAAACTAAGAGTTGATATACACTTCATCAATGAGACATTTGTGATGATATAGTGTGATCTACAGTGTGACATTGAAGAATAACACAGGGGAGTTATGCAAAGGTCACGCAGGTAATCCCTTGATAAAAGGGAATCCCTTGGGAGGAAGAGTGCAGCCATACAACCTAATCTTATTCATGAGTATTCAAAAAGCTTGAGTAGCATCAGGCAAGGAACAGAATTCTGGCAGGGAGCTGGCAGCTGAATACATTTTGGCAAACTGCAGAACCTTTGACAGACCAAGAAGTTTTACAGTACATGATCTGTCAGTGACTCACTTTGTGTACAGCTCTAATGCACATCCTCCCAGTGATGGCTCCTAAATAGAATGTAATACAAATGTACTGGCATCCAAAATATAGCAAAGAATGTTCTTGTGCTTTAGGAATGGAAGAGAACAAGTATGTAAAAGTGGTATGCACTAGGCAAGAATCTCTCTCGATATAAAAAGACAGTTTATCTGAATAGGAAGCATATAATAAAATTGTTACTTCATAATTGAACTCAATGATGTAAAGAAAATGCCAGGGAGATAAGAATGCATCCATTGCCTGCTTTCCCAAGAAGCCCTTGGCAAGATAACAGTGAAATCATGCACCCAGCTACTGATCAACATAGATCTGACATTAAACCACAAGTGTCCACTTCTCTTACTGGCTGTTAAATAAATTGCTTTGGAACGGGTGGAGGTAGAGAGGAGATCTTTCCAAAACCTTGTCTCAATGTGCTCCCTCAGTTAATGAACGTCAGCAAGTGGAATAGAACAGAAATTTGATATGTTTTTCCAGTCTTTCTTATAGAAGCAATTGCAACATGTTAGAGGCCACAGGCATAAAAGTGAAATACTGGGAAATGAATGTTGTCTGTAGATTTTCAGGATGTAAGCTGGGCAATTTCAGATTGTGGGTTAAGCATACTTTAGGTTTTAAATAGTGTTGTAACAGCTTACTATGACTTGAACAAGATTTTAGTATAAGTAATCTGATGTTGAGTATCATTTATTACCCTGTTACATATTTCCAATTGTTTACACAGTTAGCACTATGTGACTACAGAGAGACAAGCTATGTGCAGTGAACAATTTATCCAAAAAATAGAGTATTTCTTATCTTTTCAAACTACTCCCAGAGGATCAGCAATTTCTACATATGTATGAGTGTCAGTGTTCTAACAATCCAACTTTTTTAAGGTATGCATGAGCTATGCACTTAAATGCTTAATAGTTTGCTTCTTGTGATTTATGCTCTAGTAGGTCACCTAAGACAAATGACATTGTTTTCAATGCCTTACTCAATGATAAGTATTGCAACATTGCCTTAAACTACCGGGGGGGGGGGCGGGGGGGGAGGGGGAGGCACAACTGGAAATTCTCTCAGCTCTAAAACCTCCCAGATAAGGAAAAGCCTTTAATTCAATAATCAGCTCCTGCATACAAAACCTTCAACACCCCAGAGAAACCAATGAATCTGTCTCTGGCATACCATGGGTAGGAAAAAGATGGCAGTGGTAAGGGATAGTGCAACAAGTTGTTCAGCACCCCTAGATTAAATTGCTGCAGAGTTCAGGGAGCTGCAGCAAAGATCTATATTTAGCACTGACACTTTGTCAGGGGCTGGAAGAACTCCCTGATGCTGCATTCCTCATTTGGTCAGTGGGTGCTGCATCAAAGCCTCCATTTCTTATTAAGAGGGCCTGAGCAATTTGGGCATAAATTGCAAATGCCTAATTGTGCACAAATGTCCATGTTCATATGTAAATACACCCATAGAAATAAAAACTCGTTTGCATGAATATTTGTGGAAAGAAAACAAAGGAAGGAATAAGCATGGTCAAACTCCATTAATCAGATTTCAAACAAACATTTGCAAATACTGTTTTGCATTATTGGCTCAAGTCTTTTCATGAGATAAAAGAAGGCAATTTTACCTGTTAGCATGCTTATTCTTTTGTTTGAAGCAAGAGAGTTAAACCAGCATAAAGTATTGTATAATCCCACAAACAGGCAGCTAAGTAAATATTCTTCAAGAACAAGGAGTGTATTTGAGTTTATCATAGCTATTGATGCAGCCTAATGACACTTGAGAAACAGGAGACATTTTTAATTTTAAAAAGTAATGAAGTATCAGAGAAAGCAATCCCAATTTATCCTTGCTGTACTTTATCTACGGCAGTAGAGAATTATATTGGCAGTGCATTTGGTGTTGCAAATTTGCTTAGAGGAATACACAGATCTTGGAAAAAAAATGGCAGTAACTTTTGCGGATGTCTCTGCTTGTATCTAAGTGTGAAATAATATGCAAATGCATTCTGTAGTTCAGGACAATTGAGGAAGTGATATGATAGGATTGTGCAGCTGCCATTCTGACCTACGATTTAAATCAACGAATATATTCCTGTCCTAGAAAATTTATGTTTGAACAATAATTTTCAACCTATCTTTATTGTTTTGTGGAGAAGCACAATAAAAACATTGAATAAATTTCAGTATATATCTGTAAATCCTCCTGAGTAGCTTGAGAAATGTATATAAGAAGATAAGATCATTATGCTCTTACAGTCATCAGAAAGACACTATCCTTTATGGAAGAATATCATCTTGTGGAAAAAAATACCCTTGTTGGTTTGTGCAAATTTTTCAACATTCGTGTTTGAGACACATTTTAATCTAACTCTGTTCCTTTGGGATTTTCTGTTGCTCCAAAATTTAAGGAAGAAGACCAAAATGGGGCAAAGTTTTTATCCTTTTCACAGGAAATACCTCATATGAGTGAAAAAGCAGGGTATTTGGCATTTTTTTCTTGAGCTGAAAAGGGAATAGAAGGGGACAAACCCCCATTATTACTATCATCATCATTATCAGTAACATTATTATTAATTTGGTCTAAAACCTACAGCTAGGCAACCCATTCAAGTAGCCCTGACAACAGAAATAAAATCATAACTGTGTTCATCAAGCATACTGTTAAGCACAGGTAGTGGCAAAACCTCTAGTAGCCAATATTCAAATTCAAAAATAGCTCTTGATGACAAAAGTTTTGCTGAGTTCCTTCCTGAAAATAGTATTTTTTTTTTACCAAATGCTCTTGTGATTGAACTGAAGGCATGAAAAATTTTAAAACTTCACCTATTGTGGGATGTTTCTTCACTATGCAGTGTGTGTTTGTGTGTATATACATACACATGCCTCTATACATATGGGTATACAGTTATTCAAATAATAATGTTTCCTATAAATTGTTTATGTCTACGTACATTGTCTTTTAATTTCTTACATATGTACATCATTATTGGGCTGGTCAAACTTTTTCTTTTTTTATTTTTTTTTATTTATGGTCCAATAAAATTTCCATGATTTATACTTTGCAAAGATTGCATATTTTTCACTCAACTGATTTTTATAATTTAATCAATAGAAAAAATAATTTAGATTTTATTTTAATCAGCCTCTACATAATTTGAGGGACTAAGCATGTAAATTAATATCTAATGCATACACAAACTACCAATTTTATAAAGTTAATTTTGGAAAGTCAGGTAATTAGACAAAATACTTAAAAACAAAGGTCTGCACAGCAAATTCTTCTATAGGTGTAAACTGGATTCATAGCAAGCTGGCACCAAAGCTAACTTATCTGTAAATTTAGATGACCTACATATGCCAGAGATTTTGCACTGTTTCTTTTTGTCTTTTCACTGTCAGTTCCACAGTTTCAGTGAACATGTATTTTTAATGTGCAAATTTCAAATACATTATTTGTATGTCTTTCTACACATAGCATACAAAGTAAATCTGAAAAAAAAAAAAAGTAGGTATATTGATAGGCATGAATGTGAATATTTAGGTGTAAATAGTATTTGAGCCATAGCATGTGATCAAATAAAGGCTGCATCATATATTATGTACAGACAGAAAACTAACAACTCATGAGCAGCTTTAATATTTCTATCTCTTGAGTTGGAGGAACAGATCTGACAAGATTTCATAGCCACAGCCTTCTGCACCTGGTTTCCATTATAAACCTGGCCTTGATAATGGAGCTGTGTTCTTCTGCAGAAGCTAATGTTAGCACTGGTATTTTCCTCCCATAACTCTTATAACCTGAGTACCAGTGCTAGGGCTGTATGTGACCCCTCCATGCATGTGCAGTTACAACTCCCATCACCTTTCTCACTAAACACATCAAGATCAGATAAAACATTTCTCTAACTATGGGTACAATTTCTAAACCTGTTTGTATTTCCTGGGATAGCTACAAAAGCACTACAGATTTCAGGTTTAAAGCAAAAGTCAGATGAGTTGTTTCCCTTCTTTGTTTATAATTGAAACTTTTCTCTTTAAAAGATATGGTTGGAGACACAGAGATTAATTTTTTTTTCCAAGATGCTCAGCTCTGGATTTAATTTCAAATTACATTTGAAGTTCTAACTGTAAGGCATAAATTCATTGCAATACTTATCTGTGTCTCAGAGATATTAAAATCATTATGCTATTCAAAGATGCAACTAATTCCTAATCAGACCTCACAATAGAAAAACAACAACAAAAAAAAGACAACGCTCACTGTTCCCCACTGTTATCCTCTGAACACACTGATTTAGAAAACCAGTGCAAGCATATATGACAAAGGAATTCATACAAAAGCCAAAATAATCAACACCTTGAACTTCTTAAAAAATAGCAGGGAATTCCCTGAAGGGATATACTGCCTCAGAAGTCCAGTCATAACACACACAGTACACCCTGCAAAAATGTGGCTTGTAATCATTACTATTTTCCCCCCATCCATTGTTATAAATGTACATGGATGTCACGCTTTACCTTATCTTGGCATGAAATTTCAAATATTGAAAGCAACAACATAAATAAACAGAATTTCTCTAGGTACAAAACTAAGTGTTTGAAGTCCAGCATGTTTTGCAGTTCTAATAAAAGGGGGCAGTATTACATCAGCTGAAATTCTGAATTGTCCAAATTATCATAAAAAGTGCTAGAGAAGGATACAAAACTGCTGAATTCCACTGAAAATAGACTGTTACTGTGTATGCAGCCACAAATCTGCTTGTTTGCCTTGGGGTAAAATTTTCAGAGTTAGTTCAGTGGGACTTAGGCTCCTGCAATTGCAGCCACTTCAAAAAATTTTAACTTGAGTCACTATTTTCATTTCAAAATTATTTAGGAAATATTACAGTTGATATGAAATGAAGACACATGTTTCATGTAGCTAGGATAAGCCCTAAGCCTAAAAATGAAAGTGTAAAATTACTGAAGTTTCAAATTTTTGGAATAAAATATTTTTCCTTTCTATAGGTTTTTTTTTAAATATAGGTTTTTCAGAATAAAATGCTGCAAAATGTGGCTTTAGAAAGCTAACCTTGAACACAATATTAAAAAAAAAAAAATCATAACTTACATATATTATGTACAGCCACAAGCAGATTACTAAATTGAGCAGTAAAGTATAAAGGACATTTGTTTTCTAAGAATTAGGAGGACTGCTGGGATTTGTATCTGAAATTTTCCCCTATTTTACGGCATTTAACTTAGACCAGTCATTTATCTGTTATAAAATGATGGATCTGTAAAGAGGTTGTGTCTATGCAACTTCTGCGTCTCCAAAACTCCCCAGGGAAAGGTTTGTCGACTGAGCAGAATGACGTACTCAGGAAAAACAGTTTCCCAATTGCAGTGTCTCTTTGTAGAAATCAGAGTCTTCATCAGACAGATGGAATACACTCCCACTGAGTTGAATAAATTGCCTATATTCTTGCAAGAAAGTGAGACCACACTAACAGTTCCTTAACTAAATCAGTCTGTCTTTTTTTTTTTTTTCCTTTTTATGCAGTTCCAGATTATCTATTAGAGATTTTAAATTCTTAAATTCCATTATACCTAAGTGCAAGCTATGGGGGGCAGAATCTTTCTTAAGTTGCAGTGAAAACAGAACTTGATACAATGGTTATGGAGACAACATCATAATAAAAGTAGTAACTTTGCAAATCTAGTTATTTGCTGTTGATATTGCTATCCATTTTTTCCTAATTATTAGGCATTTGCCCTTTAATTATAAGTAGTACTAAGATTTAACCAACAGAAATAAGGATCCAATTGAAAATGCTTGCACTTTCTGTTATGTCTCACAGCAGACTGAAATGTAAACACTGACTTCTTATTTACTAGGTACAAATATTCTGCTACAAGAAACTAAAGGGAGGGGAAAGAAAATATAAGAAGTTTTACTTAAAAGACAAAAGCAAATAAGAATAGATCACTACCTGCAAATCTAAACCACATAAAGATTTATAAAAAATCCACAAGGCCCCTATGACCAATTAATTCCTGTTCTAAATTTAAAGGTGGTCAGGACTTTCAGGACTTTGTCTCCTTTCAGTGAAAGGAGAAAATATAATTGAATGCAGAATGAACTGGAAAAGTATTTTCTTAACTATATATGTCTGAGTTTTTTAACTGAGTTGAGAAATTACTAATAACAAGGATGCTCATAACAAGGTCATTCTCTTTCTGATTGTCTGTGAAATACTGTGCACAGGCAGAACAGTGTGGCTCCTGCCACTGCAGTTGTTCTGTCTCTAATTCTGAATCTATAGGGAGAAAAAAGCTGGTAAAAATACTGATGGCAGCATAATCCAGTCCTGTTTGCCTTTAGAAAAAGGCAATACAATGCTGGAGCCATTGCACAGCTATAGGCAGCCAAAAGGAGATTATGCATGACTAGTGACTTTTCCTACAAAGACTTCCTGAAGTGTTTTTATCAGGCAAAGTTTGTACATATGTGCAGTAGCTTCATATACATGATGAAGTGTAACAGCTCCAGAGGAGTTGTTACACTCTATTGTCTCAATAATCCACATATTTAGCAGTCCCTAAATACAGTAGACCATAACACCTCCAAAGGGGTCGTTATGGCTTATCAAATCAAATCCAAGTGCCTAAATATGGATTTGATCAATAGACTGTAACATCTCCAAGGGTGCATACTATACGTTTTCAAGAATGTACACATTTTGCATACAAACTGTGGTCTATATTAGGATGAATTACGTGAATTCAACTTGTAAAACTTTGATTTAGAAATAAGAAAGGAATAAAAGGTTCATTGGAAGAGGTGATAAAATACCATCATTCCCAGGACGTAGGCAATGACTCATGTCATTTATTTTGGGGTCTAGTTCTGCTTTCCTACTGAAAATACACAGTTGTTTAAAAATCTACAAAAGAGTGGAAATGGAATATAAACATAAAAGTATTATATTTGCTTCATCTCAGATCTTGATGAATATGCTTTGTGGTAAGTAAATGGAGAGGTGGGGATACATCCTTGGGTCTAGTAAATATGTTGTGATGATTAATTGTGTATATTCTCTATCTTGATTTCATTTTTTTTTTCTCTAACCACATTTATAATTATATTTTTATGCAAAGATTTTCTGAAGTATCTGTGTCAATGTTTTATATAAAAAAAGGATAGGAGCTGGTTTTGTGGGTTTGTTTGTTTGTTTTAAATAATGTCAGTTATATTATAAAATATATAGCATTTTCAGGTTCATTAAATCAAAACATCTTCTAGGAAATCATGGTAGTTTGAAATACTAAAATAAATACAAGTAGCTCTATCAATGCAAATTTTGCTTAAGTGTTTATTATTTTACTTTTGCTTCCATCACATGCCAAAAGCTCTGTAGCCTATTTTCTTCATTTTTCTGATTCTGTCCCCTTCTCCAGTGTTTCTGTTTACTCTGTGAAACAACTGACACCATCACCTCTTTCCTTTCTTCAGTCACACCACACCTGAGCGCTCTGTTCCACCTGAGGTGCAGTAGAAAAACTCAACTCTCTTATAGTGATATTTTTTTCCTTGTGTGCACTTTACTGCTTTAAGCTCAGATAGAGTTAAACTTAGTTCACATGGTGCTGAGTTTTGGATTTGTGACCAAAACAGCTGATAACTGAGGGATGTTTTAGCTATTGCTGAACTGTGCTTCTACAGCAAGAACTTTTCTGGGTTTGATGCTACTCTGCCAGAGAGGGGGCTCGGGATGCACAAAGCATTGAGAGGCTACACTGCCAGACTAGTTGACCCCAACTGACCCAAGGGATATTCCACACCATATGACATCATGTGCAGCAATAAAATCTGGGGGAAGGAAAAGGAAGGGGAAACATTTAAAATTTTGGCATTTGACTTCCCATGTAACTTACATGTGCTGAAAGCCTGCTTTCCTGGAAATGGCTAAACATCTGCCTGGCAATGGGAAGTACTTAATTCTTTGTTTTACTGTGTTTACATGTACAGCTTTTGCTATGCTTATATGTTATATATATATATGCTTATACTATACTAATCAACCCACAAATTCTCTCACTTTCATCCTTCTAATTCTCTTCCCCATCCCACTGGAGGGGAGTGAGCAAGCAGCTGTGTGGTGCTTACCTGCCTACCCTAACCCACAACAGCACACCAGCTGAAATACCACAGAATGGTATCATCTCAAGAGTATAGACTAACCTCAATGCTTTAACAAATGACAAAGTTGGGCTGTGCCAGAGTGCTGCATGTTTTTGTTTTGGTCTTTCTGATGAGTGAATCTCTGTGAGCACTTTTAGAGCTTTGTAGAAGATTTTTTTTTTTGAACAGCAGAAAATGAACAGAGGCAATTTTCAATTCTGTGTCTGTAACCAAATACAAAGCTTTCTGAGATTTAAATGACATATTTCCAAAAAGGCCTAAGCCCAGACTTTGAAGTTATGTACATAATTTTGTGAGCGCAATCATTTGCACAACAAACTATTACCAACTATCTGAACTTGAAGACCAGTAACTGACCAGAACTCAATAGCTTTTTTAAACCAGCTGCAGGCAATTAATTTGTCATCTTTTTCTGGTGCCAGCTTCCAGCTACTCATTTCTACAAGTCTAATTACCTGAAGCCAATTTCTGAAAATTTGGTCCTGAAAACACGGGGTTCTGATTCTTCAAAAGAAACCAATCCAAAATTGCAACTGTGTTATCAAAGCTTCACTGGGATTATGACAGAAACTGTACACAGCCTTCTTGGCATACAATTATTTCAAAATTATATTTTTCTATTTCAAGTGATCCTGTGTTCCTCCTCCCCCACCTCCATTTTGATCATCCTGCCCATCATTTTTAGAGTAAAAGTAACGTATCATAATGTAAAAATTGAAAGGCAGAGGGTGAAGGGGAAAGGAAGAGTATTCTAGAATTCTCTTTGTGCAAAGGATGCTTCTGGTTTTAATGTATTTTATACTTTCTATAAAATATAAATACATTTCCTTAGTATTCATTACTGAGTTAATACTTTTATATTCTTTAGGATGAGAGTAGGGATATACCATGATTTAAAATGACTAATTTATATCCTGTTCTTTTGTCAACCCCGCCTCTTGCATCTATGAAGAGAAGATAACAGACTAGCGAACCAAAGGTAAAACCACAGCACATACTAAGACTCCTGTCTTAATGATTCTTTAGTACCTGCTACAATAAATAAACCCAGCAGGCTTATATAAGTTCACGGAAAGACTTCACAACAGGCTTTCCTGCTGCTGTTTTAGGTTCTAAAAGTTGCAAATGCTACCATTAAAAGTTTTCTAGTAAAAGATGGCATTTGCAAATGATGTTGTTTGTATCTGTTAAAGAGTTACAATTCACTCTGTCATATTAGAAACTATTTTTTTTTCTTTTTTTTCCTCAGACCTCCTGATGTCTAACATCAATCTGGAAGCTGTACATCAATCTGCATTCTGCTACCAGGGCACAAAATAGAAATTTCTTATTATTCATTGAAATATTTACTGACTCTGCTTTAAAAGGTGAAAGATGACATAGAAACTTGTTATGTCGAATACAAGACATAAACATGATACTGAAAATACTCAGGGAACAGACTCAATGAGTAAGTGGATGCCATTTTTATAGTTATTTTTCAAAGTCAAATCAAATGTTAAGAATTTTTTTAATAGCCCTTATAGCATATTAGATATTTTTAAATGTCAAGCCACTGAAACTCATAAAATATATTTTAAAATAAGCATAATTTTATACACTCTTAATACTGATCATATGTGTGACATTTATTTTATTTTTATAACGTGGGCTTTAGTATCCTGCCTCTTGATTAGTAAAGACAAACACTGACTTTACAATGGGACTGTTGTCTGAATATGGCCTGCTTGGTCAGTTATTTATTTCTATATTTTTTCATATCAACTGTTATTAAATGAGTTTTTCAATTATGACATTTCAACTAATACTAGCAGAAATAAATATTTATTAGACTCTGAATTTGACTTGGAAAAGCATAGTTTATCCTGTGTGGCAACAGTTTAACAAATCCTTTTAAGAGACACTAAGCCTTTCTCTTGTTTTGAGTGCTGTAAAGAAGCTATCAAGCAAATACAAAATGTGGATTAAAAGGTATGTATCAATCTTTAATGGGTCTTTTTTACAACATTTCTTTGCCTTTCTGTGCCTTGCTACAACCCACTTACACACCAAGAATCCCCTTGTGCGTTGAGAAAAGATCATAATATCATTAGATTCATGGTTTAAGTTATAGCTAATATTCTGCTGACTCTTATACTCAACCTGACCAAAAAGTCCTGATAGTCTTTGGACTATAATATAATGTTCACTCCCTTATCCAAGAAACAAAGAACCTACCCTCTATTATATATATATATGTATATATAATATATATCTAATGGAATTTTTATAGGCATTAAAACTACCTTTTGTTTTTGAGGGGTTTTAGCAAATAGTTTGAAACACCAGTTGCTTTATAGGCTAATAGTGTCAATTTTCTTTCCATTCATTGCTAAATTACATTATAACTGTTCCTATTTGCCAATGCCTTAGTGATGACTCCAATAACGTTTTTCCCTTTCTAGTTAACTGGCATAAGTATTGTGGCCTGTAACTGATTTTGTGTCAGTGGTGAAAAATAACTTGTGTGTTGTATTTTTTGCAGCATAAGCCACCTCTAGGGAAGCTAACAGAGAAGCATTCTTCTTCCAAAGGGCTGCCTTATAGCTCAGCCAATTACCAGATTCACTGTTCACTTACTCTAGGATATACAGAGAGACCTGCTAGAGCAGACCAGGAAGACCTCAGAAGGGCCACAGAACGGGACAACACAGGTACAAAGAATTTTCCAAGAGTCTTCTTTGTCCTCTGATTCATCTTTAAAGCCTGTGTGATAGAAACTGTTTCTCACTTTTCAGATATGGTCCCAGCTTGCTATTTTGTAAATTGTATCACATCCTGTTCAGTCCAACGCTGGTCCCATTGTCTCTCAATTCTCACACTGTCTCTCATTTACTCTTTTATTGTAGCATGCCATATCAGTTCAGTGTTTGGAAACCACAGCCAAGATTCAACAAAGAATTTCCCATTGCAACTGAGAATCAAATGCACTGTTTTGGGCCTAAATATTTTGTTGCATCTGAACCATAGATTCAAGCACATTCAGATACATAAAACAGCATTGCACTATTCAACCATGCTAGTACATAACTGGCCCTTTTGCCATATTTATCAATCCAACCATCCTGAAAAGCACAATTCAAAATCTAGAGACCAGGAACAATGGAAGCTTCAACTAATTTCTTTCCCGTGTTGCTATGTGCATGCTTACAGCTTGATCACATGAGTGCACAAGGCCTGTGGTTTTGAATGTGGTCATGTAAATGAAGAAGAGGTTGTAGCACAGCACTGTGAAGTGACAAGATGTGTTTAACATGAAATCAGAGATGGCTAAAAGTCCTAAAAAGAAATTTCATATAAAAATAAGAAGCTATTTACAAGGGGAAGGGAAGAGTGAGTGACTGACAGTGGGAAATGGAAGACAATACCTTTTCATTCCTGCAGTTGTTTAGACCCATGTTATTCATGGAGGGCAGTTTTCCATCAACACCATGAGGCTGCTGTTGCTGCTGCTGTTCCCTTTGGATTTGCTCTCTCATTTTCCGAGCCTCCTGAATGGCTTTCATTACTGTGTCCTGGTCCCCAAATAGGGCAGGCGAATTAAGACTGGAAAGGATATCTATAAACAGAGAACACATTTTAGGTAGGTTATTATCCAAATTGAAATCTGGAGTAAGAACCCAGCTCTCATACTCTTATTGCTGCACCTGACTAACATCTGCAAAGGGAGGAGGACTGGCAATTTTTGTCTTTTTGAAGGCTGAATTACTCTACAGATGTGATTGACAAGCCTGTGCACTTCTTTTGCTGTTAGAAATACTACCAATGAATTCTTGGTGTAGCCTAATATGGAGACATCTGAGCATGCTCATGGACTCAAATATGTTTTTAAGACAACAGTATTATGCAGCTTAAACTGGAAGCCTCAAGGAGAAAAGGAGAAAGCAATTTCCTTTACTTGGCCATGAAAGTCCATGTCAATTCTTAGAATTTCTTTATGGAGAGAACCATCACTCCAGACACTGAGCTTTTCATCTCAGAAAGAGCACTCACAGTTACTTTTTTGGAACAGTTAGTTATCACCATAGCATGAGTATAAAGCTCTAAATCAGTGGAGAAAAGCCAGTTTTCCTTGTATCACTTTGAACAGAAAGAAACTTTTAAATGTGCATCAAACTCCAACAAATATTCTTGTTACATCTTAAAATGCATGCACAAAGATGAGAACCCCAGAAAATGTTTCTGATTTGAGACTAAGGCAGCAATTATTTTATGACTGTTTTTTGTTGCTGTGATGAAACTGTGATCCACCTGTTCCTACATGGAAGTATCCTCTATACTGCACAGGGATAGATTTGAGCAAATATATTGTTGCTAGGAAAATCTGAGCAGTCAAAGTTTGTGTGTGACTGTGCATCTGTCTGATAATCAAAGGTCTTTTAGACAAGCTCTTTTTCTAGATTTACATACTTACTGACAGTCCACTATTCAAAAAGACAACCAACCAACCAAACAAAACCAAAATACCAAAACAAAAAAAAATCACACCACCAAAAAAGAAACTCAAAACAACAACTAAGCAACCCCAAATACACTGAGGCTAAGGCTAAGGTTTGGAATACTTCCAAGAAAATTTTCATATTATTTTGATTTCAGTGAAGTTCAGCTCAGTAAAATGCAGCAAATTCAACCTCAAAGTGCTCTCAATTATTTTAAAATAAAAATTATTAAGATTAAGGGTTTCTCACACTTTATCCTGGGAACCAAGTGTTAATTTAATACTGAGGCCTGCCTAGGAAGAGAAGCAAACTGTGTTGTTTTAGAGGGAACTGTGCTATGTTCTGTCTAAATGAAACACCCCTCTCCAAGATAAAAATAATGTGTTAGAGATCAACCATTGTTCTTCCTTGGTAAAACCTCCAGTGCTCTGAACTGTGCCTGCAATTAAATTTCATTCTGGACCCTAAGGAAGTTTGGATCCATATTTGCATGACTTTTAAAGAAACTTAGACTCCCAATCATCTAAATTTATTGTAAACAGGCAGCAAAACTCCTACATTGCTTGCTGATTTTTGACAATGTTTCCCTCTCTTCTTTTACACTAAAGGATTGAGACAAAACAGTTTTTATGACTTTACATGAAAAATATTTACACCTTAGGCACTATCTATCTTCTGAAGTAATTTCTCTGGAATGGTCTAAGACTTTGAACTGATACGCCACTTTCTTGTGTTAGACAGTGCAGTGATAGTTGCAAATAGATTGACAGGTAGAATATCTAGCTCGTTGCAGAAAGTATCTTTCAGAGATTATGATATTCCCAAGTGTTTGGGAATGGAAAAAAACCGTAATTTTTATATATTTAATATATGTATTTAACATATCTGTTCATTATTCACAAGTGTTTCTATATATTTTACAAGTACACTTGAACTACAGATTGTGAATAAGTGGCCTGTAGTAAGTATTTAGTCCCTGTTAAAATGTACTATTTGAACTTTAGGGCTTATCATCTACATTTTGCAGCTCTTGATTCTGTTTCCTGACTGGTTAAGGTAGTCTTCATACATAGTTTTCAGACCAATTTTGTTTCATCACTCAATAAGCTTAAAGAATCTTGAACACAGGTCAAAAATTCCTTACTGTAACCATATGAATTAACAAAATCTTGACAGATGGGTAAACAGATAATAAAAACAAATAAGTGACATAAACTGGTTGGACTGAAGCCTTTCTCACTTTGTTTAAAAAAAACCCCACCAAAATCTATCTAGTATCTAGGGAGGCTCTATGTGCATGCAAAGATAATTTTTGTTTAATCCAGAGGTCAAAATTCAAAAGTTAAGTTTATGTGTATAGACCCAGTAGATGTCTTCAGGAAAGAAATTCATACAAACCTCTTTTATAAGTTACATCTATGCATCTTTATTATGTGCATAAGTATATTTGTATGTATGTGTATTTCTGACATTATATATTTATTTGCTGTAATTCTTGTAAATGCATATCACTGTCACATCATTTTGGATACTCTTGTAAAATCTTGGCATTCAAGTGTTCTTTGAAAATCTTTACTGTAATTTTTTTCTTTTTTAAACAGAACTGTAGGCCCAGGTATCTGCTTAATTCAGAAGTAAGCATGTTCAGACTGAGATTTCATGCAGAAAACTTGCCTATCTTCCCATTTCCCCAGGACAGATTAGTTACCTAAAGAGGATCCTCTTCCCAGAGATCCACTGAGCGGGCTGGGAATGCCACTCTTGTTCGTCACTGTCACTGGACTGCTTTTGCTAGCTGGGAAGAGATTCTGTGTTGGAGATGTTGGGGATTTGACAGGTTCAGCTGTTTTGGGTCGGGCTGAAAGATTCAGTGGCTGAGCTGCTTCATCCTGCAAGAGTTTAATGTAAATAATTATTTGGAAAAGACAAATGAACACATCATTTTGCAAGCAGCAGTTACTTTACACCTCGAAGACAATACTACAGTCTCCAGCAATAATAACAAAAGAAGCTAATTATCTGCCTCCTTTAAAACTCAACGAAAGGAAACCTCATTAATTTCTCTGTGTTATGCTTCTTATTTACATTAACTATGTGGCTGTATCATTCTTTTTGCCAAATTAAAATTTGAATTAGCTCACATTACAGCTTAATTTCCTAATATGTTTTCAGAGATCTAAATTAACCTAGGGCATTTACAAAGAATTATTTAAAATCTCCAGCAGCTCAGTAACACTTTTGCATGGTTCTATTTGAAAAGTTCCTGGCACTATAAAAATAAGTTATGTAGCTTATTTTTAAATGTATTAGAAACTAAGAAATCAGAAGTACTTCTATGAAAGAATCATTTAGAAACCCTGACAGTTCCTTGGCCCACATTTAGCACTGCTGATAACTTATACATTCCATGCATCTTATTCAGCGTTCATGTTTTGTTTAGTAAAATAATCTGTGCTCTTCCCTCATAATAGAAGATAAGAATTTCACTGAATTCAAATTCCTTTACTTACTAGGGTAAGGACTATACACTACATGCATTTCAAAATATATTTTATTTTCTATTATTTAATTTTGTATATTTTGCAATATTTTATTATTAAAATGTCATGTCTTTTGACAGATTTATGTAAAGTCAAAAATATTTTCCACATAAATGCTGTTCTGCTTCTTGTTTGATAGTTCTGTTTTATTTCTTTATTCTGTAGTTATTTCTGCTGCATTCAGCATTTAGTGTATCTGTATGTTTTATTTGCATAAAGACAGGGACTATTTTTTAAGGGTATGTAAATCTAGTATCAGCATTTTTATGTCTTTTGGTACTTTTCATATGCAATTGTGGAAGACAATCTATCTGACATATCTTGCTTCTGTGTGTAGAATATGTCCATCTAAAAAATAACTTTTGGAAGAAGACTTATTCAAGCAATTAATTTCTTTGATCAATATAGATATTCACAATGCAGCCTTCTTCTCGTTCTTTGAGCTTGTTCTTTCTCCTTAGTACGTTAAGCGAAGACAGAGCATTTGGAAAACTGTGAAACAAATGGTGATTTCCTGTAGTTAAGGAGCCCAGTAAGACAGATCTCTCATTTAAATTATGCCCAGAGCAGAATTATGCTGGATACAGGAGAATATCGTCCATATTTTAAAACACTGCACTGATCACTTCCAAGCTTAGAATTCTGTCAAAATACAATAATACGCCACATTATCTCATCTTTTCCATTCTCCTTACTGTCAAGGAGTGATTTAGCAAAGTACATCTCATCATATACAAGCCATTAAACAGGAAAATGTAACAAGCAGGTATTTAAAATGCCATCATATCTCCAGTTTTAAACTTTTCCCATAAAACTGCATGTCATTTTAATTCTTCCTGACCTTGCGGTATGCATAAATGCCCACACCTGTTCGGAGTCCAAGTGAGAGCAGAAGCTCAAAGGTACAAGGGACACAGTCTATTGTCATGCTCTGTGGCCACATTTACATGTGAGCTGTTTCCTTGCACAGATACAAAGTGGCTTCAATAAATTTCTCCTAGACTTCAAAGCCCAGTTCAGAACACAAAGTTTGCCAGAGTAGGTACCGTGAACATGTGTACATACACATCTATGTTACAGTGTTCAATTTTTTAAAAAAATTCCATCTAGTACTGATACTATTGTGAAAAAAACTCTAAAGAGTGACAGAATCTGTGCTACATAGACAGCATTCCCATTTCTGTGAGGCAACTGAAAAGCTGGTCACTGACTTAAGAGAAACCTATTATTACTTTCTGAAAGACCTGACTTCTGTAAAAGAATTGCATTAGTTCCATAATTCATGTAGTTTGTACAAACAATTGCTTAAAAACAGAGAAACTATAGATGATTTGTTAAGCAATGCATGACCATCAAAATGACCATCAAAACTGTCACATCTAACAAAGGTAAAAATTTAAAAAGACTGAATACAGGTACTGCTTTTATACTAAAAATTTCTTCATTAGTCATTGGTATTTGTCAACACAAAGCACTTGTAGTTTATCTTTAGAATTTTCAATGCGATAGTGTGCTTAATGAAAACACAAATAAAGAGACTTCTTTTTTATTAAGGTATACTTTAGTCCATTCAAGTTACATTATGTAGGGAAACCCCCAAGAATTTGCATGTGGTCAATTTTGTAATAGGACTCAGCTGGCCACAAACCTGGAATGGTATTGGCCTTGGTTCAAGAAGATATGTGCTTGAATTTAACCAGGGAAAATTTTACTCATATAGTAAAGGTTTGGTTTGGTGTAGATCCATTTGGCTCACTTACTTACAAAATTACTTTTTCACATTAAAGTAGTCAGTAGTATATTCTCAATACCATAAATCACTGGTGTTAGGTATCACCATACTATGGCAACTTTGCTAAAACAGTTGGGCTTTGCTTTTGGTGGCTTCTGTATTGACCGTAACAAACTCTGCATATGTGGTAAATTTCCTTGACTGCTCTCAAGCCTGGCATTGGATTACAAGAGGTAAAATATTAGACTAATACACATCTACAGCTAAGTAAAGTGAACACTTTGCTAAATAAATGCTAGATCTCGCCATAATGGAATAGTTTTT
Organism: Xenops minutus; assembly: GCA_035221455.1. Taxonomy (NCBI): domain Eukaryota; kingdom Metazoa; phylum Chordata; class Aves; order Passeriformes; family Furnariidae; genus Xenops; species Xenops minutus. Next base: position 12,514,014 of record JAWWEE010000158.1, read on the forward strand.
TATTTATTAGTACTCTCAGCCTAGCAAAAAAAGTGTCATGGAAATTTATCAGTCTAGGCAGAAATATCTACTCACCCATACTTTACCACAATGATTGATGATAATGAAAAAACAAATTATATTTTACTCTCATGTCAAAAAATGGGGGAAAAAAAAGAAGAAGCCCTCACCTCAAGTGAGTAAAATCTTCCCAGGCTGGTTTGAGGCTAAGGACTGTGTGCCTGTAAGGTGTTAGCAGCCAGCATTCTCTCTCTCTCCCCACAAAGTCACTATATGCCATTTCTAGATCTCTTTAAATAGTTCTGCATTTACAGCACTATCATTAAAATTGGTAAAATATCTGAACATTGATGTGTTTTTACATTTTGAAGTAAATTGTTTCTGAGAATATTTGCCCTAGTGAAACTCCCAACAGCCACAGGAGAGCGCAGCAATAGAAGTCAGCCAGTTGCACCCAAAGGTACTCGCTGCACCACAGCTTTCGTGGGGCACACGATGCTCATTTCAGGCTGCTGGCAAATGCCATGTTGTAGCTGCCTGGTTCCAAGCAAGTGAGAATAAGCAGGCACAAGCATTCAGCAATGGCGCAAAACCAACAAGGAGCAGCCCGGTTGTCAGCAGCTGTGTGAAATCAGCAGAAGTCAAATCAATCTGCAGTGACACAATGTTTTCCCCGGAGCCCTGACTTACATGTTATTTTTATGTGAGGCTTTTCCAAAATTGTAGAATTAAGTACAGCTAAAGATTTGTAAAATAATTAGAAGCTCTACAGTCTCTCTTACCCTAACAATATAAGCTAGCACCACTTTTTTAGATATTTGAGAGTTCAGTGTGAAACAATTCATGAAATGGACGCCATTTATGCACATTACAGGATTCCAAACTGGAATCTTGAAAATATCACAGTTTACTGATGAATCTGTTGTGCTGCCTGTGGTAGGAAGAGGTATGCCTGGTATTTTTGGAAACATGAAGTGAATGCTTTCTCTTCCCTTGTATCTACTGATAATACAGTATTGAAACTGAACTTTTTTATTTGAATATTGGAGAACTCTAACGTGGTTCAACTTCCAACTGTAAAACAATTAAAAAGTCCTTTTGATTTCACTGTCCTTTTTCAAACAATGACTCCTTTCTTTACTGAGAAATACCTTAACTTGAGTTACCGGGCTGGTCCCTCTCTTCTCATTTTTCATCCCAGTGGGTGAAAGTGCCCCTGTCGTATTTGGTGGCTGCGGAGTCGATGGCATTTTGGCTCCAGGAGAAACTTGCATGCTTGCCAGTTGAGCTGCATACAGTTGCTGGAACACAAGAAGATATACATATATTCCTGCAAAAATTCCTAAAAAAGAAGCTGTAAATGTACATAATTTTTCCCCCTCTGGTGTTTCTTCTCTTAAAGGAGTTACAGATCTTTTTTAGCTCTTGTTTGTGGCTTTTCCCTTCTTGATATTTGCAAAAAGGAAAGAAAAAGAAAAAAAAAAAAAAGACCAGAAAACTCTCAAACAGCAATACTTTTTTTGTTCTTAATTTGACTTTTGCAGACTTTTCTTGATTTCTTTTTTTTCCTTCTTCCTAATGATGGTCATGGTATTGAGCAAAAAGTGACAATGTGCCTAAATATTAAAAAACCAAAACTGATAAAATTACAAGGCTGTTTATAAAACGGAGTTATAAACCCCTGTCAGAAACCACAGTACTCCAGGTCTTTCTGTTCTTACCCAGAAATTACCCACCAGCTCCAAAACCTCTACTGAGTGCTGACATAGGAACAGTTTCCTACCAAAATGCTGCATCTTCTCTAAGCAGCAATGGAAGTTAAAGTAGGCAACAGGTTGTGTCTCCATCTCTGTGTACAATGGCTTAACTTCTATAAATGCTAATAAGGAATCTAGGCCTTAAAAATTCCTGTAAACAGTGGTGAAAATACAAAAACACTCTAGTGGAACTTTTCAAAAAGTTTAACGGAAACATAATAAAATAACTTTATATTAAAATAAAAAAATCCTACCAATAAAAAGTGTTTACTGAACAAAACCAAATAGGTTTAATTTCATTCCAGTGACCAAACTTCAACCCTCACCTTGAATTAACATCATGAATAATTCTTCTGCCATAAACAGGGAAGATCCTAATCCCTCTTCTACCCATAGATCTACATAAACTTTGCCTTATTAGTGAGAAAAAAAGCCAGGTGGTTTGTATGTAATTTCCAACATTACTATCATTCAGATGGACAAATAAAAAAAATTACAGTAATCAAAAGCAGACCTTTCAGCACATGTAATTAAATGAAAGCTTAATAAAGAATAATTTGCAAGAGCCAGATGTGCTTATGTCATAATTGTTGCTTTCTTTGGAACAATTTTTCTAATATAACAAGCCCCCACAGAAATGAAAGTTACACAATACTGTATGCTCAGGGACTCAGTGGCGAGACAAATGTGTGAAGGAGCGGCAGAGTCACAGTTCTGGGTGACAAATGAAAACTCTTGTTTGTTTGTTTCCTTCCACCCCTTTTCAGTATCACACAGAGACTACAAAAGGATCACAGATTAATGTTTTGAAAGCAATAGTGTTTAAATATTTTGGCCAATGTACCAGATTTTTCCTATGCTAGAAGCAAAAACATGAAAGTAAAAAAAATTCCCAGCTATTGGTGATGTCCTGGAGAATGAAAATGAAGCATTTTATACAACATTAAGGGTTTTTTTTCCACCTACTAGTTGGGACTTATGCTTTTTGGTATATTCTTCAGGTCAATCTATGTTTGCTTAATAGGATGCTCTGCTTAAATGAGAGTAAAAAGCACATTTCACAAACTTTTAAAATCCTGAACATTCTCAGCTCAAAAATAATCAGGCACTACACTGTGAAAGAGATGACACAATGAACATGAATACAGTTTAAAGACAAAACACAACAATTACAAAGATTTTCTCAGTGTTCTGTGCTTTTTCTATTTTTTTTTTCTTTTTTAAAATTAGGAACCTATTTGACACCTTTTTCAATTATCTGAAGGAGATGAAGCACTTAAGCTCTTGTTACTGAATAGTCTAATTCGATCTTTTTATAGAAGTAGACTAAAACTTTAGTACTTAATGTAGTTTGTACTGCACTTTCAAGAGTGTGAAAGGAATTCTGTGTAAAAACCAGCGCAGGCTTATCAACTAAAGCTCAAGAGAATTTTTCTTCCCTCTCAGGTAAGCTAACAGCTAAAATGTGTGGCATAAGTTATTTTTTCTACAGTCTTCCATTTCTGTTGGATGACAGAAGTTGATTGTCAATTATGGCAACCAACATAAGTGTGGCAGGCTGACCTAGGCTAGCTGCCAGCTGCCCAGCTACTCACTCTCTCTCCCCCACTTCAACAGGATGAGGGAGAAAATGTAAAGGTTCATGGGTCAAGATAAAGACAGGGAGATCCCTTATCTGTTACCGTCATGGGCAAAACAGACTTGACTTGGGGAGAATTAATTTACTCCCATTTACAACAGTGTTGGCTGGTGAGAAACAGCCACCCCGCAGCCCACCCGCTTCCAGCACTTGGGCACAAACCTGAGCACACATGGCAAGTGGAGCTTGCAGCGCAGTTAGCCATGGCAAGTAAGCAAAGGTGTGTTTATGATCTCTAAAAGCTGCAGACCATGGTGTAGCTGCCTCTTGACCAGAAATTTCAAGATCAACATGAAGATGGGTAACACTAGTCAGAGCAGGTCTTGTTGATGACCTGATGCGTTAGTCCCACCAGGACTGGCAACAGAAACACCCACAGCACTTTAAGAGTTACAGAGATAACATCAAGAAAAGTGAGCTTTTCTAGTGCCTGTCTAGGAAACTGATTTTGGAAATGCAAACAGAAAAAGTAGCATAAAATTAGAATTTTTCACCACTCCCCATGCTGGGTGTTGAGGGCTGTATTGGCTGTTCTGCAAGTCCTGTCAGGAAGAAATGTTTCTAAAGCAAGACAAAGAATAAAAGAAATTTTATCATTTATGTATCTGGATGTATGTATAATTCATGACTGGATTATTCCAAGGTCTTAATACTGGCTTTAGCCTGGCATTTCTACAAATGCATCTTACAACATAAAAGCAAATATAGAAATAAGTAACAGTAATTAGCTTTCTGGTCTACTTAAAATGAAGCTGTTTTGCAGATGAGTACAAATCTTGCAAGAATTCACACCAGTGCTAGGAGCATTGCTGTGTGGACTGGGAGGCTGTATAACTTTTAAATATCAGTTTGTATGGGGAGCTAGCCAGTCCAGAAAAATATGTGCATGCCACTCTTGGAGGGATAGAATGGATATTTTTGAAAATACCACTGCTGTGGCTCAAAATGGCAATTTAGGACCTCACATTGAGATGGTCAGGTTGTGAAGCTTTTATTTGCAAGATTAAGGAGAGGAATAAAACCCAAACATTGAATGAATGTTGACTGTTAGCTTTTAAGGCTTAAAAGCAAAAGTTTAAATGGAATTTTTTTAATTGAAATTTTAACCTACCAACTATTTTACTACTGAGTAAAAAAACTGAACTACCTCAAACACTGAAACGTATCTTCCTTTTGATCTATTTATGTCTATCACATAAAGAGAAGAGCATTTCATAATCCTTTTGCTAACCACTGACTCCGAAGGTTCTCGATTACAAATTAGATATTCAAAACCATCAAGTATTCATGATTGTTTTAAGAAGTCTTAAAAATGTATAGCCTGGTTTTCTTTTTTTAAGAGGTCACTAAGTTAGATTCTTACAATCCAGTTCCCAGCATCTAAATATAAGTAGTGCTGATTTTGAGTTACTGAGTGCTCTTGAATAGTTAACAATTTTGAAGACCAGCTTACTTAAGGTACATGAACAAGGATGTAGCTTTACAGTTTTCAGAACCAGGTTTCTTGTAATGTCATGATTTGACACTGAAGAGTGGGACTTTGAAATGCCACAAGTCTCAAGGCAACAGCAATGAAGTCCCACACTTAGGCACCTATGAATTTACACACTTACAGACTTAAGCACTTGTTACTGAAATTCTGTTCCAGCTGTAATCAACTAATAAACCAAGAGTTGGAGAACACTATGAGTCTGACTGGTGTTCTTCTACTCAAAAAAATTACCAAACAAGTGGGTAAGTATTGTGCTCAGCATGTGTACAGAACAGCATAAGGGCACACTGGTTTTTTTTCACCTGGAAACACCAGGGTTCACACTAAGCCTTTGTTATAGCTTAGAGCTATCATTCAAGAAGAACTAAATACTTACAAAAATATTAATCCAGTAGTGATGGTGATGGTGCTTTCTGCTTCAGAAATTGCCTTTGGAATTTGATGAATTATTTCCATTTCACTTTTCTTATAAAAAGTATCCTCTATGAGCTAAAATTGGTCAAAAAATTTATCTAAAAAGTTTGTCACCTTGACTGACTCAAGTGTTAAAATTTTTCTTAGTGCCACCTAAGTTTCACAATGCCTTTGAGAGATATTTTCATGACACAGAAGGATAACTACCTTCACTGCCAGTGTTCATTCATGCTTTGCCCGAAGACAAAGGCATTAGACTTACACATCCCTCTCACAAGTTTCAACACATTTTCAACTACTTTTCCCCACTAACTTTTAATAATTAGAACTCTTTCACTGGCTCAGGCCTCTTTCCCTATGACTTTTCACTTGCACATAGGCCTGTGACATTCCTGGATGCATTCTCTGATGAACAACATTGAGCACAGCAAATATGCACAGAGCAAAGCTTCCTATGCACCAGATGTTTCCTTTTGTTTTACAGCAGGAATATTCATACTTATCTCTTAGGCTGCAGAATCTGTGTTTAAAAGAATGAATAAAAATGAAGAATTTTGAGAATGAAATGTTACAGAAGTGGCAAATGGTGAGGAAAATAGAAAGGGCCTTAAATCGGCACAGTCAAAGGAGGTTTGCACTGACAGCTTGTTAACTTCGTGACAGACTGTTTTACCACCTAACACAGAATTATGATTGCCACAGAATCATAGAGTCAGTAAAGTGGAAAAGACCTCTAGGATCATCAAGTCCAACCATGAGCCTTGTACTGCCACAGTCACCACTAAACCATGTCCCCAAGTGCCACATCCACATCACAACCTTCTCAGGAAGGGCTTGTCAATGACGGGCCCTATGCAAAAAGATTTTTTGGGGAAGACTCTTCAATACAGAGAAAGTGATTAATTTCTGCACAGAAGAGAGGCAGTTTCTTCAGAGGGATTTCAGAGAGGAAATGAAGAGAACAGTTGTACTCTACACAGGAACAACACTAAGGCCTAGAGACATTTCAGCTGACTGTGGGGTGAGGGAGTATTTGGTCACAGCAGCAGGGATATAATTCAGGTGTTATTCTTTGCAGCAGAATTCTGAAGAAACTATGGCAAAGCCATATGTGAAATATGGAGATAAGGAAAAGAGTGGTTTCAATATTCTGTGTAGCAGATAATCTAAGTGTGGGTGATGAGAGCTGGCCTAGGACGATAAATTGTAATGGATGTACTTGGGAGATGCATCACAAGGAATTTCAGCAGAAGGTGGCTTGACTGAAGGAGAAAGAAAGGATCTGTTCTAGGAACTTTTACCCTTTTATTTTCTTTTCTCAGGAAAAAATGCTAAGTTTTATGAACCCTGATTAATTCTAAATTCTTCCATTACTAAAAATGGAAGTCCTATGTTACATTTTCAACAAACACATTTGCTACAGTAAATGAAACTGAACAATAAAGCTACTGAGAATCAAGTGAGAATCCCTATTTGTCAGCATTTTAAATGAATTGTGCAAAGCTGAAATATCTTATTTATAGAGATGAAAGTTCAGCTATTTAGACAATGAGTAATTTGGTTTCTAAAGATGAAAAACTCTAAGGAGTGACTGCAAGTGCTGTTGAAATCCTGCACTACAAGAGGTAATGCAGTTATTTTTTCCATATTATATTTAGTAAGTAGTGTTGCAAAGCTATAATATCAGAATTTTCCTTCTGAGTACATAGCATGCAATATTAATACTTAGAACTGTCTGATGACAATGAATTTTTACAAGTTCACCAAAACCAGCAACACCTTTAATATTTCCAGAACACATTTCTGAGAAGAAGCTACTGAAAACAAAAAATTAAAACTTCAGTGGGACTGTTTACTTTTAATTATTTTGAAGTTGTATTTAAAATAAGTTTCATGTCAAACAGATTGAGGGAAAGAGAGTCTCTGAAAAAGCTTTTTTTCTGTTTGGAGGAAGAGCAGATTAGTGTTCACACCCATATTTTGGGTGTCATAGATAATAACTATGGAAATAAAGGCTAAGTGCTGACCTGAGCCTGATATCACTGGTATAAACATCAGAAAGGTAACATTTTCAAAAAGCAGTGTAGAAGCATAAATATCCTACTTCAAAATTTCAGACAGATCTTGATCTAAGTGTAAGAACTGTTTCTAAAGTAATATTATTTGTACTAATTCCTTCCCATTCTTGTATATAAATATCATTTTTTGTATTGTCATGTCTTTTGCACCAAATACATTCCGTGACTAACATTGTAGTTGAGTGCTCTACTGCAGAATCAAGGTAAGAAATGGGGTTATAGACTCATGTGTGTATATCAGAAAAAAATCCATACATAAATAATAATAATAATAATAATAATAAAGCATATGGTTACTTTTCTCTTTTTTTTAAGATGCTTCTCATGTAGATCTTTAGAGTGAAAGGTTAACAGAAAACAACATCCAGAAACACAAGACAGCCTAAGTAACTCATCAGCAGCTTAACCATGTGACAAACCCGGGGGCAACTTGAAGGCAGCTCCTGCCTGTGGACTCTGCCAAGAAGCCAGATGCCATCACCAGAAAAACACCTTCCAAGGCTCGGCATCTGGGTCCTAGCAGTGCTCTCTGCACAAAAAGAAAAGGAGCAGGAGAAGATAGAGAAGGAAAAGTGCACAGAAAACTGTTAGAGAAATGTACAAACACATGATAGCAACCCTTATTTGAATTTTAAAAGATCTAAAACTTGGAAAATCAAAGCTTTTGTTGAAAAAAATCAAGATGCCTTCAAATCAGAAGACAATATTTGATGCCAAAAGTGTGTGTTTTCTTTTTTTTCTGTTACCTGTTAAAACAGTGTATTTTATAAATTTATTATGATGAAATTTGGATGCCTCAGTAGAATTTTCTCAGTTTTTCTAAGAAAAATGTTAACAAATCAAAATAAGGTGAGATCTGCTAGGACTGTGGGCCAGACAGACCCTCTTCTCATTTTCACATGCACCACCACACAGACAATAATTAGTATGTTACTATTTAAGAACTAACAAGTATGCAACACCAGATTAACTCACATTTTTATGCTAAATAACTGGGAACTATTGGGCTTTACATGGGTATACCTGAAAGGGCATTGGTCAAATGCAGCTACGTGACATTGGAATAACAATTAGAGAAAAACTGTTTAATATAGAAACATGATAAATAAGTAATAATATACTAAAAATACTTTTTTTTCTCTACACAATCTAAGTGTCAGAATTAATATATGTACATGGTTTCCTTGTAACAGCATCACTTTCTTCTTTCCCCTGTTTTCACATGCCTAGCATGTCCATAGCAGACATAACATTCTGATTTTAAACACCCATATATCACCCTGCTTCAGACTCTGCCCATCATTAGAGTGGGAATATTCTCTACGTCTTCTCATAATATACCAAAAACCCTTGCAAAAAGGCGCTAAGGTGCGACACAAACAGGCAGCTAATGAATTATCATAACTAATGTCATAATAACAAAGATTGTTGCAGTGATTATTTATGCGCTTGCTGACTAATGTGCTCTTCTATTTATTAAAACCCAATATGTGCAAACAAACTAACTGTATTTGTGAAAATACAAATAATACATTTTGTAGTCACAGATGAAGTTAGAAGCGTTCGGCTTTCCCTGTACCTTCATGGGTGCTTCTACTGAAAAAAATTCTTTCTTAGCTAAAAGAATGATTTTCCCGGTTATTTATGTTCATTCACTTCAGGTTTGGTTTTTTTAACTACTACCACCAGCAATTTCAGTGTCTGCCAGTTGCTGTTATATATATTGCCAAAGGAGATTTTTATGTGGCCCTAAATTCCACTCAATTCCTGTCTCCTTAGGAGACACACATGCCTGTATTGCTTCACTCTCAAAGCGGCAAAGTAACAGTTACCTAATTTCACCACTGAGTGTCTGCCGGTGCCAACTTCTTTAACTGACCACAAATTCATTGTACTGGTTCAGCAAAAGAAAAATCACTCTCATCTCTTCTGCTGCCCTGCTGTGGCTAATGGCCAGCCCATACCAAAAATAAAAGAATCTCACCACATTTCAGATACTGCAGCTTGTATTGTTGTAGTACTGCAAAATAACAGCTTTATTTTGTTAAAAGGGCCTAACTTTAAGTGGACCATGGAATATTTATGGCTCTCAGTAGTCCTTTGAAAGAGTTATCTTATGTTTTTATGCCGATCATGGGTCAGAGGTTCAAATCAGCACTTCTTTCTGTCACTCCTTATATGTTTTACTATAATTTACAGCTCAGCAAGAGGACTCATAAAACAAAAGTGTCTATTTTACTTCAGCAACTAATTCTAGCTAATCAAAGCTTTCCAGCAAAACAACCCAGCATGAAACTCTGCGTGGAAAATATGCAGAGAACAAAGCGTTTTGTCAAATAACACATCTCATGATGTAAACACATATGTCTCTTATAGGAAATTTTATCGCTTCCACATTATCGGCACACAAAAGGAGCATTCTTGTCGCAGACCTGGTGCGACTGTGGAGCCATCGTCATTGGAAACAAGAGCCTGATTAGGTTCCCACACAGATATGAATAGATTTTCTTTTTTTAGTGTAATGCTGCCTTTCTTATTTCTTAAACAGACTAGTAATTGTGGCTGTAAAAACAGTGAATTGTGTTTGGACGACATTTGTTTCTTCATATTTTTTTTAGCTACCCAATGACACCAATTATCCCATATGGTTGTCCTCTTCTGGAAAGTCTGAGTTAATCCACAGCTGTGAAGATGAAGACGCACCCAGCAGGCTCTAAATCTGGTGGGTCTCTTGTCTGTTAATAAAGTCCACGGTCTGCTGGACAGATGTTAAGAGGATCTGTTAAATAAGTCACTGACAAAGACCCAGACTTCTGCTGGAGAAAATAATTAGCAAAACCATATCTGTTCTTCATAGCTTTTCATTTTTTTCTTCATCTTTTGGAGAAGAAATTTTTTCCTTACTTGACAGAGGAGTCCCACAGCACATATGATAGGTCCTGCTCAAAATATGAACGGACTAAAGGATCACATTGACATTGGATCTTTTTGACCCTGACTTACTCTTGCATGCTGTGATTTCTGCACTATAAGTTTAGGTTCATTCATCATATTAGGGGGGAAGCCTGAATGGGTATTTTCAGCTATACAATAGTTATTTAAATTTTTAATGTAAAGGGAAATGTAAACTGAAGATGAAATTACCTTTTGACTCATTTTTGTTAAAAATTATTAACATTACTTTTCTTAAATAAAGGAATTACAGATAATACTTTCTGTTCCCAAGGCTCATGCTAATTTTCGGGGGGGGGGGGGGGGGGGGGGGGGGGGGG
>JAWWEE010000158.1:12524765-12561045 GCA_035221455.1 Xenops minutus
CCCCCCCCCCCCCCCCCCCCCCCCCCCCCCCCCCCCCCCCCCCCCCCCCCCCCCCCCCCCCCCCCCCCCCCCGGAGAGGAGAGAACCAAACAAACAGACCACAAAAAAAACCAAAACCAAAACAAACAAACAAATAACTAAACAAAACAAACAAAAACCAAACAAAGAAAAAAGAAAAGAAAAAAAGACACCAAGGGAAAAGTGTGGAATGAGAAGATACCTGCAGCAAGATCCTGTCTTACTTCAGTTAAGCCTTACTCACTTTTTCCTATCTCAACCTGTTTCTCGTCATGGCCTGACAGCACAGACAGCAAACCCCAAAGTCTCTCTCAGTTACAGTCATGTAAGTTTGGAGAAATGCTAAAGACCTAAAATATATGCACCAGTGCAATAAAGAACTAACTTGCCTTCGGGCACATGTGCATTAAGGTGCTCTTAAGATCACTTCTGTTTCGTTTACAAACGTTTTCTTGTTCTTTTGACCTCATCTTGCTTTGATGTAATGAAGTAGAAATGGTCATCAAAACAACGCTCTCTACTTTGCTGCCTAAATGCAGGAAGTCTCATGGAGGCATCATTCCTGAGATCATGTCCCCCAGAAATCCAATGGCCCTGATTTCACTGAATCATGACAATTAAATGCAATCTCTCTGCAACTGTCTGTTCAGAACCTGTTTACTGTAAAGCTGTAGACAAAGCCAAGAAGGAATGCTTAGAGATCAAATAAATTATCAATCACTGCAAGTAGCTAAGAAAATTTATATAATTTGGCACTTGGCAGTTGTCTCTGTAATATTGTGTTTGTTTCCCCTTAGGAAGTAAAACTGTTAGTTTATTAGTTTTACAGCACCTTGACAAGTTTTCAAGATATAATGTCACCCCATCACCCTATGAGGCTGCTGGGAATTTTTAATGAGAATTGTGAAATAAAAGTTTACTCTCTGCAAAAAAAAATAATTCAAAAATATATCCTAAAAATTGTATACAATTATATGTAATAGCATAGGAAAAATGTATCATTCTGTCTATTAGAAGAATGACTACTCAGCTCGCAGTGTCTGCGATATTTAAATGAGACTTTCAATTTTTTTCCAATGTCACCAAGTCAAAAATCTAAGCCTGTACAGTATAGGTACTGGTCTTCAGTCCCCCAGAGAGAAAACTATATTTCTGCCATGGCAGAAGAGAACAAAGGTCAATCCAAAACTATATTTCTGCCATGGCAGAAGAGAACAAAGGTCAATCCAAAAGCTGACAGGGGGAACAGAGTGACAGCTACCAAAACAAACAAAAACAAAACAGCAACAAAAACCACGCACACACACCCCCCAGAAAAGATCCCCCAAACATATATACAAAATTGAAAGCTTTCTGTAGCCTTCTGTGTACTTTCTGAAGAACAATTCCCTTGTGAAACCACTGACTGTAAGGAGAGGCAAAAATCCTCACTGACTTGGCAACCGTGTCTCACCTCATTTCACTCTTTTTATTTTTTTCTTTCCCTTTCCAAACAGACTGAGTGTTGGTCTTCTGAGAATATGATGCTAAGCCACTTTTCCTGTAGAGTTTTTAAACTAGGCCTCTGAGAAAGGGTTTGATACAATTCAATGACTGAAGTAATACCTTTGTCCATCTGAGCATTAAATGGCCCATTGAAATACAGCTTAGTTAGAATTTCAGTAAATGGTGCTTTCCAATTTTATTTTTTTATTATTATTATTATTATTCCTTTCCCAACAGATTACAGCCTGGATCTGAAAATGAAGTTCAATCACTTTTGGTTGCCTCTCAGGTCAGGCCTTTAGCCAGTGTTAATTAAATATAACCCCTTCAGAATACTGGAGGTTAAGTGAGAGCAACAAACTGGTCTTCTTCAAAATATTACCTCATCCTCTCCAAAAAGCTGTAATCTGTTTGGAAGGGACCTCATTTAAACACATTGGTCTTAACAATAAAAATTTATTGGGGGCGGGGAGGGGGGAACCATGCTAAATGCTATTTTATCCAACAGCTAGTAATCACAAAACATTAAGCACCTATTTCCATGCAATATACCATGTCTATTGTGTTTAAATAACACACATCATAAAGGAAAGTGCTGCAGCAGACAATTTAGGCTGTAGCAGCACATACAGCAGAATTTTCAACTTGATAAAGTGAAACTATAAAGAATCAATGCATGAGTCAGACAGCCTCCATACCTAATATTCTTCCCTGCAGCTATTAGAAGTTCACATTTTTGTCTCTAGTAGGCATGACCATTTAGTATACCTTCAATTTCATGTATTCAGTCACATTTTGTTGTCTGTTCCATACAATTTGACTAGAGCATGAAATTGGAAAGTAGCTGAAATTGTCTTTTTTTATCTTAATGACTTTAAATGAAAAAAGAAAGGTTATGTGTAAGCTATTTGTTTGCTGCTTTGTAAAAAGTTTCTTGAAGTATTCATAATAATTTTACTATTAAATTAGTCAAAAGCAAGCTTTTTAATACATGGTAATTAGTCTTGTCTTTCTGAACATGACTTTACTGTAAATACTCCTCCTTGACTATCCCTTTGTCCCAAGATTCCTTAGAAGAACGCAACCAAGCGATAATTCAGCATTATTGCTGCTTCAGTGCACTAATCGCTTAAAGAGCTGCAAGGACCCTATGTTTACTGCCACAAGGCTCCTACAGCCTCCCGGCCTAAGGCAGGCTTCCCAGCCCAGCAGCATCCAGATGTCAAGAGGAATATCCAGGTCCTGATGCAGCATGCCGCTCCATTCCAGTATGGCCTAAACATCTGTTTCATCTGCTGGCGTACAACCTGCTGAATGCACTGAGACTGCCACGCAAAGTAGGGAATTGAAGGAGGGTGGGAATGAAACACTGCAGTTGTATAGCTCAGTATACATATCACTAAAAAAAAAAAAATCTATGCAGACACAAAAATTGACATAAAATGCTTGGAACCCCAAAACTGGAGTTTGATCATTTGCTTTCCAGACTGAACACACAGACAAATACCAGGAAGGACAATGTGACAAGTTGTTTAAAAAGTGCCTCTTTTGACACAATATATGCCTAGCATTTTTTCTCCTAATGGGGGAACAGACCATAATACATTAGCATTTCATCTTACTAACTTTCTGGTTTAATTCTTTATGGTGTAAGAATTAAGTATTTTGGCATAAAGTACAAAATAAGAAAAAGTACAGAAGCATGTAATACCAAGTGCTTGTTGTGGTTATAGCAACTACTGTTTATTAAAAAAAAAAAAACCAAAAAAAAAAAACCAAACCACAACTTAAAAATAAGATAAACCTAGGCATCTCTTACATATTTATAATTTCCTATAGATAGTTACTCAGGAGCTCAAAAACAATAAGGATCTTTTGTCTAAAAGATGGGAGTATGTAAACATTGACATTTTATCTTGAGGCATGACAAAAACAGCAAACATTTTTAGTTGATCTAGATTAAGTTCTGACAAGGAATAAAGGAGTGCTAACTGTTCTCATCTCTTCCACTTTGTGTATCTATTCTCTTGTACTTTCACGAGCGACAATAATGGAATAGTTGCCTGCTCCCATGCAAATTCTTTGAGTTGTTTATGAAAGCAAGATCAAAGCCCAAACAGAGAGTGCCTCTTTTTTCGCTGTATTTTTTTCCTCAAGAGGAGGACCTAATGAGAAGCTGTTAAACTTGCAGTCTTGCTCTGCACTTACAGAGAGAAGCACTCTCACAGTGCAGCCTCCCAGCTTACTCTTTGCTCTGGCCAGCCTGGGGACATGGCTCACCTCTGCATGACAGGAAACAGGAGCACAGAAGGCAGGAGGGACTAAATACTTCAGTGTCCCTCCTCTGCACAGGTGAGCACCTGTACCCAGAGAGGAGGAATCATCCCCCAGACCTTGCAGGTAAACTCACTCACCCTCTCTGAACCTGAGCAAGTCACCATTTTCTGTGCTCCTCATGAAATGGATACACTGCTGCTGCATTACCACAGCATCTGAGATAGGTATAGCTGAATACAACCATTAAATATTCCTAGTAAAGATAAAATGTGAGCATTAATACAACCGCTATTTTAATAAAATATTGTAAATATCAGGAGAATAAGATTGTAAAAGCTTCATCAAATATCTATAGCCATGTCCTCTGCAGGAGGATAGCAGAAACGTCAGTAAAATCTTTCTCTTAAGCACAAAGATTTGCATTCCTTCATTTAATGCTGTCACATTACTGATATGCTACTTTTTGATCACAGTTCTCTTGTTATTTACCATGCACAGGAAAGAACACTTTGTGGCTCTCCCAGATTATATATTGTACTACACATCTTGAAATTCACAAAAGAAAAAATCTGCAACTTTTTTATGATTTTACAAAATAACTGTGACAAGCTCTGCTTAAAAAAATTATAGTTTTGATATGGAAGGAGACAGGCAAACATGCCTAAATACCTTTGGTAGAAAGCCGGTCACAGCAAAGGACAATTACATCTGCTTGAAAAAGTCATTTTGATGTTCCAGTGGATAATGGAAAGAAAAAATGTGAAATGTTAAAGTTGAATCTGTATGTGATTTTTCCTGTGTTTGCTACCATTAGAAATTGTTAATGGCATTTTCATGCATAAATTTTATCTCATAAAAATTGTGGATAGCACTAAAGATAACAGACTAACAAGCTCATTTAGGACAAGCAAGGACCAGGTAGCATGGCTCCAAAGATACCTTCAAACAAAAGTTCTAGTGTTTCAAACTCCTTCTCTTCCATCCAAGGAAAGAGAATAAGCAGTATTTATTTAAACTAAAAATATAACCAGATCTATCAAGAAAATATGAAAATATAAGCAGATGGTTGCATCAGAGTGCAGTTTTTTTCATTCACTTCATGCTATTATTTTACCTATTTTACCCATTATTTTATGCTATTATATTACCTTCTCTGGTAACACTTTAAATCAAGTTATTCACAGAAAGAATTTAAAATGTTTTCTGGTGTTCTTTTAGAAGCTCTTCCCAAAAAATCTGAGGTTTATTCCTTACTGCTAAAATAAAGTATTTTTAACAATAAATGTGAGAGGTCTATATGAAAAGCAGTTAACTCACAAATTCAGACAGTTTTCTACATTTTTTATGTAGAAATGTGTTCTGCACTAAAGCTAGTGTAAAAAGAAGGAACTGCTTAAAGAGGACCACTGTGATAAAGGAAATAAAATTATATGATTGAAAAGCAATTAATTACAGTAAGTTTGCTGAAGGGATGATAGCTATCAAAGCTTATCAAATTTTGCATTTCAGAATTTCAGATATTTATTTTAAAAAATGTTAACACATAGATAGGCTTTGTGAAAGAAGTCAGGAGTTTCAATCAGTCTCATGTCAGCAGGATTACAAGCAATTATGAGTAACTGCTTGTTGAGCTGTGTGAAATGAGTTGGTGAATGAGTTTCCTAGTAAGCACATGTCCATGTCACTGGTATGATTGCCAGTAGTGTAGACAATCTTAGTTGAAGGGGTCTAAAAACATAATTATTCCCCTAATCCTATAGGGGATTAAATCAATTCAGGACAGAAGATGGTTGTGCAATTGCTGCTTCTAGTGTACACCTTCTAGGTCTGTCAACCAGGCAGCAGACAGGAAAACCAAGGCATAACTAAGAAAAAAGGAAAACAGAACATGGAAAAAATAAGTGGCAATAAATCTTCTCCATAAATATTTCATAAAATCTGGCACAAGTTGGTGGATTCATTCACTCTCTGACCATCCAGATGGAAAAATTGCCTAATGTAAGGATTGCAGTATTTCCTTGTGTAGAACTGTACAGATACAGAACAAGAAAAACTGAATGCTCACCACTGCTAAGCATACTGAGGGGCAAAAGCACTACAATGAAATTTTTGCATGCTTCCATGACAGAATAATGAGACACCATCCCAGTAATAAGTGGGTGCAAGTCAGAGAAGAGTCCCATTTAAGCTACCTCTCTCAATTCCCATGTCTGAATCCCCACCTAGTGAGAAGATGCCAAGGCAACCCTAGGTTTAAGAGCTGAACATTTGAAAATGCTGCTTGGGATTTGAAACTGCAATGTTTTCTTACTTTTATGAGACACAGTTCATGTGGTAGCTCACAGCCATTCCATAATTTTCACTAGCAAAAATGGACAGAAGACAGGGATATAATAAATATATACTGGCTCTACTGATCAGGAGAAGCTTTATCAGTCAGCTGGGGCACATCTGGGAAAAAGAGTCACTCAGGTGCATCTCTAGCATCCCATTCAATTAACATACCATTAAAAATAGTTTGTCCCTGTTCAGCCTGCTGCGTTACCTGATAAGTCAACAGAGTTAAAATGTATATTTAAATGCAGAAAACAGTGAAATGTTTTCTTTGTGAAGCAGAAAACAAGCCCAGTTTACAGGTATTTTAAAGCATTGGAAATAATTGTGCTTTACAGGTCGCTTAGCAGATCGCTCACACTGATCTTTTACTGTGTATTATGAACTTTCATGCACTTTCAAGGAAAATTAAATAATTTCCTTAAAGGAAATACACACAAAATTATGCAAAACATATTCAAATGGACTTAGAAAAATTACATCTAAAAAAGAATTCACATTTGCACCTCAAAACCAGGTAACTGGGAACTTACTATTATAAATTCATTGGAAGCTGATGTATTTCATCACAATTCACATGAAACTGTGAACTGGGCATAAGATTGCTGTGTTTTCTATACTGCAGTAGGTGTGATGCTTCAGCACCAGTGCTGGGACCAAGTTAAACAGTCTAAGAGCCTGATCTTAGCCCTTCCCTGGATGTTGAAGACTGCAGCAGAAGAGATGGCCTATACTGGCTGAATTAGTGTGGATAGTTCACAGAAGTGTAATTTAATAATACTCTAAACTAGCTAAATCTGGTGACTTGTTCTTGTTTCGAGTGCGTAGATCAAATGATTCACTTCCTTGAAAGGACTTTTCCTCTTTGAATTTTCACTTCCAAAAATGCCAGTGTACCTGACAGCACACTCTCACTATTCCTACACCTCAAATACTTCATTTTTCATTTGCTGTAATTCATATACAACACCAAAATACATGTCCTATTATGTTGACTTCACTAGATCTCATGAATGATTCCTCTAAGTCTCAAATAAACCCTTAATACTGGCATTTAAGCATCAGGTGTTTTCTTCTTGTAAACCTTGATATGCTCCTCCCCCCAGTCTCTTTTTCGGGACTGCCATGCAAGCCTTCTCGT
This sequence comes from Xenops minutus, assembly GCA_035221455.1. NCBI lineage: Eukaryota > Metazoa > Chordata > Aves > Passeriformes > Furnariidae > Xenops > Xenops minutus. The sequence continues at coordinate 12,532,021 of JAWWEE010000158.1, forward strand.
GTGCCTCCAGCCATATGTAGCCTGCATACTGAGTCTTGGGAACAGAAAGATGATTCTAATACTTTCTAGTTAGGACACTTTTCTAATTTCTCAATCGTATGGATTCTAAAAGCATCAAAGACCAAACACATTTTAGACAAGCAGGAGTTGGAGGCCATACCATTCCTATTTCATCATCCATAAAGGGTCTTCTACTTGCTGATAGCAATATCTACACAGTGGTTTGAGGAGTTTTATCTCAACTCCTATGAATTTCCCTTTCTTTCTGAATTGGGTCAGTGGAAGGGCATACGGTCTTACAATCAAAGACCCTTGGAAAGGAGGCAGGTGATGATATCTTTCCAGTCCAGGCATTTTTAAAAGAATTCTGCTTTCTTTGAGCATGTCTGTTTGTGTTTGTCTACACCTAGGAGCTCTAATCTAACCACCCTTATTCTTAGAACTTTTAGTTCAGATGAAAGGTGAGTTATTTTTATTTTTTCTGTAGTGATTAGTCAGGAAGGAATAATGACACTGAATTATATTATTTTCCTTTGTGTATAGAGCTGACTTAAACGACTTTTTTTTTTTTTCTTTTTTTTAAATCAGGTTCCTGATGAGTTCCAGAACAACCAAATACGTTAACACCTTCACAGGAAAAAATCCTTCATGTTTGTAATTTGTAGCCAAATTAAGCAGCTTGCTCTATGGTTATCAGAAGTATAATAAAATTCCAGAAACATATTGACTTGCAGCTAATTCCTGTAAGGCATACACCATATACATTTCTAGAAAGCTTGAAGTATGCCTCACAGTCAGCCTGTTCCCCAAAGGGATGCCACAGTTTTAAAAGAGCTTTAAAAAACGTGCTCATCCCCTGACGGCACTCTGTAGTACTGGTGCCTCTGGTGCTCTGTCAGTAAATGCAGCAGTAACTTATTTGCTTCTTACTGGCTTCTGAGTGAATACATACCCCAGGGAAGGAGCTTTGCAAAGCACAATGATTTTAAAATAGAGCCTGGGCTTTCAGCGAGGGGCAGCCAGTGGTTAAGGCAGCAAGAACATCTTGTTGATGCTGGGGGCTCAGCCTCCTCCAGTCACTTGGGCTCTAGCTTCTGCCTTGATACAGACTGAAGAGATGCAGGAAAGCTCCTGTAATCCAGGCTATAAGGATGATATCCTTTTAAACATACAAGTTTCCTGATAAGTGAATTGATGTCTGTGTCATTTATGATCTTAATGGTAAATTCTCCCTGGAACAGAGCATATGGGCCTGGAAGGCAGCTGTCCTGCTCGGTAAGATCTAAAGGTGCAAAAGGTGGGAATTGTGCCAGGAGCCTGATCCCTAGCTGCCAGATTGGAAACTCTTCCCTCTTGGGAGAGGAGAGCAGGAGCAGGACAGGAGCACTTCCCAAGGTGGAGGAGGGGTTGGGCATCTGAAGGGAACAGAAAAGGAGAGCTGTGCCAGGCTGGGTGACAGTCAGGTGGTTAGTGACTTTCCTGCAATGGGGGCAAACACCAGCCCAGGAATGGTTGGTGTCTTGGCTTGCCACTGCCAAAACAAGTACTAGAAATGCTACAGACTATAAAAACAGTCTCTTTCTTAAACATTCCTATACATTTTTTATTCAATAATATGGCACTGTTCCACTAAGCAAGAATGAGTGTAACAAAGGCATGCTTTTTAAAGCAGTTATTGGAGGTACAGGGCATTAAATGGGTGTGAAAAGCATCTCACAGCTGCAGTGCTGCTGTGCCAGGCTGATTACTCTAGCTAATGGCTTTGTTTGTCTGTCTGTCTGTCCTTTTTTACCAGCTAGAAGAGGATAAGAGATTTCCTCCCACTTTGGTCAGGGATGACATTACTGGAGGAGCTAGGAAAATCCTCCTGGGTGAAATTTCATTGCAATTGATATTTTTCTGCAAAAAGTCTCAATTTTGATGAGCTGTCCTTTCCTGATGAAAATCACTTTGCCAGATAATTCAGGGCTGAAAATGACCAGAAGTAGGAGAAGGTAGAGTATTAAGAAATTCTGCAAAGAAAGGAGGTCGTATGATAAAATATTGACTCAATGACATAATTTTCATTGATACTGCCACCGATATAATTCAACTTGATAACACAGATATTACATACACAGACATAAACATTCAAGTAGGGAAAGGCACAAGTATAACTATTTCATTGATTTTAATTAAATTTTCCTAAGTATTGCAAGGTTGGCATATTTTTAATTTTATTTTCATTAAAGGGCAAGCTTGGTCTCTCAGAGCCCTAATAAAATCTTCTTTCGACCTTTTTCCTTTCTTTGCTACAATCTAAATTTCTACATAAGAAAAGGACCAAATATTTAATTTACTACTTCCATATACTGAAATTTGCACACACCATCCCCTTAATTTAGACCACTATTCACTGTATCATAATAAGGAACATTTTGTTAAAATATGTCCACCTAGAGCTCAGTAGTCTTTGAATGCTAGATAAAATCATTCTATAAGGCTAATGAAGACAGAAACTCTGCCTGTAACAATATTAAGTTTGTTTTCTCTAGTGATTCGAAGAAGTGAGCAATCTGTCAGTAATACATTGAGGGAAATTACTTGTCTTGTAGGAATTCCCGCTGACAGTCACTCACTCACAGTGCTGACCCAAACATCTACCCGCTGACAAACAAATTACAGTGTCTAACTTTGAAAAGGTAACTAGCTGTTTTTAATTTTGATTGGTCTAAACAAATCTCTTTCACACTTACCCAATCCTCATTCTTCATTGTGTTAAAAAAAAAAAAAGGAAAACTCCATGGTTTTTGCATTTCAAAAAATTATTATTGCCTACATCCAAGTGTGTTATGTCAGATAAAACTGTTAAACTGTGTCTAACCAACATTAAGACTGGCAGCCCTGCCAGTGACTGACTGGGTGAGTGAACACATTACTGAGACAGCATTGTAGAAATTAATTTTCTTCAATAAAGTGATTTTTAAGGCTCATATATTTCACAATCTAAACATATGTCACTGTTTCATAAACAAAATAAATGGATTAAAATAATACATTACCAATATGCTGACACATGGAGATATTTTAATTAGAAATACTTAAGCCGCGTGATATTTAACTGCTATATTTGTTGAAGAGAAGCATGCATCATTTAATAAGACATAAGGCAGGTACATCACTTTGCATGATGTGGTACCAGAGTGGGACCAAATCACCTCCAGTGTGAGCTATCACTATCAGATCATATTAGCCCCACTGAAAAATTGTGTCAAGGTTACAAAATATAGAGGAAACTCCGTAAGAGCAGCAGTCCACTAAAACAACTTTTTCATTGAAATAATAAGTCACCCAGATTCTTGTTCCTGAGAATAATATTTCTTCATAAAGGGCCACATTTAACAACTTAGCTATTTAAAGGCCATATTTACATGACTGTCACATTACATTGGCCTCTTTCCTGCACATTCTTCTTGACTTACTTTAAGGACCAGCACTAAAATAGCTGAGGAAAGCAAATGTCAACTATGTCCTGAAATTTATATGTGTGAGAGAATTGGAATAAGTAGAAATGTAATATATTGTTTACTGTACCAAGTGCCCTCTGTTCTCTAAAGGTCAAAAGCATTGTAACCTTGGAGTTACAGTTTCTGATTGTTCCCAGGGTTAAATACATTATCAAAATTAATGGTTCAAACTCTTCAACCTCCAGATATATGAGTATTCATGCCTCCATCTGCTGAACTGTTCAACTAAAAATAGCATTCTTTGGCCTTCCCTCTACTAATATTGCGCCCCTGAGGCAGGCTATGCAATGCTTCAGCAGTACACTAGATCTGCACCCAGCAGTTAAAAAAAAGGTCATTTAATTTCTCTGCAATTGAAGAGAGTATTCACGAATGGAATGAGATGGGAGGGCAGAAAAGAAATAGACAAATATGTGTTTAGTTAATTTTACTTTTTTGAAACCAGATTATAAAAACTTCAGGTTTCAGGAACACAGCTGCAACTATAGTTAAGACTTGCCAAGGTTCATTAGTGTTATAAGCGATAAATTTTGAAGGACAAATTACACAAATAGTTTGGGGAAAGAGTTATGAAGGAAAGCTTTTTTGTTTTGCTTTTTTTTTTCCTAGAGCTCACTTTGTTTAGGAATAACTCCAGCTAGCATCATTGTAGTGCTTCTATTTCTATCAACAGTTTATCAGTCGCGGTTGAGAGAGTTGCGACATTTCCTTATTTTCCACACAGACAGCTTTGTGGAAATATGTAAAAATGAGGGCAGATTTTTTTCAAACAATAAAGAGCATATGGTAACATTCCTTGTTTGAAACTAAGGATGCATAGGTGCCACCTCTGCCACCACTGTGACTTCCCAGTAACTGCGTTACTGCTGCCAGCAACATGAAATCTGGGAAAACCTATTTCATCATCAAGCTCACTCATTTAGCAAGGTCGCTGGCCATGCATATCTAGAATCAGTTAATATCAGTGCAAACATCTGACAACTCAGGAAAAGATTCAGGGAAAAGGGAAAGGGGAGAAACTCCACAGAAGGTGTATATAAAGAGAAGCAAAAGGAAAATTACTGACAGGTTTTACAGCTCACACTGATTAATTAAAGCAATATGCTTTTGTTAGACACATGCATCAGGACGGTTTCATACATCACTATGTAGCCATACAGGCTACAGGTATATTTGGTATTATATCTGTAAACTGTTTAGCAGAAGGTTGATTTGACCAGATTCACTCACAGTGGTTTGAAGCTGGAGGGGCAAACAGAAATGGCTTGTTTTTTTCTGATTAGACTAAACTTAGAGAACTGTTCCCTCATCAGCAAGATTCAACCTCATACTAAGAGTCCTAACAAGGTTTGGTCCTACCAGGCATATTATTTAAATCTTTGGCTGAGTTTTGAGAAAACTGGTGAGATGGGGCTGAATCATTAGTGGGAAGTGTGGAACACAGTTTTAAGTCTTTTTGTCAACAACACCATCAATGACACCTTCATGAGATCAGTATACAGATCAAAATAAGCTACCTGATACCCACCCAAAGCAGAGCAAGACGCCAATTCAGGAACAGGGAGTGGCATAAATATGTGGGAGTTACCATTTTATTTCAGGACACTCAAGGCTACAACTGACTATTAATGCTATTTACCATAAGCTGATTACCGTAATGTAAAATCTAAAGAACAGATGAGTCAAACAGGTCTGTTGCTGAAGAACTTTTTTTTCCTTCTATCCTTTTTTTAATGCAGCATCTATGAGAGTGAAAGTAGTTACTTGAGAGTATAGAATTCAGAGAAAGCACATTTTAATAACAATGTGCTAAATAGCTTGAATAAGATAGGCAAATCATTAATTACAACTTGTCCACTGGAGAAATATCATCTGGGTAATAATTGCTATTGTACCTGATGTATGTACCTGGGCATAAATAGTTCTCTATGTTGTTAGATTCAGAGCTTGCACAGAGGTTGCCCAAACGCATAGGAGAATGAGAACACAAATTTGCTGCTAGTGCCCACCTGGAGCATGATCATCCCAAAAAAAAAAAACATAAGTGGAAATAAAAGGAGGGATTACAAGCTTGAAGCCGACAGAATTTCCACTGCAGCTGGATAGAGATTACAGAACATAATTTTGGAACTAATAATAATGCCCTGGTAAACTTGAAATGTTAGAGCAACTGCAGAGCTCTTTTATTTGACACAGCTTTCCCTCCAAACATGTATATTAGACATACATTCACATGTAGAAACAAAACCAAACCTGCAAATGAATTAGCTATTTCTCTCACTGGCTGAAAGGAACAGAGATTAGTTTTGTGATCAGTATTTTTAAGCACTTGGGAAATACTCAGATACCATGGCCACAGCATTCATGTAAATAAATAAGTGGGTGGGGTGCATAGAAGAAAGGAAGCAGAACAGAGAAAGAAGGGGGAAGGGAAGCAAAGATGGAAAAATGAGCTGAAATGCTACACCCCAACAGTCTTCATGACGCATCAGGTATAACAACAAATTCCCTCCAACAAACACACCCAAATAAGTACTCATTTAGGGAACGTTTAGAGAATTGACACAAAGAGATTAATAGCTGGAGTAAATAAAATTTAGTTCTGCCAATTTGACAATCTGATGAACAGGTATCAGCTAAAGGATAAGTGCTCTATTACCTAAATTCTTATACCCATGAAACATTACAGGTTTTGAAATTCCGTAGAGGTGAAATCAAAAGAAATACAAAGGGTGGGGGGAAACAAACAAACAAACAAAATAAGTCTTTTTACCAGAAATATATCAAAATAGAAATTCAGGCCCCTCATGCCTGAGTGTTTCCAAATTTACTAGCACCACCTTCTTTGCTCATTGTTTTATCTCTAATTGTTCTCATCATGTTTAACACCCCAGTCTCTCATTTCTGCAACTTAATGAAATTGCACTATTGCTGTAGGTTGAGATCAAGTCTGAGGTGCAAATATGTGGGTCAAGTTACAAATGGATCCTGTAAAAGGAATCAGGAATGTCTGTAGTTTAGATCCTGTTTCTTTGACAGTTGAACAGTTTTCATCCTTTCCTGCCTTACAGTCTTGTGTAGGCACACTATTTGTTTTAGTGCATTTCAAAGCAGCAAAAATAGTCTCTCTATTCACAAAGATGATTTCTGCAGTATTTTCTCAACTAAAGCTAATGAGACTTTCACTTCAATAAGTAGTCAAATACAGACATTCAAAGGATACCTGGCTTCCTATTTTTCCTTTTGAGACACTTCCCGCTGGTTTGAAGCCTGTCCAAGGTACAGTCTTAATATCACATTATCATGACCCAAAGCATTTTTTGGAGATCTTTGCCTGCAGAGTCAGGGTGTTCTCTTTTCAAATTTTGATTGTATGTTAGGTCAGACCTAAGCTCAAGGCAGCTTTTTTGCCAGCTCGGGACCATCAATAAACAGTGAATTCTGGTCCTGTTCTCACTAATCCTAAACTAATTTGGCAAGAATATCAGCATAGGCTAAAGACAAGAGGATTTTTTATTTGCTTTGATCCCTCTGGAAAATGATATAATTGCAGAAAGGTAAGCAAAGTAGATATTTGGATATTAACATGGCAATACTTTGTTACTCTAGGCACAATTTATTCCTACTTCACTTCTGAACCTGACTCTAACCTAACTCAAATAGGGGTTTCAAAGGTTTACTTGCAAATAGTTACATGCATCTTTAATGGCCTTTCCTCTCATGTTCACTGTCACTTTCTTTCCACACATTTTAACTCTGAAAGCTTTTGACTGTTTCTTCATTATTTATGACATTGTTGTGTCTTTTCTTGTGAAATTAAAAACTTCTTGCCACAAGAAGCTAGCTAATAATATGGCACATAAATCTTTCTTTCACAACATTTCATTCTATTTGTGCCAAAATTAAATAAATGGACAAACTAAGGCTCCTAACCATGCTTGGCATCTGACCAGCTTAATGCACAGAAAGGTTGATATTACCTAACTACAGAAGCTAAAAGAGTTTGCAATTTATTGTATTGTCAGCACCACACTGACAAAAAAAAAAAAACAAAAAACAAAAAAAAACCACAAAAAACAGCGAAAACAAAAGAAAAAACCAATAGCACACTAACACACTTTTGTTTGGATACACTGACTGCTCCTATTAAATGTAGTGCAATGCAGCTACAGGGGAGAGACCACATGAAAACAAAGTACAAAAAGATCTTTGCACTTATCTCCCATCAACTGGTCATATAAATTAAAAAAAATACCATTAACTGCCAATATAAAACACACAGAACAATGTCTTTCACTCACAGTATCAAGGTTGGCCACACGTTGCTGTATTTGCTGTACTGTAAGTACATAAGGTGTTAATCCTCCTGGGCTGTGCTCAAAAATTATTTAACATTCAGACTATTATTTAGCATACAGCTGGTTAGCAGTTTTCCCCTAAAATGTTGGCTTCGATCCCACATTTTTTTGTTCTGGCACATACCTGGAGCTGTAAAGGGCTGAGTCCAGAAGCAGCAGCAGCTGCCATTGTTGATGGAATGAACTGCACAGGGTAGTTATCACCTGTCGGGAGAACAATGCGTGCAGGTTCAGACAATGAGCAGAAAATAGCAGCAGACAAGTGCAAACAAGGACCTAGGATTGCCTGTGCTCCACAACACTCCTCTAAGCCTAAACATCTGCAACAACAAAAGGCTTCGCTGGGCACGGACTTGCCATGCTCCCTTGGAACTTTTTTTGTTAGCAGATAGCTGGTAGGCAAACTGGCAAAACATAAATACCACACTCGTGATTTTCATTTTCAAAAGCAAATGTTCAAATCAAGCACATAAGCCTGGGCATAAAATGGTCCTTAAGGCCACAGACACAAAGATAAGATACTCCAGGAAACTCCAGTGGCTCCAGGAGGAAAAAAAATATTTTCACCACGTTTCTTAAAACAAAAGAAATTTGTTATCACCCAAAAATTTCAGTCCAGTTTAATGCCCGGTGATTTCTTTTCAGTGTCGAGCGGCTCCCAGGAAAGCCACCTATTTGGCTCAATGCAGGTTGAGGTTTCTTGTTTTGCTTTGGGGTTCTCTGTCTTAAGGCAACTTCTTTAAGGTAGTCATAGAGAAAAAAAAAATAAATCACCTTTAAAAATAGCTTGAAATACAATTTTGACTTTCTCGTAGATCTGGGGACTTACTGAAGTTGATAGATTAGACAGATGATCAGTTACATGAAGATTAGGGTACTGAAGTTTGTATGTTCTGTTCACTAGAAACTGAAAATGTGTGTCATCTGCATTGAAGGGACAACAAATACTGCAGAAAATAAGAGATACTATTGTTCCAAATTAAGCATTGCAACATTATATCTTACAGCATCTATGAGTGTTGCCACCTATATGCATCACTTAGTGCCTTTGGGACTCTTAGTCAATGTAAGGAGTGAAGGAAGGCTGAAATAACTTAGCAGTGTAATCTTAAATAAAATAAAATTTTTAAAAAAATATGGATAAGCTACACAGAAATATGATTTAATGGCATATCACTTTGGCTTGAGCTACTTATTTAAAGTCAGTGTCATGTATGATCTGTTGGCTACATTTTTACAGGCTGCGCCTCTGTAGATTTTTGAAATTTACAATAATCAGTCTATTTTACACAAACCCTTCCATTCTGAAAGCAGAATGTAGCAATGAGTTAAAAATACAGAAATCCAATGTAATATAATCAGGACATTCCAAGAACAAGATTTTCTTTTTTTTTTATGTCAACTCCCTCAAATAAATAACAATAGCTGAAATCTTTGTAGTCACTGAATTCCTCCCAACTCTCCTTTTTTATGACCTGAAGTTCTGCTGTATTCAGCTCAGTTAAAATGTTCAGTTTTTTCACTTTTTTAATAAATTGTACATGTCTAATCCACAAGGTCTCTTTGCATCATATCCATAATACCTCATCAGGCCATTGAGCACAGTATGTGCTTGTACACAGTCCAGTAACAATTGGATTCTGATTGCGTATGGAGCTCTGCTACAATGCATTCACTAACACTATATTGTACTGGTGTCCTATGGAGTAATGTTCAAAATATCTTCTCTTTTTTTCCCCATTCTATGATTTTAGTTTGCAATGATGTTGGGTTTTTGGTCTTAAAAAAAACAAACAAAAAAAAAAAAACAAAACCACCAACCAACCAACAAACAAACAAACAAAAACAAAAAACCAACAAACAAAAGCAACAAAAAGCCCTAGATGATTTTATAAAAGTGCTAAAGCTGTTTCTTTATGGTTAAATATTTCCACTCATCTCTTTGATATTTATATTAAATTATCTGAATAAATAAGATCCTAATCTAAGTTAAATAATGTTTCTTTGAGAAATATCTTACAAGGTTTTTTTAAAAAAAATCACAAAGATGTTGAATTAATGATGCTTTAAATGGGGGGGAAAATAACCATCCGACTTATCAGCATGGACTGCCTTGCAGAACATTTCGGAGGCATTCTTTCCTTAAATATCATGAATTATTCATTCCTGTTCCACACAGCAATCTCTTCTTTCTCCCTCCCCCTCCGCATACACTTTTTAAGTTCAATACCAGTTGCTTTATTTGTACTAAAACATTTTCCATGTCAAACATATTTTAAAAAAATCAAACTCTGAAAGAATTCCCTGCGGCACTCCTTTTTCACAGCTGTCATGCTCCTATGGTTTGAAATAGCCAGATATTTTATACCCACATGCGCACACAAGCACACACACAGAGTTTTTGGCTTCACAGTTAATTTAATAGTATCTCCACCACACCCTGTAGTGTTCTCTTGCTCACCTGCTGGCTACAGTCCTTCCTTTTGTTACAGGAAAAATAATGTTATAGTTATGCCATTTATTTGTTATTAAAACCCAATACAGTCCCTTTCCCCCCTTATTTTAATGTGTTAAATTATGGTTAAGTCCTGGTATGTTAGGAGCATCTTTGTGTTGAGAAGTAAAATTAATACTTGTTCAGCTCTGGAGTACTTTGCTGACACCAAGCAGTAAAAGCAGAGCAAAGGTTCTTTCTCCCTTGAGCAAACAGAACATGCAAGGAATGCTCTGGTTTTAATTTTTAATTACAGAGGTACATATTTCCCCCTCTTCTTTTCTCCGTGCAAGAATGGATGAAGAAGATTCTTCATAGCTGGCAAGAAATCAGTCAATGAATTGCAGCCTTTTTTTTTAAATTTGTTTCCCAATTTGAAATGTTTGCGTGAGGATCCATTCTTTCAAATTTGTACAAAAGGCAGCAGAACATGTTCAGACAGGTCTGCCTTAGGTACTGGGGTGTGCTGGTCTTTGATAACCAGGAGTGAGAAGAATGCTGGAAGAAGAAAAACTGTCATGTTTTGCAAATTGATCTTTTCAATCTCCTCCTTGTGCTGATTGTCTATTTACATTTGGCTGCTGTTGTTTATATATAAATTGGTGTTTACAAGCCATGGAAAAGTATGCCAGACTTCTGTTTTGTTTGTCAGGTTGAGCAACATTTCCAAATGAATAAAAGCAGTGAGCAATTGTGCTGTGCTGTTCTACATAGAAATAATGTAAATGTTTCTTTTTGTCTTGGGTGAAGAGATGAAGCTTAGCGGACTTTATTTATAGGACGTATAGACTTACCTTCCAGATCAAGGCTTTGTGAGCTGTGTGGAAAGAAGGATGTCTGGCTTTTGTGAGACCCAGGGTAGGGGGAAGGTGTTGCTTTATTACCCGTCTTTCCTAAAACACAATTGTAAGACATAAGCTGACTCTCCTCATCTGAGTTACAAAGCTTCTGGTTTGACAATGTTTTCCCCATTTTGGGACTGTGACTTAAAATCTGTCACTTCACACGCGGAACTCAAACTGCCACTTGCACACTCTCCATGTGTGCTCACAAAATGAGAGGAAACTGAGTTGGAAGAGCTGTAAGAGATCACCAGTTCCAGGGTCCTACCCTGGAACAGACCAAGGAATGCGTACCTCTCCTCAGGATGCTCTCAGGATACAGCAAGGATACAGATGCCCATTCCCACAGTATATCCACACAGGGTGTGTATTTTGCTTGTACAGATACATCAGGACTGAGTAATATGTTAATAGAGGTAATTGGCTAAGGGAATGCTATGGAGCACCTCCCCTGTCTGATGGTATTACTTCAGTTATGCCTTTTGTTCTGAGTAGGGTTTGAAACAACTCTGCTTTATCACTTTTCTCATGTCACAGCAAAATCAGTTTCCCCCACAATTGTCTGTCTGTGGGTAATGTTTGCAAAATTAAGGAATTTACAAATTTCCATGCAAAATCCGCCCCCCCCCCCGACAGTATACAGCTGTCTACTACCACTTCCAGCTTTTACCTCTACTATTTAGGAGTAAGGCACATGGGGATTGCTACAAATCCTGAGGTTACAAATTTCTTGTTCCAACCAGTAAAACCCGAGAGGGAATGCATGACAGGCTTTAACTCAGTCCCGGGGAATTTCCATTAGAAACAAGACTCATGTAGTACCTCTCCTATGCAAAGACACATGGCCAACTTAGTATACAGTTGATTTGGTGTGCACTTTCTGTTCTCACCTGCCAAGAGGAACAGTGGCCTACTGAAAATAGAATACTGAGCTATGTAAAATCTAAACCTCTTTACAGCTTTAGGAAAACCTTCTGAAAGGCCTGTTCCAAATGGAAACTACAATGCTGGATATCAGTGAAATCCACAACATCTAAGATGGTGTTAGTTATGGGGATTAGCTACCATTATCAAAGAGTTTAATTAGTTTGATGACAAATATCTCAGAGTATTGGAATGTACTGAGGTCCAGTCCAATGACAATAAGCCTGACAGTTATGTTTGTGTTTGTGCTTTGCCTAATATTACTTTCATAGATTTCAAAGGACTGATATGCCCCAGTGCAAGTAGAAACAGAACCAGGCCAAAATGTTGGCCTGTTTCTCACAATTTTTGCTACCAGGGTAGGAAGAGAGTCTCCATTTTCATATTGTATTGCAGCATAGCAAAATCTCTTGTAAATTTTTTTTTGTCTATAAAGCCTAATGACCTGGGTATGCAGACAGGGGTTGTCTCTTAGTGTTCTAATCATGGTCTTTATATAGTTTCTGGATGAAATATGAAAAAGTGCTTTGAAAATAGACTGCAACTTATCACTCAGCAAACCTTTTTAAATAGAGTTTTACTCTACTCAGTATCTCTATTTTCAAAAGTCTTTTTCAGAGATGCTTTCCAGATGTGGCAAAGAAATTATATAACACAAAATATTTGCATAAGATTATCAAGCAAAAGTGATCATACATCTTCAAGTCACACAGACTGCCATTATGCCAGCATAGAGACCAGCCCTCCCACTCTCTGCTTTGGGCAAACCATAGCTGTGTTTGAGCTTTGGTCAGTGTGTGGTCTGGCTCCTGCCTAGCATTGCTTTATCACTTTACTCCATCATCATCCAACTTCCCTATTCCCTCCTAGCCACAAAACTTGATGGAAGTAATACTTTAGTCACTGTAGGATAGAGGAGGGAACTGTCTTCCTCCTTATTGCACTCACTGTCTTCTCCTCTTGACCCAGAGCACTAATGGCAACACATTAATCTCACACAAGGATACTCCAGCCCACTGAATTTTTCTGGATGCATGTGGCTGTTTAAATGAAGGGAAATCTGCACTGGGAAACGAGGTATAATGGTACCCATGTTGCCTACCAGTTCCAAGCAGTAGGTAGTGGTCACAGTCAGAAAGGCAGTGCAGTTGCTTTGCTGCACACAGAATGCAAAATAATTCTATTAACTGCATAGCATCTCTGGGCAAGTATTAGCTTCCTAACAGCTGCCACTCTCAGCTTCCCACCGGAATAAGTGGCAACCCCCACAACCAGGTACTCTACAAGGCTCGTCAAATGCCTGCAGGTCAATAGTCACAACAGTCATTTGAGATGCACAGCGCCCTAAAGTTTTAATTAATCCGGTATACAGTATAAATACTGAAATATGTATAAAAAATTAATTAGGTGGTCTATGCAGCTCTGATTTCTCAATTAGTACTTACCATGCCGGAAAATTATATTACATGACTTTGAGATACATAAGGAAGCATGGGACTTTGGGGATTTTTTTTTTCTAATGTAATTATTACTTGTCATCAGCACTTGCTAACTTTGGCCTGTTTCACCTCCTAGAGCTCCAAAATATGGGGGGGAGGGGAGGGTTAAAGTCATCTAAGTGTTATAGATTCTGCCAGACAGTAGAAAACTCTCTCCTGTCAGCTTTATCGTAACTGTACATAAGCAAGTCCTTCAGTTTTCTGTTCATAATGATCTTCTGAGCTCAGAAGTTCATGAGCAACCAAGGTATGTAACTGGAAGGGCTACAGAACATAAAAAATTCTCCTCTCTTCTATGGGCCCTTACACTGAGGGAATGAACTAGTATATTTTGTTAAATAATATAATTTTATTTCTTCTAGAAGAAGAGTTTGTGTGCAGATTTGCAACAGTACTTGGTAACTACCATCTTGGCATTGAACTAGTCATGAAATTGGTTCCTACTTAGCCCATCAAGACATTTCTGCATGGACATGTACACATAATCATACCCTTGCTTGTACACTGAGGCAGGACTCACCTTGACTGTCCTGTCACACCAACATTGATATGCCACTTCCACTTCGGAGCTGGCTTATATCTAGCCATTTTGCAGGCAAAGCAAATTAAGTGACTGTGCACGCAATATTTGACATTCCCTAAATGACATAGTCAGTTTCAAAAGTATTTAGTTCCCACTGTTCCTATTATTGAAATGCCTCTCACTGCATTTTCTGAATGTTGAAGAAAACAGGCAGGGTCAAACTCAGTCTTTCCTACATCAAACTGCAGTAAAATGAAACAGAACCTAAACAGAAAGCCTAAAAGAAAATGGTGAGTGTCTGAAGGGTTAATCCATCTCCTATCTTCCCTCAGAGGTATGAGTGAGTTTAAACTGACAGTTCTAGAGGTGAAAGTTTCATTTCTCACAAAAGTAGGAGAGTACAGGTAGTAGCAGTCAAGTTCATAAATATTCCTCAGAAATGACTTTGAAGAACCCTCTCTATGAAAGAGTATAGCTTAATCTCCAGTTTCATTAATTCCTTAAATACTGTGCCGAGAGTGCCAAAAATAGGAATTAATCAATACCAAGTGTAGTTACAGCATTTTTTTTAATCATGATGTCTCGCTGACAGAAGCTACTGACCTGCCCAGCTACCTTTGTCACACATGCGGTAGAATTTAATAAATATATTAAAGATATAGATGTTCTAATTTCTTTAAAACCACTGAAGATAATCAGATAATTGTAACTTCTGGTCTTTACTAGCATTATCTGGATATAAACCAATAATATACCAGCAAATAGCTTAGCTGTGTTCCAAGATATCTAGGCCTTGGTTTCTTCCTTTACTTCATTCTTCTCACATTTGTTATACATCTCTCTTTCTGCATTCGGGCAAGTAAAAAAAATGCCCTAAAGCTGTATCACCTCCTATTAGATGGTCAATAGGATCAAGTTAAAACAGTATAAGCTTGATGTGCTAGGATAGATACTATGAGGAACACTTTAGAATAAGTGCAGAAATTTGGTCACCTGCAGGAAAACATGCTAGTACTCCTAAGTCATTATTGTACCAAGAAGCCTACAGAATCAAAATTAACAGAACATGATTTAACATAACACCTTTCAGTCACAACCAACAACTAAGTCATTAATAATCACTATATAGGAAACATCTCAGATTAAAATAAATAAATAAAAAAAAAAACAAGGAAAGCATGTGCTTTCTCTTGTCTGTGAGAAGAAAAATACTGGCCAGGTTGTTGTAGGCAATTTCCACAACTGGCAAAACTATTTTGTCTTTGGAGACAAAAGATTCTTTGCTTTGGTCCCCAACTGCTGTGAGGTAGTGACATGTGTGAACAGTCATCATCCTGTGCCATCTAGAGCTCTCTGCCTCTCAGAACTCTAGTAACTGGTTCCTGCATACAGTGCAGCAGTTTGTCATGTTGGAAAAGAACTTTGGGATTTCTAAATGTGAAAATAAGATAATAACTGGACAAAGATTCTGGTGTGTTTAGAGAGGAATGTCTGTAGACTAAAGAGATAGAAAGAAGTGGAACAAACGGAAATACTTGCTGAAATCCTGCTTGGCTTCACTTCATCTAGTATTAAGTAAACTTGCTAGAAAAGATTTTAGGTTCAACCTGGCTTTTAATTAGTATGCTGTTTACAACGCCTATTATGAGGCTTTACTTTGGATTTGACCCTGTTCCTGCTGCAGTCAACAGCAAAAGCACCACTAACATCAGTGGGAACAGGATCAATGCTTTAATTTGTACATTTCATATTTAATGAATAAAAAAGAAACTGGTCTTTATGTTTTGTAGTTATTAGTTATCAGGTTAATATGCTAAAGGCAGCTTGGCAGGGAATACTATTAATGAGCAAAATAAGGTTGCGGCTTCTGGACTGAGGTCACTTACAAAGAATGTACAAATGAAAATAAGGTTGACTTTTATTTACTTAACTATCTTCCTACATTGAATTCCTTTGGCA
Organism: Xenops minutus; assembly: GCA_035221455.1. Classification (NCBI taxonomy): domain Eukaryota; kingdom Metazoa; phylum Chordata; class Aves; order Passeriformes; family Furnariidae; genus Xenops; species Xenops minutus. Next base: position 12,548,126 of record JAWWEE010000158.1, read on the forward strand.
AAGTGTCTTTAAACATTTAAAGCCCTGTTTACAAGGAGGCTCTGAAAGTAGCTTCAAACCATTATATCCCTAATTGAATTCCCCAGGAGTCCTGTAAACTTGGAGGAAAAAAGAAAGAAATCATAACATTTGCTAAATCATCTCAAAACATATTTCACTGCAAGGTTATATGACCTGTTATGAGTCTGAATGATGACTGTAACTGAACTACTGAAACCTTTTATTAACTAGATTTAAATCAAACAAAGGGGTAAGAATTTTGTCACAAAAGACAAATATACCGATGATAACAGGATTAATTAAAGATAACGTAGCTTTTGTGTAATGACACAGGGCAGACCAGATGCAAATTCCTAGACAAGTAGGCCAATATATTCAAAGCAAATTATATTGTGGGAAATAAAGGTAAAAAAACCATGATGTTCTATAACCAATAATCCATCTACCTTCTTCAATCCAGAAGGTTTTTTTTTCAAGTGGAGTTGCAAAAGCTCCACAAAATTTCCAACCAGCTATCCCTGCTGTGTATCAACCATATGAGACAGATCACACAAGAAGCTACAGTTAATGTCTTAAAACGTGCAATAGCTTCACATCCCTATCAGCTTACCTGGTTTGTAAGTTATTCCTGGGGGGAAGAGAAATCCCTGCTGGGCTGCAGCAGCCGCTGCCAGCGTCCGCTGGTCGTGTGGAAAAATTGGGATCATGAGCGGAGGCATGTGACCCTGAACCTGCTAAACAGAAGAGAGCCTCTGATCAGAAATAGCACAAATTTGTCTTGACAGGTATTTCTCCAGTACTGATAGTGTTCTTGTGTTCACACAGTCCCACAGAACCTTTGCCTTAATGCAATCCCTGCCAACTTCACATTATCACATCAAAGCCCTCACTAACATTGTTTTCCCTCAGTGTCAAAGGTGTAACAGTCTCAGTGAACTTCACGTTTTTCTACTTCTTTCTGGTTCTCTATTATTATTTTTTTTTTCTAAATTAATATTCCCTGTCCTGGCACAAGGCAAAAAGGTACAAAACATACCATAGTGTTTTTTTAAAAAAACAGTGGTACATATTTCTATTACTTTTTTACAAGTTTTCTCATCTTTGCTCACAGACAGCACAGTGACATGCATTTAGAAGTAACCTAAGACTGCAGTATCTACTTTGATGTTCAAATTTTAGTAACCTCAGGGTAATTTTAATTCTGAGATCTTACAACATTGTATGATCTCAGAATTATATTTTTCACATGCATACCAACAACTCAGGTATGTTATTTCAAAATTTCTCCACAGTACTAAACAGTTTTCTAGTCAACATTCCAACTCCTAAGGTTTAAGTCTCCACCATCTTAGTTCCCAAATAAACTAACGTCCTCTGCCACACACAACTCACTGTAACACATAAATTGCTTGTCTATCTGAGCAGTTTTATAGCTTTATGCACGATCATGTAGGTTGGTAAGCTGTTGTGGTTATGGTAAGGTTATGGAGATGTATTCAGAGACCATTTCAGAAAAAACCCTACCATATCAAATTTGATCTGACCTTAATAAATGTATCAAAAAACACAAACAAGCAAGAGGAAATTCTTCACCTTATACCAGCATTTTTGTTCAACATACAGAAAATGAGAGATGTGATAGAATCATGTCTGTTAAATCCATGTGTTAATTTCCTAGTTCCTTAATTTATGCTACCTGTGTTTCAGAGACAGTGGCTAGGATCACAAAGAGTTTGTGTTCATCATTCCTTAACCCCAGAAGCACCCAAGAGTTTGACTATGATTTTTATGATTAGTAGTTAAGCAAACATATAATGGTTTATATATCAAAAGCTAGTAAATGTAGGAAGAAATTTGGGGTTTAGGCAGAAAAAAAGTATTTGCCCTCATCCCACCATAAATCGGTGGTATTAAATACTATTAAAAAGTTAAAGTACACTTCAAGCAATTTTTTTTTCATTTAATTCCTAAAAAACTTTTTTGGTCAAATCCCATATGTTGACCTATGACATTGTTTAAATAGTGCCAAATTTTCTTGTCATATCTCCATTACTTTCACAGCCATTGATGCAGTGCAGAAATGCTACTGTGTGTGTCTATGAGGGTTAATTTACCAACAACTCTTCTCTTGGGAAAGGCCTAAGATGTAGGTTAATAAAGGTCAAGCAAAAAATAAACACTTTACAGTATTTTTTGAATCCATTCCTCAGGAAAATCAACTTATAATAAAAAGGTCTTTGTGCAATTACTGCTATGGCACTGGGGCGTGAAAGAAACTAGCTTTGCGCAGCTATTTCTCTCATTTTAGCTGAGGTAAGCCTAGCTGTATGTTTTAGGTTATGAGCTAAACTTGGTCAGATTGGAGTTGATCCCCATGTGCCCAGAACAGGCATTTACCTCTGATAAAATGGTGCTGCTTTTGCTATGTGGTGTTCCTACACACTGGCTCTACAGTTCAGCAAATCAAAAACACAGGCTTTGTCTGATAGATGCAACTCCATTGGAAGAAATTCAATACAATACAACTTACAGTCATTTTCAGTAGTTCCTAAGTAACATCCGATCAGATGGAGCTAAAATCCTAAGAAATATCCCTCACACCTAAAGCATTTCTATGGGGTTGCAAGGTACAACACACCAACACAATCTCATAAGATGCAAGAGATCACCTATGGTCTGAGTGATGGTGCTACATACCCATAGCAACCATTGTGTATAAAAATAAATCAAAGCATATAATAACCAAATCCTACAGTGGTTATTCCCCAATGCAATCCTGTAGATTTGGATCTACTCAGCTGTATGCAAACAGATTTTGTTTAAACTCTCAAATAAAAGCAATTCTGTAAATGTAGAGAATTATTATTTCATGTTCTGCCTATCTGCTACTCTTATTACTCTGAATTCAGAATCAGGGGTTTAGTCTTTATAAATCAACATAACTCTGACTAAAGGTTACATTTAGGCTATAAGTTTGAGTTTACATTTAAGACAGTTATACAGATTGGAAAAAGCCTATACTGAATGGCAACCTTTCCCTCTCCATGCCCCTCCTCTCTGGCACATATTCCTATATAAATGCTGGTTTCACCCAGAATTATTGTATACATAGGTGTCCATTTTCAAAATAGGTCAACTGAAAAGCACAAATCAGCATTAAAAATGAAGAGAATGTAAAAATACTACCAATCAAAGAGTTATTAAATATGTAAAATGAATGCAAAAAAATCCAGTAAACTCCTTAATTTTTGACAATTTATTTTCCTGACAGTTTTACTATTATTATTATTATGATAATTTTGATTTTACTGAGGGGGGAGAAATTGGCAGGCGGGGGTGATTGGTGTGCTTCATAAAATCGGCTACATGCCCAGAAATTTTAAATGCTGAGATGTTGTTCTTCAGGTCTTTCTGAAAACCAAGACGGTAGCAGATGCCTAAGAAACACTCTGACTCTGTCTCTTCCCATTCGTAAAAATAAAGTATTGTTGGATTGGCACTTTCCCCTTTTGTCTCCTCTGTGCTGTCGTTGATGATGCCATTTTTTGCCATCTGCCCCAGAGCTTCATTAATGATACATGAATGGACTAACTGGGCTGCTATCTTGTGAGGAACAGGTGCTATTGTTTGTCCCCAAAGACTTGCACTAAAGATCTCACTCAGAATACTTGAGAAAGAGCATCTGCAGCAGTCAGTCAGAGAGTAACTTGGCAGAGCCCATACTACGGGCTAATATGCAAACAGAGTCACTCAGGGGGACTCATTTTCTCTTTCATGAAGTTTTTTTGGGTTAGGCTTTGTTTTTGTTGGTGGGTTTGGGTTTTTATTTTGATCTGTAGTAAAAGTTTGGGTTTGAACAATTCTGCCAGTCTATATTTTTAACTAATCTGTACAAACCCCAGATGAAAACTGAATATATTCTTTCCAAAATTCAGTTCTGCTACCTTGAATAAATTAATCACTTATATAAAGCTACCTCAAAAAATTAGTCTTTGCTTCTATACAACAAGCTCAGGTTTAAGTGAGTTAAACAAAAAAATCTGCCAAGATTAGGAAACTCAAAAGGTAGTGTACCATTCCTTTTATATCCCATCACAACTCTGACGGCCCTTGGGAACTGATTACAGCACTTCCTTGCCTGAGATCTAAGTCAGGAAGCAACTTTAGAGCAAATCAGCCCTGATTAGTTCAAGAAACAACTTCCAATTTGATTCTCCCTGAAATAATAAAAACTGGTGGCCTGTTTGATAAATTGGGCAAATCTGCAGTGCTTTGTCCCACAGTCATGTGAATGTTAATCTCAGAAGTTGGCTGAACAATCGTCCTTGTTAAAAAGTCATTGATGGTTACAGTTGTGTGTGGAAAATGTAAGCCAAATTATATGCTATACAAAAATAATGCTTTGAATTAAAATGATCTGCCTCTTTTGGAAAAGAAGCACAGCACATTTAGTGAGACTGAGGAAGAGTTCTGTCTTTAAAAAACAAAGCTGCCTCTAAACAACTAAAAATGCAACTTTAAAGTAAAGGCATTCAGAGAAAAGGGTGGCAGCACTGCAAGCAAAAATGCAGCTTGCACATTTCTCCTTAGCTGTGAGGATCACAGAAGTAATCCCACCCTACAGTGGCAGATGAATTCATCTTCCTTAGAAGATCAGACTTTGCAAGTTGCCTCTCCGCACAGTTTACTCAAGGACAGAATTCAGTGCCACTTTTTTTTGGAGATAGTAAGCAATCTTTATAATATTTAATCGCTTTTTTAAAGATGTTTTCTTTTTTATTACATCCACCATTAGTTTAAAACAATGTGATAAGCTAAATATGATCTAATGCCCTAGAATAATCCAACACTGCTCTTTAAAACTAATCTGAATTTACTGCATTGATTTTTTTTTTGTTCAGCATAGGATGAACAGAACCTTTTGCCATTGTGATGTTGCAATCTCTGTGAGAACCTAAGTCACTCACGGGGAGATTTCAACTTTTTGTAGTTTAAATCTGAATGTCTACCTAAGACTTTTTAAGTTCTTCAGTAATTGGTACCCAGACTACAACTTTAACCTAAGCAGTCACTGAGCCTTGAATTTCCACAGCAAAATGTGTGAAATTTTCTAACCTCTCATTTAGAAACTATAGGGGGATAGAAGACATTCCCATGTAATGGCAGTAAATCAAGTAAGAATGTGTATTTCCAAAGTGCCCAAAATATGTTGTTATATGATAGAACATAGCAGCTATAACTGATAGCTCAACAGGTGATACTTTTAGCTGATTTATTTCAATAGCACTGAAAGTGGTATCTCTGGTCTCAGAAATATTAGTACAAGCTTTTAAATACCCTGTATATTATATGCATGTGCCTCTTCTGCACTTTAAATAGTCTTTATACAATACATGACACTACTACTTGTATATGGCCATTGTTTCAATAACTACTGTTGGGCTTTGTTGTTCCTTTTAAGAGAAGAATTTTTTGATGTTTTGGTACTTTGAATTTCATTTTAAGTCATTTTTGGTGGCATTATGAGAATGAAAACATCGTGTTGTATGAAGAGGTAAAGACTTCTTTCATGAAAACTTCCATATGTGAAAGTCAGTGTGACCATATAAATGTTAAAAACAGCTACATGCTAAGATTTGTGCAGGTTTGAGCCTAAATCTCCTCCCCAAGGCTGCCAATGTTGGAATGAACTCATGCCATGACTGAGCTCTTTTATGGGCCCAAAAATGATCCATTTAGAAAACCTGCAGAACAATTGTACTGAAAAAAAATAAATTTGAAAAGTGTTTTTGGTTACAGTTCAAAGTGTGCCTGTTTTATCTGTGCTGTTCTGATGAGCGACGCAACTGCAAGGGTGGGTTAACTGGCCAGCTCAGTCATAAAGGATCTGGCTACTTTGTGTGAGAGCGTGGCTGGGCCTTTTGTTCTGGGCTCAGAAATGTAACTGAGAAACTCCCCAGGCTTTGAATTAATGGTCATCAATGCACAACATTCTCTAATGTGAAGATAATGCGAGCAAGTGGACCCAAACGCTTAAGTGAGAAATCCCCTCTAGCAAATAATCCCAGGGAAGCACCTGTGACTCTGTGTGAGGAGGAATGGCAACTGGAGAAGGATGGGCTCCAGCAGACCCAAAGTGAACACTCAGTCACTGTGTCAGAGCTAAGACACTGAATATCATGTCAGTATAGTTCCCACCCTGAAAATTATTCAGAGACTACTTTCTGCTCCTGTTAGCAATACAGAATCACTGGAGATCTATCTATATAGGGAGGTATATTATGTTCTAATTTATCTGCCATCTAATTATCTACAGTCTAATTGAAAAATATTTCCTCTCAGTGAAAGTACATGAGCCACAAAGAAAATGTCTGCCAATGAGATCCCAGGGGAAGTGTTGGCAAATAAACTGTAAAAAAGATACCATAGACTTGCAAAGTGAAAACATTTCATACTGGAAATACTATGGAAAAAAATATGTAGCCCACTACTGAAGTTGCAAAGGGATTGTAACTGCTGTTTTCTTTCTTTTCCCCTATCATTTTTTTCATGTGTCCAATGCAGCAGCATGATTTAGAGATTTAAGTCGATTGCAGTGGCCACAACATTAATGTGAAAATTGCAACCATGATCATAGAGTGAAACAGAGCATCCTTACTTTTTTTTCCTCACCACTTTGAAACTTTAAATGAAATAAACTTAAATTCCATCTACTTGGGAAACAAAGAAAGGAATAACAGAAAAATACTGCCAAGCACACTGCAAACAGAATAGCTTTAAACTCTAGATCTCATTTCATTTCTATTAGCTTCTCATTATGTTGCCCTAGCTCCTTAACTATCTGGAAATACAGAATTCAACTAAAGATGATCTCATGAAGTTAGGAGTATGATAAATGGTAATTAAATCTATTTAAATTGTCTGTATTTTAAGAAACTCTCACTAGGAGGGATGGAGAACATCTCTGCTATAGAGAAATAAATAAAACATGTTATGCAAAAGTGAATTTATAGTTCATTTGGAATTAGAGATCTACCACCTTTTCAATCCATACAAATGCATAATCTTGTCAATTAAATATTATTGTTAAGGTCTAGTAGTATGTTAAAATCACTTTAAAGTGCAACTAAGGAAAATTCATGTGTGTTTATTACTCCTTAAGGGTCTATTAGTGGGTATTTTATTCAGATTTGTGTTGTAAAATCTGCATAAACTCAGCATATTGTTATCCCCATGTGTGCATTTGTTTGGTTAAAGCATAACAGCAAATCTCTATTACTGCAACTTCTGGAAAAGTCAAGAGAACTAAAACAGTCCTAATTTTAATCAGATACAAACAGTTATCTCTACAGAAGTGAAGAGTTGACTATTATGCAAATTGTCACAGTTAGTGGTCACCAAGCCATCACAGAAGACTGAGCAAGTCAATTATTTCAGATATTTCCAAAGACTAGTGAAGATGTATGTTTCTCATTTGCACCTTGTCTTATTCATGCCAAAATAAGAAAAATATCGCAGCCTAATGATACTTGTTGATATTTTATACATGGAAGCTCCATTACTTCAGCTCAAATCTAAATATAAATTATGTTAGAAATTCCTTATTAGCTTATGTTTTTATGGTGATATCAAAATGTGCAAGATTTTTGGAATACATTGAAAATTTCTGTTGATGGAAAAATTTAGAGTAAGAGATGCTTTAAAATTTGCATTTGGCATTGATGTTTTCAAGCAGTTTCTGCCCCCACATCCTTTCAAGACAATTCTTTTTTCTAAATACTAGCCATCACTAGTTATTAATATGAAACTAATTCCCTCAATAGAAAGGCTTGCAAGATATAAAAAAAATCACCTCAGACCACAACACTGATGCTTGCTAAAGGAAGAATTGCCTTTCATTTTAAAAAGTAGCTCTAGCAGAAGTGCAAATGAAAACAAGAACATCCTTTAACGTCTCTGATCAAAAATCCTTCTGCTCTATAGAGGTAGAAAAAAGTGCAACAAAAGAACAGAACATATTTAAACAAATATGCAGTATATGTGAAATTCAGGAGGGCACCAGTGAAAACAGGAGTTACGCCATTTTCTTTGCCATGGGAAGAATGTTGTCCTGAGCAGCAAGTTGTTTTTAAAGCTTTCTATATTGTCACTGATATTCCAAGATGTGTAACTACATTATAACATAACTAAATAAGCACTTACAACTTTTACATACTTTACAATTATTAATTAATTCAAGCTCTAAGACCCATTTGGAGGGCAGAATTATATCTGCATTCACACAGGAGGACTCTCAAAGAGGCCCGGGTTTCTTTTTCAGTCGCTGAAGTGACAACACATGGTGGAATGAAACCAATTCCATTGTACTCTGGTGCTTGCAACCTTTACACCTCACTGCATGGCAGTACCAAGAGCCACCCAAGGTGGAGAGCTATGGCTAATGAGAGACATGCTCTGTTGAAAAATCAGGAGGCGGCATTTGAGCAGGTACATGCCAGCACTGCACAGTTTAGCCCTCCAACACTTGTATAATGGCAGGATACAAGGGTGGAGGAGAGGCACAGGTGCGAAAAAGAGACACCTTTCACATCTCAGTGTTATGGTTGATTTCTTCTCATATTTATAATAAAGAAGAATAAATTCACAGAGAAGTAGAGACAAGTGATGCTATTTTTCCTCAAGCATAAATGCATAATATTCAAGAGACTAGGTCAAAGGAGGTATTCACATCCAACGAGAAAATTCTTGCTCCTGTATATTTTTGAAAGATATTTAATGCAGAATAGTAACCTAGATAACTTCCAGAAATCACACGGTGTTTATGGAGTGTCTAGATGGAAACACAAAGGGCTATCAAAGGCAATTACGTGGAGAACAAGTTTAATGCAGAAAACTCCTGTGTCTAGAGATCAAAGTCAAATCAGAATACTGATTGCATGCAAAAATTAATTTGTTCCATCTCTTCCTAGGATTCCTCAGACTTTGACATCATCTGACCATCCTTACTCAGAAAAGGATCCAAGTAACTGGTGTGTTTGCACAGCATGACCAAGGTGATTGCCACCTCTAGTATACGGTAATTATTGCAAATTTGGGAGTAAGCAACAGAGTTTCTAAACTTCCAGTGACATACACACCGTGTGCTTTCTACACCTTCTCTGTCTCAAATCTATTTTATTGGCTTCTCAACTTTCTACAGCATTTTTGATTAGTCTAGCAAAACATTTTGAAAGAAAAAAACAAACCATTAAAAAGGTAAAACAAGTCAGAAAATCGGGAAACTCGTATTTAAAATTCGCTTGCGTATTTCTTATCCAACTTTTGGTGCTAAAATTCCAGCAACAACTACACTTCAAATACAAAACCACACTGCTGTGCTGCCTTTTCGGCAGTGGATCCTGATACTCGAGAAGGAACGTCAGTCTTTCCATTTTCTGGCTTTCCCCGGTTTGCCAGAACTCCGGTGTCACTTAGGGCATGCTTTCGGCTCGCGAACAGATCCATGCCGTGAATCCTGTGATCACGCTCGGGTTATCCCCGGCATGGGGCATCTCCTTGGGCTGCCCGTGGGGGTCCGTGGCACAGAGCTGTGCCGCAATGCCCGTCCTCCCCGGAGCCGCCGCGAAGGGCTGGCTCCTCTGCAGCCCCAGCACGCTGGATGGAGCTGCTGCGATCGAATGCAGGCTCGGAACTACACAGCATTACGGGGCAATAACAATGGCCCTTTGTCCAGCTGTGGCCGCTTCCCCCTCTGCAGCCAGGCCTTATCTGCTCAGGAAATGCCTGCTTTAACTGACAGGTAGGAGATTAAATCTACAGCTGCCGAAACACAATCTCCGCTCTGTTAGATAGGCTTTCATTGAAAAGCACTACAAACACATAATTTGTTTATGTTGTACCAGCAATCTTTGACAAAGCAGACTGTCTAGCTGAGACAAATGTGGTTAAACCCATTTATTGTATTATTTCTGCTACACAGAACAAGCTCTTAAAACGTAGAAACTACACAAGGCACAAAGCTCTAGCTGTCTCAAGAAATCAAGAATAGATGACTTCTTGTTACACTAGCCCCCTTTACACAGCATAGCATGTTCCCTCCTGGAAAACATCCACTGTGATTTCTTTCTTTTCTTTTTCACTCTCCCCCGCCCCCCTCTCCTTTTCTTTTTTTTTTTTTTCCTTTTTTTTTTAAAAAAAGGGGGTGGCTCAATGATGTTTATGTTTCCAGGTTTTAAAGTTTCTTTTGTTTTCTCTAGCATCAATAGCTATAAAATAACTAAGTTGTTCAAAGGATGCCTTTAGATTTAAGAAACAAGGGGATATTTTTGAGAGACTAGTTCTCAAAGAAAGAATCATTTTCCAGACACACTGTCTGGTCTTCGTGACTTAATGCATACTCAAACCGAAGTTTTGCCTGACTAATGAATGCTGGACTGACACCCCCCACCCCTTCTCTCTCTGTTTTTTAATCATCAATCACCTATTTCTCAAAACATTACTTCATTTTTGTTACACCTTCTGCCTTATTTTAACATAATATTGCTGGCTGTTTATTTCAAATGAAAGGCACAGGGAACTGATGAATTAAGTGTTTATAAATCTGAGTTTTCAGATTGAAAACAACCTTTTTCATAATGCAAAGGCTTTATAAGTAAAACATGTCCTTTAGCCCTAGTTTCTTATGGCCATACATTACTCCTAGTAAACTCTCCTACTAGAACTAAATGAGTACTATATACCGAATATGAGAAGGGTAATGTTTTGTCTCTCAGGAGGAGAGACTCAGAAACTCTTGCCCCAGTGGAGCAGAGCAGACTCCTGGTAGCAAAATGCGGCCTATACCACCATTCTCTTCTTTCTATATTTAAGACTCCATTCTCTGCAGATCCACGTATGTGCCTCCAATTAACGTTACTGGGAGTTGTGTGCACACAGATATGTTCAGCAACTGCCATATTAAAACATCCCTTCACTCTAGTGAAATTTAATAAATTATCTTTCCCAGTGTTATTTCTACAGATGCTCAATAAGGAAGATCTTGTAAACCACAGAATTGTTGCTCTAATGGTTAATCATAATTAAAAGGAAAAGAAATACTAAGAGTAGTCAACATCTTAATGTTTGTCATTCACATTACTTCTAGAACCCTTCTGCCTCTCCTGGGGCATTCTCTTACATACCCTTTTGCAACATGTTGGTTTCCATATTATTTTATTTAACCTTAATCACAGCATTCATCTCTGAATTTGAGAGGAAGCTGTAGCGGAGCTACCATACGAGCTGCCACTCAGAACATTCAGCTTGGCATAAAATTAAAAAAGTATGCAATAAACTGACTGAATCCATAGGGAATCCCTCAAACAGCATGGATAATGAGGGGAATCCATAACAGACATAAACAAACCCAGAAAGATGTCTGGGGCCAACATCATTATGTAAGATATATGCCCAAGATGTATGGGCATACGTTTGAATGTTCAAACTCAGCCTGTATTAGATTGATTGGATCTCAGCATGGGGTTCAGTTAATAAACAAACCCTGCCTTTGGAAAATATTTGGAGCTGAAATCATGTATTATAGGCAGGCACCTACTACATGTGGCACTAGGATGCCCTCCTACCTTAAAGCTTTGTTAAAACAGGATGGTAAAGGAAATTAGAAATCTGCACTACCATAGGAACAGATACAATTTTCAAGTTAAGTGGCACCCCTCTAAAGACAGTTGTTATCCACAGACTGTATTTCATTCTATGCACCAGGGGCATATGAATAGAATTCACATTAAAAATTAGAGACCGGTTTGAATCTTTGGGCTTTGATTCACACTTCCCATGTTTTTTAAACATGTTACTCATATTCTCATAAAGGATACAACAATAATGCTAGCAAATCTTTTTGGTAATTATTAATTTCACTGTAGAATAGCTTTTTTGCTATGCTTGGCTTGTTAAAAAAATGCATTTTGCTCACCTCAGGGTACACCATTAGCTTGCATATTTGCTCTTTTCCTTTTTTCCAGGTTTTGTTTAAAAATTCTTCTTAAACCTGTATATTAATCACTGCTCAGAGGGTGAAAGAATTTGCAGGAGTAGCTGAAGTGCTACTATTTTTCCAAAGTAGGAACTAGTTAGCTCTGACACTTTTTACTCTTTGGAATATGAATGAAAGAGAAAGAGAAAGGAAAAAAAAATCAGGAGTAAGAATGAGGGCTGATTTGTGGTACAGAGTCCAACATATCAGTCTAACGCAATAACATCTTGCAAAACTGTGAGCTGTGATAGCATGTCCTAGTGACAGTAAGATCCAGTTACCTTTGCCATAATTTTGGTCATTGGGTCAGATGATAAGCAAACAAGAGAAGGAACTCTACAAAAATGCCCATCCAAATAGACATCCAAAATCAGAGGAGAAGTCAGAAAGTTTCTTTTGATAACTCTGTTCAAATTCTTACATCTGTGTTTACCTGTAAGCCATTGTGCTCTGTTTTCAAGCTGTGTTTTAGGATTCAGCTACATAAAAAACAGGAAAGTATTTCAGTATACGCACTTGTAGCACCTGAGTTCTTCAGCACTATGTCCCCATGTGAACAATGTCTAAGTACACTGAAGATGACTGTGGATATTTGTTCACTCACTAGAGGGACATTACTCTTCAAAAGTAAAGTTTGTGTGTAGTATGTGTCATGATAAAGTCACACGTCTTAACAAGAAGAAACTTTCCTATTAAACATTTTCTCAAAATGAAAATTTACGGTTTTTTCTCTCTATGTATAAAAACATAAATGTTTATATCTTTTATATTATAAAGATATAAGCATACTCTACATATATACACATACATATAGAACATACAGATCTGTAGATATATGTATATTTATATACATATTTTTTTTACAAATAATCTTAAATATACATACATA
>JAWWEE010000158.1:12561058-12679709 GCA_035221455.1 Xenops minutus
CCCCCCCCCCCCCCCGGTGGATATATATGTAGAACATGCTTTACTCTTGTTTTCCAAATCCCTCCCCTGGGATTTCTGTGTTCTTAGACCCATCTGGCTATACAACTTGCTTGCTGCACTTATGGATAGTCACCATTTGAATGGCACACAAAACCTGTGTTTCTGCAATGCTTACTCTGGGAAGACCACCTCTGTCTGAAGATGTACTTTGAACATGACACATTTAACAGGTTTGCTGCTGAGTGAAGAAGTCAGCAAGCCAGCTGGGTTAATCATAGAGGTGGACAACTCGAGTGACAAAAAGAAGGTATTTAAGGTATTTTTGAAATCACTCTATCACTCACATCTATTACTGCTGGATTTCTGTTCCTTCTGTTTATCTTTCTTTTTTTTTTTTTTTAAGTCCTTCACTTAATCTTTTCACTCCTCACATTCAATCTCCTTGCAAAACTCTTAGCATTCATTCTCATTTTGTCTCTTTTGGGGGTTATTTATTGTGTATGCAAGGTAGCTATCCAGCAGTAAACTCTCCTTTTTAGATCACTGATACCAAGAAACTAATAACCAAAAGTTGCCAATAAACTTCCATCATAAGGAAGGAGACCGTAATGAAGTACATTTCCCTTTCTTGTCTTTAGGAAGGCCATTGTCACAAATACAGGAAAAGCTTAGACATAAAAGTAACACTACAACAAGGACATGAGGACACCTACAAACATCTGTTTTTTGAAATAGAAAAATGTGGCTAAAACAAATTAAAATTGTGATTTTCTAAAGCTCTCCGAGTGCACTCAAGGGTCTTCACAGTAAACAATGCTCCTCCACAAACTTCCCATTTTGTTAGCATGTGCTTTTCTCCAGTCTTTTCAGGTAAATAAGATTTTCAAAGTATTTTTTAGGTTGTCAGGTTTTGGATTCTTTTGAGGGGGTTTTGTTTGGTTGGTTTTTGCTTTGTTTTCTCTTTGTAAAATCAGTCTGACTTCAAAATTGCAACAAAAGAAAATAGAAGAAAATAGGATACCAATACAGGATTTCCAAGATGTTAGGGCATATGGGCTGAACAGGATTAATGTGAGATGCACAGATCAGTTAACCTGCATGCTTATTTTTTACTACACTGGTACTGTATTATAAGGGACATGGAGGGGAGAGGTGTGGCAGTGTATTTTAAGGAAAACAGAGGAAAATATTTTGCTTACTGTTGGTTAGTAATGTCCTGAAATTATTTAACGCTTAGGCCCCCAAATGCCCATCCATGCTTTTAAAAATAGATTGGATGTCTCTGTGATATCACTATTATGATCTATCTCCTTTATCTTGTGGCTGAATAGAGTAACACCCCCTGCAGTTTCAACAAGACATACATCCCTGATATCACTGCCCCACAGCTGGCTGGTGCATGTGGTACTACACTATTTGCAGCTCTGTTACAATCAGCACTGTCCACCCAAGTCAGCTCAGCATTCATATTGTACTTTTTCAGTATACATCTCGGTTTCTCTTTCCTGGAAGTCTGGACCATTTTCAAATCACTCATTCGTTTTCCATACTCACTGTCTGACTGGCTTTTGCAGTTACCAGTCACTGCCATAACCTCTGTGCTATGCATAATAATCTTTCCCATCTGAGTTCTCTGCCATGGTTACTGGAAATCTGCTGTATGTAGCATTCCCAAGAGCAGGAAAGGAAGGTACCTTAACTGCAACTGGATAAATATCATCTTTTCTTTAAAAGGAACATTTACCCTCACTGAAACCACATATAATGGTGACTGCTAAGCTACCCCCACCTCTGTAATAGAATTCATGCTAATTTGCATTTTACTCTTTCTCGTGTTGACATAATAACTGAAGTATATGCTCCTCTTCACTTTTTATCCCTTGCATAAAGAAAAAAAAGAACCAGTTCCCTAATATTTCACAAAACTTCACCAGAAAATATAGCTAGGGTAGAAACTATCTGATCACTGCCTACTTATGATGCTTTTTAACTGAGTTTGCATGTTAATTTATTGCATGCTTTGTTTGTAAATGTGCTTCTGAAATAAATGAAGCATTTACAAATATGATTAATCTACAGATTCAGAAGCACGCAATAAAGAAACAAATTACTGAGTGCACTTGTCCTTTTACACAGAAGCTAAAATACAACTTTCAAATGTCTAAGACTGCCTAGCTTTATTTTTCTCTTTCAATAATGTTGTTTCAAATGGAAGTTTTCAGCAATCAAATTTTTTCTAAGTTTCTGGTTCCAGTTTCATTTATACTAGTGTAACTCAGAAGCAACTGCAACATATGTTGTAAACCAACACCAGCATAAACACTGCGTAGATGAGGTCAAAATAAGGATGTTATTGTATAACTTTTAAAGTGCTCATGTAGATTAATATTCTCACCCTTTAACAGATTTAGACACATCCGCATGAACACAGAAATGCAACAAGTTGAAAATTCAAAGTACGTTTACTAATGTATTTTATGCCACTCACATTTTCAGTCAGACCACCCAGAGCAAAGAAAAGAAAAAGCCACAACAAAAAAAAGCCCTCTGCATTGTTTGCAATAATATGGAAGGAAATTGAGTGTATATTCTCTTCTTCCTGTATTTTCCAGCTAGATTAAGCTGTTGTCTTCACAATTGCCTCCCAGCTGCTGTGACTTGTGAAAACAACAGACCCTGCTCTGTTGTCTGCAGAAAGCCTGGATTGTTATGAGTAACTTTATTGCAGGCACATGAGTGTGTTAAGACTTTAAAACACGCTCAAATGTCATGTGCACACCCAGTGACGGGCAAGAATAATTATGAAAAAACAAGAATTCTATGTCTACGAAACAGTGTCAGACAAAATGGGCCATTCATTGTGTTCCTTTGGGAATGCTTGGACTCTCCAGCCAGAAAACAAAAAAGGCACTTTTTTCCTGCCGTAGGCTGAATACTTAGCTTTGCCATCTGAGCCCTAAGAAAACATGGGCCCCCTCTCTAACTACTGGCTGGCCCGCACACAGTAAAAAGTATTAATGTCCCCCTTTTTTCCAGCAGTTCCCTCTGTGTAGGCTGCGGCCAATGTAAAGTCAATGCAAAGACAAAACAGTTTGCCTAACATTAGTAAAAAAAACATAACTCTTGTGCAGTCTGAAAATCCCTCTGACACACAGAGGTTTTATTCTAAGGCATATCCCCTCTATCCTTCGTCAAGTTACCGTAGCTACTGTTAATGCTTTTAGCAGGTAATAACTACTGCCTGCTGCTCGGCTTCAAGATTTCTAGAAGCCTATGGATGAATCAGGTTGTGTACAATTGTTAAAAATTATTATCTAATTGCCTAATTTACTACTGTCCATTTTCACAGTTGGTCTCCCTAATCAGAATCCGTTTGCTCCTGAAAGGTTTAACAGAAATGGAAATATAACATGGCTTAGCTCAACATCAGGTCATTTTGATATCTGTTTTTTTCCCTCACAGGTGGACCAACTCCAGTCTCATCTGAAGAGTGATAAATTACAAGCAAATAAAGCTTTCTGTGCCATTTCTTATCATAATTTCTTTGTCAGACACCATTTGTTGAACATACGTTTTTAAGCTAAGGAATCACTTTTCTCTTTTTTTTTTTTTTTTGATCTAGCATCCATTCAGCATATTCAACTAAGTATCTGTACATCTTTGAAAGAGGTGACCATATCAATTCAGTATTAAATTGAAGCAATGTTTTACTGAAATAGAAACAACCGACAGTGACTTAAAAAATCCTCGTGTGTAACTCATGAAAAGACGAGAATTGTTTTTTATGAATTTGGCCCAGTGTCTAAATATGGATTTTCAGGCTATTATTTCAGACATTCAGCATGGATTTTACCTTGCCACACTCAAAGCAGGCTAGGAAATGAGAAAACAATGGGACCATAATTCTGAAAGGCTCAAGTGCATCTAAATGTTCATAAGGAGGGACAAAAGGAAAAATGAATTGTACCTCCAACAATTTTCTGGGTCCCTATTTTCTTCTTTAAGCCTTCTTACTCTACTTAGATAACATAAGCAGATTACATCTACAGCATTAAATGGCCTTTGAAAGGATATAGTGCTTTAACGTTAAAATTATTCCCTTCTTCAGGACATGAACCGTCCTTTCTTATTTGTACAGTATATAAGCAGCACCTAGCATGATACAGCAGTGATTCTGACCAGGGTCTCAACCAACTGTGCAAATATTAGTACTTGTAATATTATAATAGGAGGTCATTATAGTTAATATTGGGTCATGCCAAGATATCCCTGGGGGATTCATCAAAGACAAATGTGCACAGGTATATTGTCTTCTCCTTTTCTAGAATCTAAAGGAGAAAGATTTCAGACCACTTTTTGTCACTCCTAATATGAAAGTACAGGCTTATCGTCAAAAATGTATTTAAGTCAGAAACATACAGTACTATGAACAGAACTATCAAGCCATCCATGAATTTGTTTTAACAATCCAACAACATCACCATTTCTCATTCATCCACTTAGCTTAATTTTCCTACCATCACTTTCATTGCTGAGGTTGTCTCTATTAAGCCATTTTTTGTGCATCATTAACTTTTAACCAGGCATCGATAGCTTTATTGTTTAAATTGCGTATGACTTTATTTAACGTCAGCATTTCTTCTGGCTCCTGACATGAAGTCACATTTTATAACTAATTAAATTGATCCCTGGGAAGCAGAAGCCACTAAACGGAATTATTCGTACCCAAGTGTCAATATATTAAATCAAAGGGCTAATGAGTTGGGTCACTGCTTCTTTTATCTGAAAGCTACTGCAGAATAGAATTCATACCAACCTCTACTTTCTGCTTTAACAATCAATTTTATTTAAACCAAAGGTAACTAATTAATAAATTTTGATATAGCTGTAAATAATACATGTAAGCCAGTTTTTACCACTTGCACACATGTTAAGGTCACTTTCTTAGGCAAAAAAAAAAAAGCTTTGTTGATATAAACTGTCTAAACCCACACTTTTTTAACTTCAGTGTCTAAAGAACATTACTTCTAGGTCACAGGAAGCTTTCAAAATGACCTAAAAGGTGTTTTCTAAGTAAACACTTCTGAAAACTTTTCAGTTTTCAGCCATTTCTATTATAGGCGTAAATCAAGATGAAAATTTGCCTCTTGGAACTGACAATACTGCCTAACGAAAGTGATTAAGAAATGACTAAATTTGTCATGTCAGCTTTTCCTATAGCTCTTGCAGCTGCTGAGTAATATTTTGGATGCTTTCACTATTTACATCTGGACACTACTTTTAAAATTCATCACCTAATAATTCATACCATTCACAGATTTAGTCATAGTTCAGCTTTCTTTGACAAAAGGTTTGTAGATGGTTCACAAAAGCTATCTTTACTGAAGTTGTCTTCAACTAATCTGTTTACATCCACATTGTTTAAAAATACATTCTGACAATCTTTCACGCCTCAAAACCACATTTTAATGCCTATTTGTTTTGCTTGAGATCAAATCAACTCGTCTTATTTTATAACCTTTGAAGAGTTCACTTGTATGGAAACAGCAAGTGCACTTTGACACTTACTAATGTTTATAAGCTGTTTATAAGCTATAATTATGCTTGAAGTCAAAGGGTATCGAAAAGAGAAAGAAAATTAAACAAAAGCAGTTTGAGTGTCCTCGCCATTCTTTGCTTGACACAAGGATGGGTGGAAATACACCTTCTTGTAGCAGCCCTCTCAAATCATGACCTCATGCCAGCTCCTGCGAGCAAGCAAGGCGGTAGAGGGCAGAATGGGGACTCTATGATGACCCAAATAATTAATTTTTTTGATGCAGCTTGTCATAAGGAGATCAGAAAAGAGGGTGACACAATACTTTCTCTCATCCATTCATCCTCTTCTCCACAGCAAATAGGAGTCCAAAAAGAATGAGAATGAGGCACCACCAACTCCCTAATCTACACCTACAGCTGCACCCCTTACGCAAATCAAACTGTGAAATTATAAACTGGTTAAAAAGAAATACCTGAGCAACCACTGAAAGCAAGGCTGTGATTGTTCACTTTAAATTAATGGTTATTTTAACACATAATGATGAATTAAAAATAGGATGGCAGCAATGTCCCTCTAAAACTTGGTTTTGTTGTTTTACCGCTAAGATCAAATGCAACACAAGGAACACCACAGATGTTTTTAAAAAATGCATGTTCTTCTACCCACACATCATTTGCTTTTTCAAACAGTAAATTAGGGGGTTTCGGCCAGCACAGTGGTTGCCTTATAAAACAACTTTAAATAGTCACTTTTATCCATTTATAAATGGATATGCTTTGGAGGGTCAAGTATGTGCTGTTGTTTCACACCACAAATGTTTTCTTTCATTTCCAATGGTTAAATGTCATGAGAGCGCTTGACCCCACTACAGAACATCATTCAGTATCTGGGGGAAACCACAAATATGGCTGTACCTGTGGCTGGCATGAGATCATTTTAAAATAAAAAATCATTTCAAAAGTGGATTTTTTAATAGTGAGACATTTGCACCTACAAATGTTTATTAAATATAGACTGTCTTAATAAATATTCTGTAGTCTTTATTCTTCTCTATTTTTTTTTTCAAATACATAAAATATTTGGAGCTGTAGCAACACTGTGTCATAGATTAATGGGATACCATGACTGCTCATTGAATATATGTAGAATTTTTTTTTTCCATTTAGACTGCTCAGGAGAAAAATACTTTTTTGATACCAATGGAGAACTTCTACACAAGCATTCAAGTCTTTGGTAGAAAGAAAGAGTAATGCCTTTAAAGAAAGACATAAAACACAATGGTGCTATAACTCCATCAATCACAGTTTTTGTGCAAAGCACAGAGGGGGTTTTGTGTAAAGAATGTTTCAGAACTGTGTTACAGAATTATGTTGTTGCCTGGAGTTCACTGAAAACAAATTTCAGACATGATACTGGAGAGGCACTGTAAATAAATGCTTTAAGATAGACAACTGTAGCAAAATCTGTCCAAAGTACTCCAAAAATCATGGTGTAACTGATACCACCATCAGCACTTAAAAATGGTTGAGTACAGTTGAAACAAAAAGAGAAGTTTGATTTAGTAAAGGTTCAAATTCCTGTCAATTACAATGGCAACAAGTGTGGGTAAAACATGTGGGTAACTGAGGGGAGAAGGAGAAGAAAGCATTGTTTTCCCAAAGCAATATGGTTCCCTGCACATTACCCAGCTAATGTTGTTCAACCAATATTATAGTTAAATCATATACAAATCTGTTTTTTCAACTAAGCTACCTAGCAAAGATCCTGATGATATATTTGAGGTTCAGTACTGCCCATGAGAAAACAAAGCTTGGGAATAATGTAAAATCTACCACTAAATATTTAGTATTGGCCAAATAGACTTACTGGGAAACTTATCTGTCATCACATGCAAAAATTGGGTTAGCTTATGGGTTTGGAGAGTTTGCAAAAAGTAGAAAAGAATGGCCCTTACTAGGGATATTTCCAAATTCTTTTACATAGTGTTTTTCACCATGTATTGCAAAATTATCTAATTAATTTATTTAAACACTGAACAATTTTTTATTTTTAGAAATGAGCAACCTGGAACACATGATCAAGAAAGAAATTTAATTTCTAATTTTTTAAAACAAAATCACTCCTTTTTATCTGATCTCTTCAGTTTGTGTGGGGCAGGGAATGTATAAATACTAGTGCCAAATAACTTACATTATGGGTGTCAGTATTAGAAAAAATTACTCAGGATCCATAAGGGAGTTGGAGATAGACACATAAAATCCAGTTACCACACCACCAGTTGGTTTTTGGGGAGAAAAGTGGGAAGGGAGGGTTTGCAGATGTTAAATGCAAGCACACACATTAATAACCATTAAAATGGAAAAAGAATTGCTCACTAACATGTTAATGCCAATATTTTAAAAGAATTTTTCCCCTAGTTTTTGCCAGTGATTTCACTGTTATGCCATTGCTGTTACTATACTCCAGTGGAAAGTGATTTGTTGATATCCCCTTAGGTCATTCCAAGTTGTATGGAGCCTACAGCAATTAGCTGCTCAAGTTTCTGTCAGTTTTCTGGTACTAGACTTTCCTTTTCATGCTATTTTCCCTCTGTTCATGCTTGTGGTCCTCTTGCTCTAAGCTATACAGATAACAATTAAGCTGAAACGCTCAAGACAAATATAGTGTTCTTTGTACTCTACAGTTAGCACAACAGTTTCTGAAGGCACCTAATATTCTGCATGAAAAAAGGCCCAGAAAATGTGGTAAGAAACATGAACTATTTATGTAAATTTTTATGATTCAAGTTGGCAATTTTTTGCTTGTGATTTTCTCTAAATGTGAGCCCTTGAATGCCTACATATACAGACAAAACTAGCCTACATGCAAATTTCAGAACTGATGTTACATTAAAATTGTTGAAGCAAAAGCACAGACTACCTTTAAATTTTCAGTTCTTTGGAATCTGTATTTTAAATTCTGCCTATCTATATACTTGCATGCATCTATTTTCTTTTTTCTGCAATGTTTATGAAACCAGTATTTTATTATTATTATTATTAGTTAAAAATTAATAAACTTTCGGGATCCACATGCTTTTGGTGCATTCACATTTTTTAACCCAAACAATTCAGTATCTTATTTGCAGGTGTACTTTGAGACTGTATGCCTAAATGATTTCCACTTCTCCTGAAAAGAAGTTGTTGGAATTAATTACTCCTGCCATAGTTGTGCCCTGGAAGTTGGTGGAGGAAAACCAGAGTAGTCTGAGAAGTATTGAGAACTTAAAATACATCAGTAAGATGCTCAAGATATTTTAATAAAATTAAGGAAGCAATAATTGCACTGGATTTCTGTGGCAAGTTGAACATACATCTTTCTAAAATATACATAACAGTTATCATGTGCAAAATTTATTTTCATCCATTCCATGAGCAAAAAGGATAATTAAAAAGCAGAGCTCTAGGAAACTTGATTTCATTTTGCAAGGATTTCTACAACCACTTTTTTTTTTTTTTTTTTTGGTTGAATTACTCAAAGTGAAGCAACAACTAGAGGATCCAAAGTCAGAAATCATGCCAGGCTCACATGAAAATCACTTTCCAGACATTTAAATACATTCTAGCTATATTTGAAGCATGTAAATTAATCTTGCTAAGGGTGAAATTAAAATAATTCCAGTATCAGATTAGTATTACTGGTTGAAAGAGTAGAAGTGATAAAATATTTCTCAAGTACTACAAAAAAATCATAGAAAAAACTGAAAGCTTAGACACACTCACAGACACAATTTGGGATTTTGCTAGTGCAAACAGACATGCAAACAATTTTTCCAGGCCACTTTCCAAAAACCTCTGAGAATACAGCCTTAAGTGAGTATAGTTTTTCATGAAGGATAACAAACTGACAGCCTAAGAGCTGGAAAACTTATAGGCAGGTACACAGTAAAAACACTATAGCTAGTGGAGAAAAAAAAAAAAAAAAAAAAAGAAGAATCAATGATACTAAAAATTAAATGAACTGGTGATATTTCATCTCTGTGTTTATCTATCTCTCTAACATATGGCTTTTGTACTTTGCATGAATCACAATGAAGCATCAAATCCAAAAGTCAAGAGACAAGTTCACTATATATTTAAAAAGAATTCACAAAATTTACTCTCTTTCTGTCAACTGCTCCCATTCAAAGGCGTGAATGAACAGGCTTTATAAATATGGGGTACTCATGGAAGCCTGCACAGCCAAGTGTGCCTGCAACCAGATATTTCCTATGTGAATAACTAGACAGAGAATTTTCAAAGGCTTGTAGTAAGCAGTTTCAGCAGCAAATTCTCTCAGCCCTTAGTCACATGTTCCTTAAAAGGAAATCATTAGCAATCTAAAAACTCCCTTTCTTTAGTGTTTTCCAGGGTACGCTCAGTGTACTGAGACACATTCTAAGTGATATTAACCTCTGCCTGAAACAGCAACGAAGTTTATACTCTCCTATAAAATGCCATACATGTCCACTGAAGATATATAATGTACCTAGTATGTTTCCCAGTTCATATCTTCCATGTTATTCAGACCCTACTAAATAGATAATAAAGCCACATTCTAAACCATTTTAAAGTGGTCTTCTGAGCCCAGCACTCAGACTCAGGTTATCTGTGTTCAATTCCCAGCTCCACCCAGGCTTCCTGCGAGACCTTGAATAACTCACTTAAGTGTCTGAGTTTCTTGCCTGTAAAATAGAATAAATAAAACTTCCTTTATATAACTTTCTTTTGACTCTTATCTAGAAAGATTTTGTAATTCTTTAGGGTGAGGAACATCCCTTACTTCTTAGAAGCAATTGTGACTGCAGTGTCTAAGATCATCCATACCATGACAAAATATCCAGCACATTTGAATGGGATTGACTCTACTCAATACAATAGAGCTCAGCTCTATCAGTGACTTGCAATTAATTGTGGTCAATATCTGATATTTCAAGGGGGAAAAAAATAATTCCAGGAAAAAATGGATGTCTTTTTGCTACATTTCTAAACAAAAAGATTATGTGTTTTTAAAGGAATTTATTGGGTAATTTTAGCACTGAACTGAGCTCTTTCTCCCATATTTCCTACCAATTGCTCAGATTTTTTTAGTATATTGAGAAGAATCTCAGACCTTTGCTTTCTGTTTTAATGTCCTTTCTCTGGTACCTGTTTGCTATGTATAACCAGCAACACCAGAACTATACACACTGTTAAACTGTATTTTTCATCTTATGTTTCTAGTGACATGTAGGAACCTTATGAATCTCTCTCGTGTTTTATATTGTCCCCAGTTATCCCAATAAAAAGCACAGTCTGATAGAGTACAGCTGGGCAGAGTTTATGCAGTGTGTGTGTGCGTGTGTGTGTGAAAGCAATAAGACTGTGACTAGATGTGCAGTTTTACCACCTAGGATACCCAGGGTTTCTGGTAGAAGTAAACTGCTGGAATTTGGGGACGATTGCATGAATTAGTTGTGGCCATTTTTTAAATTCAAGAAATAAATGATACAATAAGGCTATTTTAAAATGAAAGATCAATAACAACATATCTTTTCAGAACATCTCCACTGTGCAGAGACTTCATTTTCTTCAATATTCTTAGATCTTTGATTATTCTTTTGATTTTCAAAGCATTTTTAAACAATGAATGAATTAAACAACTGTGCACTAACCACCTTTTCTATAATTGGGGCTATGAATATTAACCTGATATTATTTCATGTGCAGAAGCAGCTTTTCTCAACAGCAAGTAAGAAATGAGAGGAGTGTAAAAAAAATTAAAAAAAATAAAATCAAAAACTAAGGAAAAATGGCAGAACAAACTAATAGACAGAAGAAAGAGGATTTTTCAAAGACATCCAGCATAGACAGAGACTTGCCATGAATACATATCTATTTCCCACCTTTGCACTGTCTCTATGTATTGTGCAAATGTGTCACACTACCTAAAATTCGTCTCCTATTAATTATAAAATTAGTCAGAAGAAACTCATGTACTTGTAGCCATATAAGACCAGAACTACTCCCCAGTAAAAATTTCTGTCAGCATAAAGGAATGACCTATATAAATACTGTATTTTTTTATTATTCAGAACTTTCTTCATTTTTTCCACTTTTTCCCACCACTCTACTTAATATTTCTGCATGCTTTTTTGCCAAAACAAATTCAATATCTTTGATGGTATGATGTGTGTATAATCCACTTGTGATTTTTCAGTTAAAGAAGCTATCCCAAACTCAAGGGTGTTACAACTTTTTTCTACTGCTACTCCATATTTTCACTTATACCCCTGTGTATTCGCATATGCATTTTAAACACTTCTCTAAAACACCAATAATCCCCCTTTGAAGTACTGAATGGAAACCAAAAGATCAGACATTTTTAGTTCATGACTTTTCTCTCACTACAGGAAGCACTCTGAGATCATAATTTGACAGCAATTTCCCTTGTCTTCCAGTTTTGAGTTGTTTTCCACAGCAATATTAATTTCAAGTGCACAAATTTTCTTTGGAGGTGCTATCAGGCCACAGTTCATAGATCAACTGATGACAGTGAATATCTCCTCTCCCTGTTTGCTTCTGGAATGTAAACTGTTAAAATAACAAATGACATGAGGTTTCACAAGTTCAATGGCAAATACAACCAATGGAATTGTGACTTTCAGTCATTTGACTTCACTGTCTACAGAGGTGAAAGCTTCAGCTGAAGCTTTTCCTGTGATGTGGCTATTAACAAGGCTCTCTCCCTTCGGATTCTCTCATTCAACAACAGGTTTTCACACAGCAACTTTTCATGTAAAGGTACATGTAAGAAACACAACCCGTCTGAAGAAGTATGGAAAAAAATCCCTCATCTCAGTCTAGCTGTCTGCTTTCACAGAGATTGTGATATCTCTGAAACATCTATTTTTCTGTCAAATTCAGCTGAAATCAACCAACAAACTGAAAAGTCAGCGGCATACACTCTTTGACACACACAACAGAGTTCCATAGAGCTCATTTTCAAAGGCAATCAGGCTAACAATACAAGTCTGGTATCTGCCTTTTCTACACAAATTGCAAATCGGTCAGCTCTAAAAGGTGAAGCTTCTTTTGCTCTTATTGTACTACAAGGTCTCTTCACAGCACTAACTATAAAGCCACAGACAATATCTGAAACAGGAAATTTCACAGGGAAAAGTATTAGAGCTCCTACAATCCTAAACTCTCCTTTACAGTGGAGCTGCTTGCAGGATACACCACCTCACTCCTCAAAGTGGAAAGTCTTCCCACTCTTGTGCTCTCTCTCTGCAATCCCTCCCCTTTCCCAGGCACTCATTCCCATGCTTGTTCTCCTGCCAGCCCTGGTGCCCCCTTTTCTGTGAACCTACTTTACTCACTAAACTAAGAGTGAATCAAATTGTGTAGCTACTGATCTCCGTACTTTTTGCTGAGATGAATGTTGATTTCAGGAACTGCAGGGCTTCCTTTGCCCAGAAAGATGCCTCTGATCTGTGAAGTATCAGCCCAGGAACCACAGCAAATGTAAGATGTGATAAATGAGTGAATGCTGGGTAAATCAGTAACACACTGTTTAAGTCAGGCCTTGTTCAAATGTGAGGGTTAAAACATCCTGCTGTGCCTCTGTGAGATGGAGTCTGTGCTCATATGTTTCGTAAACAGCCCTGGATTCAGGCTGCATTCAAGCTAAGTTTGGATGCCATATCAGATGATGACTGGGCTCTACTCCACTCCTCTTATATCTAAGTCTTCCTTCCAAGGGAAGCCCCAGGAGCTGAGCTGGACTGAGTCCATGACGCACACCCAAGCATTTCCCTAAAGGGAATAGCAACACCACCAAGCTGTTGGGGTACTCTTGCAGTACAGTCACATAGATGGGATACAAATCCTGAAGCAGGACTGGGAAGCACATAAACTCAGCCAACAAAGAGTCTAGAGCTGCCCAAGAGAAGCAGCAAGTGGCTTTCTCTGAGACCTTCAATATAAGTTTTTAAGACCTTTTCATGATATTATGTCATTTTAAGCATCACAAAAAGTGAAACAGATGCCCCAGTCAAACACACTACACTTTTCTAATATTCCTGGTTAGGAAGTTTGCCCAGCTTTCGTAGTACAAGATCATTGAATGCAGGTGAGTCATGATGAGGAACTGGACTGCTGTGGTTATAAAATTAGACAGCCTTTTACATTAGAAACAGAATTGATCATAAACCTATCAATGAACACATGGGAAAAAAGTACAAACTGTCAGCAGAAAATTATGGGCCAGAGATAAAAATTAATAGCGAAGTACTCAAACAAAGTGGCAGAGTTTTTCCAGGCACAGTTGTACCTCCTTTCTAAGATACACAAAAAAAACTCAGCATATTTTAAGGAAAATTGTTTCTAGCTGTGAATTACTGAAAAATAATTTAGAATTTGAGGATTAAATGTGAAAACTACAGATCTCTATCAAACCCTCTTACTATAGTAGTACTCTAATGAAATTACAGCACTTCTCTTGCTGTTATGTTAGATAGAACACTTGCTCCCAGAGTATGGAGAAATATGAAAAGAAATAAATGAGGTGAAACTTATTTTCAAAAATATAATTTAAATCCCCAATGCACCTAAACTTTAATTATTTCAGTTTATTTCCATAAATTTAATTTAGATAGGACTATTGTCAAAAAATTCATAGTATTGCCACCAAAAGTTCAGTAAGCATTAGTTTCACAAAATCTCATGTGCATGAAATGGAAAGCATTTTAACTATGCCTCAGCAATGCAAACATAACAAAGGGAAGAACCTGAGAGCTACAGCAGGTGACAGATTGACTGTTTCTTTAGAGGAAAATCTCCCAGTAAGATCTTCCTTCATATTGTGTAGCATATTCCAAGCAAATCACAGGAACTCCACACAAAATTCTATCTGGCAAATTTGCAGAAAATATGTAGGGTGAGATGAAATGTATCACTAGAAATGAAAGCTTGTTCATTCTGTTTTACCTGACATGTGCAAACCCTTTGCAAAGAAGGAAAGAGGACAGTATTTTTGGCCAGTACAGAAGGCTCTGTTTCCATGAGGAGCATGTGAATATCCAGAACAAGTAGTTTGGTAAGGATTGTGATTTATGAATGCTTGTTTCCCATGGTTTTGCATGAGACTTGTTTTTCTGCTGTCTGTAAAGTACAAGCCCAGATCAAAACTTTGTCTTAAGTTAGGGCATTATAACATCTTTTTCCCAACTACAATATTCAAGTCCTAATATGGGAAGAGCTTAGTCTAAAGCTTCCAGGACAACCTAAAAGGCTTTATGAAGGTCACTAACTTCCATGAGACCTAACTGAATGTAATACCTTTTAGACATTTCCTGTATATCAAATGTGGTAACTTAATTATCTAATGTGTCCAAAAACCCTTAAGCTGGAACTCTGACAGAAAAACGCACAGCACAGCTATTTGAAAGTCCATTCTTTATGAAATCAAGGTAAAAAATGCTTTGGTTTGGAGGACTGTTTTTTCTTTGAAACTAAATGCCATGATAAATACAGGAAACAAACGGGCAAATTGGCGCTCTGAAATTTGCATTAATTATGACCATTTTATGAAAGTAAGCTGCAAAATGCTAACAAATCTCCCACAAGACAAAGGCAGGTGTTGGTAAATGTAGAAAAAATATCTCGAAAGTGGGGAGAAGTGCAACACCGAGTCAAAGCATCAGGTAGCAAGAATGTGAGAAAATTGTTGATTATTCCTACTTTCCTCAGTAGACTGATTTTACAGACCCTGCTTTTACATGATTAACATTTCATTCTCGTAACCAGACAACAATGCAGCAATGGAATAAAAGTTCTTAGATGGTAAAAGTAAGCATTAGTTCATCTTCTTTTTTTTCTATTGCAAAAAAAGCTAAGTACTGTGGAGCCACAGCTTCAATACTCTCTGCAGCTCTTCACAAAAGCCTCAATGAAATCTGCAGCCTGTCATAGCATGACAAGAAGATAATCTGTGTGGGACCTTCCTTTCTGATTAGGAGGTGCTTTCTCTTAATCAGATGGAAAGATAGTCTCTTGGTAAGAAACCCCTTCTCCTCCAGAAAATGAAAACAAATCTTTAGAGAAAGGCTTAGTCAGAATCTACATGGAATCCAAATTAAACCATTTTCCCTAGGCCTTATAACTACCAAAAATTCCTGCATATATGTAGTTCCTCAACTTCACCCAAAACAGAGTTTTAATCCAGGCAAGATTTCAACCTGAAATATAGGCCTTTGTATCATTAATATCTGTATGTTCCTGGGTGCTGCAGTTATCAAGTGTTATATACTTTGTCATCTCTAGGGAGTAAGGAAACAAACGGGTGACTCTAAGCCTTCCTGGCCGTAAATTTGTTACCAGGATGAAGAAGGCAGATGTACTGGTTTTGTTCTGTGGAGGTATTTCTGATTTGCAGAGAGAAGTAGGATCGGGGTCAGGTTTGTCACTTCGATCAAATCAGAATTCTTTTTTTTTTTTTTTTTTTGAATGAAAAGAAACATAAGTTTATTTACTTAATAATTACTTAAAAAAATAAAGCCTTCTTAACAAGTGCTAAGGATCTCTGCGCTCCTTCCTATTACTACTTTTCCATTCTTCAGCATGAAAAAGCAAAGCTTTGAGAGGAAAGAGTAGATAAACTAAGTCCTACATCCCATTCCAGTGAGCCATCATCCACACCATTCTTCTCAGAGAAAAAAAAAATTAAAAAAAAAATTCTTCATTTAAAATGCTATCACTAAAATCTTTAATTATTTTTACTGATAGACAACTGTCTCCTCAGGAATTATTTAAAGGATTTAAAGGTTTGCAACTTTTTCAATTTTTAGCATTCTGCAACTTTGAGCATTCACAATCTTCCTATACATACAAGAGAAGCTCAAAGAATAAAATCTGTTTATTTGTTCAAGTAATTCTATGAAGGTGCACACTTATGTTGCCTAGATTATGTAATGGACATATTGAGTGGAAATACTGAAATTAGGAAAAAAATTATTTCTCTAATACTTTTTGAATTACAGTTTTTAATGTAGATCTGAGACACTAAGCTTCACAAGAAATTTCAAAAATAATTCTTATAATCATTATGTTTTAAATATAATAATAACATGGCATATTATATTGGTTCTGAAAGGGCATTTGAACTGAAAATTTAAAATAAGGTTATCATACAAAAATTACATGATAAAGAAACCATGCAAGGGACAACAAGATATTCTTCTAACTCAAATTCTTAGCCTTGAAAAGATTAAGTTTTGCATTCAAAGTTAAATGTATAGCTTAATAAGAAAACAGTCAAATTTGGTTGGTTCAGGCTTGATTTGAAAATGCCTGAATAAAAATCTACAACATTGTTATTAAAAATAAAGAAAAATTAAAAAACAAACAAACAAAAAAAAAACAAGCACAGCACAAAAACCCCAAAACCTTAAAACATACGCAAGGGATCCAATTTAAAAAAAAAAAATCTGTAACACTGGGCAGTGAGTAATCTCACAAAGATTTCCCAGAGCCTATGCCAAAGACGCAGCGCTAATACTACCTGTACAAACTCTCTTCCAAATGTTGGAAGCAGCACTCCATTAGATGCTCTACCTTCTAAATTTTATCCCATTCACATTCAAAGGCTTGTCTCAATCCAAAAAGCAAGCTGCTTCTGCAGAGGTCACTCTCTGATTGCTCCTGTTGCCTCAGTTTCCACAAATGTGTATGCACCATGTCCTGAGCATGGGCTATGAGCTTTGATGCCACGTGTCCAAACACCTGTTCCTATGCCATGGTGAAGACTGTTCAGCCCATGATCTCACAGAGCAATGGGAGAATACTTTTTCCCACCTGTTTGGGTTCTGATTTTAAGAGGATCAGTATGTTCTGATTGAGAAGAATCAAACAGGCTGCTTGTTTCACAAGAAAGTTTCCTGTTTGTTTCAGAATAGGAAATAAGCCTGAAATCACGTACTATTTCTTGATGTAGTGGTTTGCTAATGGTGACCATGACATCTTCAAACCCGTTGCACTGCAGTGGGTCATCTTTCTTTCAAGGTAACAACAGCATTTGCTAGCACTGGCCAAAGAAAATAAACGTGTTTTCCACATTTTAAAAAAAATTACATGACTCTGTCAAACAACTGACCTATTCTCCAGAGAGAATGCCAACTGCCAGTAATACAGAAGGGACACAAGGCCCACATTGGAAAAAAGAAGTAAAAGACCTACTTCTTGTATGAAGTAGCACCACTAGACTACTTGAAATGCACCATAAAATCTTCTGAGTCCAGACACATATTTAAATATGTATTGAGAGACTTATAAAAAGCATACCACACTAGACATGTAATTAAGTAAATATTAGCATGCTTTATATATGCTGAACCATTTATCTGGACAATATTAATTATCAGATTTACATAAAAGCAATAAACAATAAGGAGAACTCCTACTACTATATGTGAGACAAGGAAAGACTGAGAAATGAGAGGAAGACATTGGAAAAGCTATTTCACTGCACATTTTGAAAAAAAAATTTTCCAAGGGCTTAAAGAGATGATGATTTTCATTGCAGACTCAAAATGAAATGCATGCACTATTTTTTAATTTTTTTCCTTGGTTAACAGGACCTTTAAAGGAGCTATTTCACAAAGAGAAATAACACCTTTGTAATTTTAATGTATATTTCCGTAAAATGAGAGTGGCAGTTCCATGTTAATAAACCCTGTTTAAAAAACAAAAGGTTGTTTGTTTGGGGTTTTTTTTTAAGTTAAAAAAAAAAAAAGAAAAGAGAAAAGAAAAAAGAAAGAAAAAATCAGTTGCTGAACTATAGTGAGTAATTAGCCCCTTAGCATCCCCTTTCTCCAGGAATGCTTCCTCCTGAGCTGGCTCTTTTAAATAGCTCCAGTCCTGGCTGCCTTTGTTGAGCTTGGAAATTGTGCACATATGAGAGAAATTAAGCCCTCATTTAACAGGGACACATGCCTGTCAAGTCCAGAGGAACAAAGGCTGGTCCCTGGGGGCTACTCAGCTCCCTGAGGCTGCCACTCATTCTGTTAGCAATGCTTACCCTTTACAGATTGTGTATAAAACCCAATAAATCATTTCGTCTGCTCTGGTTAATATACACATGAGCCCAGGACTTTCTTCAAAGTATTTTTTCTTTTGCTTGCAATTCTATTCGTTTATTAAGAAGTGACCTCTGTTTGCCAGAGTGTAGCCAGGTTTTTACCTCTATGTAATAACATTAATGTCTGTGAAGTAAACCTGAAACATTTACTGTTAGAAATAAAGACATTTGATGCTAAATCTATTTCACACAGGAAATGTTTTATTACTTTTTAATGGTCAATAATCATCAGTGTCTATTGTATAAATTATTAGTATATTCTACTCCTCTTATAGCTACATCTAAAATGTATGCATATTTCAACTGATATCAAAACAATA
This sequence comes from Xenops minutus, assembly GCA_035221455.1. Classification (NCBI taxonomy): domain Eukaryota; kingdom Metazoa; phylum Chordata; class Aves; order Passeriformes; family Furnariidae; genus Xenops; species Xenops minutus. The sequence goes on from JAWWEE010000158.1 coordinate 12,580,052, forward strand.
AGGTAAATAATAAAATTATGTATTTATAGCCTTGTCTAGGGAAGACAGTCTTTTCTAAATTAAAACAAACCAAAAAGGAAAGTAATATAACAAGAATATAATTTTAGTTTTGATTTTACAAAGTGTTATTGGAAAGACACATCTATGTTGTCCTGGATAAAACACAAAGAGTCTGATGATTAAAAAAAAATTAATTGCACAAAGAACTGAAGTAAACACGTGAAAGACAAAAATATTCATATACAATATATCAGCTACTTCTGAGCCCTCTATGGTGGATGGACACACTTATCCACAAATATGAATGCACACATAGAGCAAAGGAATATTTTACAGTGAATAAAAAAACCCAAATGAAATGCTGTCATTTCCACAGCATTGAGCTCTTTTTGTATTTAAAAAGAGGGCCTAATTCTGTACTTCTAGTATTAGACTGACATAAGTGGAGAGAACATGAACAGCACCAGCTAAGGAAATGGCACCCTGCACTGCATTCAATGAAGCAAAACTCTCACTAAGTTGAGCGTGAGTTTTTCCTTATCCTTGAGAGTAGGATTAAGTCAATACAGACAAGTTAGTGGTGTAAAATAAAAACAAATTAAAGTGCAGAGTTGTATCTTCTTTTCATGAAATGGTGAAAGCAATATTTCAATGCCTGCTATTAACAGGGACCTTTTTTTATTTTGTCCACTCTGCAACTTTTAACTAACACATTGAAAGCACAACATTTCTCAAGCAACAATATTACGCTTTGTATTTAAAACCACAAAATAAAGAAGGCTGACTGTTCTGACAGCTTTAATCCTGATGATACTTGGAGACCCAAGTAAAAAGAAACTGGTACAGCATGGAGTTTTCCCTGCTCAGCAGGCAGAGAAAAAGCAGTTCTGGATTGGATAAGTAAAACCAGATATAGTTGATGGTTATATGCTAAAGCTTTGCAATTAATGGAAAACATCAACGGTCCAATGAACTTGCATATCAGTGGGGTCTTTGAGAAGGCCTTTTCTCCCATCTTGTTAAAAACTCATCAACTATACAACAGTCACAGCTTTTATTTTTTTGTGTAAAGAATTGTGCACATTCCACTGTTGTCAGAAGAGAATATGCCTGAGATATCAAGACTCCAGGTCCCATTTATATATTAAAAAATACCCTGTGCATGTTGTTACTGATATTCCTCACTGCAAATTTGTGTCATTGTAGCAATGAAGAGCTACAAAATGAGGTACTTTACAACTATGAAGAGGTGGCCTATTTGTTCTGAAAGATCTCATGGTCAGAAAAAACTGTTGTTACTGTATATTAAAATCAAGATACTAACAAAAAATTACCTTATGAAAGCAAATTTCTATAAAGAAAATATGCTATTGTACCATGCCTCTGCAACACTAAAAGTGACAGAAATGTAATAAATAACCTACCTCTTAGTAATAAAAATTGTACAATGTAATGTACCTGTCTACATTGTTCCATTTAATCTACAAGGGAATCTACAAGCTTCACCTCCACCATATATATATATATATATATATCACTCACTCTCTTTATATATATAAAATGCATTTCTGAATTATTAACTGAAGAGAAATCTAAAAGTGTGTCTGGTATGCAGTCACAGTAATAGTCGAGAATGGTTCTGTAAGTAAATGAAAAGTAAACCACTTTCAGCAAAAATAAGTGTGTCATAAAAGTAGTTGTCATTCTGGAAAGAGTTTGGCTAAACCTGATTTGTGTGAGTAAGGATTGGTTCAAATCAAAACCCCTGATTCAAAAGTCACAAAACAATGTAAAGACTTTCTTTGAGCAGAATTTGTTTCATTCCTCAATGCCCATGTCAGATTTACCTCAATAACAGAAGACCCATTTCTAGAGTAGACCACAAGCAAGCATTACCCAGGCTGGATTTTTCCCCTTGAGCAAAAGTGATCAGGAACTGAGCCACTTTATCCACCTACTCTTTACTCTTTGCATCAAAATGCAAAATGTTCCCGTGAAAACAAGGGAGAATATGCAAAGGTGTTATATGCTATGTATGCCACTGACATAATACTTTAATAGGATATGCTGTAATTTCCTGCAATTAATATCTTAGCAGAGCTATAAAGGCTTTTTTCCAAAATTATACCATTGCATTTACAACACTAAAATTAACGTTGTGTCAACCTTTCCATTATAAGCCCCCTTTTTCAGAGGTTTATAACTTGACTGTAAAAATATATTCTGGCCTAAAAAATGGCATGCAAGATCTCCATTTAAAAACAGCCATTTTGGTTAAATAAAAAACATTATTTAATGTCTGTTTCAAGTAAGTTTCTTGAATGCCTTACAAACTGCGAGGGACCGCCAAGAAACGTAGCCATTCTTTAAATAAAAAATTATTTTCTCTCCACAATAAGCCACTGTTCAAAGGATGTTTCACAGCCATGGAATTTGCTCTACATCAGTAAGGAAAACACATGGATTCGGGAAACTACAGAATTCACTGAGCACAGTCTCTCCACTTGCATCTTTTTCTATGACAATGGCTGTATTTCTGGTCAGCAGTTCAGCCACATGGGAGAATCAAACCAGCTAAAATGGTTTTCATTTGAGGCTGGGCAGTGGGTGAGAGGAACAAACATATTTCTCTGGCTGAAGTGGATTCACTCAGGCTACAAGCTCCAACAGAGTAAATTAAGTGATAAATTGACAGAAAGTCATGATAAAAAGTACAAACAAGATGTTAGAGGACCACCCTATGAATTCTGAAACGACAGATTTCAGGTCTGTCAAATTTCATATAAGAACTGGATCAAGTCACTTCGGAAATTTAACTAAGGTGCTTAAATTAGGAACCTCGTTGTCTAATCAACAGAAGGTAATTCACAGCACCTGGACTGCTTTATATATGGAGCCAAAAGTCCTAATTCAGTCACCCAAATTAGATATCTAAAATTAGATGCCCCCAAATATCTATATGCTTTTTATTCTGCCTCAAAAGAGTGTTGTGAGGATAATACACTTCAGCTTATGAGACACTCAGATATGCAGTTACAGAGGAGATGAGTATCCTGAAAATATATCACCAATAAAATTCAATGAGATGGAAAAGGCAAAGCTAGAAATGTGATAGTAGCGTTCTTCGTACAAATCACTCATCAGAGCAAAAACAAGTGCCATACCCCCTCTTCTGAGACTGGTTTATTTCTATATTTATATTATATACATTGCTTTGTCAAATACAGAATCTCAGTCTATGCCTAGGCTATTAGGTATATATTGCACTATTTTGTTACCTGTAGCAAGTAGCAACACTACTCATTTATCTACCTGATCTAGATTTTAACCTAACTATATATTCCTCTAACTGGTTAATCTCTCATTTACAAAATAAAAATGACTAATACTTTACTTTAAAATAAAGTTCCCTAACTCAGAAGTGCCCTTCCATACTGTGAGGCGGTGATGTGTCTCAAGACGGATTTCACACTTCACCATCAGCTGCAAATTTCTTTGCTTTTATTATTTAGTGTTACAACTTTAATGTTTTCTTATACTGTCATTTTGGGTGGGTGAATAAGATGAATTCAGCATTTCATAATGCACCATTGTATACTGTTTACATCATTTATTTTCTTTTTACTGAATGATTGCAAATTTCAATTTAAAGTTAATAACATTTTGTGGGAGTTACTGCATGTGAATTAAGCATGGTGATGTCAGTGCATCCCTCTGGAATTTAAAAGATATTTCACTGTGTTATATCATGTGCCGCACAGTATATCAATTTTTATTTCCCATCCCTCAAGCATGGAATGCACACTGTGTAACTTCTAGATTCTCAATATAGACATAATTTACCCAAGCTGTGCAAATGCCCAACTTGCTGAAGATGATATATACAAGATTTATATAAAAGACTAGTTCTTTCAAGGAAGCGAAAGCCTTGCATACAACACAAGCCATTATATTATCTAATTATTTGGAGAGAGGGGTTTCTATTGTTACAGACATAAGGAAATAGTGTGCAAGCTGCAGTCACAAGCCAATTTTTCCTTACTTCAACAACAGTTTTAAGATTAGATAGCTAAATCCCAGGCAAGGCCATTTACCTTCCTCGAGACTTATGTTTTGACATTTTTGTGAGTGGCTGGATTAGCTGGTTGTGTAAGACAGCAAATATTAGAAATATTCATTCACTTTACTTTTACTTACATGCCATCAAGTGTATACCAAATGTCAAACAGCATCTAGTTTGCTCATTTGCTGGATTGCACATACTACTACTTCCTTTATGTGAATTCATAATTCCTAAATTCATTCAGAGAACAATGCACTTACTTATTTCTTGCAGTCATGACATTAAATATATTAAATATAAGTTTTTATGCTCAAATTGCTTCAGTAATACACTCACATTCTGGAACATTCTCACAATTTCAACTAAAAACCACTTTGATTCCTTAGGCCAGGATTTAGTCCATCTGATAAATTTAAGGTTTTACTGTGGGATTTCAAAAAGTACTTTACAATTTATTTGCTAAACGCTTTTGGCCTTTTTATGTGGGGCTGTACTTCATCATTTTCCTCCAGATACCTGCTTCTGCAGACAGAAATTTTGACCTCTGATATCATCACATTCCAGTCTTGCCTGTATATCTGAATATCTTCATAAATCAAGTAATTTCAATACTAACTTTTATTAACTATTTTCTTTGCTCAGTATCTCCTGATAAGTGTGTCAAATAGTCGGGGGGGAGTGGGGGCATAAAAAAAAAAAAAAAACAAAAAAAAAAAAAAACAAAAAACAAAAAACAAAAAAAAACACCACACAACACCCAAACCTGATTGTTTTCCCTCTAGGCCATCACACGGTTGTCAATCACAAAAATCATAACTGAAAAAGTAACTAATTAAAAATGAAAGGCCAATATCTCAAACATTTTCTGACAGTCTTAGAATATGTTTCAATGTAACACTGATGTAAGACATGAAAAAGAGCTGGGATGCCCAAATAGTTGCTGTTTTTTTCCACATACGTCTGTTTGTCTAATAAAACAAATTACATCCCCTAAAATCCATGCCACATTGATATCTTTGATATTCCAACCACAAGACTAATAACTGAAGTCCTTCCTTGCGTGAGGTGCTCAATTCTGCAAAGCCCACTTATGTGACTAACACTTCATACAAGTCATCAAATACTGGCTATGCAAGTATTACTCAACCAAGTAAGACTTTACAGGATCAGTCCTGTGGAATAGGCTGCCAGTTGGCACAACTTCCACTCCCAGTTATCCACTTTAGTCTGTGCATGTGCCACTTAGGAAGGAAACTGGTTTTCTGTGCTGGAGAAAACAGTACATTACTACTGTGTTATTCCAAGTATTGCAATATTGAAGAGAGAACATCATGAAGACTGATAGCGGCGGTGATGAGGACCTGGGCTACCAGAGGAACAGCACCAGATTGGTTCAGAGTATAATGTCTGCCAAACTCTTGGGGAGCTAGGTCAGGGTGTCTGGCTCTGCAAACACTGAGGCAGCCATGGCACGTTGTTCCACACCCTATTGCAATGGGAAGACCACCTGCCAAGAGTGACCCCTGGGCAGCACTACAGGTGGGCAGCAAGTGTTTGCTTGATCCTCTGCTCTTATTCAGGGGCTGGTTATGATCTGCCTCTAAATTAAAAGGGCTCAAATCTGAGGCCCTTCTGTAAGCAAAGGCCGTAGAACAAGTGTTTGGGCTCAATAGAATCAATGAGATGTTAGTCCCTGGCTTTGGCACAGCCTCAGCTGAGAACAATCTCTTAAGCCACTGGCGAGAGCATAGCACAGCACGCCCAGAGCAAATGAAGCAGCAGGACTCAAACTGGGGTTGCCTATGTCTTCATTTTTAATTTTAAAACACACGTGGGAGAGGGAAAGTGGGAGGACAGCTACTATCATTTTCTGCACCAACATAAGCTTAAGAAACAATGACATTTACTTTGGTTTAACTAATTTCCACACATCAGATCATGTTCAGCACCCATGTGCCAAAGTCCTATTCTTCAAGTCTGTTGAAATACCACTTTTCAAAACATGTGTGCTAACATTTGGCCAACACCACCGCAAGATCATTTTATTAACTTGTAGCTCGTTTCATAGACTGCTGCTCATGTTGCTAACATATGCTATTCTACCATTTACTGCTCTATAATTAGAGAAGTCATATGAAAGAGATACACAAGGCTTAATTTTTGCATTAAATACAATTTGTTTAGACTTGGGTAGATGAAATAAGAAAATAGAAAAAATGTCGAATGGTGAATTAGGAAACTGCAAGACAGTTAATTTAACTCTTAAAAGGTCACAGTAAAAAATTTTTAAAACCCAACACCCCCTCATTACTGCATACAGTTTTGAGAATTGAGGTAAGAATCAAATCCAGAACTACATTCTGCTTTGCCAGGATAAAACTTGTTTCCAGGGACTGAGGGCCTCAGGAGCAGAGCAGCTAGCAGGATCCTGGCAAATGGGAGACCAAGGTGAAAGATCAGAAGCTTACAAGTAGCACTGGAGCGTGAACCTTTTGCACATTGTGTCTTTTTGCTTAGGCCACCACTACGCTGTCATGCTAAAGAATTTGTAGTACAGAAGAGGCCGAATAAATGATAGAGAGCATCACCAGAATATTTATTATAGCATATGCTGCTTAGAGAAGGTAAGGATCCTACATCATTTCTCTTTCCATGCAGCTGACAAAAAATTCCAAGCCAGTCAGTCACAAAGCCTTTTATTGGGAGAAGCTGGCCTATAATACATCTTTTGCTTGAGTAATTATAAAATAAGGACTTTAGAACTAATTAATAAGCCAATATGTAATAATAAATAAAATATGAAACATCTGACTTTGATGTTTAGCATATTTGTCTTTTCTCCATTGGATCAGTTTCAATTTACACCAAGCAAGTTATGAGCTGGACAGGAGCTGTGATGCCACACCTACAGCAGAGCTCCATGAATTTGAATCAGTGATTTAGCAGCCAGTTACAAGTTACAGGCACATAACCGAATTTTTCTCTTCCATGTGCACACAGCTGCATTGCAGAAGGGAGTTAGACACATATTATTTTTAATACTGAACTGCTTAAAAAGCAGTAAAAATATATACCAGTGATGGCTAGGAATCAGTTCACAAGCAAACTGGAGTTTAAGGGAAATGCATCCTTTCTACTGTAAATTAATAAACTGCAGCTACAGTTTATTAAGCCACCACAATATTTAACATTTTCTACTGCCATAATCTTGACTGCTTATGAATTGCAGCACTTTTACCTATTCTTTAATCCAGAAACATCATTATTAAAATGTTTGATGGAGGCTGCAGTGCATGTATCATTACTTGTAAAAGTTAATTAGATTAGATAAAAGAAATAATTAGATTTGCATTTTTATCCTGGTTTTAAACTTCCAAAGATCACAACAGTATGCCTGTGGGCAATTAAAAACAGCATAGAGCAGTGAAATATAAAGGCAAAAAAGGTCTGTTTTTCCTGGCTAATTCATGATTGAAGATACAATTACAAAATATTTTAAGGGTTTGCTGAAGCTGGGGGCTATTCCTGGACTTCTAAGCTTTGTTTATAACTCTCTCTGTCTTTCAAGGGAGTATCTGATCTGCGTACCCTGCCAATAGAAGTATCAAATTGCTTTTAGTGGCTTTATTTGGTCTTGTGCAGAGCTTGCTGGAAGGGGATCAGTTTCATGATCAATAACCAAAAAAAAAAAAAAAAAAAAAAAAAAAAAGGAAGAAAAGAAAAGAAAAAAAGGTAGGGGAGAATATTCCCCTAGTGCTGGAACAGTAGCATTGCCATGGCTTTTGCTTGTCAACCCTAAACAGTTTGCAAAGAGAGACAACCACAGAGAGCGTAACTGAACTGACAATAACTAGATTCCAGACTGTGCATTTTCAGCAAGCTCTCTGCAAGGAGCTTTAACCTGTCTCCAAAAGGCAATAAATGAAAGGTTTGGCTCTTAAAATTGGAGGTCAGTTACATACTTAATGATGAAGCATATCTTTAAATCTATTTCTACTATTATTATCCTAGCAAAAAATTAATTAACCAGGTCAGGGAGGCTATGAAGGCTAATGTGGAATGTAATTATTCCTGATCTTTAGACATGTACTTCACATAAAGAGATAGTCCTTATTCAGCTCACCAGGTACCTCAATTGTCAGTAGTTAATCATGGATAAGAAGAGAGACTCATTGGCTCAGTCTCTTAAGTTTTACTTATGATTCAAATTATTTCTATTCAAAGACAGTTTAAATAGTTGTAATTTTATGTTACTATTCCTTTGTCTGTTTACTATCACTGTAATCATATTCACTCTATTTGACTGAAACAGAAAATGTAAGAACATTTATATGAAAGTAGAACAGCATGAATGTATAGATTTAAACCAGAAAGAATTACTAATAGGAATAATTTCTAGTGGCTGAATTAAAACAGAATACTTATGAGAGCAGAGAAAACCAGCTTCACTATGCAATGATAATCGTACTGATTCAAACAGAAAATAAAATATTCTGCAATGAGCATAGTAGAGAGGAATAAGGTATGGACAAAAGCAGCTTGGACCATCTGTCAAAGTATTACTCATCAGAGGTTTTTGCAGAGAAGCTCAACAACCACTGTCCCTTTTAAAGATTTCACCCACTGTTTAAGACTTGCCCTGATGAAACGTGCTCACCAGAGGAGGGAAGCCCTCAAACTTTCATCCCTTAACTCCACATACACACCCATTCCCAGAAGCAAATCCTGGAACAACACATTCCAAGCATTGGTAGGATCCACCTCCCTTGCTCAAGTGAGCATGGCAGGGCTCAGAAACAGTCCCCAAGCCTTATTCTGTAAGGACTGAATTCTAGTAATAAGGCACAGGGATTTCAGGGCCTCAAGAAATTTTTGGAACCATTCAAGAAATGCAAGTCTTGCCTTCTTCCAATGTAGTCTTATCTTCATGATGTACCATCCTCCTTTAACCAGCCAGGTTAAAAATTCCTCCTTTAACCAGCCTTTTCACTTATTCCCAAATATTATTGCTTCCTTTGCACAGGCAAAGAAATGTTCTTGAAAAAGACTCATTTTGTCCCTCTAATTTAGGAATTAATGGATGTTTATTTAAAAAAAAAGAAAGTTATTTTAAAAAAATATTAATCAACCTGATCATACTTGACCCACAAGTTGCTTCTCAACTTTATTTCGCACTGAAAACAATGATTTCTCTGCAAAGCTCTGCTGAACAAAGGACTTCATTTGGCATACTAGATTTCCCCTCAACTCTGTGAACTCTGTAGAAGAGTGTTTATGAACATTATGAGCTAAAAAGTAATAATACACTGCATTTATTTGAAAATTTTAATTTAAGATTTTCAAAACATTTCATTTGAATTGAGGAAAAGGAAACAATCTGCCTAATCTCAGATAATCAGAGACAGGACTGAGGACAAGTCCAGATTTCCACTCTATACAACATGCAAAACTGCTTTTCCTAACACATATACCCTGAAAGAAACATTAACTTCACTTAAAAAACATGAGATTATTATGCAAAACATTTATTGACATCTGCACTCTTGAAATACCTAGGTAGTTTTCATACATGAAGCCTAGATAATGCCCTCTTTGCTCACAGATTGCTGACAAAGTTTTGGATGTAGAACAAGTCTGGAGTAAGGTACTCCAGTAAATGGTCTTAAAACTGAAATAAAATAAACAAAAAACCCCTCAACCAATTAAATTAAATAAGGTGTTAAAATGATTAAACAAACAGATAATATACAGCACAATATAAATAATAAATACCAAAAAAAAGAATATTCTGAGTAAATTAAACCAATAGTTGTCCAGGGAAATATGTGGTTTACTTAATATGGATTATTTTAACTTTTATATGTGGGTACCAAAAATCTTTTAAGCCCCATCTAAAGTAATTTTTAATTGTTTAAAGGGTTAAATAAACTGAATGCACAGAAACTACTGTTTAAGAATTAGCACTATACTCAGAAGACGACAGTGATACACTGTGTCTCTCATGATGAAAACATTGCATCAACAATGCCCCTCTCCTGCATCCTGGAGAACAGCCTGCCTTTGCCTCCAGTAGCTGTACCATAAATAGGCCCATGCCCAGATGAAACTGGCACCTGTGCTACCCATATTTTGTAATCTCCTCAAAACAGGAGTGTCAGGGAAGAGCACTATTGTTTTCCCACACACACAAAGTACAGAGAAGAAACCACACCAGTCTATGAAGGTAATCACTTTTTCCTGGAAGTGGTTACTCAAGAGTCTTTAAACAAACCTTCTAAATAAAATCAAGTTACTGAGGACAGTTATAAATTCTACCAAGCCCAAAATCTAAACTAAGAATGCAAGCATATCATACAAATTTTTTTTCCCCCTCAAGCCAGAGAGAGCATGATTCACCTCATCTCTACACTAAAGGCATTAGCATGGGTATCCTTCATAGTTAATAGAGAGAAACAGCCATTTTAGGGAACAATTTATCTGATATATATTTTAAATATCTGCTTTAGGATAAAACAGATTGCATCCTAAAATTATTCACTTTGCTTCTCTTTGCTCACTATAAGCACAAACCAGATAATTAATCAAGGTAGAGTCCGTACTGCAGTTACCTATTTTTGATACAATGAATCCCACCCAGAGTCACCAGGGTGACTTCAGAATTGTTATTGAGGCTTCTTGGGAAGATGGTGGGAGGTGACCTGGGAAAACCAGCACAGCACCGCTTCTCTCACCTGCCTCCTGGTGAGAGAAGTATCTTCATCCCAGCTATAGCCCTTAAGGAAGCACACATCTCAAACTGCAACACTCATAACCAATTCTACACCAGCAAACCTACTGTGAACTGCAGAGGCAACTTAGCAACCAACCTCTCTCTCAAGCAACTTTGCCACAAAATTGAGAAAGAACAAACAAACAAACAAAGCAGAACTGTCTTGGCTCACAAGCAAATGCACTTTGTAAGCTGGTATTTAGCCTAGAAGACATTCTCTTAAGAAACTTTCTTTTAGTAATCTCTACATAAGACCAATGTATATTTGAGATGGCATTTGCCCAAGATGTCTAGCACTTCATACCAGAGCCTACAGTGTTCCTTGAGCAATGAGATGCCCACTGCCAAACTGGCTAACCAGCTGGGGAAAGAAACAGTTCTCACTGCCTCAAATACACTGATTAGACTCACGTAAGTATAAAGATCATAGATAAATAAAGAGGACAAAATACTGAGGAGCTATGGCATAAAAGTACCTTATACTAGCAAGAATTTTGAAACAAATACAGGGAAGAATCACCAAGAAATAATTTAGCTTATATGAACAGAATAAATTTTGGAACACTTCTTCACATACACAGCTAGGAAAAGATGGGGGAAAAAGCTTGTGGAGGCTTCAACATTATGTAAGAGCAAAGTTGGAAGTGAGGAAGAAAATGAATACACAACGTATTGTGAAATGAACTTACAAACTATTCTAAGACCACATTTCCCTGGAAACAGGGGAAGGGTAAAGATACTGGAAAATATTGGCTGAACTGAAACAGAAAGTATGTTCGAACTTTTTACTACAGTGCACATACTGCCCAGTAAAACATACCCAAATTCTCCAAACAGAAACAAAAATTACCTGGTCATGATTCCTCTTTCTGGGTCTTAAGTTTTTTAATTAATTTTAAAAATTAGAAATTTCTCATACAAATAATTGTTCTGCTTGTACACTCATCTATGTTTCAGTCTTAGATTTATGCCAAGTAAATGTTATTTTTTCATTATTCTTTGTTTTCTGAGGCCAAAAAACAGCACTTAGAAAGATGGTGCACTTTTTCTTTTCACAATTCTTATGTCTTTTCCCTTCTTGATGTACACCTACTATAAACCACTCAGTCTTCTAATAGGTAGCAACAATAATGGTGCTTTAAAATTCAATTGTATCTCTCATATGAGGTATTAACACATTCATATTTGCTAAATAAACTCCTTAGAAGTGTAACTGAAACTGCATTACAATATTTTCAAAAGCTTTTACAAGCATTCCTTTGGGATGGGGGAAAGAAAAACTTCAGTTTTGGCATCTAGTGACATAGCAATCCGCTAATCAAGGGAAAAAAATGAATAGCCCAAGCTTATAAGAAATGATTGGCAGCACAATCATCTGTCAGACCAAACTGAAATATTTAAATCAATGAACAGGCCCATGGAAATGCTTTCAAAGCAGGTAGCAGATAAAGTAATATAGTCATATGTCAACAACAATGACTCTACATCCATGTCACTCCCTACTCACATATACCTGCACAAAATTAAACCAGGTTTTGAGTACAAGGACAGACAATTAAATATCTCCAGAACACTTCCAGATTCGCAATGCTGCTATTACTCCAAAGGTACCTGGAACACATATGCCTGTGGGTCTTTGTACATAAATAGACTGGTCCTTAGTACTCTCCTAATGTCTCAATTTTGCTTTTGTAGAACAAGGAATTCCATAAACAATAATTGAGATTCTTTTATTACTTCACACAATACAAGTCAAACTGATCGCAGATTTCAGAATTGTCACAAGATGATGAGATTTAAAAATAGTTCAAAACTTTCAGAAGAAAACTCTCGTTACTGCACCAAAAAGATGTTTGACAATAATTTTCTAAGACACGAAGAGCTCCCATAAAGAGCATCTTTACTGCGGCTTGTTAATAAAGCATGTGGCTGCTTTATTTTAGACCCTTCCCTCTCCATAAATGGAATTTAAGTATAATCAGAAGAGAGCAATAAAATACACTGACCTGAATTTGCTGCTGCAGTAGATTGATTTTGTGCTGCTGTTGCAGAAGTTGCTGCTGTTGTCTTGCAATCTATGAGAAATAAAATTTCCATAGAATTAAAACATTAATATTGAAACTTCAATACTAATGAGTGAAAAAAATCATATTTGTTATTCTTCATTATATTTTATTAAGCATATTAATTTTTCTCAGAGGAGGGATATTTAGAGGCAAATTTAAATTCAACACAAAAATCTAGTTAGCCAATAAGAAATACATATTTTAAACACTGAGGCCTTAACTCTGCAAAGCACAGAAACAGGTTTATTTGTGTGCATATGAATAATTTCATTACTATTCAACAAAGCATATAAGGCGGTGGTGATCTTTGACTATGGTGCATTACTGTGAGCTACAATGGGAATGAAACATATGCTTAAAATTAAGTGCTTTTCTGAATGGCAATGGGATTACGCAGGTGCTTAAGGTTAAACACACATTTTCCCGCTTTGCTGAACTGGAGCTCGTATTTATAGATGTTTCACTATTCAGCACAAGCTTCTCGGGTAAGCTTCTCCGACTTCATTCACTATAAGCAGCACATTACTTCACTTGTAAATCTCCAAAATCATCCTCGGAACTGCTTAGGGAAGCAAAGCCTTATTCTGTGTAAAAGCAGTACCTAGTGCTCAGTAACTCATCAGTAACACAATCCTATGAAATATATAGATATTCTTACCCTCATTTGGTAGATTCAGTAAGGGATTCTCTAACACAGATGGAGAGAGGCAAATGTTCAGGGCAGGGAACACTAAGGGACTGGTGAGAGAGAATTTGCCAGATACCCCTTCTATCTCCCTGATTCCCACAAATCATCCAAAATCATCATGCCAGAGCAGAAGGGAAATAGGATCCTGCCCTCAGACCACAGAGCTGCTCCCTGCAGTGGGTGGTGTGGATTGCAGCCACAGGAGAGAAGCCACAAGGAGCTGGGGGAACAAATGGAACTTCTGCTTTAGAAGGGTAACTGTGCAGCAGACTAAAATGAGGACAAGATTTGTGTTTCCTGGAAATCCCAGCCTCAGCACTTCTGCTACCTTCGTTTCTTAAGTATCATTTCCCCTCCTATAAATATTTATCTGAAGCAGAGGAATCACATAAAACATTTGGTGACAAAGGTAGTTTGGTCACTCAGATCCACTGTTTCAGTTTTGGCAAAAACCCTCCCTGTCTCCTTCCCCAAGATCTTCTGAGCACACTTACTCTATTATAAACAGGGAAAGCTAAGTAAAATGTTTTTATGATAAAAAAATTACAGAAATGTAGCTAGGTTGGTTTGGAAATAAACAATCACATAGTTTTAGTGAAAACTCTTCGGATTACCTAATAAGGAATTTGCAGTTACATATTAACAGCTTGTAATTGTGCACACACAGAGACCAAGATTGTCATTTCCTTAATCTCTCATTCTGTCACATGGAAATTATTTTTTTTCACTTAAATTCACTGTCTTCTTTCAGTTAAAACTCACTTTTGCAAGAGAAACCAACACAAAATTCATACATATTTTGTCTTGCACATGGCCTCAAGGAGTCAGATTAAGGTCTACATGATTCTGGGGGTTGGATCAAGGCAAAGTGCCACACAAAAATGGAGTCAAACAGCTCTCAAAGACCACTACACTGATGCTCCTAAGAGGGCTCAAACTCCTTTTAGGAGCCTGGTGTTCAAATATTTCTGGATGAACCCCCCACAACCAAGTCAATAAAATATGGTGAGTGAAGACTGAAGGAGCAGACCCTCATGTAGGAGTGAAAAAGGTAATTCAAACAGAGCTAGCAGTCCAGGAGCCCAGGTAGCCCAGGGACAGGTCCTAGGACCTTAGGTATACATTGTCAGTACCGTGGTCAGCAGTGGTGTCTATGCTTAGTAAAGTAACTCTAATGGTAACGGTGCTATAAAGAATATTTAAAACTAGTATAACTGCTGGAGTTACTATTTTTAATGAGTAGTACACCAATTGTGTAATTTCATCTTAGAAGTTTAGTGCTTGTAACTAAAGTCTGTCGGGTTTATGCTGATATTGCCCCTGCTGCTAAAATCTCAAAGAAGGTAAAAGATTATTACAATATGCAGCTTCAAAAGGGAGTTATTTGTCATTTCACATTAAAATGAGACAGAGCACAGAGCTACATCACAGGCCATTCCTTCTCAGTGCTGTATTGGTTTTCCACAGGTACACAGTTCCCTATGTCCAGAATTCTTTGGAGCTGCTGGTGACATGGGTGCAGCTTAACGTGGCAGGGAGGAGATTTTTGTTTACATGTGCAAAGGCACTGATCTGCCAGAGTTCTGACTGCTTGGGAACAGCTTTTTGTACCTGTATATACAATGTAGTACCATTTAAATAGGCATTTCCTGATGAAAATAAGAAATATACCACAAAATAACTAATCTCAGTGGTTCCTTTTAGATGGAGCACTACTGTGATAGAAAATGCACCCAAGACCCCGCAATGCAATTACCATAGCATCGTCTTGATGTATAGGCTTGACACAGTAAAGTAGGGTACACAAGCACCATGTGGCTCAAATTCTGAATTTTATTTGCCTATCGGTTGAGCTACATGCTCGCTTCATTGAGCATGACAACCTAGTTTTAAGTGTCATTTAATTTTCATTTTGAAATATAATTACAAAGTGTTCACTGTAAGATATCACTCGTCTGCAAATGTGTCAAGATTAATTTGTGCTAGCTTATTCACAAGTGTCAATAGTTAATTACTGTGTCATCTCTAGATGGCTAAATGACATTCTAACTTCTGATTTTTTACAGTGTTCCTTTATGTTATTTTCCATTAGGGGATGAGTCCATATTCCTACATGTGGGCAAATACCCAAGCACATAAAATACCAGACGTCACAACTCATTAAAATCAACAGAGCATATATTGCTGTATATATCCTATAAAATATATTTAACTGAAAAGATAATTCTAGTAATAATGTCAGATTCCTAAAAACCACACATTAATTTGGATCAGTCTGATCTAATGCTTAGGAGACTAGTGTATGGGATCATTGTTACATTTTTGTTCTGTGAGAAAAGGACAGCTCTTCGGACACCTGCATTTTTGAAGCAAGCAAACAAACAAGCAACAAAACGAACAACAATAAAAGGCAAAATAAAAAACTAAACCCTTCACAACCTGAACAAACAACTCAAACCTTACTTGTAGAAGATATATGAAGGTTTGAGGATGCTTAAGATTTTTTGTTTAATGATTTTCTTGTCAAAAAGAGAAAGACACATAATGGCTATAGTCTGGCTTATTTGTAACTCTCAAAATTGCATCAGTGAAAGAAACAAGAACTGTGAAATCTATCAAATGCCATTTTTTCTAGGAAATAAATTATTTTAATATCCACACCCCTGATTTTTTTTTTCCTTTAAGTCCTATGTATCTTCTCTTTTTAGAAAAAAATATATAACTCCTGAGGATATTTAAGCTCTTCTACCAAAAAATATGAAAGGAAACACCAAGCAGAACAGTGTTTTTGATAAACATTCCTCATGAACCATTTTCACAGGTTTCTTTCTTGAAGCCTCACCTGTTCTTGCTGTTGGCGAGCAAGGTCCATTTGCTGCCGTTGTTTTTCAATTTGTGAGGCTGCCAGCTTTTTCTGTTCATCGTGGGCAGCCAGGAGCTGCTCCCGTAAGCTGATCAGCTGGGTGATCATAGTAGAGAGCTGTCGCTCTTTTTCTGCCAGGCTTTCTGGTGTACCTAAATGTGCAGGAAATATGTACTGTAAATATGAGATAGACAATAGTTACACAGCAATATTTATTTTAAAAAAAAAAGGGCTGAATCACCAACATTATTTTAAACAGTAGCTGGAATACACATTCTACTAACAAATCTCCAAAGAATCTAACAGATAGTTTCATTGTGCTCTCATCACGGGAGGATGCAACAGAAATTGGAGCAGAAAAGACATAGAGTTTTTTTTTTTTTTTTCTGACAGGAGTAATTAATGTGTACAAATCCTTATATATTTTCCTTCTAAATCTGCCCACTGTGATAAATACATTCAGAGTTTATTAGACATGACTTTCTTTCACTTTATATATGTATATTTTTGGCTTTTTACCCCGAGTATATACACATGCTAAAAAATAATTTAAAATATGCTGTTTGGTGGAAGAAGCAGTTTAATAGTATATTGATCATTTCTCTAAACCACCCATATATCTGGTAGGTCAATTAGGTAAATGTAAGCTTTGGTTGTGGAATGTGTATTAAAAATGAGCTTTGCTTGTCCCCAAGAGAAACAGCTAACCTGAGAAAATGGTTTAAAAATTTTCATTTAACTTTCAAAGTTTACTCTACAGAGAGCACTTAATTAATATGAAACTACGGTACATTTATTCTTTGCACTAATGATGTTTAATGGTCTGTTTATGGGCAAATTGCATGGGTCTCATAAGTAGAGAGTACAGGGTCCTTTTGCAAGTCAATCTGAAAATATCACATCTTAGGTATGAACATATTACACTGTCAAAAACTGCAATGTCAGTTCCTATATTTGAGCCATACACTACATCTTGTTGTGAGCACCTCAGACCCGTAGCTCTATAAGAGTCAATATAATTAAAGTAAGATAGCAGTTCAGGAATATTGGAGGAAAATTTGAAAGAGGTTTAAAGTGGGATAAATAAAGGAATTTTAGGTTGTACAAGAGAACTAGAATTAGAGAAGGACAACTCCAAATCAAGAACTAGTCAGGCCTGTAATCTGCCCCAATTACATGAGAAGTGACACAAAAGAGAGGATATTGACAAACTTCCTTTCCTCAGTTCACAAAGGAGGACAGTGATAAAGTCACATGACTTTTGAAGAGGAAGAAAATGTGTGAGGAACAGGACCTGGGAGGGAACGGAGAAACTATCACCAAAATTAAGACTCTACCTTCTTCCCAGGAATAAGATTGGTATCTTTCAGGGAAGAGAAGAAAGAGACTGACAGGTTTCATGAGGAAGACAAAACAGACTCCTGCCAAGCAGCAGACAAACCCAAGATTGTCTACTACTATCTACACTGTGCTATGATGGGACCACTATGATTCTCACACAGAATTTCATTTGCAAAAGCAGCACATAAGAAGACCTCTGTTTCTAATTGCTTTATAGGGAAAAGAGAAATCACATGGCTTAAGCAAACTCGCAGAAACAAAGGGTACCTGGTTTTGTGTACATTTATTAATTGCATTTAGCAACAAGAAGTACTGAAAATACTCAACTTTTTATCCACTATTAACTACCTGAGTTTTAAGAGTTTCCAACAACCTAATGTTTCAGTACCCTATAATGCCTAATCTTCATTCAGCATGCATATGACACAGGTCTCCAGAAAAGGAGTAACTTCTGTTGTGGTAGAAATTTTAGAAGGAGTTAGTGATTTCTTCAGTCACAAGAACTATGGTGGATGGATGAAGTTGAAGCTGAAGGACACTCTACTATTCAGACAAACTCATTGCAAGACCTTAGTGTGATGTGCACAACTGAAGCAATAAAAGTTCCATGCAAAAATCTGTTTCAAAACAATAAAAACAACAAAAGATTTTTGAAAGCAAGCTTAGGCAGGTATGTGGCCAGGAAAATGCCTGCACTGAAGGTACTGCCTTGCCAGGATCCATTAGCATGTACTGAGCTCCACGCTGCTGACATCTGTTCAATTTTCTGCAACTTCAGTATAGACTTCTCTTAACCCTATTAAACTGTGTTATTCAGTCTTGAAGATTTTTCATGACAGTTCAAAGGTTATTTAGGTGGTTTTGAATACGCTATTATTGTATACTGAAATTCATTTTCATGGGTAAAAGACTGTTCTGCCAAAGAAAAACTCCCTTGCCCATTGTGATTAGAAGAGATCAACCACTCCACCTATTTTAGAAAGCCAATGGGAAGCAACCTGCTGCCTCAAATGATACTTATTGTCCTCCACTGCCACCTGGGAAACGACAGCTTGAGACTTCCACATCTGTCAACCAGCTCTGGCATTGTAATGCAGGCCCCTGAGCTTACAGTCATAAAATATTTTACACACCCAAAGTAGATATTAATCTCCCACTCCATTTCCACATTATTCCGTACAGCTTGTACCTGCTTCACAACGTGAGTAGAAAGCTACCACAAAGAGTGCCTGCTATGGCTACAAAACACAGTTGTTTTGTTATGATTACTTAGAACTGTTTGATAGAGTTGCAATTTTTTTCCTTCATTTTCTGACTTTTTTATACAATAGCAGGCAGAAGTAACTGTTCTTATTCAGGAATTCAGTAATTGTTTTTCTTTTTCCCCCCCAGAGAAACACATCTGAAATAAATGACCCCATTTAAAGTACTCTGCTCTTTAATTTGCACTGTGCAATGTAATCCAACAACAGAATAGAACTGATGACCACAAAATGTACACTGTGCTCCTGGAAAATAACAAGACCTCCATGAAGCTTCAAGACACCTAACCCAGCACTGCTCAAGACAAAACCAGGCATAAGATGAGAATGTTCTTGCATGAACAGTTTGGGGGGAGCTATAATTTAATTTTAGAGTGGAAAATCCCAACCATTATTTTACAGTTTAAATACCAATAAAAACCAACTTGCTTAGAATGCAGACCAGATTGAGCTGATCTGGCTGGGCCAAGAGAGGTCATCAGTAGCTGTGTGCCATCATCATCTGTTTTGCATCCACTTACTGCAGCAAGCAATGAGATTCCTAAACTCATTACCAGTAAATAAACTTCTGCTGCTGACTAAAAATATCTATAAACAAAATAAATAAAAAATACAGCTATCTATAAAATGTATTTTCCATAAAAACAGATAAAACAAGAAGCTTAGTAAAAAATAAACAGTAAATATGCCAGCTTCCATAAAATATTATATACTACAGCTCTCTCTCTCTGTTCTAATCCTATTCTCTTACTCCAAAGATAGCAGTGCATTTTTTTCCATGGGGTCTTCCTTATCCCCAAAACACATCTGTCTTGAGTTTCTCTCAGATTTGTCAGGTGGATCAGTGCTCCCCAGGGCCTGCTCCATCTGAAGTATTTTAATTTGACTAAACACCTGATTTATTTTATCTCTCCGATGAGAAAGGCAGTTTGTCTTAATAGAGCCTGTCAGCCTACAGTCCCATTCACAGCAATTTACAGGCAGCCAGGGATGCTGGAAAAGAAGAGTGCTGTGATTCTGTATTTTATCCTCCTCCAGAAAGCACCTAAAAGCAGCTATTCACTGCTACTGCATGTGGCATTTTAGAACTGAATTAGCTTTTTATTCAAGTAACTACACTTGTTGTGAATAGCTTATCTGTAAAATTGCTACATTCACTACTGATTTTATTAACCTTTGGCTCTATCACAAAATGGTCTTCAGTTAGGAAAGACCTTTAAAATTGACACATTTTTCTTAGGGGCCTTTATTTCAGTGACTTCAGATATACTGAATTTGATCCATTGACTCCCTTTACCAGCAGTATTTAAAATTTTGAGTGTTGTTTGGAAGCTGATAGTGTTTATGGACTTTTTTTTTAAATGAAAATGTCTAATCAAAAGTTCAGAAAAAAAAGTTATTATTTTTGATAGTTCTTTTCTTGTCTTTGTGATAATAATCATTAGCTGAAAAATAATTTGGTTGTAGTAATATTTTAATTTTTCCTTGTGTGCTTTTTTTTACCTTTTACTTTGGATTTCAGCACAAATTGAGATTAAATGGTCAGATTGAAGAGAACTAAGGCATCAAAGAGAACTTTTGAGAAATTCTGGTCATAGGTCAATCTAACCAGGAGTGAGAAAATAAAAAGTAGCTATAAATCTGCTGAAAAAGACCGAAGAGTTCAACTCGTGATCTAAAATTACATTTAGAAAGAATCCTGCTTCTGGCAAAACCCTGCCTTTTAAAACTAATTAGAATGCTACATAATTTCTGGTACACAAAGTAAGAGAAAGAGAATCATATATCCTACAATGTACTTAATAAAAATTATAAACCTCATCCTGCTTTTTATCTACCCAGATTTCTATAAACATTGCACACAAAAATAAAACCAAAAAAGTTGCAAAAAAATCTAGTATTGTGTAGGTATAGGTATTTACCATGACTATCCTGTATCAATCACTGGCTTTCCACCTTACAACACTCCTATTACCTCTTACTACACATTCAGTCTATATACAAATGTAGCTGCATGTCAACAAATGCTGGAGGCTTTTCAGTGTTAAATTTGGTACTGTCCTTGTGGCAAGCTGTCATGAGAGAGCAGCGGAGGAATAACTGCTGGTAAGAGAAAAAAAGAAGCAGGAATTACAAAAAATACACTTCTAGACTTACATAGTATAATTTAGTCTAATCTCTTTGACACTTGGGAAAAGAAAACTAGATAAAACCACATATTCTATGGAATGAATAAAAGACAAAATACTGGAGTCATAAGCAAGCCAAAAATTTTATAGGCGTGATCCATAGCTTGCCGAAGTAGGATTCTTAGCTGTGATGCGAAATTACTGTGGGTTCTTGAATGTGCTTGCCTTAGTTTCCCAACATGTACACAAAGTAAAACACTACCAATCAGAGGTTTTTATGCCTGGTTAGTTAATGTTTCTGAAGTGCTTTGAGATCCTTGCATGGAATCTCTACACAGCTGCAAAGTATTATTGGTTCTCTTGAATTCTGTGATTAGTGTAAAGCATGACAAATATCATCCTTGTTTATGCACTGCATCTAAACTAACTTTTGCTCCATACACTTACAGGAAATACAAATTAATAAATCAAAAATGATTACTCCTGTTATGTTTCTAGAACAAACACATAGTGTGACTTTTATGAAATCAGAAGACAGTAATGCAAGAAAGAAGTATGGACTTTGCCAGAAACTAAGTAGGGCTTTAAATCACACAACTGCAGTTCCAAAGTATCATCATCCAAAGCAATTCAACCAACAATCAAAAATGATTTTGAATCAAGTTAAGCAATTTCAGCTTTTTTTTTTCTTTTTTACCAAAAAAGCCTTTATGACTCAATTCCTCTGTTAGGTTGGAGCGGGTTTTTATTATTTTATGGACATTGTTTGAAAAGAAAGCAAAAACACAATGCTGGACATAAAAGAAAGTGTATTTGATCTTGCCTGCCCAGAGATAACCTGGTTAAACCATTCTGTCTAACACGGCAGTCTGCAGCACACATCAGATGGGCTGTGATGTCTCTACTTCACAGGCTCTGTCCAGCATTTAGCATTTACCCTTTTTTGATTGGGTCACCTTTTAAATGCCACAAAATAGGGCAGCAAAAGTCAACAAAAATAAACAGGAAAAACAGAAGAAAGTAACAATCTAATGGAAGGGCTTCGGAGATAAAAGTCGCTTTGTGAGGGCTGCCTGACTAAGGAGCCCCCTTGCCATTGCAACAGCATCTAATTTGAGTTCTAACTCCAACAGCAGTTTAAAAAGCTTCCACTCTAAAGGGCCCCAAGTGTATCATAAAGATAAAGCATTTCAGTAGAAAACAGCCACAAAGACCTCTATTATCTTATCAGTCTTTGGTTACAACAGCTGAACCAATATGACTAAGTTCTGAATGACTTTTTTTTTACCCCTTCTTTTTATAACACTAGAATACTGGAATTTCTTTATTTCCTGATCAGTTAGCAATTGTTGATGTTCCCATATGCTACTGTCCCGTTCTTATAAAAAGTTTTATAAATGCTTCCATTGTGCTTTGTAGCATCCCAGTGCAGAAGGCAGCACAGCAAACATGTCCAGCATGCAAACCACACCGGATAGATCCTCTTGGGAAGGTGTGAGATCTTTCCCCTCCCTTATGCCTC
Source organism: Xenops minutus (assembly GCA_035221455.1). Classification (NCBI taxonomy): domain Eukaryota; kingdom Metazoa; phylum Chordata; class Aves; order Passeriformes; family Furnariidae; genus Xenops; species Xenops minutus. The sequence continues at coordinate 12,602,755 of JAWWEE010000158.1, forward strand.
AAAATGATTCTGCATTTTAAGCTTTAAGCATGGAAATTTTATTATCATATGCCCATGAACAGTAATGGGAATTAAGAACTACTGAAAATGTTCTGTACAGAAAAATCCATTTGTCAGATTTTTAAAAACAAAAAAATGGGTTAAATTAGCTATGCTTATGAGAAGGATGAAAATGGTACACTGATAATCTGCAGGTTTCATCCTAGTTTCACATATAACAAACCTCAGATGCTAAAACAGTTTCTTAGGTGGCAGCAATTTAAAATTCATGATTTGCAAAACAGCAGACTTGTAATACAATCCCATACTTATCATAGTCCAGACTGTCTTTCTTAGATTAGCCATAAAATTGCAGGTAGCTGAGTGAATATTAAATCAACTCAGTGAGGCCACTGACCCTTCGTTTTCCCATGTCACTGTGCCCATAGACAGGCGAGGGGGAGGGCAGGGGCCCATGGCAGCAGGGCTTGCTGTCCTCCATCACCACTGCCACCTCCCTGGCTCTGCACAAGCTGAGCTGCTGGCGGGTCTCACAGCACACACCAGGGCCCTTCACCCATGGCCCTGTAGTATGGATCATATCAAGGCTTTTATCCAGTCCACACATCATTCCTACCCAACCCAGGGAGGCAGTACACATGCAGAAAGGTGATGCACGTCCAGATCTCTGCCCGACATTGAGCTGGAATAGTCAGGAGTCCCGGGGCATAAGTGCCTTCAAGGCATCTGTGCGTGTTCGTGTTCAACTGAACCCTATTCCACCACTTAAAGTGGCGTGTTTTGTTGGTTTTTCCCTTCTCCAAAGAATTTGAAGGGTTTATCCCTTCTTCAGACTTTCACAAATCACAGAACTGTTTTTATCTGCATTAAGAACAGGTCACAAGAATGTCTACAGTAATCCAGCTGAATATTTTCTCCTAAAGATTTGCCACCACCTGATGGCAACTAAGGCAGGCTTACCTGCGTAGCCATGTCCAGTAAATGCTTATACCTTAGCTTTGCTCCTCCAAATAACATCTTTTTTTCTTCTTACATGTTCACTGGACTTTTTGCTCTTGCATTGTTTCTTAGCAATTTCTAAATGTTTCCTGAGCAATATCTTATTTTCAGAGGTTTTCTTCCTTGACTGTTTTTCACAACAGTTCTAATCAAAGTAAACCAATACCCTCAAAAGAAAAATACTGCAGTGACTGGATCAAGAAACTGTTCACGAGTTCCTCCCAAACAGTTCTATAACTGCCTAAGCAATCTGCTAGGCAAAGGTTTGGATTGAGAAGTACCTGGTCAGATCATGGAGCAGCACAATGAAACTGTGCACCATTTTTAGCAATGTGGTGAATCTACAGTTGAGTCCTAAAATGTAATCCACGTCAGGAATGTAGGAAAGAATGTGATGTTAGCCAGAGCTTCAACCTCCCCCTCCTCCAAACCGGTGCCCAGCAAAAAGCAGAATTCCAACAAATCTCTTGGACTCCTTACTTTCTTTCACACACATGAAAAAAACAACTCTATTTGTCTTAAGCCTTTTAGGACTTATTTATGTTTAGAAATGTAGTAACTATCTCATATCTACAATTCTATTTTACTATTGTATTCTATTAAAAAATACTTGTAACTTTACATTCTAAAGAACACTAGAAGTATATATGAAGTGTTAAGTCATACATGCGTGTGAGGAAGAAAAATGATAATTTTTTGAATAAATTCTTTATAGGGTTTTTAGCAACAAGTAGAGATTCTGTTGTGAATGCTTTAGTGTTTTCAGTGGGTTTAGAAATACTTCATATATACTCAATACAAGCTGTTCAGACTCTATGTAGGAAAAATGTGATATTGCTGGATATAAACATTTATAATGTATATATGTATATACATATCTATGTACATTTACAGTGTATTATACATGCCAACTAAAAACTCATAGCCAACCTGTTCTTGCTGGATTAGAATATAAAGATATAGCAAAGGCCACAGGCCTTTGTGAGTTGTCTGTACAGTGATACAAACACTAAAATATGAGGTAAAGAGAAAAATGAGTAGTTTTGTTTTCTTAGCTGAGAAGACTATATCCCAGGGCACATCAAAATAAAATTAACATGGTAGTTTTATATGGAGAGCAAAATTCATATTATTATTGACTCTAATGCTCAATTCCAATGGATTTAAAGTAAAAAAAGATTCACAAATGAGAGTAAAAACGGTCCATTCATTCACAGTTCTCATTCAGGACTTGAGAGCTGAAAAAATGTCCTGACCTTCAGTTTCAGAATTTCCCATTTAAATAGAGATAACAGTACTTCCCTAGATCATAGAGAGGGAAGAGGAGGAGGATGTTATGCTGAACGATTAAGATTCCAAAATGTATTTGTGGGCCATACAATAGACAGAAATAGTATATTTTAAAAAATACCAAAAGGATAGAAGACAAATTGAAAGTGAAAAGAAGTTATAAACAAAAACATCCTGAACAAGCAAGCAAACAACAACAACAAAAAAACCAAAACAAAGGCAAAACCCCCAAAATCTAACTATCATCTAATTATACAACTGTTTCTCTTCTGTAGAAAAAACATACAGATGCCAGGAACTGTGCTAATAAGGATAGCAGAAATACTTGAATGTCACAGTAGGAAAAACTTTCAGGATTAGAATCTTCCCCAGACGGATGATGTTTATCAGCATTTTTTCTGAACGTTAATATTGTGAGCAAGAAAAGCACAAGATTGGTTTCATTTTCTCTATCAGAGAACACACATGAAGCACAAACAATAGCAGGCCAATATTATGTCTACCTCAAGGCAATTAGAAAGTCATAAACAGGGTTTGAAAGTTAAATCCCTTAAATTTTCTCATTTGCAAGGGCTGTAAAACTAACTTCAGTCCAATATTCCTACAACAATTTAAGTTGTCTTGTAGCAAAACAGGAGATCTCTCGTGGTGAAATGGAGATAGCCAAAGCTTTTCCTTCTGATGATGGAACACAAATACTAAATATCAGAAAAATCAAGTCCCTCAGTAATGATGATCTTCATTCCTTATTTCTTCATTTCACTGGAATTAACAGTTCAGCAAATCTAATTCTCTCTTCACATTATTTACATATACATGTAAATCAAAAACTTCAGTTGAAATATCTTGAATTTAATATGGCATGAGAATTGATCCCCATGTTCCTGTAAATAGTAAGTGAAAGCAGTTGTTCACTTTCCCTATTGTTTTATCTCTCAACCTGACCCAAAACACATGGATTCTTTCCTCATCTTTGGCTGAATTTTGTAATTGTCAGAGGATCAATAGCAGATACGTTAAACAGAAGTACAAAAAAACTCCTCAGTTTCTAGAAAACACACCATATTAGGTATGTAGAAATGCTAGTTAAGAAGTGCATGTATATATGTATATATATATATATACATATATACATATATGCATATTCTGTAGCATCATCCCAGTTTTAGGTCTGAGACTGCTCTGTCCTGAGAGCATCATTTGATATAAAAAACTTGGGTACTTACGGTTAGACCTTTTTAATGCATTTTCTTGTTAAACTTTCTCCATAAGGTGTTCACAGCTTAATGTGAGACTATAGATGTAAAACTGAGACCTAAGTGCTCACACAGAGAAATACTGCCCAACCTTTCACAGCAGTTTCAAAGGAATCCCAACACAATGACATTTTGTACTAAACATTATTTTGCTCTCTGGATAATTCTTTCCATTGTTATTTTTCTCTTCTCATTCCTAAATTTGCTGAATTAAGTTCTGCTGCACTACTAGTCCCACTATATCTTAATTAAATTAAACAGTGTTTTAGATATTTGAATTCAATAGAAAATTGCTAACTTTCATTTACTGAAAAGAAGAAAAACTATTTTAGTTCTAAGTGAATATTTGCACCTGTGCCTTGATGTGGAGCATTAGATAATCTGATATATGAATACTAACTCATCTCTAATATTCATATAAAAACTTGCAGGAAAAGGTGTCAGAAAGATACCTTTTGAAACAACCTCTTCTGGATGTGAAATGAAATTTTGTTTTGCTTATATACAATCATAGATAGTGTCTTCTTTGGAATTACGATGTTGAGAATCACAATTGATGGCAGTCTGGAATAAGTACGATCTTATTAACTAGCACGAAAAGATTGGGAGTCTGCTGAAGAAAAAAATGTAAATGGAGAATTCAGAACTGATTTTGAAATTGCTCCATTTCATTGATTGTTCTTTCCTAACAACACACAGCTGGATAAAAGTAATTTTGTTTCCATATTCAGTTTTAACTTAACAAGTGATTTCTGGGTGTCATTAATCTTATTTTTTCATTTTGTAAACATGATAGAATTCCAAGTGATCTATACAGTTTTTCATTCTTTTAAAACTAGTATTTCACCTCGTGCAAGTGCAAGAAAGCACTTGTTTGGAAGGAAGAGCTCTCCAATTAAGACTTGCATCTTCAATCACAGGGATGAAGTGAATATCTGTTCTATCTAATCTTATTCTGGAAAGAGAATTGTATATGCACATGCAAAAAAGTGACTTAAGAAAGCTGAGTTAAGAGGACGTTTATTTAATATCTTGTTAGATAAATATAGTTCATATGAATTGGATGACATTAATTTCCCTACCTAACTCAAGTCATAGTTCCTTGTGATTTCTTTAGCTGATTATTTGTCTTTCATAAAAATGTTTATTATTTAAAAGAAATATTTTTTTTCAGTCTTCTTCATTATCTAAACTATGGAATAATAATGAAAAGTGAAAAAGAATTATATGTTTTAAATTTTATATTTTAAATGCAAGCTAGAGAAAAGGAGGGTTTAAAAAATTTTTTTCTGCTTTTTGTCCATGTGTTTGAAGAAATTATGTGATTCTCCACTTTAAATAGCAAGGAATACTTTGCACTGTAATGTCTACAAATACATACATGGGGGGATGGTAAGAATAGGTGACAGCTGAAGTTCACGCAGCTTTTATGTGTCCTCCTGCAGTTGGACATGTGCAAATGAGGTGAAAAAAACATCTCATCGCTGTATCTTCCTGTGGGGCTAATCGAGTTTTAGGGAAGATAATGCAGCGTCTTATATTGAACTGACCACCTGTGTACTTAGGTGAAGGGCTGTGTGAATGAGGATAGAAATCAGCACTTCTTTCTATGGCACAAGAAGGGAAGAGACCCTTTCCATAGGTGCCACTGCAGCTTTTTTATTAAAAGGCTAATTGATTTATGTATTAGGATTCAATTATTTGAGCTCGTTTGCCTTAAAGCTAACACTGAGGATCCCAATCCAAAACACTCCAGGAATCTTGCCTCTTTTCCGCTACTGAAAAATTGTAACCCAAATGCATTTCTTCAGCTGCATCCAAAATGCACAATATACACAGGAGGGGAGATGTGCCCCTGTGAAATGTACTCTGACTTCTGATGTCTTGCAGTTACTTTTTTTATCTTGTTAAATAAGTTACTTCCATGAGTTTTTAGTTAGTAATTATTAGCTACACCACTCAGAAATGTCTAAATATAAATATGAGGAGTATTAGTACTGCAAGATTTATATACTTTAAATATAAATTTTAATTTTGATCTTAATTACATGTTCATCTTTCATGTCTTACAAATACAAACAAGTATATCAATGAAAAACTTATATTTGCCTCTGAAGATTTTTATTGCCTCTGGTGATAAGTAATGAAGAAGCAAAGTTTATTGCAAAACAAGGACATTAGCATAGCCTGTCTATCATAGAAGCTGTAAAGAAGAAACTTCCTACCTCATCTGAGAAGAGACAATTTAGTCAAAAGCCTTTGATATGTATGGAAAAGTAACAACATTTTATACATTTAGAATGTGCCCGCAGAAGTCAGTTGAAGGATTTACACTTATTTCAGTGGGCTTTGAAACAGGTCCATTGATATGTTCATTAATAATGGCATTAGGTGGTCAAAATTGGCAGCTTCAGGCTTGTAAATCTGAATATTATTTTAAATTTAGTTCATAATCAAAGAGTTATAAATTGAAAGTGCTACTTATCTCTTGCCCACAACCTAGCAATCTGTAAAACCAATTCAGCGGAGCATACTAATGCTACAAATATGAATTATCTTATGCCTTTTGAAATAACCGCAACCTCACTGTATGGGTATGAGAAACAAAAACCAAACAAGTAAACTATGCTGGTTTTCCCTCAAGGTTCATTTTATAAATAAATAATTAATTTAAAATAATGCATTCCAGAACAAATCAGCATTCTATGGCCAGCTTGTTATGCTCCTGTAAATATGTTACAAAATTATCAGACATGTTTTCTAACTACAGAGAAAGTCCCTAAATCACATTAACCAGAGCACAAAGGGGGTGGCCTGCATTTGCAGAAGTTCCACACATATTCTAAGAGTGTTCTGGTATAATTGTACTCTAACCACAAGCATGAGTGTGTTTAGCCAGATGGTTCTCAGAAGCAACTAAAAGCACAGCTAGAAATTTTCTTAATTCAATTTATTTGTATACCTAGTTGATCACAAACCCAAACATTTAACACAGCCCTTCGCTTCAGAGTCTTTGGTAATTAAGCTCTTCACAGTCCCAAACCAGAGCAGTATCATGTTATTTTGTTGTGCTTTCATAGGTATTCTACCACTCAAACAGGTTCACTCAGAAAGAAAACATAAACACTGCCTGTTCAAAAGACTTAATATAATCCAATATTCACAGACCTGAATTAAGCTAAACTTTAGGCACAGTGTTACTGTGATTCACAATAAACCCTGAAGCACTTGGGAGTATGTAGGAAACACCAAGAGGTTTTGAATTCCACTATAACAACATTCTAATTCAATGTATTATAAATAGACTTGGTATGTATTTAAGAAATCAGGAACTTCTAATTGTTTCTCTCTCCTTAAGACAATAGAACACTGTCCAAAAAAAAAAAAAAAAAAAAAAAGGAAGAAAACCAAAAGAAGAAAAGGGAGAAAACTAAACAAAGGAAGAAGAAGCAAAAGCAGAGAAAACAGATTTCTCTGAGGCTACTCTCAATTGGTTTTCAAAGTTAATCATCTTCTTTTTAAGTGTCCTGTTTAAAAAACGAGTTATGTTCAGAAGAACATACCTATGGCAACTCAGTGCAATGTTTCTGATGTGTTTCCCAGACGTTACTTCAGTGTAACTGTGATGCAGAGATAATGTTAACTTAGATAAAGGCTAATTGTGACTGTAAATAATTTTGAACTTAAGCAAGGCATTTTCTGGTTATTTCCTATCTATGAATTTTAAATAAACACTAAAATTTCAATCTGTTTGCATCTGCAAAGATCTCATGTATTTTTACAAGGGGTTTCTCAGATTTAGGTGCCTCTGGGGCAGGTTTTTAAAGAGACTTGGGAGCCTTACTACTGCAGACCTACCTATGGCCATGTTTTCAAAAACACATGAAACATCTAGCATCCATTGACTCAGATGACATCTTATACTGTTTTAAAAATTGAGATAGATGTGTCTGAACTACATAACATTACATTAAAAGATTTCAGTGAATTTGACCCCAAAGTGGTTCTTCATACAATGGACATGAATGTCCTCCTAAAAGATGCTGCTGGCTCTAAGCTTTATATATAGGTTCAAGGGCAGATTGGACAATTATTTGGAAGGGGGAAGAGCAATCTATTTGACTGATTCAAAACACACAAATTGCATCAGGGTCTGGAAATCTCTCTAACTGAAAATAGAGGTGGAGATAATGTTAGTGTGAAAGTATATGTTTTTCCTGTTTTTCCTCATTCCTGTGTGTCCATTTATCATTCCTCCTGAAGTCAAATGGGTCTTTGGCTGTTTCTGTCCTTTATATCAAAGATCTCCTTTACATTTTTTCTCTCATTTCTTTTGTAGTAATTTTAACCCTTCAGATACAGTACTTGATGAATTTTTTAGGAAGATTTGTTTACCCGGTATGGAAATTCATAGCTATGGGTCAACCAACTGTCTTTCCTTAACACAGAAGCAGTTTCATTTACTTTTCTCATGTGCAACACCAGCTTGAGGACATGAGAACGTGGTGTGATGCTGTGTACACATTAGGTTTAGGGTTGACATGTTTCAGTCAAAACCAAAAGTTGCTCTCTTTGAGTTTCCCACAGCTAATAAACTTAGAATAAAAAAAGGTTTTAACTGCATACTTACAGTAACTCCTGAAGTATAACCATCAATACATTTTACTATTGTCTTAATTTCAGGGTATCAAAATAAACAGAAATATAAACATAAACAGGAATATTGCTGACTGACTGCTGGTGGACATGAGATGTTTAGGTATCACTTTTTAGAACTCAGTAGCGCTTTGGTAACTTTTAAGTGACATGAAATTCATTCACTTACAAATTTTCAAATTCCTCCTAGGAGCAATTCCAGTATTGGCTGGATATTCCATAGCAAAGATGAAATTTGTCTGCCCTTGTGTACCTGTTCTGCATTGAGGGGACCTCAGCAGCTTGCACTAAAGCTAAGCTTGCAGTTTCAGCTCTATCACGGACTCAGCATATACAGACAGAAGTTTGCATAAGACAACCAGCCTGCATAAGAGGATGAGTGAATACATGTAAAGAGAATACATTAAAATTCTTTTATAAGGCAACACTCACAGACTCCCTTTCACATTTCTTTCCCTATGCACAAAAAAAAATAAGTATTTCTACTAAGCCAGGAACTCAGTATTGCTTTACGTATTTATTCAGTTTATATAGTTTAGGAGGAGTGGCTTTCTCAGTTGCTTAACCAACTTCACAAGTCTACACCTGCTATGACATAGCTAACACTGACAAAAAAGAGCACTTCTGTAAAAGCCTGAATAGGTACAGATGGCAAAAACATTACCTAGTTTACGAATTAACTTTCTGATTCTCACAGTACCTTTTAACCATTTCCTAGCTTCTAGCAGTCAATCAAGGACATTAAACAAATATAGTACATCTTGAGTTCTTGAACCACAGAAAATGAACTCTTTCAGAATTTCAATGCAAAAGAACATGTTATTTTTGTTAAAAAAAAAAAAAAAGAAAAAAAATCCTCATTTCAGAAGTTGTTAATGACCATCACAGAAACTGAGTCTGTAAATGTTATCTTTTGAACAGGAGCCAAAGTCTTAGCCCTGGCAGCGGTGATGCCAGCTGTTCTGTAGGATCTGACTTTGATAAGCAAAGAACTGTGCTCTCATTTTACAGACCACAGAATCATAGAATAGGTTGGGTTGGAAGGGACCTTAAAGATCATCTAGGCCCAACCCCTTTGCCATGGGCAGGGGCATCTTCCACTAGACCAGGTTGCTCAGAGCCACATCCAATCATGCTGCAAGTGTTGGAGTGAGTCTATTGGAAAGAACACTTTTGTCCTTCATGAAGACTATTTCATTAAAACAAGTTAAACAAAATTAATTTTTCTTACATAAATCTTGGTTTTCCCTCACTTCATATTAGAAGTGAACTTCATATTAATTTCAGACTTGAAACTTCATATTAATTTCTATGCATTTAAGGCATTTAAACATTTTACACAGACAGAGCTGTCACAATGTAAATTTCTTCTAGCAGATTCCCCTGATGACAAATTAACACCTTTATTTTCTCATAGGTGATTTGATGCTGATCAACATAGCCCTTTTCAGCAGTTGTAACCATAACTCAGAAGAGAGTTTTCCTGGCATTTTTTAGCTTACTACACATGGAAGGGAGCAGGAAGAGGCAAAGAGCCTCACCTATCTACTAATCTAACTAAACTTTTGCTACTTATAGACACTGATTGTGGGTTTTTTTACAAGTCAGCAGAGGGAGAATTCTCACTATGGCCTGTTCTTAGCACCAATTGTTGATATCTGTCTGATGGTGGGATATGTTATCTGAGAGACTCAAAGTGCCTTTGTCAAATCACTGTTATCTTGAAGAGTGGCAAACCACAGCCTGATAGGATTAAGTATTATTCCTCTTTAGAAAAATCCTTATGTTTCAGAAGTGGGCGTCATATTTTTGGCTGAAGACTGAGACACAAAATTACACTATAGAAACCTTAGGAGGTGAAGAAACCAAAAAAATAGATCAGAGCATTAATTAATTTATTAATACATCCTGAGGTAGGAATTCTCTATTTGCTATAGGCCCTAAAAGAACATCCACAGTCATCCTGCAGCTGTTGCTGAATCTCAATAATATGTTGAGATAAGCAAATGGATCCTGGCACCAGAGGAAAGCAGCAAAAGTAAAATGTTCCATCAGTTACAAGTTAAAAGGAACTCTATGATTCTTAAAGAACCTGAAAAAGTAACCCCAAAATATAGAGCAACTATGCCCCTTTCACTTTCTTTACCTTCCTTAGTAAACCTCTTCATATTCTTTGGATGTTGCCAATCAAGATTTGAAGTCTGTAAGTTGTCCCACATTTAGAAAAACTTAATTGCACAATCCTAATAAAATATCTGTATACATTACACAGACTTTAAATCCTGCAACCTGAGTTCACCACCTGCATATTAACTGCAGATTTCGGTTTAGTACCCATAAGAAGAGTGTATTCCAGCTTCCAGAGAGAACTACAATTGTCTACTAAACAGTTACATCAAAGATCAAATCCCGTAATTATATTTCAAAGTACAGTGAACTTTAACTATAAATAATTTTCTGATCTCAGGGGTTAGAACTGGGATCTTATGTCAACAGAACACGTTAGGGGCATATATCAATCTACATATTTCCAAGTCAAAACAAATGCAAAAGATCTATCTTCACACATAGTAGTATGTTTAAAAATGTCGGAAATGTCAACCGCTCAAATACTTTCATATTATCCCTAATTAATACAAATTGCATTTAATTTCACATTTAGTAAAACATATTGCTGCCCAAAATAAGGACTATAATTTTTATCAGCAATTATTATTACTGATGTATCAACACAATTATTTAAATTCAATGTATATAGAGACAGAAACCATGCAAGCATTTACAGTTTTTGTTCCCTCTGTGCTTCTTCCCTAATTTTTGTGGCTTGGAGCTCCTCCAGATGCTGTCTCTGACTTTGTGGTTTTGTATTTGAGATCCCATCTCCTGATTCATAGCATTCCTTGATTGACAAACAGATTCAGATATGAAAACAAACAGTTACCTGTATATAATCTGCCCCTGGCAGCTGCACTGCTCAGTTTTCCGTTCATGGTGAACCTACTGTTCAGATTTTACTCACTTCTCAGTTCTCTGAGTCACTGTGTTTACTGAGCTATTCAATAACTGGTGACATATGTATTTTCCACACTGCAAGCTGCACTTCAGATTTAGAGGTTTTTCCTTTAGTCCCTCCCCCTTCATAAATTAAATTATTTTTAAAAGAACATGGGGTTTTGTATTTCTAAACTGATGTGCCTCCTAATTGAATGGAGAACACTTTCAAACTATTTTCCATTAGAGGCCCACTTTTTCTCTGATTTTCACGCACAGTATAATACCTTCATTCGTAGATTAAAATTGTTTGACTAGAAGTAAAACCTGTTATTATATGCTTTTTTAGTGGTTTTGTCTTGTATAATGTGGGGTGAATTATGTAAAACGTACCGAACAGGATACTCTGCAAGCTGCTACTTGCATGCTGCAAACAATCACAGTTTCACTGATAGACTGGGACTTAGCATCTTAAAATTCCTGTGGAAATCAAGTGCATTTTAAGTATTGGGTTTGATTATTTAATCAGACAACTTGCATTTTGCCCTGGCTAATTTGGAAGGCTGATAATATTTTACTCATAAAGTAATTGTGCACCTGTTGTGATAGAAACCTGTTCAAACAAATCTTAATAGACACGAGGATTCATTCCCAACATGTGTGTTAGCCTCTCATTACTGCTATCTGTGAGGCAACAAATTTTAAGCAGCTATTGAACAGGTTTCAGCTTAATCTTGAATAACTCTTATAGAACATTTATGACAATATGTCTAATATTAAACTTTGTTGATTTATATCAAAAGAGACTAAGGTAAATATTAGCATATGTGGGTTAAACTAACAGTAATTTAAAGAAAAAGGGGGAAGAAAGATATGTTCACAATAAGAGGTTTTCATTGTGATAGCTAATGATGAAGAACCAGCTCTGATTAAGATGCCTGGGTATAAATCTCTTAATTTTCTTATCACAGAGGGTAATACCTATGAAGAACTCATGGAATCAGGGTAGGCTGTATCCTTAACAGATTTCTGTTTCCTCTGTTCAGACAAATTTCTATGGAAACTGTTTCAATATATCTCTCTCAATTTTCTTTACAGTTATATGCATATTAGTTGATGGGACTTCTTCTTTATAGTGTTTTTGAAAATTTTCTCTATTGGCAAAAAATGCTAGAACAAAAAACAAACAAAAAAAATCTGAAGGGAGTTGAAAAGATATACATTATTTACTTTAATCCAGCATAAATATTTGAGGAACAGATAGAAGGGACCTAGTGAATTAAGAACCATTCACTCACCAAGTAAGGGGACAATATCCTGAACTACCTGATTGGAGCAAGGGGATCATGATTAGCCTGAAATTAGTTTAATGTTGGCAGGAGGAGGTGAAAACAAGCCCAGTTTGGCTAGATCTGCCCTTGGGCAGAAAACTGTCAGATGTCATTGGTCAGATCTGAAGTGAGGTGACACAGTTAAACAAATCGAGATATCTTGAAAAGAACACTGATAATTAACCTCCTCCAAAAGGTCAACCTATTTAGAGGGGACAAGGACAACCTTTCTTGTGCTTCATCTTCTATTTCTCATTGAGCTTAGGCTTTTAAGGCAGCAGCTCTGTCAGGTTGCACATTATGTTATTGCTTTTCTCAGTTGCATGTGAGTTTCCTCAGCGTGTTCCTACTTCATTTTTTCTCAGTACTAATGGTATGTCCCTTGAGTTTTACATATGACATTTCTAACTTGCCTCTGGGTCCACAGTTTCTTAAGTTCACAGTAAGGTTTTTTTACATATTTCTTAAGAAAGAAAAAAAAAAAAACAGGTATCTTTGATATCATCAGGATACCCTCATTACCACACAATATCCACACATCAAGATCTCACTTCAAGACAAGACTCCTTTTTCAGAAAGGGAGTTTAAAACCTGTGAAAGGGTTGCCACAAAGGTTCTCATTAATCAGTGCCAAGGTTTGATGTTGCTCAGAATACCAATATTTTGTGCATGAGGTTTCTTTCCAAACTAACTGCAGAGAAAGCTGAGGAGAGTGGCCAAAGTGCAGAACAGCTTTCATATAAGGAATAAATAAATATAGTTTTATTTTTCAACCCAGAAAAGAGACAACTGCATGTAGTGTAACAGAGAAGATGAACAGGAAACAGCCAGTCCCTATCCACTGTAATATAAGATCTAGGGGACACCTACAAGGTACTAGGTTCAAATACACAGCATATTGCTAACTGCTCAGCTTATCCCCACAGACTTTACAGCTGTCTGTTAAAGGGTTCAAAAGTGATTGGACATGTTCACAGATGATAATTCTATCAAGGGTCATTAAACCCGAATGTACCACCTCTGAATCAAGAAGCCAATTAATCATATTTTGTGGGAAAATGAAAGAGTATACTGAGGAAATATTACTGTATGTTTGTCCTTTCCTTAAACCCTTCCTCAGGTTGCTCAGTATCCAGAGACAGAATATATATCTATTCTGTCTATATATATATATCTATAGACAGAATATATATATATTCTTTATATCTGACACATTACTATTAAAAAAATACATGTAGAGGTCTCCACAGAATCCAAATTGATCATAAAATTTCAGTCCTTTCAGTACTGTGTCTATATGAATTTTTCTAAATAGATGCTGACATTCATCAATTTGTTAGAATTTGACTTTATATGTCTACAACAAAAAGCCAAAACAACTGAAGTGTGATATAACACAAGAAATGGAGTTTCCTTTCTTGTTTTATCAGTGCACACCCCTACAAATTAATTTGCTTTTTCTTAAGAAGTTGTATATTTGTCTTCAGTAGGAGTTTTATTTTGCTAAAAGTAAGAAGCTTCACTGGCAACCAAGTTGCAATTTCAGTCTAAAGGAAACTTGCCACTGACATCCACTGTCAGAACAGAAGGTATTAAAGTTCCAAGTAGTGATACATACTACAACACAGAAGTCTTTCTACTACAGTCAAAGACTCTGTATTTATTAAAGAGAACAATAACTGACATGGCGAAAATCAAAACAACCTACCAACAGAAGAAAATGGCAAATTTTTGAAGAAAAAGCGAATAAAAGCCACTTGTAATGTTCAGTTTATAGGCAACTCCTTTTCTACTAAAAAATAAATAAATTAAATGGCATCTGAAAATAAACACATTTTAATACCATACATTTTCTTGTCACTACTTGTAAAAATGAAGAATGGATCAAATTCCAGAAGGCAGTCTGTTCTAATGTGCCAAATAAATGTATTGCTGTATATTAAGATCATTATCCATCTTATTCCTTTTTCTCATGAACATGATAATATTTCCTACTGCACTGTTGGGAACACAATTCCATTGAACCCAACATATAAGTGAGGTATCATACTGATTTCAGTATAGTACAGAGATCATATATTTAACCCTGAATTGTTAAGTTTAGAAATATAGACGGATAAGGTAAAAACTTGTATAGATATATGTGATTACAGTAAGTGTAAAATACATTATGTGCCTGGAAATAAATGGTATGCCTTCTGGTGGTTATTTTTTATAAAATATAGTCAACAATATGGAGAACATGATTTATGTGAAAGGTTGATTACAATGTAATTTATAGTTGTGCAGTTTTAAGAACTAGAAATGGTAATAGTCATTAACTTTTAACATTAGAAGCCGGCATGATTGTGATAGGTGTCACTGAAATACAACCCTCTGACTAAAAGACTAGAGCAACAAAAAATGTATGACTTTTTTTAATGTGATAAATACAGCTTCAATCCTTCCAAGACTTACATGCACATAATTTAAATAACAGCAGTTTAAACAGTGAAGAGTCCCATTCCTTTCCACAGAACTATCCTTTGCCTGTGCAGTTTTGAGGTATGTATGTTTAAATCCAGAATCTGAAGAAACATACTTCATATTAAAAAAAAAAAAAAAAAAAGACTTAAGACATAAGTACAGTTTAATCTATTTCACGCTGATGATTAGTCTAATTAATTGTGTTGGTACATTGATCTTAACAAATAGCTACAATGGGGCTTGGTAAGCCTAACAAAAATGTTTTTATTTTGAAATCCATTACTTTCTTCAAGCAAATCAGACTAAAGGACACGCAAACATTAACTGTTGAAAGTGCTTATGAAATATTCAGTCATTCAAATTACTTAATTTAGAAGGTCAGGTTAGACCTGGAAATGGAGCCTTTGTGCCATGTTACATACAGTGCTAATGACTGGAATAATGGCAAAACAAAAGCATCACTGATTTAGAGAGCTACAACATAAAGCTAAAGATATCACTTCATTGAGTCATGGTAATAAATCCATTATGAGAAACCTTTTTAGTCTGTGGACCACTTTCTTAAGGATTTGGGTGTAGGGGTTCTGGGTTGTGGTGTTTTGTTGGATGTTTTCATTGGTTTCACTAATTGGAACCAGTTGATCCCTTTTCCTGTGTATTGATTTTTTAAATCCTAGCAGTTGACAATGATTCTAATGTATCATAACATTTTAGACCTTAATCATACAGTGGGGCTTCTGCTTGTATCTTTTGTTTGAGTTTTAATTAAGAAGACCTTGTGTCTCAAAGCCTGAGCTGGGTTTTTAATTGCTAGTATGTATATCACACAGACTTCAAAAGAAATAAAATACGTTTATAACAGGGAGCACAAAGGAGAGCTTTGAAATGTCTATAGCCATACAAAGTGACATAATTAAAAACCTCTGAGTGTCTCTGTGATATAAGACTTATATATATTTATTTATACATATTTATGAGGCAGACTGTTATATACCCTTAGACTCCATGAGAAAGAATTTTCAGCAATTATACTGAAAAATAATTACTGCAAATTCAGACTACAGTGTTGATCAGGACTAGAGAAAAACACGTTTATTTTCCTCAAAATGGTCTTCACTTGGTTTGATACAGTGCACTAAGAAACACCTGAAAGCTTATCTGTGAAGACAAATTCTAAAAAATAGAAGCAAAAATTACATTTTAAAATGTTTTGTAAATCCTGTGTAAAAAATAAATTAATTCACTTGTAAAAACAGAAACCATAAACTTTCTCAAGGAATCATTCATGCACAACTGTCTCCAAGACTATTCCAGAAATGGATAGTGTTAAATTACTAGATTCAAAGACTTGTGCCTTACTGTTGTCTTCCAGTCCTTAATACACATAAAAAAAGTGCTCTTAGAAAACACCTCTTTGTGTGTCTTCTGTTTCTTATACCAGGGACAAATATCCTTTCCAAAGCTGTTTATAGTGTATCTTACAAAGAGACTATCAAGTGGGTGAAGTTGCTTTTTTTTACTGAATTCAACATTTCCTAGGAAACGGGAATGTTGCCTCCCACCTACCCAAATATTTTGAGGCCATTAAACATGTACATGTCACAGAAAACAGGAGGTTCTTATTAATAAAGTAGCAAATATAAAAGGAGAAGGAATAAGCACAGGAAGCCTAATGAACACAGCCTTCTGTATTGGATAAAGCTATGGACATCAATCACTCACCTCCCCAAAATAGAGTATACTGTACAAAGACAGCATGTGACATTCAAGGCACAATGCCTATAAATATAGATAGTTCCAGTTGCAAACACCTCCAATGGAAGCCAGAGGACTAACCTGCAACACAGTAGCTGGTGACCCAGGAGTCACTCTTCTCTAAGGCTGCTAGACCAATTCTGACCCTTTCACGATAACATCATTGCTTAAGTTACTTAAAGACTGACCTTTCTTATTTGATCTTCAAAGACTCTGCATGCTGAGAAAGACCATTGCGGGCTATTTCAGTAGGACAACTGCCTGATGCATGCAAGACTATGCTATTCCAGAGATTTATATTTGGAACAGAAACAGAAAACTTAAAACAGACTCTGTATAGTGATAAATGATGCTACTCTGCCTAGCTGTGGCTGCTGAATCAAAACTAGATAACTAAGCAACAGAAATACATGCAGTGAGGGAGAGTGAGGACAGAACTCCAAATATCTGGAAATACAGAAAAGAGTCCTGCGCCACTTTGTTTATTCAAATACATAATAACAATGATTAGAATTAAAAGCCTCTCCTGATTCTAATTTTTATACAAAAAAGACCCAATACTGCAAAAGCCAGGTGTAAGCCTAACAAATTCCTTGTATACCTTAAATAAATCTATTTGCATGCACACCCTGGCAAATAGCATACAAATTTGTATAGGTAGCTCTGGGGTTTTTTTCCAGGTGAGCAAGACATTTTACTTCAGCTCAACTGTTTCACAGACCCTTGAAAATTTGACCTATGAGTTTCGTTTATAAACATATCAAATGAACAAGCAGACTTATTTAACCACTGGAATTTGGCTACAAAGCACTCTGCCAAATGCTCCTCAGAGTTTCATGAAACCTCCCTGAAGTCAATGGCTTGTTTGGCTGGAATTCAAGGAAGAATCTGGACCATTATCAATAACTCAAATCCTAATAAAGAAACTCAGAAAAAGCAGTTTTACAATGAAGCACACTATGCAAAAGTAATTGTGAGCAGGAACAATCCCACAATGAGAAAAAAAAATGAATTATTCACTGTTTGTTACTTTTGTATTGGCTTCTATTGTTTGAATTAATAGATATAGTTTATAATTATGTCTTGATTAACCCTATTGTGTTCTAAATATAGAAGGTAAAGCAAGAAAATACGATTTTTATTTGTTTCTCTCAGCCAATTATCTTTTCTTCTCGTCTGTGTGCTTCCCAAACATGAATAGAAACAGTTTGTGTCAGTGGTACATTTTTTTTTCTGCTTTCATCCTTTTTTCTGGCACTGATTCTTAGTGAGCTGCCTTCCCACAACCAAGACGCTAGTCTTTCACTGAAGGGGGAGGGCTGCAGTTGTGCAGACACAGAGGAAGAATATGTGCTCAGGTTATCCTTAGCGAGAACAACGCCTTTTCTCTAAAATAAACAACTCCCAGTAACAGTCAGTGCAAAGAGCAGCTCCTCACAGGACCACACCTCGCTTTCCTATGATCAAGATTTTTTCCCCCCTAATGAACTCGTTTATTTTTACAGCATCACTTCATGTCCTTAAGTTAGGCCCTCAGTAATTTGAGCAGAAAGTCCGCAGAAAAGTAAAAAATATCAGCCAATTAAATAAAATTATTTAGAATTTAATGGACATTAAGGAAAAATATATTTGACCTCCCAGAGACAACAAATTTTCAAATGCGGTTCTTTCAGACCTCAGCATGCCCTGCTAGTTACCTAGCTGGAAATTCAATCAGCATTATGAAAATGAACTTCATGATTTTGAAATCTACCACCTTGAACAATGAAAGGATTTATTCTAACGCATGCTTCTTTGGTGAATCAAAAATTCTCTCTGGTTCTGCTACTTTGTTTTATTTCCTTCATGTAATCTGTTTTTCATGCTGCCATGTACTGGACTATTGATTTGTTTGGGTTTTGGGGTTTTGGGGTTTTTTTTTGTTTTATTTTGGTTTTTTTGTTGTTTTGTTGGGGTTTTTTTTCTGAGATGATTTAAGGTACACAAATGCTAATATGAGTTAATACCAGACTATTAAGTTAATAGTGATTTTATCAGCTTGGACGGAACCAACCTGAAGACAGTGTTTAGGTCATGGATTTGGGAGCCCAAAGGAAAGGATTCCAACTTCAGACCTGCCACTACTCCTGCTATTTAACTCTGAATCTAGTTTTCTTCTATAAAATGACACCAGTGTTTTGTCCATAGTTTTGAAGTGTAAAGCACAACACAACAGCAACCATCATTCATCTTCCATGTTGGTGCTATTTTGAAAAAAAGTTAAATGCAGTTGCAGCAGCAAAGATTACATCTTGCTGGAACCCAGCTAATAGTATAGATTAATATTATAGATGTTATGACCACTTAAGGACAGGTTACGGAGGAAGAAAGCTGTGAAAACTGACTGAATTACTGTCAACATACAAATCTGGTGAACCCAACCTGATGCTAACAGGTTATTTATTCCCCCAGAACAGAAAGTTGAATGAGTTTAAAATTCTTTCAAATCTGAGTGAGAATGCTTTGTAGGTAAATGAGAAAAGGGTTAGAAGTAAAAACTCTACCCATTCACTCGAGAGAGATTATACATGCTAAGAGCAACAACAAATTCAGAAAAGCAAACTTCTTTTTTTGAATAAATGAAAGCTCATTGAAAAGCTTTTTGTGCCATATAAAAGAATAAAGAACATTATTCTGCATTGTTAGAGATTCCACCTCTTTTAAATTTGATTCGCTAATAGCATTCAAGTAGTTTCTATTTAAAGACTAAGTAGCTATATTTTGCAATTAATGAACAATAATAATTGAACAAGCATTCAATGTTTTCCACACTATTAAGAGACAATATTGCTTTAAATAGAATGTGATTTCAAGACATTTTTTTTTATTTTATTATAGCAAATTTTAACATGTTCCTGTAAATTGTAGACTATGTTTCTGCCATAGATATTACTATAGAATTTCTTACCTGCCTAATATATAAGCATTGTCATAATTCTTCCATAAAAATCAGGAGAATCCAACAGATTTGAAGGACAAATCTGTCATCTATTTATATAATTTAAAATAAAATAAATAAATAAATAATTGAACTATCCTAAATTTTCCTGTTGGAAGTTTAAAAACATAAGGATCAATTTTCATCAAGCAGAATTTTTTTTTTTTTTTACAGTAAAGATTTATGAATATGGTGAACGTGATTTTTTGTTTCCACACCTTTGTAGTGAAATTTAATAAAATTATACAAATGAAGAGAAATAAATCTTAGGTACTTCGTGTACTCCTCAGACATGCCTTATGACCCCTTCTCACAGCACAAGAAAACCCACCTTTTAAATTTGTTGTTTAATCAATAACAATGAATTTCTTCTCAGTAAGAAAATGGTGGAAGAATTGATGGGTAGGGAAAAACACTTCAAGTTTTCTACCTAGCACTTAATTGTCAAGAGAATTCCACTTCTCCTATGTTGCTAGATTCAAAAAATCTTGAAAATACAGGAAATTATTTTCAATATACACGCTAAAACTTGCACTGGTTTCAGTAGGTCCAAAATTGCATTCAGAGCTGCTCTTTCTCTGAAGGAATGGAATTAATATAAACCATTTTTTTTTCCAATTCTGATCAAAGATTTAGAACAGTAATCACACAACCACCCCCTTTTATATTGTGAAAGCAGTTTCTACATATAATTTATGTAATTGGGAAGAAGCAGTATCACATACTCCATGTTTCCTCCTCTTCCTCTGCTCAGAGATATTTAACTAATGTCAAGGAACTATGTAACTAACCTGGTGTTTGTCACAGCATCCTTGATATAACCTATAACTGATTGCGACATACTCTATTTTTCTGGCAGATTCATCCATCATTTCAAAGATCAACATTAAAAACCAAGCTGAGTTGATTGGAAAGAGGAAGGCAGCCCCTAGTTATGATAGTTACTTTTGTTTTTTCAAAACTTTCAAATATCTTCAATCCTTTTTTTAAAAGATATGCAAATGTTTAAAATTTGGTATAGTCAAATACCTTTAATTTCACCAAGGAGATCGCTTGTGTTTAATTTTTCCATCTTCTCCTTCCAGTCTTTAGAAAGTAGCTTTTCCATACAGGACGAATCTATTAAAAAAAAAAAAAAAAAGGAATTATCAAATGTATTCTGACACATCAGGAAAACAGGTGCCACCCTCATTTGAAAACTGCTCTTCCTGTATCAGTTTGAATGATAGTTTAGAAGGGAAATGAACTTGCAGCCAAACAGAGTTCTTATTTAACTGCATTTTAAATCCAAAGTAATTCCCCTGAGGTTAATGGAGTTACTATGGATTTAACAAGGGTCTAATTGAAAGAAAAATTTTGTTGAGGATTTATGCATGCTAACTGCCAATTTACATGCATAGATTGCCAATGTATATATGAATTCTGCCTTTTTCATTCGAGAATGATTGTACACTTGAAATTATACATGAAGATTTAGTAGCTTTTTTTGGAAATTTGGCACACAGTGACATCTGAAACCCATTTTTATACCCATGTCAATGCAAAAGTTATTCATGTAATGTCTCCATGGAATTCATAAAAGCACACTACATATTCGATGTTCACAGTATCAGAAATTTTCTCAGTACACTATAAACAACATGCAATGATCAGAAGACAGGCTTTCGTAATATGAAGTTCAGAATACATTTCAAGTCGTTGCCCCAATCTGGGAGGCCTTCTGTAGGCAAAACTCACTGAAGTCATTACACTTTGGAGAAAGCAGAAGATTGGCCTTAGCAAGTTTCCTATGATCAGACCCCAATTCCACTACAAAATGTGATATTGAGCATAACAGACTTCAATAAATTCTAAAGGCATTTCTAGTTTCTAAATTAAACTAATTGGCTCTGAGTTCTAAATCATACATAACCTTGCAGTTAGTGTACAAAAGGTGATTTTTAAGATGGGAATTCTTATGAAGGGAGCCTTTAAGCCTACAAATTCTCCTGAAGGGAGCCTACAAGAAAAATGGAGAGAGACTATTTACAAGAGCATGTAGTGACAAGACAAGGGGGAACGGCTCCAAGCTGAGAATTGGTTTAGATTAGAATTAGAAAAAAATTCTTTACTGCGAGGGTGGTGAGGCACTGAAACAGGTTGCCCAGAGAAGTTGTGGATGCCCCACATCTGAGGGTGTTCAAGGCCAGGCTGGATGAAATTCTAAGCAACTTCATCTACTGGAAAACGTCCCTGGCTATGGCAGGGGAGTTGGAACTAGGTGACCTTTAAGGTCCCTTCCAACACAGGCCATTCTACAATTCTGAGGTCGATGATGTGATACAGATTTTTACGACTTTAGGAAGCACAATTAATATTTATAAACAATTATCAAGAAAACAAAAAACAAGTGAACACTTATTTTTCCTTCCCAGTCAGTAATAACATAATCTCTGTTAAACTCTGTGGTTTTGCTTTCATCTACAGAAAGATTCATCAACAATGTCTCTGCTAAACTCCTTTAGGTTTTGGACTTTTGCAAGATATTAAAAACATTATCTAAAGGCTACTCTGTTCCCAAAACAAATCTTTGCAAAGAGCCTTCATTGTAAGATGACACATCACTCTGGGTGGTGCTGAGCACACCATCCCTTAATGCATACACTGAAATAATCACATACCTTCACCTGCCAGAAACTCTCATAGCAAGGTACCACTTATGTTAGGAGAAGATCAGTTCATACAATGCTTTCTAAGTAGTTAATAATATTCCAAATTTTTATTTTTTTTTTTACTGATTCCACTCCAGTTACTGAAGAATTAACATTGGGTTGCACAAGAAGGAAGAATTCAGTCTAACTTATCATCTCTGAAATTACTGGCAGATTAAGGTCAAATCGTGGCTCAAATTTCCATGTCAGCAGTTCCAGCAGAAGCACTCACACAAGTGAAAGCAAAAGCAAGAAGCCCAGATTTAAGAATGGTAACACAGATCATATCATTGCAAGGGGTAACAGTTTGTTCCACCTCAGAGGATTCCAAAAATACTCAGAGGGAGGAGAGAGTCACAGAGTCTGAGAGGTCACAAAAGGAACAGTTAAAGCTTTCGGGAGAAGATTAAAGAACAAAAAGGTCATATGGCCAATCATATTTTAGGGTGCAAGTCACTTCAGCCTAAAAATTCACATTAGCATCACCTCATTTGAAATAAACAAACAAACAAAAAACCCAAACAAAACAAAAACCAGTTGAAAGCAAACCAAACTGTAACTACCAAAAGATCAAAGATCAGGTTTTAATTGCAACACATTTTCACCGTGCAAGC
Source organism: Xenops minutus (assembly GCA_035221455.1). Classification (NCBI taxonomy): domain Eukaryota; kingdom Metazoa; phylum Chordata; class Aves; order Passeriformes; family Furnariidae; genus Xenops; species Xenops minutus. The sequence goes on from JAWWEE010000158.1 coordinate 12,625,780, forward strand.
CTCCATGGAAAGACAACGCAGCTCATAAATATTTTTGAAGTAATATTTCAGTAGAAAAGCTAATTTATTTACTAATTATATCTTTCTGTGAAAGAGACAAAATTAAGGAGTTCTAAGTTGCAATAGGCAGTGTTAAAATACTTGTTATATAATAACAATTTACTTTTGACAATAACAGGCACTTATTACTTTTATGAGTTCTGGCCTGATAATAGGAGAATCAAGAAATAACCATCAATTATCAATAGAACATTATAATTTGTCCTTTTTTGTGATATCATGATTAGTTTAAAAAGACATTTCTGTGTTTCTCCCCTGCCAAAATTTGAGACCCCACATCCCTGGGGGGTGGGGGGAAGACCTTTAGAGTTTTATTTTGATGTTTGGTATAAGTTATGTATTCTCTGCTTTTAACTAAGGTATTTTCATCAATTCATACAAAGAAGAAAAAACATTTCATTTAAAAAAAAAAAAAAAAGAAGTAACTATTATATTACAGTATTTGAGAAAATACTTTCCTCAAAAGCACTTGTTTTATTTTTTCTCTTACTGTTCTTAAGAACACCCATATAATGTTCTTATATTATGTAAGGGAAAAAAAATATATTTCTAAAGACAGATTGAGAAACAACTAGAATGGAAAACAGGTCTATCTGTGTGCCTTCTTTTTGATATAATCACATTGCAAGTTAGAATTTTTATCTCTATAAACGACTGAAAAATTCCCTAAGAAAGAGTTCTTTTAACACCCCTATCTCATTCAAATTCTATGTTCTAGATCTGACCACATAATTTATAGCTACTGTATTTTGTTATCGGGAAGATTACAAAAATGGTTACACAATGAGCCTTTTAATAAACTTTTTTATAACATTGCAAAAAAATAGTTTTCTTGAAATTCTGTAAGCTTTCAATTAGCATGTTTATTCTGCATAATTTTTAGAATTTAAAATAATGATATGTGTTAAAGCTCTCTGGAGGTCTTCCACATTAGACACAAAACTAAATATAAAGGCTTATGCTTGAAAGGCATCTCTCCCTTCAAGTTCTGTATTCTGTGTTCACAAACACATTTTGAAAAGGTTTGTGAATCAGAAAGGGATTTTTCTTCTTTCTGTACAGAAAATTAATTTTTACAGACATATAAAATCTACAAAGATATCTTCTGACATCAGTAAAATGTCTTCATCCATATTGATTCATTTTCTGTTTTGATTCATTATAGAAACAAAACATCGACTTGGAATCCAGCACTGAACATTGAAGAAAGAAGCCCAAATTCACATCTGCACTGCATCACTCCCCCTGCACTGAGGCTCTGCTTCAACACCATTCCAAAACCTTGTGGATCCCGACATTTTCAAAATTCAGGGATATTCTTGCTAAAGACAATTATAAAAGAAGCAATGAAAGAAATTAACATTTATACATTTTTAGCTCTTCTCACTGACTTTATAAACCACAGTTAGGCTTATGCCACAAAGTAGCATATTTTCTACTGGCACGTATAAGATCAAACTTGTGAAGTTGCGCTGGAGGTATTTATTATATTAAAAAACACAGAGCTTCTCGTTCCTTATATTATTCTCTTGTGAACTAGGAAAAAAAATTCTTTCAAGGACAGTAAACAGGTTAAATATAATTATGATGACTAAATTAAATCATTCAGTATTATTTAATATCACGGTTTGTTACATACTTAGTTAGCAATTTTAATTGTAAACTAAAGGAGTTTAAAGTACTGTGAGAACCTTGTTAGGAATGACAGTTTTGAAAAGGTGAAGAGAAGAGGATGTTAACAGATATATAATCGGGAGGGAGTGGGGGGGGAAGCCGAGGGAAAAAAACCTAGGTGTTAGCTGAAAAGGATCTCTTCACAATGACAAAGCATTGATGAAAAGAATTAACATTTGTCCGTTGGGTAATCAATCAGTCACGGAATGGATGGAATCCAGCCCTTTGTTGCAGGACCTGTGATGAAGAAGTGTGTTAGCTATCACAGCCAAGCTCTTGAGTTCTTCTGACTGAATGAAAGTCATGTTGTTTGAATCAAGGGTAGCTTATGCCTCTTGTCTCATCCTTATTCTCTCCTTTTTTCAGGGTTTTGTTGTTTTTGTTTTTTTTCTTCTAATTTCACTTTTACAGTCTGCAACAAGTTACCAACCCCAGCTATATATTATGTGAATACTCTATGACCTTAGAGTGGCCCTCACCTATCCTCGTTCATTTTGGGGGGTTGTTCCTTTTTGCTACTTTTTAATTCACTGAAGTAGCCTGCTATTACTTTCTTTGAAATACAGATATGAAAAAAAAAAAAAGACATTCATGCCATGTGTGAGTTTTTGTTTTTTATAGTAAAGTCATACATAAAAGAAAACCTAAATGTGAGAGTGCAGCAGCAAAACTTCAAAGCACTGACTGTCAGACATTATTATTTCAAATCAGCTTTGACTTTTTGAGACTTAATAAAACACTATAGTACAGACTGGCATATTTATAACACCTATACCAGTGATCAACTGAACTGTCTTATTCTTTCTACTGTGCAATGCCTTGTTATTTCTTTTATAATAAGCTTCTCTCAAAACATGTTGTAACAATACTGCAAAAAGATAATTATTAATGATATGAGTTCTGAAACATGACTTGTTTTGCATACAATTCTTTTTGAATGCATACATTACTTTGTGACAGAAGACAAAAGCACATTGATTTATTAATAATGATTGCAAATGCATGGCAAGTTCATAAACAATACAGAAATATAATTCAATCAAAGGTATAGAGGTATCAGTGACATCTTTCTACTACATCTGAACTGTTACATCTCAAGTAAAGAGGCACTGGAAAAGACAAGGGAGAAGATTTAGAAGAGAAATCAGGCATGCTTCTAAAACATGATCAGATCCTCAGTAGGAACAGGATGAAGTTCTTTTCTGCATTTTAGAACAATACTATGGACCTAGACACATCTTTGTCTCTATTTCAGGACTATTGTCTATGATTATATCCCATTATAAGTTCATAGATATTGCTAAACATAAAAAAATTGCATTTTTGGAGGATTTGGGACTACATAACAATATGCAAGTTCCTTCATTTCTAATGTTCTATATTCCCAAAGCTACTCTCATTACATTTATTTGCTTTCAGCTTCACAGGAGAAAAGGTGTTCTTTGGATCAGTCTTTGTCAAATTAGTTCCAATGCCTCATTCAAGTCTATATAAGAAAAACAGCACAAGTGGAATTAACCTGTCAGCATCTCTGAAATATTTGTTAAAGAAAAAGTATTGCGTGGGTTTTTTTTTCTTTGAAAGAATGTTAAATGAGATTATGAACTCCTTGTTACAGACATTTGTGTGCTTACAAGGCCTACCACACTATATTCTTTCTACAGAAGAGAGGGGTTTTTTTGTCCCCCAAACCAAATAAGCTGCAAATAAACAGCAGAGTGACTACCATTTTTTGGCCTGCTTCACATTGCACCTTTGAGCATCTCATCCCATGCTCCAAGTGCAAATGTGGTGGTTTTCAAGTGGGTGAAGCTAAGGGCATGACATCTAAAATAATAACGCAGTAAGAGGAGTATAAGAGGTTTCAATATTCTTTATAGGATACTAAACTCTCTTCAGAGTAGAAAAATATAAAAGAAACTCAACAGATATTTCTGAATAAAATCAGAATTCAGTTTTGATCCAGTCAATGTCTGTTATTTACAATTAAACTAAAACACCAGGTCCATCAGTGCTACTATTAGATTCATACATAAAAATCATGAATTATTCAGAAAACTGAGTATATTTTTTAAAAGAATCAGTGATGAGTTTTAATAAATTTGTACTGGGACTTTTGATTAACTGTTTCCTTAAATGTTTCTTAATTTTTATGCTTCATACTATGTATTTTAAAATTATATTCAAACTCTAACATTTCAGTATCCAAGGGAAAGGCAAGAGGTTAATTTAATTCACTTTGAAAGAACACAATTTTATAATCTTCTAACAATTCAAGATTAAATGAAGGACTTCATGTTTTTATTCACTACTTGAAAAATAAAATACAAATTAGCCATGACTATTAGAAATTTAGCTGCTGGATGTTACTGTCTATCCTGTTTTAATCCAAGGATGTAAAGTTTGTGTATTTTTACTAAAAAGATTTTTTTTTTGTTGCCATAGTTCCTTTTTTTTCTTCCTTCAAACACAAATTATCCTTTTATGTCTCAATAAACTTTAAATAAAAGGAGACAGCAACAACACAAAACTAATCAAAAATCAGCCTGAAGGGTTGACACCCATAGCTGCAATGGACTGCCACCATCTCTTGTTCATAAGCGGCTTGGCTCCAATCTTGCTCTCAGTGGAGCACCAGGTCAGGGGAATTTCATCTCATCCTTCTCAATTTCCATACTATTCTCATACCATAATTAATTGCTGTGGTCTAACAGAAAATTAAAATATAAGGCATTTCAACATGTTGTCAGTGAACTTATCTCTTTGGCCAACTTTTACAAAATTTCTTGATTTAATAAGCTTTCAAAATTCATGTTCTTGAAAAACTAAAATGGAATCACAACTCAAAAATGAGCAATGTGACATTTAGAACATAAACACCTGCTAATTCCTTTTGTTTTAATTATTGAAAAATACAGGTAAAAAAAAAATCATTCCTAAATTCTGTATCTTGCTCAGGATGTTCAGGAGACAAATAATCCTGGCCAGCCACTTACTCCCTCCTCTCATATTGACTCTTTCCTATCCACCTCTGCAGGCAGTACTTTAAAAGCAAAACAAAACAAAACAAACAAACAAAAAAAAACCAAACAAGCAAAACCAAACTAAGAAAAAAGGCAAAGAATCCTTCCTAAATCCAATTATATGCAAAAGGCAGTCAGCTCACAGTAGATATTTTCTTGCAAGAGCGATGACGGAAATGCAACTGAGATCCGACTACCTAACACACAGTTCTGCTTAGGACAGGGAACCGAGCAGATCTTCCAATTGCTGTACATTTTTTCACAGTGACAAGATTTCCACAATATGATAAAATTAGAACTGTAAGAGCTTGGAGAGCTCTCTTAACTTTTAATTAAAACTCTCCAAGCTCACTAAAAATAATTAGGCATTAAAATGTTCTGGTTTTCCTCTGAATTCATTTGCACTACTTGAATGGTCTAGGTCTTGCATGAAACAACAGACATTCTAAACAGAAACACCGGAATTTAACTGGGGGTGATTTCCAGACCTGCTTTCTGTGATGTGGCTAGCAAGAAAAACTGTAGAGTCTAAGCCTGTACCAATTCTGCCTAAAATGGCTTGTTTTAACAGGAATTCTCTAGCGCAAAGAGCAGAAGTCTGCTCAGTGAAAACCTCTAGATAAAAAGGAGTTTGAATTTCATGGAAAGAATAACCCAAGATACAGTTCTGACCTTTATTTTTATTTATTTATTAAAAAGCAGGACCTTTAACCTTGCAAATGTTTTTGTTCTCTTAAAATAACTCATACAATGCTATATGCCACACTATTTTTAGAAAAGCAACAAGAGAAAGCATGCTTTTCCCATACAGCAGGGCACTGATATAAACATCAACACAGATGCTCTGTGAGAGAGAGCTGGACTTCTCAAGCACTTGATCATTAAGGAATGCACCAACTGTTTTAGATAATCTCGTGCCAGCTCCAGTTCTGCTCCACACTCCCCTCTGGGAGTGGCAAATCTTGTCCTGCTCCTAATTTTTCATTTTACTCACTCCTCCATTCTCTTTTTTTTCTTTTCCCCCTGGAACAGAGGGAAAAAGGCATTGTGTGCCAAGCAATGCAAGACTAGAATCACTTCCCCAAACAGAGCAAAACTTTCAGACAATTAACCCTCCCCTCTTCTTTCAGATAAATTACTAAGTATAAAATGCAATCTGTTTCCTTTGTTTACTCAATATGAACAATTTGTAAATGACTCAAGGATAAAATTCAGAAAATGTTGTGCTAAATTAGAACCATTATAAACATGCTAATGACTGCTCAACTAAAACATGCAGGATCAGTGTGAAGAAATATATTTAGTTCCTGTGAAATACAGTTGTATTGCCTCAGAACTATTTGGTCACTTAATTGTATATGATTACTTCAGGAAAATGTTAATTTCATGAACACTGCACTAGACAATACACTAAGCATGTCAAAAGGAGCTTTCTCAAGTGTCAGTGTAATTGCTTGGATGCAATGTTTTGGCATATTAGTAGAAGAGAAATATCTTTTAAGTCTATCAAAATTACATGTACATTTCATTCCTCCACTTAAAGTTTCCCTTTCATGATGAGCTATATTTTACTGTTAGATTGCCTGTATTCATTGAAGTTATTGCCTTATTTGCATCACAATGATAGTATACACTATATCATATGTATTCACCTAACCCCTAGGTATGTGCACCTCTGTTTACTTCCCAAGTGAACATACAATATTGGCAAGAGAAAGTCTCAGGCTTTACACAACAGCAATCAGAGATCAGCAGGAAAAGGGGAGCACAACTTGCTTACAAACCCTGGCCAAAAGATTATACAAACTGATAAAGAAAAGGAGAACTGTACACTTATTTTCCTGTCTATTACTATGCATGTACTACCAAAGTAAAAAAATCAATAGGATTTACAATATTTGTTATTTCAAAAAAGGAGAAAGTTGTGCTAACAGAAGCAGATCTCAACCTTCATTATTTTCTTTGCCTCCACAACTTCACATCTTTCTGTATTGACCAGATTTATAAGATTTTTTTTTTCCCTCAGAGTGAAAAACAATGACTGAGCCAATAACTTAGCTAGAACTCATCAGCACAGCTCCATCATGCCCTTCTTAGTCTTAATGAGATTTGAAATTTCTCCCAATATTTGGCCTAATTATTCTGTCTCGTAAGCTCATACATCTGTACCTTATAACCCTAAGCAATTCGCTCTCATCTTTGTCATCCACTGTTTTTAAACACTTCTGAACTGAAGTGATATTCTTTTTCTTATTCATCAAACAAACTATTGAGAATTTAATCTTCAAATCTTTCTTTGTTAAACTGCTCTGGAGGAAATCATATATCGTATGGTCTCTGGACACAAGGCATCTTTGTTTTAAAAATTAATTTCCATAGTAGCTCAAGAAGTTGCACATGGCATGTCCACCTCTGTTCAGCTATTCGCTAAACCCAGCCACTGGACTCATTTCATTAAAGACATGGAAGCAGATTTTCTTTTCTCTTAACATTGCATAACTCTCCCAGAATCCTACACCAAGCTGAAGCAAGAAGAGAATCCTCTCTCAACTCAAGAAATTCTCTGGTAGCACAAATAAATATCTGTGTTATTGAGTCTTCTCCTCTCAAGTGTAATGCCAACTAGGTATTATATCTTTTAACAAGGTAGAAATTCTGTAAAATTTCAATGAAAAGATTAGCCAAAGTTTTGAGGAGTAAAACCATCTTAAACAAAAGGTACTACAAAAACACAGTAGTGTGGAGGCTCCTTCACACCAGATTAGTTTCAGGCAATAGAGGGAATGGGAGTGAGGGGACTTCCTGAAAAGCAAGAAAAATCAGTTTCTATTAAACTGATTAATGTTCCTTGCAAAATTTGTGACACCAGATGATTTATGAACAAAACATGAATGATTCAAAAGACCTCTATTTTGTTCCCCAAATCATGTTCTACTCATTACCCTAATAATGCAGTAATAAACATCTGTTTAATGATTTGAAGGCTTCTTAATATTGTGTATAAAAATCTTAACTCATCTTGTACATAAAATATTCTGAAATTAAAACAATTGTATAACAAAAAGAATTTTTCATGAGAAATCCTTAAGCTGTTTTGAATGTAAAAGTACAATACAAAGAAAGCAAAATAATATGCTCTTGATTTGAAATGACTTCAAACAAGGATGCAAAGGAATGAAAACAATAGCTAGAATCTCCTCTCTATGATTTCTGAAGGTCTCTGTGGCACATGATGCAATCTCTTATAGGACACTACAAGATGCTGACAAAATCAGTTGCATAGCCCCTTTTTAATTAATAAAATTTTGATTAAACAAGTTATCATATTCTATATAAATAGAAATACAGATCAAGCAAGACTTTCCTGAGGTAGTTCCAACAAAGAGAGCTATAAAAGGTTTACAAATCTCACAAGAACTAGTCCACATGCTATAGATTCATAGAATCATTGAGGGTGGAAAAGACCTCTAAGATCATGACATCCAACCATTAAGGTAATACTTCCATGGATATATATTTCAGGAATAATAGCTGGCTTCCTACAAATCTATGCAAAGATTTAAAAAAAGAAGGAGCTAATATCTTCAAGAACAATATTCTAGCATTTTCATTTCCCTATATACATAGAGCAGAAAATGAGCCATCATTTTATTCACATAAAAGAACATTATTAATTTTGTAAAGTCAATGAATGGAAAGATATGGAAATCTTAGAACTAAAGTTACACAGGAAATCTTAATTCAGCCCCCCTGTGTACTTTATGATATATTCTTTATTTTTTTTATTAAAATAAGAAAAAAATATACAATTTTTATATGGGGTTCTTGCTATATTTAGTACATGGGATAATCGTAGTCAAAAGCATAAACTGGAACTGCAGAGCAAATGAGGCTCTTGCCCATGCAGTCATTGTCTATGTTTCATTGCAAAAGTTCAAAGAAACTAAATGAATGAGAGAGGGAGGGAACTGCAAAAGGAGAAATGATGGGTCGCAGTTTCATTTTCTGGGAGCTCAATTTAAAAAAACTTGGGGTTTTATTTGAGGAACTGCTGAACATTCACAGCTGCAGCTGTGTCAATGTAAAGTCAATGTAAAGACTGAGGCTATAATATATATAACTATATATAAACTGCTGCACAAAGTTAGGTCCCCTGGAAAAGAATCAGGGCCTAAACACCTCAAGCTGCACAACCAAGAAATCAATTAGATTTTTTAAGTCAAACTCTTAGTCCTACACCTGTGAAGCTGACAGGCTGACTATATTTTTTTCCTTTTTACAAAGATTTGGAGATCATTTATTTGCAGCACGTTTACAGAATATGCTGAAAATAAAACTAGCCAATTGTGTAATATCCATGTCTTCAGAGCACAGCTTGAATAATAAGCAATTAATAGACAGTAAGGATTCAGATTGACCAGTAAGGACACGCCAAGCTACCACACAGTTTTGCATTCAGGGAGGATCATGCTGTTAGTGAACTGGATGAATCAGAATCCTTCTTGAGGAAAAACTATTGCTTAATGGTGTAAGAAAATTACCTACATGGAAAGAAAAATGGTTTTCATTTTAGCGAGTTTTAAGCCTTCACCACTTATGAAGCCATGGGGCAAAATTAAAAGTTTTAAACCTGCGCTTATATACACAGGTGTATAAGCAGACTTTCATAAATTAGATTCAGCAGCCATATTTGGAAACAATGGTGATTTGAAGGGTACTGATCATGCCTAATTAAAGACATGGTGAGCAGGAAATGTCCCCTGCACACTGCACTTCACCAACTAAAAGAACTAATGATAATAGAAGAGAGCATGTTGCACCCTGTCCTAGTGCAGCAAAACAGAATAAGCCCCTTTTGCTCTCCTGATAGAGCAAATCTTGACATCCCCCATGTACAGGCTGACAGACCTGTAGAGGTTCTCTTGCTTGTTTAGAGCAAGCGCTGTCACTCTGCTATGCACTAACTGCCCCTGTGTTTCACAGCAGAAAGTAATTTTTGCCCTGTAAAGCTGGTGCAAAAATTAATCACCATAAGCATCTTCCCAGAATATGTAGCATAGTAAACAGCAGTAAGTTCACACCACAAGTCTCAAGTTATTCTTTATTTCCTACTCTGCTACTAAACTTCCTTTCTTTTCCAGAATCCTCCTCACTACAAGCAAGAAATAGGCAGTGAAGGTCAATTATGCCACAACTTTCACTAAAGGTTATATTGCAGGTAACAAAAGATAATTTACACAACTTCTGTGTTAAACATTTAGTCTTCTCCAGAAAATTTAAGCATGCATGAAATTCTACACGGCTATTTTGAAGTTGTAGCTTAATGTTGGTTTATGGTATACTTTTTACACAAATGCAAAAGAATCTAACACAGACTTAGGTTTTTCAGATGTTGGAGTTTTGGTTTTTTACATATTTAAGACCAATAGAAAACTCCACATTATCAGAACAAAAGATTACTCAATTATAAGTTCTGGTTTATGATCTTAGAAGTATTTATTCCAAAGAGAGGTAAAAAATACCTTTGTTTGAATGCTAAAGGACATAGTATAATGAAAAATTATTATAGTCACAGAATCACAGAATATTCTGAGTTGGAAGGGATACGCAAAGATCATCAAAGTCCAGCTCCTGACTCTGCACAGGACAGCCTCAAAAATCACACCAAGTGCCTGAGAGCATTATCCAAGCGCTTCTTGAACTCTGTCAGACCTGGTGCTGTGACCACTGCCCTGGGGAGCCTGTTCAGTGCCCAGCCACCTTCTGGGGGAAGAACCTTCTTCTAATATTTAACCTAAACCTCCCCTGACACAACTTCAGGACATTTCCTTGGATTCTGCCACTGGTCACCACAGAGAAGAGATCAGTGACTGCCCCTCCCCTTCCCTTCCCTTTATGAGGAAACTGTAGACTGCAAGGAGATCTAATATTGCCTTATTCATTTAAATACATTACCAAATTCAGTGCATGAGTAACAGGCAAACATTTGTTTCCTTTTGTATTCAATAACCACAAACTAATGTACTTCATGCACTGGTATCCTAGTAATAACAAAATTCACAACAGCAAACACATTAATATATTATTGTAATAATTATGCTATACTATATTTCCTTCTAGAGTGTCTTTTGCAAGGGCACAGCATGATTCCTAAAGCTAAATCCCTTATATATAAAGGACGTATGTATGGACTTTATACAGAAAAAGTAGCGTGGCCATGACTGCTTGAACTTGCAATGCAAAGGCTTATTACTATCAAGCCAAAGGCAGAAGTTTGGGCTGCTGCCAGTGTCTCCACGTGCTCACAGTTTGGTCCACCTAATTTGTGTTTACATACATTAAAATTGAGATCAGTCTCTTACCCTTTGGTTGCATTTTTATTGTCTTCAGTCCACATGAAAATTATCTTACTGCACTTTTTTTATTGACGTTACCCCTAAAACTTACTGTATTTAAAAAACTGTACAATCTTTTTTGTCAACTAATCACTTCTGTAATCTCTGGGCTGCAAATCTGTCTGAACCATGCTCCTGCATTTGCCCTCACACTATTAATATAATCATGAGCACTAGGAAAGCAGAATCTCAAACATCGCAAGTTACACGTCTCTGGTTCCTTAAGCTTTTTTTAAACACTTATTTATGGGCAAGGTATAATTTACACCACCTTATGTATGGCTGGGCAGGTGGCACACTGTGACTGCTGCTCCTTATATCAATATGCTAACGTCAATGTCAGCAGTGCCCACTTTTCCTCACCAATCAGATTTTCACCTGTTCCCTCTTATAATAAGATTTGACTGAGAGCTCTCTGTGGCAAGGACTGTTGTTTGCTTTTACTACTGCTATATGTATAGCACCTAGCCCACATCCTGAGAGAGGCTCCTGGAAAAAAATTACAAGGAAACATCTTAATTACTTCTGTTAAGCTCAGAGACTCTTCAAAACTCAGAGGCCTAAACTCCATTAAAAAAAAAAAAAATAAAAAACAAAACCCCCACCACAATACAAAACACAAAACCAAAACCATACCAAAACAAAGGAAAAAAAAAAAAAAAAACTAGGAGTTTTTAATCACAGAGTATTCTGAGTTGGAAGGGACCCACAAGGATCATGAAATCCAGCTCTTAAGTGAATGGCCCACACAGGGATCGAACTCACAACCTTGGTTTTATTGGCACCAGTCTCTAATCAACTGAGCTAATCTCAGGAGTTTTGTTCCTTTTCCCTTTCAAAGCTATACATGTTATATAAGTTAGTGTCTGAACTGAAATAGCTGCTCAGCCTAAGCAAGAGCCTGCACAAAGAGGCGAAGGCAATATGCACAGCCATAGATTTCCCAAGGCAAAGTGGACACTGCAGGTCCCAGAGGTGCTGGTACAGTCCATGAATCCTGAAAGTCACACGGAATTTTTTTCAATGATACAGTGATATTTCTCAAGTTTCCCAAGTTCAGAAGGTTTCCACTTCTAGACATGTAAGAAGAACTGCAGTAAAATCATGCATTTTTTCATTTTGATCACTCTTTTTTTTTCTTTTCTCTTTTTGCTCTAGGGAAATGACTTCAAAATGTGGATAATGACAGAGACAGAGGCCCCAGTAGAGGAACTTTATGCTGTATTAAAAAGATGAATAGAGAATAAGAACAAATATTGACAACAAATGTATAGGAAAACCATGATAATAATTTGCTGCTAAACTATGCAGGAAACACCACATTGGAACAACTGCTCAACAACTCCCCTCTAACTATGGCAACTTTTGCAAAGGCTAGGTTAAAAATTCAAATATCATGAGCATGTTTCACCTCTACTAAACACTGCTCTTTTTCCTTTGAAGAAGCTTCCACACCTTTGTACCAGAGACAACAAGGATCAGAGAGTCCTCAAAGAGGGTCAGTAGAGTTTTGTTAAAGAGAAAAACACACAAAAATACTTTTAAACCACTAATTTTGCATTGAAAAATACACGGTTTTTACATGGACAGGTACACACATTCTTATCTTTACTCAATTCTTTATTTTTTAAACACAGCTTTTACATCCTCCTGTTCCTTGCTTAGACAGCACAAAAAAAACCATAGAATGTTAAGGGTTTGGAAAAGGTCTTAAAGATCATCTAGTCCCAGCCCCCCTGACATTGGCAGGGACACCTCCCATTAGAACAGGTTGCTCAAAGCCACTTTCAACCAGGCCTTGAATACTGCCAGGTTTGGGGCATCCACAGCCTCCCTGGGCAACCTCTTCCAGTGTCTAACCACTTGAAAATTTCTTCCTAACATCTAACCTAAACTTCCACTCTTTCAACTTGTACCCATTACTCCCTGTCCTATCACTACAGTTCCAGATGATGAGTCCCTCTCCAGCTTCCCATAGGCCCCCTTCAGGTACTAGAAGGTTGCTACTGGGTCTCAATGAAATCTTCTCTTCTCCAGGCTGAACAGCCACAACTTTCTCAGCCTGCTTTTGTAGAAGAGATGCTCCAGTCCTCTTGCCATCTTTGTGGCCCTGCTCTAGACTTGCTTATGTTGGGGATGCCAGAACTGTATGCAGTACACCAGGTGGGGATCATGACCATTGTAAAGACTAATTCCTTGTTTTGTACATGTTCTGGTGTCAATTCACAGTATCACAGGAAAACACATCCATAAGATCTCCCCAAAACTAGGCAATTCACATCAGCTACTAGATGTAGTATGCATGTTAGAAAACAATACCGAGCCAACCAACATCAATTAGATTCTACAACAACTTTCCAGAGCCAAGGTGTCAAGTGGCCTCCTACACCTGACCTCCTTTATAACTTGCTGCTCAGAGGCTGTGACTTCCACAGTATGATATTGCAAAAAAAAAATCTGGATCAAATCTAGCAAAGAAAGGGATCATTTATAAGTCCTCTGTGGGTACATTCTGTCTTTGGTGTGTGGCTGAAACTCCCATTAACACTAACATGAGCTACGCAGTCCTACTGATGGGTGAATTATACCCCTGACAAAAAAGTGGTTTTTTTGCTCGATGGATTTTCTTTGATGAACTTGTTGGCTACTGCACAGTCGTGTATATATTTAAGTATTTCCCCGTGTGTATGCATTTGTATATCTCTACAGTGATGATGTCAGTTTGACTAAAAGTGCAGATAAAGCATTTCTTAAGCCAAAATGGGCCAAAGCTAATTTTCCCCATATAAGCTTCGGTTTGGCCCTTATTTATCAAAACCAGAAAAAGTTTGACAGAAAATGGGATTCAAATTGGTTATCCCAACAAAAAATAGAAGTCGAGGCCTTTCTTAAGACTTACTTTATAGGAACCGTATGCACAACTTTCACTTTCTAGAAAGTGGTTTTCTCTTGAACACACATCAGAACCATTCATCATCACATAATTGCAAGTTGTCAGTCAGAGCCGCACCCTTCATGCAGTGGCAGGCCGCCAGCACATCTGTCAGAAGCACTCACAAGCTTCCGTGTATTATTGTAATCCCCTACAAAAGGAACAAACCCATTCATCCTGTCCACATTTTCCAAATCAAATGACAACTGTAAACCCGGAGCCTAGAAAAATAATAGCACTTACCCTAAAAATGCCACACTTGTCAGGTGACCACAGGCTAAATACCAGTAAGCAAATATAAAATAATTCTAATCCTTACATGTAACGCATAAGTTTTAGGGAGTCGGGTTCTTCATGCATGAAAGAGGAAAGATGGGTTCTGTGCATACTCAGTGGTCTCCCAATGGTGAAACTGGCTGTTGGGTTGAACCATTTTTCAACCTTATTGTTCAACACTTATTGCACTCTGAATTCTATCAGGACAAATGCATCCCTCTTGCTTCATGTTTCTATTCTCTTCTTTGGTTTCCTCTGTTTTTTTTTCTCCTTTATCTAGAGTCATGTAGTCTTTATGTTAGCACATACTCTTTTCTCCTGTGCCTCTTGAAAGAGGCATTCTGCTCAGACAGGCTCCACAGGTAACACCTCAGGGCCAGTCTCATTTAGAGAACCTGAGGACCTGGTCCAATGAGTACAAAGTAGGCAAGATGCTCTCCTCAGGAAGGGTGTTAAAGACTTTCATGGAGAATTAAACAGCTTTCAGTACGTTAAATACTGTTTTACACAAGGCTTCAGAATTTTATTTGCAGATATGTGCGTATGAGAGCCATGAATACTTTGGAGACTGAAATAGAGTAATAAGTGCTACCTCTCTACCTTCACTAACTCTTGCATTCTCTCCATGGAAAGTGTGACAGTTCAATGTTCAGCAACACTGAAACACATGCCATTCCCTTTGAGGCAAAAGTGCAGCCACATGAACTTCTGAGTAGCTTTGCTTCAACCAGTGAGGCTGCAACAGAGTCTAATGCTTCCATCTAACTAGCTGGATCTTTATACATGCTCAGATACAGAAGTGAAGTCATGACTCTTCACTAACCCTACTTCCAGTACTTTGCCCCTGGGAACTTTAAAGGAGCAGGAGCAGCCAGCCAGCATGCCCACCCATAGTGACCGGGCTGGTGAAAGCTTTGTGGATGCCACACTGCTACTGGGCATTTTTATCAGTTCTTGACACAGGCAGAAGGCATGTTATATATACAGACATACACAAACATGCATTTCTGAAACAATCTGAAAGATATATGATGGCTGACCTGCTACAAAATTTATTTCCAATAGCAAATAGAGAAAGCATTACTCCTGAGCAATACAGCCAAGAGTAAATTATACCATCTCACTGCACAAAGGAAGATAAATATCGTAACAAATCAACCCACAGCTGTGCTGCACACCTACATTCACACAGTGCCATTGTTCAAACTAGTGTTAAAGGAAAATATAGCAACTCCCCAACTATGTAAAAAAAATCTCTGTGTACTGTAAAACTGCCATGCAAGCATGAAGAAGGTGCAGAAACTGCTCTGCTTACTCCTGGACGGCCACACAGAGTAGTCTAGCTGGTCTACCCCATCAAACTGAACTCCTGCAAAACATACTGCTTTCCAAAACACCAGTGGGTGAATAAAAATCAGCCCCTTGATTCTTTCATGACTCCGTTTCTCAGAAAGATAAGCTTTTAACCTCACACAACTACTGAAGAATTTAATTCTTTTGCAAAAGGATAATACAAACAGCTTTAAGCAAAGTAGTGTCTTTTTTCAATGTCATTATCTTAACTGTTACATATTTTCAATGTTTACTTGACATTTTTTCAGAATTATGCCATATTCAGTAATTCTTAATTTTTGTCATGAATGAAGACCAAATTTCACTAAATGTGAAAGAAATTAATTTTGGACTTGAGACATCATGAGGTAATAATATCTGCTGCAAACTGGTTAAATCAAGATAAATGAATGCTTACTCTTTATATACATATATACGATATAAACACACACAAATATAAGTACAACATATGGTCAACAAGAAATAAATAAAACTGAAAACCCTTTACAACTGCATGGCAAGTATCCAAACTAAATTTCAGGTAGCAGATGGCATGAATAGGATACATGTGAGAAACAGGCAATTTCAATTATCTCTGAATAGTTCATAAACAGGAAAATTTGGCAAACCACAATTTAAAAAAAAAAATTTGACTTGAAAAATAACATCATGTAATAGAGATAACTGAATTGAAAACATAACAATGCAAAGTTATTAAGCTCATCCTGATCATTATTTCATAATGACTATTAAATTATTACATGTGAGAGAAAAGAGCTGCCCCAAATACTCGTGGCTGGAAAATGTAATAATTAATTATTCCAAGCCAGGCTCAGAATTTCATTTGTTATTATCATCACCCAAAAGTAGCCAAAGGATTTTGCTCACCAAGTCCCTTCTTAGCTTTCGTGCAATCTGCAGATGAAAAAGAACTTAAAAAAAAAAAAAAAAATCAACTACAAACTGGATCTGGACATTTCTGCAAGCAGTTATTCAGACAAACTTCAGCGGGGTTTACTCATCAGAGGACACATTTTCCCACACTTGTCATACAAAAATTACGTTGTTTTAACCAATACTATAAAATAAGGTCCTAAAAAATATTATGTTTAGAATCTTTTGTGAGTCATGCCAAATAAAAATTTGACCTTCACAAAAGAGTTTGCTCTCCTTTTAACTTATTTTTTTGAGAAATCAAAAGTGTCAGATGTTTCTCTGAAATGTCAAAATTTGATAAGTAGCACAGGCTAATTTCCTAAACATTTCATTGAGATGCTTATAAATGCTGTGTATAGACACCTAGGAATCAATTCATTAGATACTGTACTTTTGCCTTCATACTCCCCTCCCTCGTTCTCCTTTCCATGTAAGAAATATGTCATAGACACAGATCTATTAGCTCAAATCCTGACATTATTCAGATATATAAATGTGATTTAAGTGTCTAATTGCCATTTGTATAGCTGGGAGTTAGATAGCTAAACATAGTGTCTGTATTCCATTGAGATGCAAGCTTTTCTCTTAATACCTCTATGAAAAAATAGCAAGAGTTCTCAACCCTTCCATTCTTAAGTTAAACATAAAACCAATTAAAAGGAGAAAAAAAATTCTGCCTATATGAATACAGGCAGGAAAAAAGCGCATTTTTCACTGAAATACATATAGATTTTTATTGATCAGATTACCTGTTAATAGACAAGATAAGTACCTTCAAAAACCAGAAAATAAAGGAAGCATTTATTGACTCCTGTGATTCCAGAAACATTTAGGAAGAATTGAAGAAGCTCTTATCCGGTTCAAATGATAACTATTCCTCTATTTCTCTTTTTTCATGCTAATAAAGAGAATTTGATCCCTATTAAAAAGGAAGGTTGTTCAGAAGGCTTTATGAACAGCACCTTCAACCTGGCATAATAGAGGCAGGGCAAAATCCACAGATGCTTCTGAGCATCTCAATAACTGAGGTCTGGGTCTTTGGAAGAATGACTAGTCTGCCATAACTGTTGTTTGAAAAAGGAACAGTGATGTTTAATGACAGCTGGGTTTTACTGCCCAGATGAATTCAAATACATAGAACCCATGTATTTTATGTACATTGAATGTTTATGTAACTTATTTATACATCTATGTGCTTACAGCTAGAAACAGATACATACACAATTGCAGTATTTAAAAAAAATGGACAGAAGTTTTAGGAACACTGCTCGAATCAAATTACGTCCCATTTTCAAAGCTGGTGGCCCCAAGAGTTTTGGAAGTTGAAGTTATAAGTGCTGAACACATCCCAAAAACCAGTCCCACTATATTTCAAGTTAGGCATCCAAAGTCAGTAACCACAACTGATCACTTGGGTCACTGGAAAGGATATTCACAGTAAACACAACTACCCAGTCAACTAGGAGCTGAATATCACTTCCATCAGAAAAAAAGGCTGCTATATAATACCTTTCAGACAAAGCAATACAGCAGCCACCAGCTGCAAATATGTTTTTAGAACTCACAGCCTCCCTGTGGGGGGGAGTCAGCTACTTCTCTTGGAGACCTTAACCCTTTCTCATCATACCTCAGACAGCACTTTTGTGGGTCCTTCCACCACAACTCACAGAGCCAGTGCCATACGTCCTATCTTGGAATTTTGGGGCACAATAAAAGCTAATGAGTTGTCAGAAGTGTCAGTAGTCACCCCATACATTAGGAACCCCAGTCAAGCAGGGATCTCTTGAGCCCGAGAGTCCTGTCCTCAGTAAGTGCAGGTAACCATATCATAATCAGCAGCAAAGTCTGCAAAGCTCACCAAG
Organism: Xenops minutus; assembly: GCA_035221455.1. Lineage (NCBI taxonomy): Eukaryota > Metazoa > Chordata > Aves > Passeriformes > Furnariidae > Xenops > Xenops minutus. The sequence continues at coordinate 12,644,270 of JAWWEE010000158.1, forward strand.
CTCCATGGGGCTACTCACTTCAAAATGAACATGGTTCTGCTTTCAGAGTGGTTATAAGCACAGGGGATCAGCAGACTTGGGTTTAATGTCATTTTTCTTTCCCTACTTGCCCACTGACTGACAGTCCTGCAAATGAACAGCTACCACTTTCATCATTTCCATAGCTCAGAGCACAGGAGTCTGCCTGGTTTTGTAAAAGGAAGATCCTCTTTTGAGAATATTCCTTACTGTCTCTGTAATAATAATAATAAAAAGTCAAAACTTCTGAAAATTTAAACTTAATTCTTAATACAAACTAAATGAATCTTAGCGGCCCAACTATCAGTTTCAAACCAGTAAATCAGTATGCTTAATGTCAGCAACCAATAAAGCAGAAACATATGCTCTGCTTCACTAATGGCATAAAGAACATTCCCTGATTGCCTTTCGGTTGAAGCCAAATGTTTGTTGGCTGAAACAAGATTTATTTTAGAAACATTAATTTTCAATAGCATGCAAACTGATTCATTTTCTACTAAAATCTGTGAGATTACTTTTAGTTTTAAAAGACTTCCATAATGGTTTCTACACGAGACCTATCAAATTATATTTCTTGGCCCATAAAAGTCATCTATCGTTTCTCCTGGCTAAGAAACCTTCCCACAGTATATTACATGTGGGCTACTGTGTTTGAAGTCACAGCCTATTTTATCAAGCCATAGAGGTTCTTTATAGCTAGTAAGTGGTGCACTCCCTTGAAACAAATAGATCAGTGTTTTCTTTGATTTTGTATTTTCTTTGTTTGAAAAGAATACTAGATGTTAAGGCAATGAAATATAAAGTATTCAATATATATAACTATTGAAATACACACACACATAGTACATATCACACCAAACATGGTACTAGAACAGAACTATGTGAGAGCTACATTTTTCTCATGCATTTACACCAAGAATCAAGTAGTTATATTTTCCAGAAAGTTAATTCTCTTTCAAGCACTCAAAAGATGAAAACAATTTCTCTGCAGTGTTCCCGCTATTGTCAGTGCTGAAAGTTTTAATAAATTAAATGTATATATTTTGTGACTAAATAAGAGCTGTTGAACACTAGGGCCATTTGAAAATCTGGTCCAGCAGGGGCATCTCACAATGACAGCAAGTCCAACTAGCAACTAGTTAGGGCATTAAACTGTATTATTTAAGTAAGAAATGCAAGATTGGTCCCATAAAATGTAAATTTTACTTTTTTCAGTTTGTGACCAACATAATTTTAAGAAACCAGATAATTCCAGTGTCTCAGAGATCAAAGTAAATAAGTGGTTTCATGAAAGGGTCAGCTGAAAGTATATGGTATGCAGTGGCTGACAAAAGATTAAAATGCAATCACATACAAAAAAGCCACAACTTGAAGGAAATCATGCATTCTTGAAAAGATACTTAATACTAATAGATTACATACTTTTACTTGAGTTTGGATCATCTATCCTCATGACTCATTATGTGTTTGAGTACATCAATTATATCATAAATAATTTATATCATTACAATGTTCTGTGGTTTAATGCATTTAAAACTGTTTCAGACAGATGAGGGTCTTACACGTGCCACACACATCAACAGACCAGGACACTAGGACTGAAATAAAACCTCCTTCTTGACATGTCTAAATACTTTTTCCATAGAAATAAGTTAATTCAAAATACACCAAAGAACAGTACAAAATCAAGTAAGTTCTAAGGTGCCCAATTTACAGACAGGGTATCTGAAGCAGAAAGGTTAACATCTTTGCCCAAACTCAAAGCAAGTCACTGCAATTGCTGTGCTTCTCACCAGATTCTGAGGCAACTCCTGGAACATAATAGAAAACCTAACAAAAACAGATCTTGTACGAAACATTCTCTTAACATACAGCATGATCACAAACACTGAAAGACTGGTTGACATTTTCAAAGCTGCAAAGGGAATTTGGATGCCGCCAATTCTCATTAACTTTAATGGGAACTGGGCATCCAAATCTCTTACGCAGTTTTGCAAATCCCACCACAAATGACCATTTAGGTGGTAAGCATTAAATGGTATTGCCTGCCAGGCACCTTTATCCTAAGAGAGCTTCGTAAAACAAAGCTCCATTGTTTTCTTCCTGGTAGAACAGTATGTGAGCTAAATGAAGTTTCTCACTCATGGCTTACACAGAAACAATATTTCCTGCCCCTTGCAAGGTGCAATTGAACCAGTTTCTGTAGGCTATCACTAGGAAAGACAGGACAAAGAAAACACACAGGAAAACAATCACTGCTGGGAGATAAAAAGTAAATTTACTGCAAGTTGGTGAGTATTTCCAAGCAGACACTTCTGAAATACATGGGCTTTTTATTTGACTTTTAATAGAAATATTTGGTATTACCAGTGCTAAATTTCTCACCTATTCATCTTTTACTTTCTATATGCCCGTCTTTCTGTCTAACACCTTGGCATTCAAACAAGTACTATGCTCAAAAATAAAAAAAAAAATAAAACCTGTATAAATGACAGTGTTCAACCATGAACACATTGTCTTTTATGAATATTATAATCACAGAATCAATAAGCCTACAAAGAAAAAACAGGACACAAAACGTGTTTTGTCATTTCTGACGAAGTTATAAAAACAACAGACATTCAATATGCCAAGTGTTCTTCAATCCTTCATAATCATAGCCTTATTGAAGTGAGGACAAAAAGGGTCTAATTGCATAGGAGCAATCTCAATGTAATAGGTTATACACCCAGGCACTGCTGCACAATACAACAAAAACAACGTTCCCTGTGTATAGCAGAATGTCATCTCTCATTTTCAGGCAATTACCTTCTTTCTTGTCAACAGTTTTAATAACCTCCATCATCTCTAAAAGACTTTTGCTTCAGTTAAATAATTTTCAGCTTTTTAATATGCAAATGTGCTTGTTCATATGCATGGGTGAAGTGGCGCTGCTACTTGAAATGTGTCAGTACATTGTGGAGCACCTGCACCTCGGGGAAGCTTGATTTAATTGACACCTAATACTATTCATTATTCCACTTAGTGAGCAACTCCTATTAGTCACCTGTAGGCTTTCCTATAAGCAGTGCTTTGGCCACCAATGAAAATATGAATATATCTATAAATAGAATGGCCATATTTAGTAAAGGGGGTTCACTACTGGTGAGTCTGGAATATTGTCTCATTGGGAATATTTCTCAGGATTCTCCCCACCCCTATTCTTCCCAAGAACTTTTCCCGACTATGATGGAAGTCAAGAGTAATTCCTATTTAATAAATATTTTATCTCTGTTAACTATCAATACTTTAATTCTATAACTGTATTAAGTGAACATTATGTGAAGTATGCAAAAGAGAACAGGGGAAAAAGAATCAAGGTGGGTGGTTTTTATTAATGTAGCTGCTGTTTCCTTAAAGTGTGATCTGAGCTAGACAATTCAAATGCCTGCTTTATATGATCTGAATGTAATCACTGGCTCTGCAAAGAAATGCCGAATATGTGTTATTAATTGTATATTCCTGTAATAAATATTTACCATTATTGTCTAGTTTAACTTTATCCAGCTAATAGCCAATTTTACTCAATTGTGAGGAATGTGCAACAGAGATCTTTAAATTGCCACATGAAATAATTACTTTGAATACAGGATTCTGTCTTTACTGATATGAATGTGATAAATACAAGCTATAAATGGATACAATTTAAAACTGTCATTGTTCTTTTACTGCTGTATTAGAACTCAGGCACAGTGCACCGTATGTGCTGAGTTGATGATATCGGGGTTGTTTCTTTACCACATGGTCTGTAACCTTATTGTTCAGGCCACATTTCTTTCCAGCATTAATGCATTTGTTAGTCCCAGAAGGCTTAAACTACAGATGTTTAACATCCTGCTTATGGACAGATCATCTGGAATATGAACTAAGAAATCTATACGACTTATTAGTATATGTTATGAGTGCAGCAGAGATTTAATAGCCTGTTCAAACTAGATTAGTGAAACTGTTTCTTACAAAACTGCAACTTCTTAAAATAGATTAATGTAAAAATGAAAAATTAAGATATTCTTTTGATTAAAAATGATTTTTATCAGAAGAATTTGTCACTAATTAATGCTGTTTACATAATAGTGCATGTAACATTAATTACAGCTTTCAGAATGTTAACTGCAAACCTCTTTTTTTTTTTTCTTCTGTGAGCACAGATTTACCAGTATGGTAGAAATCAGAGCTCTTTTGAGGGTTTTTCAGCAGTGTATTCAAAGTGATCATAAATCAAGTCTAGAATTCAAAGACAATTAAGGACACAGGCAGTAAAAAAGACTGAGTAATGCTAACCCAGAACTCCAATCATTTTTAAAGTAAGTGGGGAGAACACTGGTCAACTAGGCGATTGTTGGTATCCCCCAAAATGTAATCTCCAAGCTGAAGAATGGCAGCTGGCAGAACAGCTGGTGAATAGGATTAATGTCAGAAGAAAGAAATAAAACTCAACATATGTCCAAGCCTGCGGTGCTGGGACTGAGCATGATTGTACCCCGACGGATACCATGTGTACAGCTGGAAAGTGCCACTGTGCCATGCTTCTCTACCCCACAAGGTCATTTCTAAGAAGTATAGCTAATATCTGAACTGAACTTTTCCTTGAGAACTCTGACTGATTAAGAAATGAACAAACAACCTTCACAGTACAAGAATTTTGGAGCATTTTAAAGGCACTCTGGGTAGTTTTTTTATAATACAAGCTCAACTAAAAAAAGCAGATTAGTATTAAAAAGGACAGATTGCACTAATGTAAATATAATTTTAAACCTATTTAAACCTTTTAATCTCGTCTCATTCAGATTTCCATTCAAGGTTTAAATAATACCAAAACTGTAAATTTAATAAAATAATTTCATTTCATAGTATTTACATATTTTACTGAAACAAATTGTAATAAAGAGTCTGTATAGCTAGGTTATGCCTAAGAAAATGGGGGGAGAAATAACATTAGCATTAATTCATGTTTATGTTTTGAAATGTTAACTCTTAAGGATTTTTCAGCTCATGTCTTAGCATACTCCTATTTTTTTTACTGTAACAGGGCAGTTGTTGGAATTGGTTATAGCGAAGAACAGTAAACATATAAAAATTCCTAACTCATGAGAAAGGCATGAGTATTTTTAGAAGTTTGAAAAGAACAAATTCTGTCAGTCTCCACTTTTCTACTATTGGCTTCAAAAAAATCCTATCAGCTAAATAGCAAAGTTCATACACAAACAAACTCTATAACACAATTGTGCACAGAGAAAAAGAGCAAAAAGGGTTAACATAATCAGTTCTGTTCTGTGTTTAATGTCATTTTCAAATATGGTGATTTTGGGTGCCTTTTATTTTGGGTAGGGCAAATAAAGAAAAAAATACAGGTCACTTTCCAAAATACTGGCCTCAGTTACATTCACTTGAACTTAAAATATCTGTTTGATGAAAATACAAAAATTATTGAAGTGGAAAGTCACTGCCACACTCCTTTACTCTTTCTTTTTTTTCATTCTCATTTATTTTCCTTCTCTTGCTGTTGTCTCTTTCTCTTCTTTTCTCTTTTTCTGTTTTTCTTTTCCTTTCTGGAATAATATGAGGAAACAAGTGATGGAATAATAACCCACATGCTTTTCTTAGAGGAAAAGACACATGCACGTCAAAGGATGCAAGTATGCAATGCTACCTTGGTACCTTAAAATGGAATATCCAACTAGTGTTCCATCTGTCAGCTGAAAGACAGCAACAGGTAACCAGAGATAATGTTTTATTACTCATACTAACTTGACTTCACTTACAAGGGTAACTGTAATGCTTTCCACTTAAAGAAAATAATCAAGAAATGGCAAGAAAACCTAGTGACTTGTTCAGGTGAGAATTACATTTTTCTGACTTGCAGAAAGATGCTTGTTCATATCTTAATAATAATGGAAATCTTTTACAGTAAGAGATGTAGAAGAAGAAGAATTTTTTTTAAAAAAAAAAGAACACAAACAAAAAAAAAACAAAACCAAACAACAAAAAAACCCACCAACCAATATGGTTGCAAAACTTGAGCCAGTTTGAAACTGGTGAATGCTAAAGGCTACAACTGTTACTGATTCATAAACAGTGTAATTACAAATGAAATTTCAACGAAGCCCTCTAACCCTCTTTTATTTATCAGGTACTTATACAATAGTCACATAATTTTAGATAATGTGGTATGTTACAGAAAAAACTAGATGCCTTCTATTCTTGAAATGTTTTATTCTGGTATAACTCCATTAGTGGCACAATTTTAAGTGAACTATAGTAGTATGAACTGACACAGCTTGTATCTAAGAATTTCTAATGCGTGTTCACCCTCTTAAAAAAGATAATTCACAATTTGTATTTCATCCCTTATTTAAAATGTCACTATAACCTATTTGTTACATTTATTTGGAAATACCTATCCATTTTTACCTATTTCATCTAACCACTTTTCAAAACAAAACCAACAAGAAAAGTGGAAAAATAATTTTACATAATGATAGCAAGACTTAAGTGTATTGTATTCTCATGTCCTCATGACTGACTCCTTCAGTAGGGAAAATGCTGAGAAGTTTTAATTTGTCAGCACACACACCCCCCTCCATTTCTAATGAAGGTAAACTTTCCAGGAATGACTTTGAGCTTTCCTTCCAGAAGGACTCATATCTGAAGGTCTAAATGCCTAATCAAGATAGCAAATTTTGTGTCTTTTTTGTTACATAAAATTATTCCATTCTATTATAAGATAGTCTGATTCCAAGAAGAATCTCCAGCAATACTGATCTAATGTCATTATGTACTGGTAAAAATGTTTTTGTTTACATTCATATAAAAGTGAAAGAAAAGCACATTGCTTATTAATATCTACTGAACTGTTTAAGAGGATTTTTAAGTTAAAAGAATTTCATAATTTCAATTTCTCCTTTTCATTTAATAGTAGACATTCATTAGGACCCACACACTGTAATAAATTATAATAATTTCAAACAAGAATTAAATTACTAGGTACCTAGTGAAAGAGCCATTTTTTCTTAGGTACCCTGTAATCTAACTGTCAGATTTAAAATCTATTCCCAATGAACTCTTCACAACATTCACATTTATTCATCTATGCTAAATTAATAAAAGGTGTGAATAATACTGACAAAATTGATCATTATTGTTCATGTAGATTTAGAAAATTATAAGGTAATCTAAAATATAAAAGGAATTGAGGGAAACTATTAGTTCTTATAAATAAATTCATCCTTTGCTATCTTTTTTTTTTAAATCAGAAAAAATCTTCAACAAGAATTTATTGAGATTGACTAGTAAAGCTATTTAATAAATTGCACATTTCAGAACTGAACTACGCTTTAATTTCAAAAACTATTAAAAGTTGATGATGACTCTAATGCAACATGAGAGTTCACCCAAAGCCTTAAAAAGTAATGCTGAAACACCAAAAAAGCTACCAAATGTCAGTCTGAATACAAATTCTTTGTAGGTTGCACTTAGAATATGCCAAGCACCTTCCATGAGGTCCTGAGCCATCTCAGGTAACTCGAAAATAAATGGGAATTGGGGTCACCTACAATCACTTGGAATCCATATCTGACGGAGTATGCCAACCGTATAAAACAGGCCAAGCATCTCTCCCCTCTATCTGTGTAAACAGATATACAAGGGGATGGCATTCTCTGAGGAATTAAAGGTGTTACAGTCATCTTTCCCTATATACAGACATATCAGCAACCAGAAGTAAGCATTGGATATTATTACTGCTCTAGTAAAACCAGAGACAATGTCTGTATCAGACTATCCCATCCTTTGCACATTTGCAGTAATTCCTGCCATCTAACCTCACTGACCCTCTCCCCCCTGACGGGGATCCCTGCAGATAAAGTAAAGCATGTCAACATCTGTTCCCATTCACACCGATTTTAATTTACAAAAAGAGCTTTGCTATTTTCAGAACAGGCTCCAGAGCACAATGACAGATTTAAGGCCTTTAATGGGGTTGCATTTTGAGTGTGTCAGCGTTTCATACTCACCAGGACTTGTTTCTAAGGGGCTGCACCAAAGGAAGCTGCAGGGGTTTGCGAAGCCACAGAAAGGGTGTTCTCCTCACTACCGTGCTATTTACCTATAAACCAGCTGGCAAAGTTTTAATGTCCTTAAAAACCTCTGTGTTTGCTGCTTTGACCAGCAACTGGAGATCCAGGGCATCAGGGATACAATTCCCTTCCCATTTTCATTCTGCACATTCCTCCCTACAGCCACACACCTTTCTGAAACTCAGCATGTATTACTGGGGGTACATTTGAAACTGCTTTCTCATGACATAGTTCCATTCTTAACAACTTTTGAACCCACTTGTTTTTGTGAAAGCAAAGCCAGGCCAAAGTGCTCTGTGTTTTTTAGGGTTTGTTTTTGGTGGGTTTTGTTTTAAAAAAACACAGTCCTTAGTCTCTTCTGTCCCAATATATTAGAAATATTTGCAATAACTAAATGTCATTTTTCTAAAGTTCTTTTAACTGTACGTTATTTATCGATTACCCTTGTAAATCTATAGAACTTACTCATCCCACCAGAAAGTTGCAGAACACACAGACTGTGAGGCTCACAGTCATACAAAAACAATTCACAGAGTTTCAGGGAATTTACAGTGACTCAAATTAATTTTTTCCATCTCCTCAAGAGGGTTTAGTTGTTTTTTTAAAGATATACAATATGAAGAACAACCTGGAGAAACAATGCACAAGTTGTGTTGTAATCACATAACAGCTAAGACAGGAGCAGCTGAGCAGGAGGAAGATGGGCAGTGGAATGCCATACAGTAATCAGCACTGTTGACTAATCAGAATTTGAGACACTAGAAGGTAATAAGGGTATTATAAAGAATGGCTTATTGAAGGAGCAGCTGTTTATGTGTAGCTCACTGTTTAAATGAATTCCACTAGATTGCCATGGTATGTTTTGGTTAAAAAAAAAAAAAAGTTTTACTCAAAAAAAAGAAAAAAAAGGAAAAGACATATCAGGAAGGGCAAGCATGAGGGAGCAAATATCTGTGTATCATGACCACAAGTATATAAATAGAAGCAGTTCTCTAGGTACTGGGGACCTCTAAAAAGTGACATAAATTCATTGGCCCTGGAAGTTACAAAAGAATATTCATTACTTAGGCAAAGCTTAAATGTCATCTTTGTTAGCCTCAACCACTGAGCGTTGTTGCCATGGGCACAAGAGCTGAGGTGGTTATGAAGGGTAATAGACAAAGAGGAAAAAACCAAGGGAAAGTATCACGAAAACCAACTACAGAGCCATTTTAAGGGATTAATATTTGCACCGGCAGCCAATAAAATCAATACATTCAGCCTCATTTACAAAAAACAAAAAAAGCCAACTTTAATATGCCCCCACATAAACATAATAATAATAAAATAGTCCTGTGATCACAACTAGGACAATCTAATTAATAATGTAAAAAGAAAAAATAGAAACAATATTCAAAATCACAGAAGTGAAAGTAACAATTCACCATAATTCTCAGACAATAATCACATTGTCCAAACCTATGTGCCATAGAGTTGTTCAGTACTTTTGTTTTGTTCGCCTGTTTGTTTTCAGAAACCAAGTTGCACTTTTGTTTTTAAAAATATCTTTGAACAATTGGGAGCAGGATGGAGACTGCCTAATTATAGTTGAAATTTATCATAATCCACTATTTAAAATATTCTACTTTGGACAGCAAGGGCTTGGTAATATTTAAAAAGCAGTCAGCAAGAAGTGGAAACTCTGGTATCTTTTGTAACAGTTCACATGTCAAACTGGCAAAGTGCCCACAGTGTATGGCAGAAAAATCTATTTAATGTCTGCCCCACAAGGCGACATGAGGCTTGATTGGCAGAAAGCAGAGAGTGGCTTTTGATCATGTGTCCTAACAAGCAGTTCCAGCTCCTGTCTCTTCGGCTGAGCGGCTCCACATTACCTATTCAAACAGAAGTGACAGGCCACTGCACTACTCTTTGGCTCCAGTCTCACGCAGTGGGAGCTATGCTGGAGACAGAGCCACTGATTAAATATATCACTTTTTCAAGACAAGCAGGTTGTCTGAATCAAAGTTGGACAGAATAGACTCAACATTATTAAAAGAGGATATAAAACTGGAGTTGAGTGATGTTAGGCCAGTGTGTACAGCCTCAGGGATTCACAGACTGACATGGGGAATAAGGAACAGCAGAACTCATAAAGCAGGGTCAGAAATTAGCTGTGACACCTTGGCCATTTTCCCATCACTTCAGGGCCACTGTGTTTCAAATCCTGTAGTCTCTTTTTGGCCTTTTTTTTTTTAATGATTTTCTGTGCAGAAAGGAGAGAGGGGAGGGTGTAAAAACTCTTAACTACCTAAAGTTGCAAATTGCAGTTTCACAATTAGAGATAAAACATTAGCCACATTTTGCCACCTAATATACAGTATTTTCTAATTAGATTGTGGCTTTTTCCTTGTATTCTCATCAGCCAAATTATTGTCATCAAATAATTTGTTGGTACTGCACTAGCTGCTCTTGCTCTAAGGAATAACTGAAAGCTGGGGAAAATGACTGAATAGAGATGCTTATTACATTGCCTTGTTAGTTCATTAACAAATTGGTTTGATTTTTGAGGTCATATGTCTGGCCACTGTCTGTTGTGTTACCTGATACACAGACACAAAAGGGCAACAGACATGATTCTTTGTCTAGTCATTATATCACAGAAACACCAGATACACTGAAACCTAGTGGAACCCATGCTCCAACTAAATTTTTAATTACAAGTATAACAGCAGATGTAACAAAACCTATTAACAAAGCTGCAACAACCACATTTAAACAGCTAAAAACACAAACAGTCCATGGAGAGAACAGAAACTGAAGCAAAGGAAGCTTATTTTACTTAGTGATACATGTATGTGCCAGATCTATAAAATTAATTCTGGGTTATTCAGAGTTCTCATATAAAATCCAGGCAGATTTTTTCCAGAACTACTCCTGCAGTAATTCCATTGAAATTAATGGAATCACCTCACGAGTAAACTTGGTTCAATATTTATTTTTCACTACAGCAAGTTCTTCTGACATTTTAACAAACCTCTGCCCGATGTGTTAGTTTTTGTTTCACTGTAAATATTTAAAAGTAATCTGCTTGTTACATATTTAAGATATGATAAGGACTGCTAAGACCTACACTGAGAAGCAGAGCTGTTTTAAATATTGAATATGCAGGTAAATTTTAAGATAGAGCATGAAGAACCAAATCCTGTTCTCATGCATATCCCGTAACACATACAACATAGCTAGAAATGCAAACAGAATTCATTCTTAAGGTGCTGTTAGACTAAGAAATTCAGTAGAGAGCCCTCAATGGTTTTGGTGCCACTGCAGGCTCTCTAGGCTGCAGTATTCAGAATTCTTTCAGAGGGGTAAAAGAGCCTGCTTGCTTCAACATTTTCAAACAAATAAAAGAAAGAAGAGTATTCAAGATAGGGGTGGGGTTTGGGTTCAGTGAAGATGATGATTTACCATAAAGGGTGATGTCACATCAGGTTCTTTAAGAAGTGTGAGCAGGCAGCAGTGCATTATAGCTTCATGTCGAAATATGGCAAATGGTTATGTAAAGCATTAAGCAAAGCAGTTAACAAAAAGGAAGATGAAAATAAACAGTCATTCATACTTAGGGCACTGTGCCCAGGAACTCTGGGCACCTATGTAAGTAAAACTAAAAATATATTATGATTAATAAAAGAAAACAGCTATTAGATACATTCCAAAATGCTAGGCTGTAGAACAAGACATTTTGGCACAGCTTTACTGATTGGCAGCCCATGTTAAAGACAGACCCAAGACTGCAACAGAGTGAGCGCTGCTAGTCAGGACAGAGCAGTGCTAACAGGAGCTCTCTGCAGATGTTTACACAGTACTTGCCCTCAAGACTATATTTAACAAGGACTATTGCACCTTTTTTTTCAGGAATATCACAGTCTGAACTTTATAAAAACACCACAACTTCTTTAAGTTATTAAAGCAAGACAGAAGAGGGAGGATTTTGACACATTAACAACCATTGAGTCTTGCTTCATTTTGGAGATCAACAAGCCAATGAATAAATAAGGAAGAACCGTGGCTACAAATAGGAATTAGAAGAATTCCTCACAATCAAAAATACATTTATGAAGCACAGAAATATGTAGTTAAGACCACTGAATTATGTTTTTGTTCTTGGTTTTCACTTTGTGCTGATCAGCTACATACAGGGAAGGGAGAGCACACGCACTGGGCTAAAACACAAATTATGCAGACGAATAGGACTCAGCCAGGGCTTGAGCACACACCACTGAAGTTAATGATAAAGCTCCTGTTGGATTTAAGGGTACCAGCTCAGTCCTACAGTGCAGAACTAGTGGCTTTTAAATAAAATGTGTTTGAGGCCACACTTTGGGTGCCATGTTCACTTCTGGGCTCCCCAGTTCAAGAAAAACATGGGCATACTGGAGAGACTGCAGGGATGGGCCACAAAGCAGCTCCAGCTAACTGACTGGAGCATCTCTCATATGAAGAGGGGCTGAGAGTGCCAGGAGTGTTTAGGCTGGAAAAGAGCAGGTTAGATATATGAATATCTGATGGCAGGACTAAAGAAGACAGACCCATAGTCTTCTCAGTGGTGCCCAATGATAGGCCCACAGGCAAAGGGAACAAATGGAAAAGCAGGAAATTCCTTTGAAACAAAAGAAAAACCTTTCTTACTGTAAAAATGACCAAACACTGAACAGGTTGAAGGGTTTAATTTCTTGAAGATACACAAAAACTGGTGGGACTTGTCTCTGAACAACCTGTTCTATGGCATCCTGTTCTGTGCAGGGAGGCTGGACTAGACAATCACAAGCAGTGCCTTCCCACCTCAGCCACTTTGTGTTTCTGTGAGTCTATGGAACTGAGAGCAAACTGAGTGCAGGAGAACACCGATATGTTGTCAGTAAAATAAACACCATAAGGTTCTTTTTTGTACTGACTGATAAACTTGAAAGAAAAAAACTGCTTTTAATGATGACATCCTAAATTTTATGATGCTGAACTGAGGAGTTCTTTGTAAAAAGGATAAATTCAAAAGCCAATTCCCTCCCTCACACTAAAAAGCACTCTAGCAAGATTTCCAAATTTTTTAAACTCAAATTCTTCCCATTGTAAATTTCAGGGAAAATAAAAACGCCTAAAAATATTTAAATGCAGTAATACTATAAATGGAAAAAAATTAACTACTTTTTTTTCCTCCCTAATTCCTACTTAAAGTTAATAATACGCAAAAGTAACAGTGACATGGAATGGATTTAGGCTTCTTAACGTAATATATATTTGGGGTTAATTAGCATGGCTGAAGACTAATCTTAATAATTGTTTGTTGCTTCCACTGGAGGCAGGTTTTCCTCACAAAAGAAGTGGCATCTTTGAGTTTCAGACTAAAACACAGAGGTGAGAGTAGCTACTCTCTCTGTTAGATGAGCAAGACAGCCTGAGCATGCAGCTGCCTTGTGCAGCCAGGCAACAAGTACCTCTGTCTCTCTTGTGGCAACCAAATAAAGTTGTCAAAATTATTTTTAAATAATGATAAGGTATCTAAACCAAATACTCTATAGAAAAATAAGGAATATATCAGTATTTAAAATGTATATGCTGCTGAGCATTTTTACTGTCATTTCTTTAAGAAAAGCAGATCTAATTAGCTGTATCTCTAAAGTGTGTACCTAGCACTTTTATTATGTATTATAACATTTTGCTTAGAGTTGACATTTTTATTCTGACAAGCACTGTCTGGAGAGCTCTCAATAAATAATACATTTACAATTTTCAGTAAATAAGCACTGGACACAAATCGTTATCCTTACTTACAGTTGCCCCTCTCTAATAGTGCTTTTACAAGTAAGGTGACTATTCAGTCTAATGCAATACTCTCAGTGCTGGAAAGATATTTTCATTCATTACCCCAGTCACAAGCACTTAAAGCACTTTTAGGCACTATTGCAAACCAGCAGGAATGGCAAAGTAAATAAAACCAACTAAAACTAAAGTTCATCACCAAAGAAATCTGAGGCCATTCACCCTACAGAACTTGGAAAATACAATGGCATACAAGACCAGCCATGTTTGAGCCCTATTTTTCTATTGTATTCTTATATTTACATTAGCAATTTTAGAAAGGGGGGTATTGCAGTCTAGTCCCTATAATTGACCTGATGACTACAAAATGTACTTCAATTGCCATTTTAAAGTATGATCTGATCATAAAGTTGTTTGTGTCACAGTACATCAGAAACCAATGAAGTTTGAATTTAAATTTCTGCTGCCAAGATCATGCAACTGAAGCAACTCTCCATATTTTTACAGCTATTTACTCACTTACATGCTTTACCACAGAGCTCAGCATCGGTTGTACCTATTCACACTGAGCTTGCCTTTCTTACTGCCCCTAGTAAAAAGCTGGATTTTTAGATACACCTTTTTAATAATGCTTTCACAAGACTAATATCACAAAAATAGTGTATGGATAGCAGATGTTTTGCCATGTCTAAAAAGGAGACAAAAGTGTAGAGGAGCATAGTGCAGCAAATTACATAAAATGGAAGCATGGACACAATTTATCACACAAAAACGAGGGTACAGTGGGATTAAGGAAAAAGAAACAATGAGATGATCCCTGAAGGTAAGACATTGGAAAACACAGTTACTGGGAAGGAATTGGTTGACTGGTTGGAATGGTCGGTAGATGCTGGCATTGAGATGTCAGCCTTTTTCAGTACAATCTGCTCCAGCCAACAGCTCAAGTTCAGAGATCATGAGAAAAGAACAAAGGCCCATTTTTTCTAATAAAAAGAATTTTACTTGTCTCAAATATTCTGAGTTGAATAAAGACATTTCTTCAATGTAATGTAAGCACCTCAAAATGGTGAAAGCAAATAATCTCCCCAAAAATAAAGAATTGTTCTATCTAGAATGAATGTTCCAGTCTTCAGAACTGAGTCCTGAATTTCAGACTCTTTCCCATCAGGATTCAATATGATCAACTCTGCTGTCAAAAGCAACAATTTTGTAGAGGTGCAGAGGAACAACATGCATTCGGAAACTGAACCTCCAGAAAAGTAGAAACTCCACAATATCCCATGGATCCTACACCGAGGTAACTCTCTCCTAGTAACTGAGGTTACTGACAGGTTCTCACACGGCTACTATTAGACTAACCACATTCTAAATACGAACTATACGTAAGAATGATGATCCTAAATAAGAACTAAGAATGGAAGGGACCTTTCAGCAGAAAGGAAAACCTTTCAGCCAAACAGATGGTCTAAATAATCAATTTATTCAAATAGATCTCATACTACATGATACCTGTGTAAAAGTCTGTGCTATTCCCCTTTTGTGTGCCATGAGTGAATTTCAGAAGAAAGAAAACTTAAGATTTCAAATGTACCATGAGACATACTGAAAAGTACTGAAAAAATTGCTATAACAACAGAGAAGCTTTGAGTAATGACTAGATGCTCAAATGCAAAAACTCTGGGTAAGATTGCAGTGTAGGCAGCCAGATAATAAATACAAAGATAAAGTGGAAAGATGACAATATGTGCCAGTTTCTTAAATAAAAATTGTGAGACAAGATTTAATCACAAAACTCTGAAAGTAATCTGAAAGACTTAAAGAATATAAGAAAGCAAAGAATCAAAATGCCTAAGTTCTTACAAACCTAGAATTATAAATAAAAGTATGATGCAAAACATTAATGACCAGATACAGTATGGTTACATAGACTGGATCTGTCCTTGGGAAAAAAAAAAAAGCAAAACCCAAAATTTTAAACACATTCTAAATTTCATTAAGAGAAGTTCTTCAACAGAATGAATTTTGATAGAAAAATCAAATATAACAGATAGAATTAAAATCACCTGCAACTTTCAGTCACCAGAAAAATAACCCTATAAAACACTTTCTTTGTAGTAGTGTTCCTAAAACATCCTGAATTACTTTAACACATGAAGACACTGGAATTCACTGTACACTTCGACAAATACATTCTTAGAAATTTTATGATCTATAAGTCTCGTATAAGTAGAAGAGTGTCTTTTTCCAAGAAGGCAGCATATATTGCAAGGAAAAAGAGTGACCAATCTGATTTTACCAAGATAATTGGATTAAAGTAAAACAGAGAAACAGTAAGTTGCATTTATTTATTTGGTAAAGACATAAGTATTTGAAATAAACAGCAATTTAGGAAAATGTGCTTTATATCTCTCCTTTAATTTGATCTGAGCCATCTATTTATTGTGTGGACTTTGGGGCTTTTGTGTTTTCATTTTTGAAGGATGTTTGGAGTTTAGAAAAAAAGTCTTCATCCTAGATGCCACTGTATACTGCTTCTAACAAAAAGCAAATGAAAGATAAGTATTAAATTAACTATATACATAAATGATTCTGAATTTGCTAAACAAAAGTGTTTTTTAAGAAGAAAAGGGAAACACCATGAGGTGGAACCTAGCAGATATGGCAAGGTTTTTCAAAGGTGATGAAAGGATTTTGAAGAGGGTGGGGTTTTAATATCCAAAGGGCTTGTTTCTAGCTGAGAGGAATGCCAGTTCTCATTTTCAAATTTAATAGTTTAAAAAAAAAAAAAACAGTAACAATAGTATTAGCTCATTTATAACCATTACTTTGGATAATCCTAATACCAAAACCCAGCAACATATTTAAAGCCTTGAAATAGAACAAAATAGCTGTAGCTATCAAAAAAAAAAAAAAAAAAAAAAAAAAAAAAAAAAAAAAAAAGAAGAATAAAGAACAGGGGTCTATAAAGGGTCTATAAATGCCGGATGTATTAGGACATCCTGGGATCATGCCTTCATCAGTGGAAAATGTGGATATACAGCACACCATAAGACAGATAACTTGAATTAAATCTCTGTAAAAATTCTGAAAAACATTTCAAAATATTCGCTGGCCACACATGGTCAACAGTTTACTTCTAAGACTGATCCACAAAAGAGAACTCCTGACATGTACTGTCCATAAACATTATGCTAAACTGTATATCAAAAAACAAGTGTATATGTCTGAACACACTGTGCTCTCAGCTGTGGCAGGCTTAAAACAAAGAATACAAAATGGAAATTCTCCATTCATTTAATATAATATAGCACACAGGTTAAAGAAGAACCCAAAACCACAATAATAAAAAACCAACCAAAATCTCAATAACAACAACAACAAAAAAAAAAAAAATTAAAAACCCCAAAACAAATAAAAACCAAATCTGCACAAAATTACAATCAAAATGGTTAGCCAATGCCCACTTATAAAACATAGTATGCAAAAGTCTAAGTTTCTTTACTTTCTAATTAAATTAACAGGAAATATGTACATATTTTTCTGTGTAATTTCTAGAGTATACTGTCCTTATTGGAATGATAGATAATTTTATAGGGGAAGTGTTAATCTATTTTAAGCCAATATAAAAGAAAGTTTTCAATTATTACTAACTAATGAAGCTGGAGGAAAAGGAAACAACAAAATGCAAAATCAGAAAAATCACCACTACTGAGTAGTGCAGTAAGACTTTCCCTACTGCATATAAAATTAATAATACATGTGAATCCTTAATTTTTAATTTAGATATCTTTAGACGTATTATATATCACTATGAGTTACATACATCTACCCAGAGAGAGAGAGGACAAACAGGTGCACATGACAGAGAATAAATGGAAATTTATGAATATACTACTCTTTATATAGATGTTCATTATTCCAACACGCATACCTAAAAATCTTTGATCTCTGAATGTTCAACTATGGTCTTCAAGGAGGAAACAAGAATGGGAAGCACTTTATAAAAAGCTTGTGCCAGAATTGTGAACTGAACTTGGTTGAAAAATGATACTGTATACATTGCTCAGAATCAAGGTCAAAAGTGAATTAGGAATCCAGGCCCTGAGTAATAAGGGCTTAGCACTTAGCAGAAATGACATGCCCAGTTTCCAGCTCAGAAGTGCCAGCTGACCTGCCAACCTAGCATTCCAGATCTGAAAGGGGGAAATCTGCTCTCCTAGCTACAGACAAGATGTGTACTACTAATTATTGCTCCTAGAGGCTTATGATGAAGTACAGTAGGATAGTTGTCTGGAAGCCAATTCTCAGCCTAGAATACAGGCAGTCCAGGCTGTAAATCTGTCTCACAAAAGTAATATAAGCAATATTCAACAAGACAAGTCTTATAGTGAAGGGGGATAGAAAAGGGAAGAAGCAGTTAGACTATACCATCTGACAAACACTTCATTTGAGCTGTAAAGAGGTTTAATTCTTGATTGTGCTGGAGGATTCCTCCAAAGAAAAAAACCCAGTAAAACAATCCTTCTGCTCAAAGAAAAAGCAAGACGAATATACCAA
Organism: Xenops minutus; assembly: GCA_035221455.1. NCBI lineage: Eukaryota > Metazoa > Chordata > Aves > Passeriformes > Furnariidae > Xenops > Xenops minutus. Next base: position 12,662,755 of record JAWWEE010000158.1, read on the forward strand.
AGTTATCCAAGAGGCCCTAGAGTCTAGTGTTGTTGATTAAATTAGACACCTGTTCATTTCTGACCTCTTCTGTCTTATGAGAACACATGTCAGCAAAGTCTTTACATACTCAAATTAACTCTAAATATTTGTAGCATTCTTTCTTTTTTCAATTAAAATATTGTCATCAATTTTCTCATTTCCAAATCATTACAAATTAAGACACAGGAATGTTTTAATGTAAAAAAAAAAAAAAGGCAAATACTGGACCATGAAGTAAAAAAAAATGTTTATTCTGTGATGTTGGTAAACTTGGTTCAGACTAAAAATAATGCTAAAAAACATACCTAAGGTATATACCTTCCTGTATGAGGCGCTGATGTTCCCAGTACTATACACAAGACATGACACTGGCTGAAGCACTATTATTAAAGAGAGATTAAAACAGCTGTACATTATGCTGAAGCACTCACTCTTCCCTTTACAAACAGACGGTCCTGGATTACAAGCAGCACTTGACCATTTAAATCACTACAACAACCAGATTTAGCCAGCTGGGCCATATTCTCTTAGGCAATGCCTGTTGACCTCCTCAGTCACAGCTGCTCAGATGAAATTCTCATCAGACAACTTGTTTTCAGAAGCCAAAGGACTCTGATTAAATATATCTGTTTAGACATGATAAAGTCTTTCAGTATATATTTCTTTTCCAATGTTATGAGGTACAATGGAGACGATGAGTAGTATATACAAGTATAACAGACATCTAATATCTGAATGTGTACGACAAAGTATTTCAGTATTTGACCCCAGGAACTCATATTACTCAAATTCAAATTCTATAGATGGACCAGAAAGTGACTACATAGCAATATTAAAAGAGACTTTTTGCTGTACTCGTGTAGGGGTTTGATCTCATGAATGGAATGCTTGAGTACTTTACTCCAGTTCTAACTCTACAATTAACTTGACATATGACTATGTTAGCCCAAATTCCACAGCTACATCAATGGTCATTGAGGTCACCCCTATAAAAGAGGCTCACATGAACTACTAATTTTTTTAAAAGGAGACATGCAACTCCTAAAGCTCCACACAATAGTATACAGTAAAAACATCTTTTCCCCATTCCAATCATTAAAGCAATTTATATTATGTTCCTTATTTACTAAAAATTCAGCAGGTGATTTTGAATTTGGATAAGCAATCTTGTGACAGATCAGGGCTTGGTACACAACGAGCTCCTCTGCTGCATTGGTTGTGTACCTTTTTAAGAAAAGAACTGCAAAGGAACATATTATAAAGAGCAGGTGTTAAAGAGTGTCATGTATGGTACGTGTGTGATCAGGCTATTAATTAGGTTGTTTAAGAGATGCTATCAGATGGCAAAACAATTTCATAATCTCAGATGTCATTTCTCCAGCTGACTGCACCAAGTTAAAAAAAGTTCAGCCATATAATAGTAATTATTTTTAAAACATTATTTTATTTTAATCAAACAAGTATGAAAAGTTTCCTTCTTTTTAATTCAGAGAAGCCTCTGAATACTGAAATAGATATTCAAATCTGTTATAAGAATTTTGATATTCCTGATCTACATAAAAGTTTAAAAGCATTGCACTTTCTAAGTGTAACAACCTAAAGATTTTGCAACCTTTCTATAAATGATTCTTCTGTGTTTGTTTATATGGTATCAATGAGTTTACATCATATCAGTTAATTATTTTCTGTTAAGTGTAAGTAACCTTTTTTTTTCTACAGAAAATGCTGAATGAATTGAAAAGAACTTAGCATAGAATCTTAAAATCATCACAGAATGATCTGGGTTGGAAGGGACCCTAAATATCTCCTAGTTCCAACCCCACTGCCATAGACAGGGACATCTTTCACTAGACCAGTGTGCTCAGAGTTTCATGTAACCTGGCCTTAAATACTTCCAGGGACAGGGCATCCACAGCTACTCCGAGCAATCTGTTCCAGTGTCTCACAACCCTCACAATAAAGAAATTTTTCCTAATATCTAATCTAAACATAAACTAAACACAAAGATGCAGTCAAATACCTTTGAATTTACAGGCAGACTTTAGAATAGTTTTCCAGAATAATGTGGTCCATAAAAGGCAAGATTATTTCATAGATCAGAAATTACCTTTCTTTCACAGCTAGTGGGAACATATTACATGGAAGGCTCCAACTCAATGTATACTAATGCAGAAGAAGTGTAGAAAATTCTTGAGAATTCATACAAAAATTAGCTATTAGATGCTTAAATCCATACAATAAGATACAACATTTAAACTTTTTGATACAAATTTTTGTTAGCACACCATTCAGTACACTCCTGGAATAGTCTTAGCTCTGGTGTCAATATAATCAACAGCAACTTCCATACTCCCGCAGCAAAGTACGAGCCAAGACCTTTGATTAGCATGGAGTGTCGAACGACTGTTACTGACTGTAAAAAACAACTTTGCCAAAGTAATATTTAAAATAGTTTTCCTAGTCTAACCACCAAATCTAAAAGCAATTTTTAAAAGAGTGATCTTTACAGATGAAAACAGACAGATGGTAGTAAAGAATCTGGGACATTCTCTCTTTAGAGATGTTTTACCAGCTTCAGAAAGGACACCTATAGAACACATTTATCTATGTGCTGGCATTTAACAATTATGCCAAGAAATTTGAAAGTACTTTCGTCCCTAGATGATTTTATCCTGTATTTAAGCATATTATTGTATCAACTTCAAATTCAATTGCAATCTACATTGTTATATGGAGGCAAGAGAAGCTAAAGTGCACTGTTTGAAGTGCACTGTGACCGCAGCAAGAAACTGAGGAGTTAAACTAACTCTGAACACATTCATATTTCAGGGGAAAAAAAAAAAAAAAAAGAAAAAAAGAAAAGAAGATCACTAAGTTCTACTGCCTTGTGGCTCTGCTACATTACAAATATTCTTCCTGGGTTATTTTTAATGCCACAAAACACTGGTAAAATAACTAAGAGAATCCACACAGATGCCTCTACACCTGCTTATCTATTTCAGAGCTTCCTGCTCTCACAGCTTACCTGATTCAAACTCATGTATGAGCTTACAGACTAGAAGGTATTGTTGTAGAATGAAGCAAGATTTTATTCTACTTGACATGGGCCCTTTCATTGTGGGCCTTGACCCTGTGCACAGAGATAAACTCACTCTCCAATTCTGTTTAGTTCCTACCACAGTCAAAATCTTAACAAAGTTGATGAAAGTATCTGAATAAGGGCTGAATACATAAACTGCCTCAGCACTCAGAGATTTTTTCCTCATTTTTTGATCTGTTTTAATACTTGTAACAATATCTGAGCAGACTGAAAAAAAAAAAAAGCTTTCTTCATCCACAATTCTAGCTCATGTTTTATTCATTCTTATTGTTTAAAATAAACATTTATGTTTTAAAAGAAAAGAAGAACAAATACCATGGAAGAATATCCCTCACAACTCTACAACCAGTTAAGAATTCATTATAGACTCTCAAGTAAGATTTGAGTTTTCACCTAATCCAACATTCTTGCTTTGACTCACAACCAAGACAATTTAAAAAGTTTTAAAAACTGGCATATTTGTCTAAAATCCCTCAAGGATCTCAAACTACCAGTGCCATGGAAACCTGTGAATAACTTTATCCTAGCCTTTGCCAATTATGCAATTTTATGACTCTTGATACCCAACACATCCTTTATGCTATAAAACTTATAGGATTTGGGGGTAGGGAAACTGTATAAGTCTTTTCCAACACATACCTTCTTGCTCAGTCCTGGTCATTTCTTCTAATTTCTTCTGCTTCAGTGTGTCCACCACATCTGCTAGGCTTCCTTTGCGGCGTTCTGGCGTTCCAAAATTAACACTGGTCATTAGCTCACTGCGGTCACGACCTCCTTCGTCGGGCTTGTTTGGTGAGGTAGAGGTATTTCGGAAGGAATATAGGGAACATAACTTATTACTCTCTGACTCCTGTAAAGAAATAAAACAGTGTGAAAACACAGGCTATTCTCTTATGGCAGAAGGATCTCAGACAGGTAAATGCTGAAAGCTTTATTTATGAGTCTGCAATACTAACTAGTCTACATTGAAACCTTCAGTTTCTAAACTGAGAATTATGATTTGAATTTCTTGGTTTCAGTGCTTTACAAGGGTTCTTTTGTCCTTAAGCCCAGTTCTCCCCATGCTTCTAACCATCATACTTCATGCCATCTTAATCAAGGATTTTCTTTGTCAGGAACAAGCCACTTCAACACTTTTTAAGAATGAATGTGTTAAGCTTTTACAGTTCTCTTGAGTTCCTTAAGTAAAGATGAAAGATGTAGTACTAAGAGAGAAAGTACAGGCAAGGACAAATTATTCCTGGATAAATCCTCAACTAACGGAAAATAACATAACTTTAAAACAAGAGAAAGAGTTAGGCCAACAATGACTGAAGAGTAGGAATCTACTTCACAGTTAAATAAGGCATGATATGTGTCCACCCATGCTCATTCACTCCTCTTTAAATGAAACCTTTTTCTTAAGGAATGAACTTTATAATGCTTCTAATATACAAATGGAGGTATTACTTTTAGGCCAACATAGAAAAAATGAGGAAGAAAATGAGTTTATGACAGAACAAGTCAGGTATGCTAATACACCATTACTGAGACTGCAGTGTATTAGAGGTGTTATACAGTCAAATGCATAGAAGTAAAAAGAGTTAATCTCCCTGGTCAACAGATAGTGCATACCTGAGCAACAAAAAGAAGAAAAGAAAAAGACATCAAAAAGCAACGAATAATGCCAATTCTCCTCAGTATTGTATTGTTACCCAACAGTCAAGCACTTCCTGAACTTCTCTTGCTCAGACTTCCCGTTCTCCCAACAGATGCAACATTCACTGCATCTGTTATCACAATTTCAGCTAAAAAGAGAACAAATTCTTCAATTTGTCCTCAAAAACTCAACCACAAGAATTTCTTACACACTTCCCTTTCCAAAACCACACTTCTATTTTAATTTTTAATAATGCCAGGCTAGGAGTGATAAATATTTGGACTAAAAAAACTATTGATTTTTTGTTTGTTTGTTTATGGTAAGCCTAGAAAAGTCATCATGTGTATTAGATTCCATGAAACAGATTTTCTTTAAAATTTAAGAGTAATAATAGTGGCAATACATTTAACAATTAACAGGCAAATTAAGTGTTGACAAAAATCTTTATCCCAATGCACAGCGTTCCCCATAACAATGATTTTTCTACTACTTTATGAGCTGAAAATACCCATCCACATAGTAGTGAAGAAATTTGTGTTAGGAAATGCCCTAGGTGAAGCAAGGTCTCAAGAGAGGCTAGAAAGCATTAACCATCAGTAGTAACATCTGACATAAATTTTTGCTTCAGTCTGGAACAGATTAAGAAGTAGCTGTGTAATGTAACAGAAGGAGAAACACCAACAGTGAGCAGGCACGGTAACTCAGGGCTGTGGACTGAGTAGAAGGTGCTGGTGACACACTGTCATCAAGCACAGCAGTAAGTGATCAGCACAACACTGTTACAGTCATTGGAGAAGGGAAGAGCATTTGCTAGTGATGTTGCAAAAGTATTTATTCACTAAGACTGGGACAGAAAAGACACCGTCACACCCCAGCAGTAACAGCACCCCATCAACATGGTAGGAGTGACAGAGGTTTAGCAAGCACAAACAGAAAGAGAAGTAAGATGGACCAGAAACTTTACCTTTGCTTGTTCATCTATCAAACATTAAAGAACTTTTCGTTCCATCCGTTTCTATTCATTAAGATTCAAACATCACAAAGGACAACAATATCTTAGACCAGGTACAGAGATAAATCTATTTACAGAATCACAGAATATGCTGAGATGGAAGGGACGCACAAGGGTCGAGTCCAACCCCTGGGTCTGCAGAGGACAATCCCAAAGAGTAACAGCATGTGCCCAAGAGTATCATTCAAATGCTTCTTGAACTCTGTCAGTCTTGGTGCTGTGAACACTTTCCTGGGGAGCCTGTTGCAGTGCCCAACCACCCTCCAGATGAAGAACCTTTTTCTAATATCCAACCTAAACCTTCCCTGACACAACTTCAGGCCATTCCCTCAGGTTCTGTCACTGGTCACCACAGAGATCAGTGCCTGCCCCTCCTCTTCCTCTCATGATGAAGTTGTAACTGCAATGAGGTCTTCCCTCAGTTTTTTCTTCTCGACACTGAACAGATCAAGTGCCCTCAGCCACTCCTCATACAGCTTCCCCTCAAAGCCCTTCACCATCTTTGTTGCCCTCCTCTGCATGCTCTCTAACAGCTTAATATCTTTCTTGCCTTGTGGTGACTAAAACTGTACACAATATTCCAGCTGAGGCCACTTTTAAAATGGAAATCTTTCATATATTTAATTGTTTCTGAAAACTATTTTTCTTTTTCTTAATGCTTGGTCTTATCACAGAGATTAAAAAAAAAAAAAAAAAAAGGCATTTTCTAATATTTTTTCTATAGTAAATTTCCTCAATGAAGAACTAATACTATGTAGCATGGCGTTTTCACCTTTGAAGATGACAGTACAAGAGCAACTTAGTAATTTTAAAGAAGTTTGTTCTCAAGAGAGCAACATCCTCTTACAGTACATGAAGCACACCCATCAGGCTCAATGCAGGGGTTTTCATGCTCTAGGCAAGAAACACTAAATCTATTGTTTAGTCCGGAAACAAGAAGATAAGGCTAATCTGGGGAGCAAGTAGAAGTAACTGAATGTTCTTCCTCCTGATAAGCTACCCTCTCCCTTGTTTGGATGCATACATGGTCCAGCACAATGTCCCTTTGCTGCTAATGAAAGACTCTTCAAGTCCTGCCTCCATGAGGCAGCACATTCACCCTTGTTTTTCTTTCCCAAGAAACTGCAATACCATTAAAGAGGATGAGACAAGTTTAAATTCCACACAAATGATTATGGAACAAAGGCAAAATGACAGCCCTTGCAAAAATGAGGATTTGTCCAATTAATATATTCTTTTATACTGTCAGTTTTGTGGCTAATTAAAACATAGAATAAAAATAAAAGAATAAAATTAATTCCTACTATTTCTGGTTCTGTTTAGGCCTACAGCTATAGAATTGGAGTCACCAAATGGCTAATACATTTGCAGTGCATTATCTGAATTGGTAATATATGAAACCCAGCAAGGATGACTTTCTGAGCCTCATCTTTTTTTTTTTTTTTTTAAATCAGAAATTGTTAAAAAGCGTGATTAAGGATCCAGCAGGAGAACTGCTCAAACTGAAAGATATTCAAAGGGCTAAATGCACAAATAGAAAAAACTGTGGACTAGTCCAAGAAACAACTTGCCTTATGCCTTATTACAACAAAATACCTTATGTAATAGCAGAATACAGCTAGAAAAATCTCTATCAGCTGCATGTACAATGATCTACAAGAAACAAAACAAATTCTTATGTCTTTTTTGATTATGAATTAGTTTGTAAATAATCTACAAATAAAATAGAGCTAAAATGAACTATTTAAAATGTGTCAGAAGGCATTTTATAGCTACACAGTCAAGAATAGATATTTTTCCTGCTGTGTATCTATTGTTGGCAACTTTCTTTTTATTACAACCATGCAAACAGTTTATATTGACCTCACATTCATGGCAAACTAGATAGATCCAAACACAAGGGGGCAAGGGAATTAGTACTGTTTTTTTTTTTCCGTAGAAAGCTGACTCTACTGTATTTGAAGTGATGTTTTTACGCAGTGATGCAGCATTCAGTTTACAAATTGTTTTAATTTTCATGGTGCACCTCATAAACTTTTGCAGACCAATTGCCATGGTATGTCACATTTATGTCCCAGCACCTCACCCACTGTATGACCAAAACTATAACATACATCAGATGCAGGCATGGCTATCAAAAATGAATCTGCATTGACACTCACAAGCAGCATGGAAAGACACTCCTACTACATCCTTGTGGCCCAGATATCCTCTGAAAAGAGATTAGTGGATCATGTGATGTTTGAGGCAAGACGTATAACATCTTTGCAAGTTGTTTGTTGGTCCTCCTGCTCTAATGCCTAAAGTTCTCTCACTAGAAAATCTGGAGTTCAGACTGAAAACAACCACCATGCTTTCTATGATAGAACAAGATGAATTCATGACTGGGAAAGGAGAACCTGATCCTTTCAAATATGAATATGGGAGGATGCACTAAAGAAAGATATCCTATCCTTAAGAAGCTTTATGAAGCCACCTTTTACAGAAAGTCCCACTCTGTTGGACCTGAAGATACAAAAGAAAGGATACTATTAAAAGGTTTTTTTCATGTTTTTTTCCCAAGAGCACAGAACAGGTAAGGGCAAGGAAAGTGCCTACCCCAGATCAACTCAAAGTTTTTAATTTTGCAAAATTCAACTGAGAAACCAATCAGTGCTGATGAAAGTTCTCCATGCAAGCCAACTTTTTTCAGTATAACCAAGAAAACTTGATAAAAAAATGAACAAGATAATATGACGGATATAAATGTCCACTTAACATATTTGGAGACAATATGCTGCCCAAATTCATCCAGTATCCACATGATAAACTAAACAACTGACACATTCCTGAATTCTTAGTTTTAAAATTCACATATTTCTGTAAAAATGGTCCTTTAAAGTATAAACTTGAAGTAAGGTCTTCAACACATGTCATTCCCTTCAAAAGGTTCATGTTTCAAGGTGTGTTTTTCTTACCAATTTCCACTATTTCCATGTAAGGAGGGGGAATAAAACACAGAAAATATCTTATAATCAGATGAATAGCAAATGTTTAATCTATGGACAAAAGATTTAATACAGATCATGCTTCTTCATGCACGATCGATAAAGTTTGCTCACAGTAAACCCTACACATTTTTAACCTTGACTATATTAGGACTAATTAAATATTCAGTCATGAAATAGAACAAACAGTGTTAGGTGAAAGTATTACTACAAATTACAGAACAAAGAGGATTTTTTTCTCAGTTTGATCCACAGTAACACTGGGTGCAGATTGCTCAGGATCCCACTACGCCTTTTCTGGGTTTACAGAACTCTCCTCCCCCTTACACACCAGTGCTGGACAACTGTAGAACAACCATTTATGTCTGCACCAGAATGCACAAGGGTATTGCACAGGGGTTTTTGTTCACCACAATGGAGGCATGTCCACACTAGCCCTCTAATGGTTGGCAAACAATAAAATTTGAAAATACCTTAGTACACAAAAACAGGCACAAATCTGACTGCTCAGAGAACAACATCTATAATGATTTTGTATCTTAAAATTTTGTTTGCCTTACTGTGCCAGATACAAAAATGTTTTGTTTTGAAGAGGTTTTCATTTGCAGAGATGACTAAATAAGAAAATCTAACTGCTCAGCAACTGAAGAGAGAAACTCAGTCTTGACCACTATTTCAGCTGGTTACTATTCAGCAGGAAAAAAAATGAGTCTATTTTTGAAGTGTTGTGTTTTCCTATCAAGGTAAATAAATGGCATTTTTCCTGTGTACATTTTCTTGCCAGGTCATTAGCACAGACCAAATTGTATTACTGATCATTCAACCCACTGTGGTTAGTGTTTTGACAAAATGTTCTTATTATAACAGTTTGAATACCTATATATGGACACTAAAATTTAAGGATTAAGTTTCAAAGTGAACAAAATTGAGAAAAATAAATAAATGCACAAAAGACAGAAAACCAGAAATTAGCATGGCATGGACACTAAAATATGACTCACTCAGGGATAGATAGCCCATACATGAAATCATACTTTTACTTGCCCCTAAAACCCCTACCTACCTCCCTACTCGTATGTTAATAGGAAAACAACATTAAGAGTTACCGAACAGTATGGTAAAAGCTTTCCTGGGTCCATCCTTGGCCTTTTTCATGTTAGAGGGACGGGATAGTTTAACCAATCCAAAATTTTCCCTGATTATATGAGCTCCAACAACAGTGTCCTTAGTCTTATCAGCCTTCCAGGCAGCCCGGTGTAAACAATGAGTGCCCTGTTTACTACTCCTTTTAGAGTTGTTGTGAATGGCTCAAATATAGCTTTGCTAACAGCAGGAACAATTCTGAATAATTACAAGCAACAGCTTGGTGTAAATAAAGAGGAGGATTCTTTGTGACTACATACATGGTATTTTCTTCACATGCCATTATCTTAATGTAGCCGTTTTAAAAGAATTATTGAATTCTTTTAAAATGGCTACATTAAGATAATATGTATAGGTAGTTCAGTGAGCCTCTTACTCTGAGAAAATTATATTTTAGAATGTACATTTGCTAAATTTCACAAGTTACATTGATTAAATTCTTCAAAAAGAGAGCTGATAGTTTACATACAAAGAAAGGAAAATCCTCATACTTTCTTAGAAGCTTCTGCTGAAAAGGGATTGAACAAATAATCACAATTCTCTTGTTAGTGTAAAAAATATTTTCATGTGTACTTAGATCCTAACAGTTTAAGTAGTTCATTTCCCATCAGTGCTCCCACTGGTTTTAACAGGGTAAATGAGGGAGTACTGCTGGAAATGATGTAAATAAAAGTATTGATAGTTTACCCAGTATTTTTCATATTGGGAAGCTAATATTTATAGCAACACCTGCAATCATGAGCCAACTTGTGTCACCTCTTACGAAGTCCTTTCACTTTCAAAATAAAGCAAACAGGCACAAAATTACAGTTCTGTTGGTGAAAGATTGTAGGCTAGAAACAAGATTTGGTATTCTTGTTCCTTTCTCTAAAGGTACAAAATAAGGGGGGGCTGTATTTGGAGGCTGAGAAGCAATATCTCAGTTTGGGGACAATAGAATCATGCGTGGAGATGTGGTGTGGGACAGATCTCTCTTTGGTATCCTCCTAAGGGTTAAGGACAGACCAACAGTCTGGTGAACTGGATTCTCTGGTCAGGAGTCATAAACTAGTGGGAGTGCACAAGGCTGTGGATTTAAATGGCAGCATTTATGTTTCATGTAGGGAGGACAGATCCTGTCTCAAAGAGAGAAGCTCTCTAAAGGTGAGAAAAAGAGGAAACCTCAGAAAATGGAACTGTACAAAATCAGGGTCATGGTGTTAGTTAGCAATCTGAGAATAACTATGATCAACTTTGATTGAAAGTTGACGACTGCAATCCCATTTAATAGCCAGAGAGAAAACTGTTTCTGTAAGAGTTCAACTGAAATCACAGGATGAATGGCCAAGAAGAAGTAGAAAGCAAACATTACTAACATAAAATGTGTTAGCTGAATTGCTTATTTCCATGTGGATGAGGCTTTTCTGTTATAAAGGGATATTTATCTGTCTCTGCATTGAATGGGACACATGTAAACACCCCAGGAAAGTTGGATATACAGAGTGGTTTTGATTCCAAGTACTAGAGGCATGCTGGCACTTGGAACTAGTCTGGAGTTAACATATAATGAAAGCAAATGTTTACAAAATCATTTCCAATCACTACATTAAATATGGTTTCCCATTTTGAGGAATTTAATTAAGTAGAATTAAAAGAAATTAAAAATCTAAGTGATCACTTCCAATTCTCATCCGATTAAGAAAAAAAACACAAAAGTTTTATTAAGAAAGATTTATTTAAATCCAAGGCTTGAGAATGACTGCTATGAGCTATTGAGAGAACATCATTTGTTAAGTCTCAGCAAATTATGCTAGTGGGAGGGCAAATGGCAAGTAATGGAATAAAGCTTCAAGTCTTTAACTCAGCATTTACTCTGATAAAACTTACACTGATTTCACTGCCAAAGTACGGGCTGAATACAATCTTTAAAAGGCTTGTATTTCATCTTTTATACACATCCGAAAACCTCAAGAAGAAACAATACAACACTAAGCACTAGCTCTAAGACAAAAAATGATGTGCTAAATTGAGAATAAAAGAAAAATAAAATTGTTTAGATAAAAGGTTTAAAAATGAGATGTCATAATTATCGGGCATATATGATACAAGTATGAAGAGGCTACTGAAAAAGTAGATACCTGTTTGGAAGGAATAGGTAGGGACTTCTTGTTTCATGCAAAGTATGACCACTTAATTGCAGCAATCCCATCATACTCAGTTGTTGGAGCAAACCAGATCAGCCCAGGTAAACCAACTTTGGGTACAGAGTTTTCAGCAGACTGATTTTTCAGCTATGTGATTTAAACCCTTCTCTTTACAAATGAGCAATGCTTTGGAAAATGTTGATGCTCCATTCCACAATAGAAAAACATCTCAAAAATTTTAAATACAATGACAAATCATTTCTATGTGGCAATCAATTCACCCACAAATTATATGCCTAAACTCATGTGTGCTTTTGTAAGAGTTAGATGCTAAGGATTTCCTTAATTATCCAAATACCATATGTCCTAACTCCCAGTGTTTAGGTTTGGTAATAAATCACAATATTGAGACTTTATGCCCCGCACTTTGGTTAAACGCTCTTATTAGGGAAAAAAGTAATGGACAGCCATTTACAAAATGAGTATTTAGACTTACATTTTCATCTAAACTGAAACTGAAGAAGCATTGTGATCAGTCCCAGCTGATTAGCACTGTTTACCTTTTGGGTAAATAAAGACATATTTTGTGATGCATGCTTGTCAGAAGCTGCCAAATAAAACAAGGATTGTGTGGCTTGGATATTTCAGACCACTCTGTATATATCCAACTTCCCTCTATTAGGTCATTTTAATTGTCCAACTTATAACTAAATCTATTGCAAATATAAAAACAAAATTTGTCTTTATGTTTTAGCAATATCAAATGCACATGAAAATCCTTCTCTGTATATAGTTACATGACATGTATTACATGCTTTATGTCTCCCTTTTAGCATTTGCAGAGGAATGCATGCAGGAAACCAGCCTGCTGCATGGAGTACTTGTATTTCTTTAAGGTAAACACTGATGAAACATTTGGAAGATTGAAATAAAAACAAGACATTTATGAGACATAAAGGTATCACATAAAATTGCTGTGAATTACAATAACATTGGCTGAATCCCAGAACAGATAATCCTTATAAACATGCAGGAATGTTGTAAACTGTATATGAATGTCAGTGATACAGAACATTAGGAGATTCATATTACACTTGGTGCTGTGTAATTCTCAGGCCCTGGATTTTTCATGGCCTCAAAGATTAAAATAAATATATGTAGTATCTTTCATTCCTCCATGAAGATATTTTATGTACACAGTTTTATTATGCTGAACAAAGATACCAAAGTCTGTTTTTTCTTGAGCTGTCAAAGTACAAAAGAAATGCAAAAAGTCCTTGCACAGATGTAGTAAAGTGCTGGATTTTATCTTTTGGCAGGTGCTCAATATGCAGCCCACATAATCACATGTTAATGACTGGAGTGTGTTAATCAGCATGCATACCTGATTCCTTCTTGCCCAAGGAAAAAAAAACAAAAAACAATTTAGAATGTGTTAATGCTTATACTTTTGAAAAAATTCATGTCAATATACAGAAGTGAATTAAAATGTTTTCAGAAATTGCTTCATAAAAATAGGAAATATTAAAAGAGAAGAAAGGAATAAAATTACTAGAAGTTTAGATGAACATAAACTACAAGTCTTTTGTGAAGAACTCAGGTGATGATTAATTCTATCTAAAATTCAGTTCACCCTAGAATATAGGGAAAGGTTTAATACAGACCGTGCATTTGGGAAAAAATTATACAATTTCAAAATGAAAATAAAACAAATATAAAAAGTATGCCAGCAAGAACAATTACTTGATTCTTCTTCAAATAAATTTTATTTTGTATTTCATCACTTCCATTAAGCACAATATCCTGAACACTTTTAGGGAATCATTTTATTATTTTTAATAAGAAGTGCAAACATCTTTTTATGCTAGAGCCAGTAAAACTAAGTCCTTTATATTTGAAACCTTCAGACATGTGCTTAACATTATAGTTCCTGATAGTCCTAATAAAGTCAAGTTAAACATGTACCTGAGTGCTTTTGAATCAAAACAACGTGCTTGGGGGGGGAAAAAAAAAATCTATCTTTTCTGCAATATATTTATCATAGAAGTTTATTCCATGGAAATATACCATACCATCTGCTTTTTCACACCCTTTAATTTCAGTCAAAACTTTGTATCCATGCAATTATATATGAAGGTATTTATCTCTTTAGTTATACAAAAATTCTGATGCACTACCTGGCATGCAGAAATAATATCACAAGCACAGTAGAATTGCTTTCGATCATCACAAAACTCAGATTTGCACATGTAAATAACAGCTGCATGAGCAATTTAGCAGCTACAAAATTGCCAGAGTTTAGGGCATTTATATTTGATGCATTTTATATGTTCATATTCAGCCCGTAAAGGAAGTAAAAATAAAATTTCAAAACATGTAATTGTATCTATAACTTTTGAGAATTTGAAGTCATGAATTTATATAACAACAAATTCAGAGTGTTTAGCACATGTAAACGTTTTTCAGTGATTTTCCCTAAACACCTGAGTTTATTTTCCTTAAAGGGAAGAACCTTCAACATGGGAAGTTAATAACAAGGAGCAGGGGGAAGCAACAGGATTGTGCCTGTTTTATGTGGAACAGCAAGCACCAAAACATTAAGACCTTCAGGATACCACCTATTTCTGTCTTTCTGATGCCAGTGTCTTTGCTAAAGCTATATTAAGTTCAATTTGATACTTGGTGATTTAAAACAATTTTTAAAGTAACAATTACATGGGGTATTAAGAGATCTCCAGTTTTTCTGTTGCATATATGAATCTGCTCTCAGTACTGCTGAGACGTACATGCAGCCACAGTGGAAAAGTAGCAAGCCTTTCACTCTTTTGGCAAGAAGTCAACATAAAACAGAGACTTGACATAATTATGAAATATATGCTGAAGCTGCCATTCGAGATAAAATCCAATGAGATAAAATTAATTCCTAAATTCAAAGGGTCTCTAAATTGTGTTACAAAATGTATAGGGAAACATAACATATGTTTGGACATAGTTAATTGTATTTGTATATCTACATTTGCTTGGTTTCTGTCGGTCACAGGGAAACAACACCCATCCTTTAGACCTGAATTGCTGCAGTGGTCCCCTGTAAGTCTCTCACTTCCAAATTATGGTAGAGCAAAGAGATATGACTGCCCTCATTCAGTGTATGCACACACTAACTAATATACTACTGGGACACAACAATTCAGTTACTATCAAATTTAGCAAAATTCAGTACTTTTGGGTTTCCCCAGTCATCCTCTCTAGTCTGTTGCCGTAAGAGAGACAGGTTTTGGATGCAGCCTGAAAATGGGATTGTATTTCTTGCCTAATACTCACTGTCCATAGGTGAAAGCACGACACTTTCTCTGTTATCTTACTACCACTTTGCCCTCTTCCCTACAGCTTACTGCAGCAAATAGATATGGCCTTAGCCTAAAATAGATTTTATTTTCTAGTAGGGCTACAATCAGTAATAAAACCCCATACATCCCAGTATTTTTATATTAAGTTACAGTTAGAAACATACGTATAATCTTTTCAGCTCAGCAATGTGAATTTACAGAAATCCTTGGGTTGTTTTATCTTCTCCCCACTGAAACATCAAATTGGCTGGTGATATGATACTCGCAGTATAAGTCATTACAGGTCTGACGTTACAGTTGTTACACATTGCTGAATCTGTCAAATGAAGAGGGAGCACAAAGGGAATTTCCAAATGCAGCTGCTATTTCCCATTTGTTAAATCCTTTTATTACACCATATAAGTACACAGCTGGGAAATACTATAGAGTGGGAGTTAAAACAAAATATTTTGGCTTCCAGACATTCAGAATACACAAAGGACTCAGTGGAAAGCAATGCCTGCTATCAAAAGGGAGTGAAAGTTTGAAAACATTTCTAGCCAGTGTGTTTTTTTTATGATAATGCACAATGTAGTTTAAAGGTATCTTACATTACAGAAAATGTTGCATGCCATAACTGTTGGGTAAAAACGCAATTTTTTTTCCAGTCAAATTGCCCTTCTACAGTGTCTTTTTTAAACTTAAGATCTGTTCAGCCCTCCTAGCAAGTTGTGATGCATACTGTGTGTTCTCTCAAATTCCAGTGCACTCCTTAGTAGTTTTAAGAGAACAAAGATGCAGGATTTTGCCCTTAATTAGACACCAGATAAAAGAGAAAATTTTTCCTCCTCATATGTCGACACAGCATTTTTTGAATTTACTATCTTTTAACCAGACAACACACATTATTGATGCATTTCAATGACAGCACTACTGTCTTTGCTTTCAGTGTAAATGGTATGAACAGGTGCTTCTTCAAATCTGTTTCTAAAGGACCTGTCTGGGAAAGGGTCAGAAAGTGCATACCTTCTGAGAACTTGGTTCACTGAATAGAAAAGTTGTCACTGCCACAGCACCTAGCTCAGAATTGCCCAATCCACATTCTGGAATTTGTCTTTCTGGAAAGAAACTTCTCTCCTCCCTTTAAAGTGTATGAACATGTTTTCAGCAGAATAGTTGCAGGCACCTCTGAATCCTTTCTTAGCAATATTGATGCCTGCTTGGAGACTGAGACACTTCAGAGAAACTTTATACAATTCACTGAGGCTTAAATGCTTGCTCATGAAGGACATAGTTAAGGGAGAAAAAAAATCATCCAGAAAAACATCAAACAGGGCACTGTAAATGACAGTCCCTCAAGAAGAAAAAATTTTTTCACTGCTTCACTGCTGTGATCTAACTAGTCATCTAACTCACCTAATCGTAAATACACTGGGACCTTGCTCTGTACGTTTTAGATCTTTTTTAAATGCAACCAAACATCATGCCTTAGAACTTCAGCCTGCACTGGTAGCCAAGCCTTGGAAACTATACCCAGCTATGAGCTGGGGGGAAAAAAAAAAAAAAAAAAAAAATCACAACAAAAAAAAAAAATATATATTTGA
>JAWWEE010000158.1:12679809-12694809 GCA_035221455.1 Xenops minutus
AAAAAATAAAAAAATAATCACAACAACAACAAAAAAAAATCTATTTGACTGAAAGTTATCTAAATAAGGTTGACATATATCCACTACCAGATTTAAGCTCAGGGACTTGTGGAAACTCCTAATGATTTTCAGGACATCCATCTGCATATATGACGGAATATTTACTGGAAAAAGGAGAAAGGAAAACCAGAGTGCTAAGTCCCTGAAGCAAGGTTTATGCACCTGTTCTGAAACATGATAAGCTGAGTACTGATTCGTGCCTGTCCAGAGGAACAGAGAGTGTTGACATGATAGTCCAGCATTAGGAAAGAAAACAGAGATTGCACTCTGTCACTGTGAGTGCAAACTCCTTTCAGAGCAATACACACCAGTACACGTGATCATTCTACAAAAGGATCTACCACTTTGGCTTATTCCATGTCCAAGGAACAGCCTGACCCCAAAAAAGAAAGCACTGACTGACTCCTGGAGGTTAGGAGTTCCTTTCTCTCTAGGACACCAAGTAATTTTGTCAATGTTATTGGTGCCGTAACATTAAAATTCCAAGATTACACCTGCCTCTCTGAATGAATAGAGAAGTAACTGATGAATTCACAGATTTACTTTCTCTATCAATAAACTGGGTCAATCACTTCTGTATCCAGCTTGTCCCCTTCTGATAACACAGAAGTTAAAATTATTCTAATGTGCTTATTGCATAACTTGGGCAAAAGGGTGACTCTCGGTCCAAAATGAGGTTACCATCTCAGAATTCTGAATAGAAGCCATATATACAACTTACAACCTTCTCTGTCAAATTACTAACCTATAATCATTTTCCTTTAAAGCCATTTTTGCTGTTGAAATTTTTCTTTCTTTGTGACAATTGCCCAAATACCTAGGAACATTTTAGACCTGACAGAAAATTCTGCACTGGGTTAAGTTGTGAGGTACAGACTAGGTAGCAATTTTCTAGTTTGGTTTGATCTTTTGAATCAATTGGATTTTAGGAAAAAATATTCAACATTATATTATCAAAATAGATCTTATTTTAGTGCTATTATTTAACTAACTCCAGGCATCATAACATGCACAAAGAACTTCGCTATCTCTGTTGATTAATGCATTAGGATTTTTTATATGTAGCCAAATTTGAAATAAGTTCATTAATGTTAGTGCTGTTAAAAAAAATTAAAAAAAAATAAATCTACAATTGTGTTTAACCTTACTGAAAGCTGCTGATTTGTACTGGAAAAAAAAAAAAATAAAAGATTTGCTGAACAGAATCTGCTCATAGATGTTTAATAAAAATAAGAATAAATTTTATGAAAAGGTAGATTATTCTTTTTAAGCTAACTGTCTGAATTTAAAGTCTGTGAAAGTCACTTTATGGAGAGTCTGGAATTATGTTGTTCTAAATTTACAGAACACCTGGCTACTCCAGATACCTTAATTCTGTTTCTGAGGAACACATGCAAGGAAAATAAATTGACTGAGATGTTATGCCCATTCAACCTTTGTTCAGCCTGCCCCCTTATTGCAGAGTTTTGGGGATGTAGAGATAGAATTACAACCACAAAATAATTTTATCTAGGCTACTGAAGGCAGCTAATAATTCTGATCATTCTTAATCTTACTTGTATACAAACTGGTGATCTAGAGCAGTAGAGCATAATATAATTATTCATAAACACCATTCCCCTCCACAAAAAGTTGTAATTTCCTACAAATACAGTAGGATGTTTCTGTCACCTAAAATGCCAGCTTCTTTGTTGTGGTGTAAAGCTATAACATTCTAGATTTTGTGGGTTCTATTTCTGAGAGACACGTTTAAAAAAAAAAAAAAAAACAAAAAACAACTACATTAAAGTTTCTTTTTTCAGCACAACACTTTGCAGATGACAAACAGTTGTGAGCTACATCCTCCTGTCAGAAATTAATGCTTGAATATATGAGCTAGAAAGGTTACAACATAAATCAAGGTGTGAATGAAAACATGAAAAATAGATGCATTTCCTTTCAGAAGGTGAACTCATCAAATGACCTCATTCATATAGATCTGTATACTTAAGTAGATTATACAACTGTAATTTACAATTGCACCATGTGATGTTGATCTACTACTAACACTGACACTTTAACATTTAAAAGGCTTTACACCTGAATGTCTTTCAAAATGGGAGTGAACAGTCTTTTACAATACTAATTTGGTAAACCACAGCATGAACTGTGAAACTCACCATTCTGTGTTGAGCTGAGATTACTCCATCCCACTCAGGATCTTGTTGAATGGTCGTGACCAGAGTTGGTAGCTCCTCAGAGTGAGGTTTGTTGTGCATTACATTATGTAGAGGCAGATGAGAGGCCACATGCTGATCACTGTTGCCCTCTTCCTTGTCTCGTGATGCTAAGTCCTGGGTCATTGTTTCCTCTCCATCAGCTGCACATGCAAATGGAGAGGTAGCCTGCTTGGAAGACATTCTTCTACGAAACAAGAAAAGCAGACAAAAAGAAAACATTGGTGCTAAGTTGGGGGGGGGGGGGGGGAAGAAAAAGAAAAATAAACAAGCTAAAACCAGTCTTATAAACACATCACACCTGCCTACAACAGTCAAAAAATAGTCACATGCAGTCAACAGAAACACCCTAAAAAGTACAGGTTTGGGGAATCTGGATCCAAAACACTGAGAAAAAGTATTCATTGATACCAAGACAAAGTCAGGGTTAAGTTATATGACATCGTTCTATTTGTTTAGACTTGTCAAACAATATCATTTTCCCCAGCGATAAGACAATAGTGATTTTAATAGGTATTTTCATGTTGATTTTGCATAAGCGTTCAATTCTTTAAACTCTTATTTCCCTGAGCAATCTGAAGGTCATAAGCAAATGTTTAAAGGAGATAGCCCACCATACTTACCTGATCTCATTCCTGGCAAGGAGGTGTTTGCTACACAGATGACAATTTTTAAATTCATTTCAAATTTTGCTAAATAAGTCCTTCTGCTGTTTGTTTAAAGCTGTGCTGCTTTTAAACTGGTTAAAATTTTACCTGGTTTTACTTTTCAGAAAGTGTTTTCAGGAACTCATGAAAAGTGTTCTAAACCTGAAAGGTTTATTGGATTGATGGATGGATAATATCTGAGTAATCTATTACAGTTCAGACTACAAATCTAATATAATTATATTTCTTTTCATATTAGTCATCAAGTACAGGATATAGCTCAACAAAATACTTCAAATTACTTAAAAGTGTGATGAATAAATTCATTGATTTATGTTAAATGTCTTTTCCCAATAATGGCCTCTTACTACCTTCTCATATGCAAACACAGCTTTTGCCACAGTTTCTGCACTTAGATGAAAATATTACCAACCTCATCTCAAAATCTGAAAACACTGTATTTAAAATTTTTAGTAAGATTAACTGCAACTGTTAAAACAATCATTAATAAACCTGCAAGAAAACAGCCAAAATGTATTAGCTATTTTCCCAGGTTTTAGTAACTTTAGAATATCCTTGACATTGAAATTACTGAGAAAGTAAGGAATAAGATCTTCACCTTAATTGCTTTTTAACAATAATTGATTTCATACCATTTCTTTAAAAATGCACAAATCAGTTAACATAGGAAACCACATGAGCATTTTTCAAATTAGCAAATCATTAACTTGCTAGTACTGTTTCTACAGACAAATAAATACTGATTAAAGGGTCTGGAAATCTGAGACTAACAGTTAAATTTACAAATCTGTCACATGCTTTCATGAATATTACAGTGAAGGAAATATCAAGTGCAAAGAAAAATAATTAAGTTAATTCCAATTTAAACAGTAGTTTTTATGTAGCAGCCTGTGTTTCACATAGGATTTAACAGCTAATGCTAAATTTCTCACAATTAATGAGGGAGTTCAGATTTAGTATCCTACAGTGAAAAAAAAATTAATATAGGATCAACTAATCTAATTATGTACAGTTCAATATGAAAGTATTACAAGCTTTGAAGTGCTTTGAAACACATTAAAACACTGATACCTATTTAGAATAACTATTCTGTAAATAGAGATAATCCTGCCTCTTAAACTCGATACTGGTGGGGAAAAAAAGGTTTGTGTTTTCTTTAGGGAAGCCTAAGTGTAAGTGGAAGTCTAATATTAATGTTGCC
This sequence comes from Xenops minutus, assembly GCA_035221455.1. Lineage (NCBI taxonomy): Eukaryota > Metazoa > Chordata > Aves > Passeriformes > Furnariidae > Xenops > Xenops minutus. The sequence goes on from JAWWEE010000158.1 coordinate 12,683,955, forward strand.
AATAAGCCAAACTGAGGAATTCAAACCGTGTATTACATTCTTACTAAAGAATTTGTATTGATGCTACAGAGAACATGCCAAGAGTTCAGCAACCAGCATTATTGTATGCACTTCAAAAGGTTCTGCTTCATAATTGCTATGATCTAAGATAAAATAAAAGGTTTGCTTTCCCTTTTCTCATTAAAATAGTCACGTTAATGTAATCACTCACGTGAAAATATAAGTCATGCTTTATGTAATTTGAAAACCCGACATGAAAACTGAAAGTAACAATAACGGATTTGCCTTTCTTTCACCTTCTCACCAGATCTCATTCCTGTCTCATACTGAACGAGCTTCTGTGTAAAGCAATAGCTATGGCTGTTTCTTCGCCATAAATTAATCATGACACAAAACTAGAAATGAAAATGTCTCTTAAGAATAATTTCAACTACAAACTGCACCAATGAATAATAGTGCACAATCCTAATTAAACACAACTCTGCAGCTGCAAAAATAGGCTGAATCTGTCCAAAGCTATGAGTTGGCTTTAAAGGCTGGTTTGTTAGGGACTGTTTTCTTAAGGAAGGCTGGGCCCTCAGTCTTAATCAGCCAATAAATTATTTCCTGCAATTACATTAAATAGAAAATTATCTTCAAATTGGGAATGTTAATTGAAAATCAAAATTCAGACTGAAGTTTAGAAATTACATGCTGAATATAATTAGTCTAGAAAGGCTTCACCTCTATTTCATAGACAGGCTTTTGGTGTTTCCTCAAGTGACCATTCAATAAATATATCTACTGGTAATGTGCTATAAGGAAAGCATTTTTTCTTTGCATTGTACACTAATACACTTTCCTTTTATCCGAGACATTTTAGGCACAATTCAATAGAAATCTCTATTCAAGTTCTGTTAAGCTGATTACATAGTTAATATTAAAAATAAAATTATATCAGCAAAGTCCCATTCACTAACAATCTCAAGCCGTGCCCAGCAACATTTTTCTGTACCAGTGTAAGAAAACAGACCAAGGGTAGGGTTCAAATGTTTCCTAGCCCCCCCTACCCTTTTTCCCCACTGTTATATTATGGTCAGACACGTTTCATGCTGCACTTTACTCAGCTACCCATAGTTCTAGAGCCTGAAAAAGAAGACAGGCTCAGGCAGGCCTCCCAGGCACTTGCTCTCCTCATGACGTAATTTTTAGGGGTGTGTTTCACTTCTATTTTCTCCTAATGCTTTGTTAAAACAACAAGATTTAGTGACAAGTTTCAGGGTTTTGGTTGTCAGATTTAAAACATTGGGTTAAAAGGGACAGAGGAGTAGGGCTACATCAAGCCTTTCACCTTCTCTTCCCAGCACAATGATTAACTCAATGAATATACCTCATTTGTGCACGTCTTCCGAGTGTGCCTGCTTGTGCACCAAACATTGATTATGCCTAGGTTTGCAATCAGGAAAGCAGAGTAAATTTAAACTCTGCAGCTGGGTGTAATCCAGTCAACTCCTTCATGCAGGTTTTACTTGTTACCTGTTTGGTTTTGCCTAAATGGGAGAATTCTGTACCCACAACTCCATCACATCAAAAGGCAGAGTTTGGCCAATAGCTCCAAGGTCTCAACCAATTGAAAGGGAGAAGAATCTGGCCCATTTGAGTAGTTTATGTTTATGATAAAATTAAACCATAGAACAGCATGTTGTGTTAAAATATTTTAATGTTAGAATATGAGCATGAATAGCAGTCAAATTTTAAGCCATAACAACTTCCCAATTTTATGTTTAAAACATTCAAAATGCATTTGCTAAAATCCCTGCTGAGAGGGGAGAAAAAAAATCAATCTCATGATAAATAGGGCTTGTAAAAGGTATTAGAAATTTACTAATTTCCATTATAATTTATTTTATTTTTTTCCTATTACCAATTAAACTCACTCAAATGATTAAAAAAAAAAAGTTTCTGATAAAAAATATCTCCCTAGTTATAACCCCTGCAAACAGGGGTTTATAATGGAAGTGCTGACACAACCCTAACTACAGCAGCGCAAATGGTGCCGCTATAATACACAAAATCAAGTTCTATTATTCTAAACTATCCTCGCTCGGGGGGTTTTCTTTACTGTGCTCCCAGACAAACTGCTGAAGCATGAAAAATTTAAATGCAATCAAGTGGGTCCAATTCTACTTTACTAGAACAAGTGTCTACAGTGGTACAATCTTAAAAGAAGATGCAACAGATTTGTTTGGTGCTTTTCTTTCTTTTTTCTTTTTTAGCTGTTTATTTATAATACTGTGCAGTGGAGATAAAATAAGAGAGGAAATTACACTCACATTATATCAGTATATTGATTACACAGCACACAATCAGAAAGAAAACTACATTGTGAAATTGCTGCTTTCATTAAATTGACAGATTATCTAAATACACCAATCACTAAAGGTGGAAAATATACCTAATGGGTATGAAAAAAAGGTTGAGAAAAGGTCCTAATTATCTGAAGTCCTATCACCTCCTCAAGTCTGAGCATTTAATAAATCTTGATTTGTATTTTCCAAAACTAGAATAAATTCTATCTTGTTTTGAGCTTAAGATAGAAAAAGAATGGGATCACTTATCAAAACATCCATAAAGCTGAGGGATTGGACCTCAGTTTTGGTTGGCCTCAATATTGAGGTAGTAAAGCTACAACTGAACTGCTAAACACTGTCCCAAACAGCTCCATTCTCTATAGATATGACATGATTTTTTATTTTAAACCACAGAAGACAATCTCTCTGCTCTATTGAAGACTGCCAGTCAGATTCACGAAACATTGGGCTTCATTTTTGCCTAAAGCCACCGTGTGTTATACCTTTATAAACAAGAATAATAACACAATTCTTTTCTAAGGATTTTCTGTGGTCTCACATTCTTCAAAAAATTCATACCCTCTTTTTCAAAACAATTGATAATGATAGTCCTGCCATGAAAGGCTTCCAAAGCCTGAAAAATCTTCCATCCCTGCTGACTGCTCAAATGATTAAATGTTACAGTGGAAATTAAGGCTAGACCTGGAGTTTTAGCTGCTAGACCTTTCAGAATCAAGCCATGAAGTATAATAACACATAACAACAAAGCAATAGCCCAGACACTGTTTCAAAAACACATAAACTAAGCAATAAGAATGAGATACATGACAAAGCAGACTCATAGTTGGCCAGACTAGCTTCTGCCCTGCTCCACCCTCACAAAGCATTCATAAACCTAAAGGCATGTCTACACTGCAGCTACATAAATGACTGCTTTGTAATGCTCAGATATCCAAACTAATTTTAAACAAGCTGGCTTCTGATAGCTCTCCAACTACAGTAGTGTGGTACTTAGATGGACTAATTCATCCTGCTATAGTGACTGCAGTAGAGACATAACCCAGGTTTACAGCTCCATCAGTAGATTGGAATCAGATCAGATTAGAAATATATTCGCTTACAGAGCTTTTATGAACAGTCTCCATTCCTTTTCCCCAAAGTGCCAGATTAAAGTACTTAAGTGCATGATTAACTGTAAGTATGCAAACAGTCCACTAATTTCAAATTGGACTACTCAGTTTCAAAAAGTTAAGCCCATGTCTAAGTGCTTTGATGACTCCAGAACTAAATAAATTGAAAGAAACCATTTTTAGAAGTACTCATAACCTTTTAAGTATTTTCTTCTAAACTTTTGTGCTAACCTGGTGTTTGTAAGTAAAATTCAGCCACAACATCTTATCCCTCCCCACCTTTTAAAAGAGCAAAAAGGTGCATATTCCACTCATAATATTAAACATGATTATGGGACCATCCCTTACAAATCAGCACTCATCTCAGACGCACTATATACTCCTCTTCACCAGCACTGCCCACAGTATCCTCCTCTTTCATACCTATGACACAGCTCATCACTTGGTAGCCCCGTGTCCTTCACAGATCCGCAAACCCCTTCTGAAACTCAAAAGCATCCTTTATGCAACCTATTTTGCAGTGCAACTTCACCTATACAAGCACAGGCCTGAAACAGAATGGGACACATTGGCATAGTTGCATAGAAGTTACTAGAATAGTTTACTTATTTCTAGCTGCAAACCAGTTTATCTTAAACATTCAGGAAAACAGACCATTATTTTTTGCTGCATACATATACTGGTTTACAGTAGCATTCAGAGAGACCCCCAAGAAAAACGAACGTGCTCTGGCAATAACCAAAAGATTTTGCAGCTCTGCCCCACAAAACAATGTTCTGCAGGCAGAACTCCGTAACGTAACTCATTGTAAAGCTAACACTGTAGTCTGTCTGCCTTTTTAGAATAAACAGCTATTTCCTAAAATTATGAAATCTCATACCTATTTTCATAGAGAATGAGTAACACAAAAGAACAGTTAGTAAAAATATTTCGTTTTCCTGGGGCCTCACACCCCAATATAAATCCCTGTGCACAAAGCCCAAATAACTAGAGAAGGCAGCAATGGGAGAGAATCTCCCAGTTTCTGTTCCTGGCTCTGAGTCACAGCAAGGCCCCAGGCCAATCAGCTTAACTCCCTCAAGCTCTTCCTTGGCTTCATTTTGCAGGAATTCTACAAGAATTAGTTACATATAGATCATAAACAGCATTGCAAGATTAGAGAGTTTATGGTAATCACAGGAACCACCTTGGAAATAAAAGGGCGGGAGGGGGAGTGGAAGAAAATGTGATTCAAGAAATGACAGCTATAATGTTAACTGAGCACCCAAATCTCTAGCTGAAATAAGCATCAAGCTAAGCAATACACCCACAGCTTCCAAGAGACACACTCAGCTATTCTTGCATTTGTTTTTCCAATCCAGGCAAATTACACTTCTGCTAATAGATATGAATGCAAATCACAAAGTTTGACTTCAGATTCAGACTTCCTCAAAGCTCAGAGGGTTTAAAACAACTTTTATGGTGTTTCTTCTCATTTCTAATAAACAATGTGAGGGCTAAACAGCTCCTTGGAAGTTTCTGGAAAATCTTTTTCTTATGTTCTGCCATTAGAGTGACCTCCTCAGACATGCAGTCACAGTGAAATATTGGGGTTAGGGAAGGAGTTGTCTATTCCTCTAGTTGTTGAAAACATCAAAATGAATGCAGCAAAACAGCCTCACAATCCCTTGCGACTTTTCAGTGAAAATCCAAAACGTTTGTTTGAATTCATAAAATTGTCAAAAGTACAACCTATCTTTCTGGCAGGTTAAGTATTCCATTCTCTTTACTCACTACCAGAAGCTTTCACTGAAAATGCCTAAGGTGAACTCACATCAAATGCAGTAGAAGGACAGTGAAAGAATAGCCATTTAGCACCTGGGATATGCTCATCTTCAGTCACTGTAGTTAATATTTTCTATAGTTTATATTTAGCTGACAATATTGCTGTCACTTTATTTAAACAACTTGAGACTGTTCTTTGGACTGGAGCTCATATGCCCTGGAATGCTTTGACTCATGAATTGTTTCTCCTGATAATGTTACATCACGTAACCACCTCTGTTTAATTGGTTGGTATTAGCTTCTCAGTGATGGCTGCCTTTAAAGTCCTATGACTAGGCCATGTGTCTCTGGATATCCAATTTCTTACTGTTGGAAAAAGAAAAAAGGCAGTACTGACTTCCAGCTATCTTTATCAATAATTATAGGAACAAGAGCAAGCATGCCAAGAATTTATCCATCAGCAACTTATTAGTATTTGTTTTTTTAGGCAGAAAGTAAGAGAATATACAATAGAAATAAAAGCAATAGTTAACAATAAAATTTAAAAACAATGGCTGCTATAAATAAGCGTTAATCCACATTTTTTTTATGGATTAGAATGACTTAATTGTTTTTCTGGATGGTTATATAAATGGTTTTGATAAAGGATGTCTAAAAATACTAAGAATTTATTTTAGCATGTTTAGACTTTGAGTTGGGACTTTACACCAAAGACAAGAATACATTTATTTTTTCCTTTACAAAGCCAGTTAAGAAGTTGTTCTAATAACTAAAAATCTTCCTGACCACACTTAAATCTGATGGGCATAAGTTGCTGAGAAGTTCATTAAATCCTTTCAATACTCCATAAGAAATAAGTTGCAATGGTAAGAGACAGTATTCTTACATTTTTTTTCCCACCTACAGTTCAGGAGCGGCTTAAGATTGCAGGTAATGAGTTAATTTTCATTTCTACAGGTGTGAAAGGTCACATGCCATTTCTCTGAACCACCTAATTCAGAACAGAAATATTAATATCATCAGATTTCTCTCCCCTCCTTCCCCATTCTCCTCCCACGTTTTCATGCTTTTGGTTCTCATTTCTAAGTCAAACCAAGCACCTCAGCAGACAGCGAAATGAAGGATCAGTTTCAGGCTTACCTGTAGCCAGTTGCACTAAACCACCTAATTAGTACCTCCGTGTAACATAAAACAACAGCTCTGCCCTCAGTTACAGATTGCCTTTTTAATAAAAACCTTACACTACAAGCCTAAAAACATTTCTAGCAGGCAAAATATTTCTGATTCAGTAGAGGTTATGCAATCATCAAAGCACTTAAATATAGGTGCCAAACCACATTGCCAGGAGCTCTCAGTATTGTGAGGTACTGCTACCTGACAGCTCAGTGAATATAAAATTGCTTGTTTCTCCAACTGAAGACAATCAAATTGTCACCTTCCATTGTAATAATACACAACTTGGGATCAGCAAAGTGCCAACACAATTACCAGGAAGAAAACAAAACATAACAAAAATATCAAATCTAAATTTTTCTAAAGGGTAAACATTTCCATCTGGCCATTCACACACACACAATAAAAAATAAAAAAAAAAAAAAAAAAAATAAAAAATAAAAAAAAAGGACAAGGGATTTTATTCTTACTGTCAAATATGCTAGTGTTATTTAGTAATAAGATTTATTTGCTTTTCATTAGGTAGAAAAGAAAAACAGCTAAAGGAGGTGATTCATGAAATGCTAAAAATAAACACAGATCTGAACTGTGCTGGGATTTTACTTGTGCACATATAAAGTACTGCAAGGGTCATCAGAGTTGCTAGGGACAAGCATATGTATCTGTATTACTGTTATTATAAACGCATATATGTAAGGATTCATAAAAATTAATTCTAACTGGCACACAGCGTACTTTGGCACAAGCTACACATGACGCGCCACTTTTATTTGTTTATTTAAATGACTTCACTCTAAGAACTGAAAATGAAGTTTGAACTGCAGTCTGCCTCAGAACTGGGACTTTCAGGATATTAAAACCTGATGAAAACCTTTGAAGGGAGTAATCTGAACACATGAGAAATAGCATTTTCACCATATATTTCTTGAGGTTATTCAGCAAGTGGCCTACATATTCAGGAGTGAAATTTGCATTTTGGTGATGCAGAGATCTAATAGCCAGAAATTGTTTTATATCTACAGTAGCTCTGGGCATCCTATAAACTACAGAAGAGTGTCCTAGGTAGGATATGTACATGAAAAACTATTTTCATCTGGTTCATGGAAATGAAGCTAAACTTAAATCCTTCTTGAAAAACTTGCACTGTTGAGTGATATCATGGATTACCTTTTTCTGAATTGATATTCCATTTGCTACTAACACATATACAAAGTTCTTGTGCATTTGTTGATGTAAATGCACACACCTTCACGCACTCTTTAAAGTTTCACCAGTGATGGACAAGTTAGAAAAGAAGAGAGAAAAGCAAAATATGCAAAGCTGAGAACCAGTCTTTTACATCAGCCTGCTCTGCAGGAATATTCAAGAACGGCAGTAATGGACAAGCAGCTTTTTTCCACCCTGCAGTTGCACCAGAGCCAGATGTAAATCTAACCCTTGTGGATAAAACAGGCACAAGGACTACTTAAATATGTTGTCAGCCTTGCAGAAGAGGCTAAGGAAAAGATGCTACTCCACGTAACTGGGAACATCTGCACCTTGCCTCAAATGTTGCATCACCAAGAGCTCAGGTGCAACATGGAAAGGTTGGGCTTTCCAACGGCAACCTGCTCAGAAGTTTGGGCCACTGATGTTTGCTCTTGTACACTGCACTGTATCATACAACACAGCACACTGGTACAGAAAAATGAACAGAGGAAAAAAGGAAGGTACCAAAACCCCAAAACAATTTTTATGTTATAAGCATTTTGGTCAGACAAAACAAGACTAGACACAATGCCCATTTTCTGCAACTTTGGAAAGTTCTGATTTTTAAAAAAGCAGACTTTTAGAAGGCAGCATTGTGCACAGTATTTCTTTGTTTTGAACTAAGATTGACACAATATGATCATTACGTATGTGCCCAATGGGAACCCTAAAATGTGTTTACGGAGCCCCGCAGGAACCACCTCATTCACCAGTGGGTTGCAGCTACTACTGGGGAAAGGAGAGGGCAGTCTGAAGCAGCATAGTGCTCAGAAAAAGACTACATGCCTAGCTAAAACTACCCAGGAAATATTTGAGAAATACCCTTATTTGACTGGCAATGTGGCCAAGAACTGTGTGGTAAGGTCTCTCTGCCCCCAGACCCTCCACTGCTTGAGCTGTGCAACAGGATTGGGCCCTTTTTGTGTTAATTGCCTTGAAAATATGAAGACAAAGATATATAATTGCAACAGTCTAAGAATTCAAATAAATTAAAACAAAACATTATCTCTTCTATTAATTAAGGTAATCAGTTGCCATTAAGTGCAAACAATTTAAAGTTCAATTTATTGAGACTTTGAACCTCCTATCCTTTCACAAGCTCCACAGATGAAATTATCTACCAATTTTAACTGCCTTTTAAAAAAACCCTTGAAATAACTAAGACATTGTTATTCAAAGTTTTAGCATGACATGTTTTACAGCATCAGGTATTTGAACGGTTATTTAGTTTTAAAAAAAAAAAATTTGTTTAATATTAACCAGTTTCCCAAAGCAAGTTCTGTATTTTTTTAAGAAATTCACTAAGGTATCTAGACTAGGCACTAAAAAGAATCAGAGATTATTAAAAAGTAATCATCACAGGTAAAACTTACACCACTTCATCATTCAGCTTGGAGAGATCAAGCAGCAGGAGTCCCAGCATACAGCACTCTGAAACTGCATCAGTTGCAAAGGAAACTACAAACTCTCCCTGTCTTTTGGTTTCAGTTCTGCCAAGGACCATAAAATCATTGGAAGAAATAATTTGCAATAACTGAGGACACTCAACCATTCTGTTTTCATGGAAGGTTATAGCATAAAGCATCTGCTCTCTAACAAGGAGGAGGAAACATGCATAACAAAATCAATCATAAGGGTAAAGGTGAAGAGTGCCCAGGCTCTGAATTGCTCTGCATTTCCAAGTGCTCAAAGTCCAGTGTTCGTATTTTTAAATGTGTCAAAGAACATAATGAAGAACAGTTATCAGAGTACAAAAGAAAAGATAAACGAGCACACAAACCAAAGGCCCAAATGAAGTTGTTTCCAAATAATTAGAAAACCAAAAAGCCAAATGCCTAAAATACAAACTTAAAATATTGTTCACTGATTTTAAATAAATTCAGTAAGATCCCCTACAAGTGATTTTAGCTAAAATACTGAGATATTCTTTTTAATTTGTGATGCAGTATGTTTACCACTGAAATACACAGCGTCTTATTGTGGTTTTCATCTCTGACCTATTTTTTCCTATATATTAAGGATAAAACATACGATCTGCATTTGTAAAGAAGTCTTTTCTTCTCAAACAGTGTCAATTCTTGCTCAGGGCTATATTTTGTAACAGTTTCTCACTTACATTTATTGGTAATAATTTATAATAGACAAGTAAACAGTACATAATACGTGCAGCCTCTTACTTCTAAACCCAGATTTGAACAGTTTCGCTTTCTCGTGGATATTTGTTGAGACCTCTGTTAAGACTTTTAAAAGCGTTGCCATACAGAACACAACACATACATATCTACATGCATACAGCTTTACAGGCATGTTTAGCTGATACAGCTCTCATCATTGCCACGAACCATAAACGAGACAGTTCACTGCCTGTGGTTCTAAACTAAATGTGAATAGAATTGAAAAGAAATGTATCTTTTAATCTCAGAATTATGACACAGACATGGAATTGTTACAGACTTTTGAGAATGGGTTGGATACTCAGACACTGTAAATCAGAGCAGCTGTACTGAGGTTAACTGAATCCAATTTATTCATCTAAAGATATATACCCCTAGCAACTTTTCTTGGCAGTGAAAATTTACATTGGGCCTTTTTGCAGTATGAAATTTCTGTGTTTTCCATGAAAAACTGACTACCATTACAATATTAGTAGGAAGCATATGACATGATAATATTCCTTCAAACACTCATTGCAGAGAAATGCAAAAAATTGTAAGGTAGACTGAGAATCATAGCAGACTGTATCCATTGCTCTCTGTATTTTTAAGTGTATTCCTCTTGAACTGGTTCAAAATAACAAAATCTTACACAGACAACCACTTTCAAAAAACCCACAAAAATTAATTCTCCACCTGGCATAAGCGCTGATAGCAGAGTATAATTTGGGGAAGAATCAAGCACAGACTACTGAAACAAAAACAATTTTAGGTTTTAATTTGAACATGATTTCTTATGCTGCTACTTGGCAAAGCACTGCAGTCCAGCAGCTCCTTTGGATCAAGGTCATGAAAAAGACAGGGGTCATCCAAATAAGTAAGACCCCCAGCATAGCAGGCGCAAGCTCTGCACTAATTATATGAGGTTGCTTCAGTCCCCAGCACACAACCACTCTGGCAGCCTCCCCATGGCATTAGCACTACACAGAACAGGGCTGAGGTGACAGGACCAGGGCAGGTGACCATCAGCCCATCAGGAGCTGCCCACATTTGAGCA
>JAWWEE010000158.1:12699809-12706246 GCA_035221455.1 Xenops minutus
TGGAGCTACTCTTGTCCTCTTCATTATGACATCCAAATATCTGGGGGGCAACATACAGGGATACTGAAAAGTCCTTCAGCTGGAGAGAACATGAAGTGGGAAAGTGCTAAAATACATGCAGGAGGATGCAGTGAGGAGCTCCCACCCTTTGGTTAGGATGCACTGCCTGACAGGGACGCTGGCAGGGGCCCAGAAGGAAGGTATGGACACTGCAGGGCTGACAATCCTGCCATATTTATTAGTGGTAGCTCCAGGAAATGTTCCACATAGCCCTCATAGTTTTCTGCCTTCAGACTTAAATGCATACACGCACACGCTCACACCATCCCTTCTTAAATTTCTTTTGAGGTTTCGATGTACTGCTATTTTACCCTCAGGAGCTGCTTCTCCCCACAGGCTCTGCACTGTACTCTGCTCTGTCATCCATAATAGCCAGTTGCATATACTGGGCAGAATGCATTTTGTCACTGCTGTGATGAGACCTGGCCGTATAGTGACATGTACAGTATTGACCAAGTGGTCTCCCTGAAGTTATTGCTGATCTAAAAGATAAGATAAGGAGTTCATTACCTATTCCCTGCTCTCGCAGAAAGCACCATTTCCCAGGTCCAGCAGGTCACTTATCACCTCCTTTGAAGACTATAGTTGTACTTGTAATAAGATTAACAAAAAGAGGTCTCAGATTTCACTGAATAACTAGGCAGTTTGGGTAAGAAAAAAAATTCCAGAAGGTAACTTCTTGTGTCTTTGGAGAAACAGAAGATAGATCTGTGAACTGAGCCTAACAGCAAAATAAGGAGAAATCCCGTGTGAAGCTGGATTTATACACACACGACCATCTGTGTGAAGACATATAAGTGTATATGTTTCTATGTGTACATATCTTTCTTTGTGCATACATTTATTATATATAAGATTCAAGTCCTAACTGTACAAAGGGAATGTGACCCATCCTTGTGGCTTTTATTCCATGTACCCTGTTGTCCAGATGTAAGCTGTGAAACACATCCAAGTTCCTTAGAACGAGGAGTGTCGAGCCAGGCAGTTCAGGCTGAGCTTTTCCAGTTATCACTCCATTGAAAATGAACAACAAATTCAAATAACAGAGGCCCTGTTTGATTCTGGATCTTTCTGGGTTTTCTTTCTCTAGTTCCCACCCCCGCAGTCTCACCTCTCTCCCCCCTTCCCTACTTACCATAAAGTTATGATGCCCTTTGCTATAATAATGAATGGAATTCCCAGATTATTATTTTAGAGGCTTAACTGATTCTCAGTGGTTTTCATGTGTTTAGCACTTATACAAAGAGGCTTTTTCATGTATCTTTCAACATATAAGCAAATAGTCTTGGAGCCAGTATTCATTTTAAGAGTTTTACCAGATAGTCATGTTTATTTTTGAAGATTTAAATTTTTTTCTAATTGCACTTTTGTATCACTCTGCATGCAGTTGTGCTACACATCCATCTATAAACCTGGACCTATTATCAGCAAGTAGAATATCTCCTACTTTAAAGTAATCTTTTTATAAAAAGATTTATACCAGCACAATGCCCATTGCTCAAAATTCTACATATAAGAGCCAGACTGCTGGAACCTCTCTTCCCCTTCTGTGTGTTATTTATTTCCAGGTAATCTCAGCTGAGAGCTTTCTACTGCTGTCACGATGGCCAATTTTATATTGGACATTTTTCCCGATACAGATGTGTAACTATTTGCCTTTTCTTTACTTCTCTGTAAATGCCATATGGACAGAAATCATTGAGTCACCAGATCATACATTTATTTTTCTGATATATTATGCTGTTTGATGTCATGTTGACATGCAATTGATGTTGGTTTTGTTTTTTTGTCTTTGTTTTGTTTCTTGGTTTCAATAAAAAAAGAATTTAAAAAAGGCTGTAGAGTGATGACTTAAGGCACTGACAGACAAGAACATAGTATGCATCTCTTTTATGATGTGCTGCTGAGTAAATGGGTATACTTCTAGCTTTAGATAACATATAGGAGACCTCTGAATTTTTACCATATAGTGAAGTATTTGTGTAAGCCTAGCCTATAACCTCAAAAGAACTTTTTTTCCTCTCGCAAGATGTACATACAGAACATGTTTTCAATAAGAGCTTAACCCATGATTTAAGAGTCAATAAAGAAAGATTTTTCCATAAAGAAATGAGAAAGCAACAATAGAAATAAAATATAACATACCAAATATTAAATATGTTCCATCAGCACAACAGTGTCTTTGTACAGAAAAGAGCAGAAGGAGATGATTAATAGTAAAATGGTATATATGTCAAAAGAAAAATAAATGCAATTTAGACAAAGTACATACTTATTAACAGAGAACATCATTTACAGTTATTCAGATGGGAGGAAGGCAAGGATGAAACTAGCAGAGAATGTATTTCACAATGTAAAGTCACATTCATCTTGGTTCAGGGTTCCCTCCCTCTACAGCTGCAAAATAAAAATACTGGTGAAATCCTTGATGACACAAAATTAATGTCTAAGTACCCAGTGACTTCAGCAGAGTCAGGATTTCACTCAAGTTATTTTAAGGCGCAGCTTCACTAGGCAGACCTCCTGGATCACCAGTGGGGATGGGTCCACCCTTCCCGTAGCAGACACACTGCAGTCACCACCAGCTCCAACAGCCTTGGCACCAACTGGCCTTTCCAAGGAGGAGCTGAGCCTATGGAGTACTTCTCATTCACCCTCCCTCTGAATGGCTACTAACAGCATCAATAAATGCCTGGAGCTCTCCCAAATGGGTTTATCAGGCATTGGGGTTTGGAGCATCGGGAGGAAAGGAGGGACGAATGCACCTCCAAACAAGTGCAGAGATCAGGGTATGCTTAGACCAGTGAAAGGCAGATTAATGTTCCTGATAGACTGAATGTCTGCCCAGCACCTACCAGAAAGCTGTCATCTGAAACCAACTGAAAGACTGCAGAGAAATTATTTCTGCATGGTAATATAGTATGAGAAGATTTTGGGAACACCTCCTCTATATTTGACAGAAAACATAAAAATGACCAGTTATAAACTTAGTATTTCAAACATTCCAAGTTTTGAGCTGGAAGGATACAAATATCTTACCAGGTTATATCACTCCCTGCAGAGCCACAAGGCTCCCTGAAGGTGCCCCAGCAGTTTGCTAATCCAGCCTGTTTGTGAACACTGGTGATTCACCTTCCACAATGAAATACAACTACAAACAAGTATACATAAAACAAGGAAAATACAAGACAGAAAGGAAACGACCATTTCATTCTGCATGAAACAAATACTCTATATGATAGCTCCATAAACTCTGCCCACAATGCTCTAATGTTTCCAAATAAACCAACAGAAAATACATATGTGTTTATAAGGTGGGGAAGAAAGATAGACTTCAAATTAAGAAGAAAGTTTGCAGAAGTTGTAAATTAAGAGAAAACAAAGTTTAAAAAACACCCATTCTCAAAGCTCCTAAACTACCTCTCAAACTGTCCCTAAAATATTTTGATTACTCTGCTCTACGTGACCTTTGTAGAAATGATTCTTAGCAACTCTGGCAAGTTTCTTTCTTTACCATTTTGTGAGATGAAGGACTCCTATTTGCAAGGAAGTTCTCAGAATCTCTGCATTATATGACTATTATTACCAGAACTCATCAAACTCTTGCTGTGTTCACAGATTTAAATCTGAAAGCCAGAAATTATAAACATATACCTCATTCAAGATAGTACATGCAAGCACAGATTATACAAATTATTTTAGTAGTGTACATTATAGCTACAAAAAGAATGACATCAGAAATCTTTATTAGCATCAGACAAGAGCCTCAAATCTTAAATCAACTCACACAATTTCTCTAAACTCCCTTTGATTTCTTTGCCTATTAAATCCAATTGCTATACAAGTCGGTGCTAGATGCTCTTAAACTCACACAGAAATTTACCCACCCAGTTTACACCATATTATCTCTATATAACATACTATATGACAGTTCAATGGAACACCACAGAGACCACCTATGCATTGCTCAAATCACTTGCCATCATGACGCTCCTGCAATTTTAATTGCCAGTCATCAATTGACTTCAGGATTTTGCACTTTTTGAAAAAAAGATATTTCTTCACCTTCTAACTAAACTTCAAGTCTGCCTGCACTGCAGGATGTGGAAGCAAGCATTTAAACAGAAAGGCTCCACTGTAATCCTAAAAGACATCCAAAAAAAAAAAAAAAAAAACCAACAACAAAACCCTAGAAAGATAAAGAATAAAAAGAACTTGAAATGTAACAGAGCATTCCACATTCTAAGTTTGTAGGTGGAATTTAACACTGTATGAACAGGGCCTATTAGTTTTCTCTATTAAAAAGAATTAAAATATATAAGGAGGTCAAGGAAATATATAAGAATGAAAGTGTTAAAAAGATAGAGAAACCTTCTAATTATACTGTGGACAGTCTCAAAAAGCATGAATTAAGTAATTCCCTATCCCCCTCCAAAATCCCAGAGCAGTATATAAATTATTTGCAGTATTATAATCATCACTAGCAATATTACAATATACATTTTATTAACAATCCATTTCCTGTAATTCCAAGATCAAATAAATTATGATTGTCATGCAAGTGTACATCTAAACTACACACAATAGTCTCACTAAAGAGTAACCAGGTTTCTAGAAAAGTTCCAAGGAAGTGATCTGATTTTAAGAGTGTCATACTCTTAAGCAAATGCAGATTGACTTAAAGTAAACATTGCAGGAGGGAGCTCATGCTCTAGGCTTCACCAAGCAATCAGCAAGGCATCTGACACGCTACAGAAAACCTGCAAAATCCAACAAATAAATCTTCTAACACCCATTCAGTATCCTCCAAAATACACAGTGGGGAGCTGACACATTATTAACTGACTGTAATTTCCACAAACTGCAACATACTAAGAGCTTTATGACATACATGACGTGAAATATATTTTTGTGTATTAGAAATGCCTATGTTTTTAAAGCATGTTAATCAAGATACTTCTAATAAATCACTGGGTCAACTTAATATCAAAAACATTACATATTACAGTAAGAACATTTGGGAAATATTTCCATCCTGTTATTCCAGTCTAACAAAAATCACAAACTTTTGATGATTCAGTAGTAGTATGCAACATGACAAAGGGACAGACTTGAGCAACAGAGAAGATAACCTTGGGAGAGGCTATTGTCACAAAGCAGTGCTTCCTTTGAATAGGAGCTTTTAAATCAAATTCTATTTTATACTAACTTGCTAAAAACATGCTCTTTTAATGACAGTAAATTTACAAGGGAGAATGCAGGTTCCAAGGCAGATCTAATGCTATCCAGAAGGAAAGAACTGAAGATGATATGACACAGACCTCACCTCCACTTTCAGCTAAAGCATCTTTCCTTTTACCTCAGTGAAGATTTATACAACTTTACAGAGGCAAACCTTACCTGCCTCTCTCAGGAAGGGCAAAAAGCAATACTGCAAATGACAGAACACTGGCTTTTGAAGCCTTACATTGTTCTGCCACACACAGGAATAACTTGAGGTCCCAAAGGTTCATAGAGCAAAATGGCACTTTGCCAACTCTCATTACTGCCTGCCAACCTGTAGATAATCTTCTTGTACTGTACTTCATCTGATACTTTCACATTTACAGCCCCTTAAAAATACTCAGCAGTTTTTATTTAAATAAAAGTAGACAAGATTAAAAAAGTAAATCTAAGTAGAAAACACAGGCTAGGTTTCGAAACCAAGGCTATTTTCCTCACTATTGTCCATTATTCTTTAATGTATCATTCTCTTTCTGCATGTAGGCCAAAAAAATAAATCCAATGTAAACACAAAAGACAAATACCTTTTGAAGGCCAGGCAAATATTTGAAAAGCAAAAAAGAGATTCTCCTTTTATCTCTAGATCACCCTACAATTTAATGGTTAGCGGAGAGGGGTTTCTTTTTTCCTTTCTTTCTTGTTTTTCTTTTTCTCTTTAGTTTAGGGAATGCAGCGGGGGCAGGTCCACACTTCATAGCTCATGGAATGGTTATCAACCTATACATTAGAACAATGGGCTAACAAATGTCAGATAACCATGTTTGTTACAGAGCAGAGAGTAAAACACTGGCACTATAAAAAGCTGTAAGGCAACACACCAATGCATTAAAAATCTTGATCGAGCATTAAAAATCTTGATCCAGTATTGTTTCTAAATTATAATAATGACATGCCTGACCTTGTAATCTGATGTCTGTAATTTACAAGCAAACTGCAGATGCCTGTATGGAGCTTAATGGTCTTTATGAGATTTTATGAAAAGTAACACCACTCCATGGACTAGAGATAAAGACTTGGGCCTTCAGCTATACCAGTAGTATTAAATACCAAAAAAAAAAAAAAAAAAAAAAAAAAAAAAAAAAAAAAAAAAAAAA
>JAWWEE010000158.1:12706346-12856315 GCA_035221455.1 Xenops minutus
AAAAAAAAACAAACAAAAAAAAAAAAAAACAAACAACTGTAAGTTACAATGGTAAAGCTGACAAAATATTAACACTGAGCCCACAATCAACAAGTAGAAAGAGTAAAGGGCTATTTCTATGAGTATAGGGAACTGATTTTAAAAAGTTTCTAGGTGAGAATAAAGCTGTTAAAATCAAAATGGTTTTAACAAGCACTTTTTTTTATTCCCACAATTCTCAGGCCATCACTGAACACAAATGTACAAATGTTCAGTAGTTCTATATTGACAGTCTCAGGCCAAAAGCAAGTATTTATCAATCCCACATGAATCTCAGCAATTCCACAAAAACTCTGTAACCTCATATACTGAGAATTAGTGCTTTCTTAAATTGTATGCAAAAAAATTAGAATTATCTTATAATTAAAATAAAGCAGTCAGTGGTAATGTTATAAAAAATATTAGTACAGTAGAGTGAGGATTTTTTTTTAATAGCAACAACTTAAGGATTTTTGAATAGCAATAACTACAGAGGGGAAAAATGCATTTTAGTTTATCACTTGTTTGGAGTAGCAAAAAAAGAATAAGAAGGAAAAAGAATATACTGATCAGAAGATAAAAATGGTTGTGTCTCAGGATTCCATAATAAAATACAGTTTAACTCTTACTCTCTGTATATGAGACAGTATTAAGCAAATATATATACCATGAATAAAAACTATCAGTTTAATTAGTTAGCAGCTCAGAGTGAAATTTGTTACAGTGCTTTTTAGTTTGTCCCAAATCAGTTTCTGTAATAAGGTAAATGGTGTAATCAATGGCCAACATAGTTCTTACTCAGTTATCCATTCTCATAGATCTTCTCCCCTATAGATAGAACTTCCTGAGAATGAAATGTGTCTGTTTAGAGTCTTCATTCTGTATTTCTGTTATCTTATACTCATCAATAGCCAATGCATAATATCACAAGCCGTAACAACTTTTAGTATATGATTTTCAACCTGCAAATGTTCTTCTAAACACTAACATAAAGTAATTCCATAACAAAGGAAAAAATTTCTCTAAATTTTTAGCTGTATTTCTCTGTTTGTTTATGGATTGATAGGGATTATTTATAGGCCATCTGCTTTCCGAAAATATATTTCAGAGAATTTCAATACATTTCAGAAAAAATATCACTCTGAATATAAACACATGAAGTTACTTTTGGGGTTGATCACCTGTCCACTGGCTTCAAGGGTGCAAGAAAACATCTTACATATGTTCAAGCTGTAACATGTATGTACTTTATCTTTTATGTGACAGAAAAGTGATAGACATTCCTTGTAACTAAAGAGGTCTGATCAGCAAAGTAGGATTAATACTAGAAAATAGAATTAATACTTGCTTAGCCTTAAAGGAAGCATTTACAGATAAAAGATATTAAAAAATCTACTTTCCAGCAAACACAAAGAATATAACTAAGTGAAAGCTATTTTGAATAATTTTCAGTTTTCACAATAAAAGATTACGGTATCTGCAACTGAATAAATGAGAAAAGGAAATATATTCCAGATTACTACATAAATTAGGGGGCACCACCCCTTCATGGTGATATTGCCAGGAAGGTAGTTTTCTTAAGCTTTTTCCCTTGAAGCCTTTGTTAAAAAATGAAAATAAGAATAATTGAAAAAAAAAAAAGTTGGCAAAGAGTATTGCTGTTATCTTTACAATCTTTAAAAGCAATTTTAATAATATCTTAGCCAGTAAGTAAACACGTACAATGTCCAATTCTCTATCTGTTTAATACTAGAAATCCTGCAAGTGCAAGGTAGAACTCAGGGATGGTTCAGGCCCATTGCTGTGCTAGAACTGACACACGCATTTCGTAAGTAAAATTGTTAGCCTGGAAGAATTGTAAGCATTCTCATCTACTACTGATTTTACCCAGTAATTCTCAATTTTTTCTGACAGTATATTAGTTCTCTAAATTATAGAAAGTAGAATTATGTATAAGACAGACAAGATTTTTAAGTGTGAAGTTTTTTGCCTAACATTACCATGAAGATTACATAGGGTATTACTGTACATACATGGCCATTAGACCGATGCATATGTATGTTTGCATACATATATTTGCAACTACATGTACTTATTTGCATAAGTAGAAGTACATATAAATAACGAACAAAATGGACTTGCATCCCTGTATTTATGTACTTGTGTTCGTGCTTACATACACACATACATAAATATGTAGATAACAAGATATATAACCTGTATATAACTATGTTGTTTAGGCAGACACAGATACACATACTATGAATGTAATTCACTAATTGTTACTAATGAGAACTGCAGTAACTGACATAATGTGTCACATGATCACAGCGCTTATTCACAAATTTCCTAAAGCAAGGATTACTTCCCACTCTGGTTCTAAAAACCAGAGTACAGGTTCACAAAGAGATATGATTTTAATAAAAATAAATATTTTTTTCTTTCAATTGCATATGTGTGATTCAGTCTCTCTAGACTTGGTTAGTATCAGTTAAAACTATACATTTTGTATAGTTTTAATAATTTTTGAAGAGGTGTTCAAACATACAGGCACACCTTTTAAACTAAAAGTGTTATTTCAAAGCTGGAGCTGCAGAAGTAAATTCAGAACACCACCACTGATGAATAAAAATTCCACTAAAAATTAGTGTTTTAGTAGTACCACTGAAGTAAAGCAAATCATTCTTTCTACATATGCCTCTATGTTGTCGAAAGAGTGCAGGCAATTTTATTTCCACAACTTCTATGATTATCTATGATATACGGCATGTTGATTTTATCCTTAAAGGAAAATGGTATGATAGGGCAAAAAAGAAACATCTGGAAAAAGGCTCAATAATTTTTGCTGGCACCAAATTTTCTTTCTAATTTATTCCCTGAAAGCATCACTTTAGGAAAAATGGGAAAATGACGTTTCTCATACAATGTAGAAATTATCAATATTAGTAGACGAAGTAGTCACTTCTTATTCTTTCCTTTCTTTGCTTGCTAAATACAGCTAAAAGACAGGACACAGTAACTTTGGATTACATGTCACAGCTGTAGGGTGCAGGAGAGAATAACCCTAATGAAGTCTATATACTATCTTTAGAACTATATCAGTATAGCTCAAAGCAGAATCCGATCCTCCCCAAACCACAAAACGACTATTACTGATGATTGTTTTAGTTGACTTCGACATCAATTCCAAAACTTAGCTCTTTCTTTGAAATAGGAAGTCTAGGCAACCATGCACTGAATGCCTCCATCTGAACCCTGACAAGCGAGGGAAGCTTATTATTCTCCTTCTTATAACACAGCAGCTCCCTTCCTAATAGGCATTTAGAACAAAACAGTGTTTCTCTCCTGCAGCGTTTTATTTGGCCTTTAGATTAAACAACACTCTAGGTTAGTAATCAAGTTTACCAGACAGTTGTCATGGTGTCACTAGCAGCCACTTTGTTTTCCCTCAAAACTGTGCTCTGTAAGGTGATGATAGTGTTAAACAGACTACAGTTGATGGGAAAAGTAGAAAGAAGAATCAACTACATCCAAAAATATTTCTTTTAAAGAAGAAGCAGTCTATTGAAAAATCACAGACAAGAAAATGTCAGTATAAACTCTAGTAAACCATATATATTATCTCAATAAATTCAATAAATGCTAAAAGCCTACACTGGTAAAGCAAGAACAAAGGCATTTATGATTTAGCGCATGTTTTTCATGCAAAAATTTGGATGTTTTCTTACACACATGGCTTTTTTTTTTCTAAATCCAAGTTAACAGGGAGGTAGAGCAAATATCTTTAAACTGGAACTAAATAAGGATAGTCCTGATGAAAACTCTGTTTAAAAAAAAAAAAAAAAAACAACAAAACCATAAACAATCGGGATTTAGCTACTGCAATTCTCACTAAGGTTTAAACAGATGATTCTCCCACTGTAAAATTACAGGAAACTTGCACAGGAACATAAATTAGACAGCAGCAGACAAACTGTTATATATTGTTTACTTTATCCATCCCTGTCCAGAAGCAGAAAGGCCAAAAGGATGCCACTGAGCAGTAGTGGCATCTGTGCATGATAGCTGCTGCTGGAGTGCTCAGCTTTGGCCTTCTCCCAGCACCATGGAGTTTGGTTGTTTGACCTATTTAGGCAGAAGTGTCCTGACAAATCTCCTCTCTGTTCTGAGCGTCACTATTTGCCTCCTACACTGAACACCTGCACATCACAATCTCATCAGTCTGCTTAGTAAAACAGACCCATTTGTGTAACAACACGATCTACTGTCCTTTGGCTCTCACAAACTTGGGCAAATGCAGTTAGAGCAAATTTGCTGTGGGTTTTGTCTTGGTTAGTTGGTTTTTGTTTGGTTTTTAGTACAATTAAAACATTTTGGTGTTTAGATAAGTTTAATTTTTTCCCAGCTCTAACATTTTATGATTTATTTTCTTCTAGGAGAGTTCTAATGATTCTATATTCTCTCTTTAATATCTTGTAGAGGCAGACACCTATATTCAAAGACACAAGCTCACCCTAAATTTGTCCTTTTTTTATGACAAAACCTTGCAATTTTATGTAGACCACTCTAAGCTGCTGATGCTCTATAAGGACTCTGTAAAGGCCAGAGCTATTCATGAAAATTCTGGGAATATTACAGCAAGGCTAAGCACCAGCTGCACCATATTTATCTACTTGTTTATGAAAGAGTTTCCCCCTCATTGTGTGAATAACTGACCTTAGCCATAGCTAATAGGACATGAGCTTCCTTGAACTATGCAGCTTTACACTGAATCTTATAAAATATTTCACTGTTATCCGTACAGCTTCACTGTGCTCCTAATGGACTGAAACACATTCTCTCTCCAGTACTGTCATCACAGACAAGGTGTGGTCCAAGGAACAAAAATAACCTGGCCTGGCCCAACCTTAGCTTTGGCCATCTGTTTCTGTAGACAAGCTTCTTCCTGGCTACTACCAGGTTTTTATGAAGTAGAGAATCAAGGAACATATATGCATTTATGCTCCGCCCTACCCAACATCTCGTCGTACTGCCCCAACCACGTAGTGCCAAGAGTGGTTTGCTGCAGGCTAACTGTTTCAGCAGCCTCCCCTGAGTGCAGCTGCGTTTCCAGATGTGTGTCTAGTTAGAGACCTCTGGAACTTCATCTCCTCAGCCTTAAGCCATTAAGCAGGTTGGGAGTTACACAGTCTGCCTTGAAGAAAATGCAACAATTTTAGTTAACATGAAAACCCTGCTCAGTCAAACTAGTTCCACTAAATCAGATGATGTCTTATCGACCTATTCCAGACGCGACTAATTTTTTTTTTAATTTTTTTTTTTTTTGAGGGGGAGGGAGGCAAGGTCTCCTTTTATGCCCTTTTTTTTACCTATTTTTTTCGCCTTTTTTTTTCCTGTAATACATGACTAAGAACAACAACAACTGGCAAAAAAACAAAGATCATGTCAGCTGTGGAGCTGTGCTAAACTTACTTGTAGGGGGATATTTTTCACAGGTTACATTGTCATGCTCTTGAATTTTAAATTATCCACTTGAAGGGGCACAAAAAAAGATAGTTTCTGCTTGATATCTTTTGTTTCCATTTTTTATTTAGGGACTTTACTTTAATCCAAGTTGATATAAATAATAATAATTAAATAACAACTAATTTACACTGGTTTACAGTTGCAGGGGGTCAAGGTTGTTTCTCTTCAGTTGCAGGTAGTATTTGATGATGTTGGATTCTGTCAATAAGCTAATACTTACTACTAATTTTAAAATCATTATTAAATTCTGTCTGTTGAACCAGTGCAGTGCTAGAGCTCAACTGTCAACTACATATATATACACAAAATACAATAAATCCTGAAATACTGCTTCAAAATCCAACCAATTTGTCTAATTTGTGGGTTAGTAGACATATAAGTAATATAATCACCTTAATCATTCCAAATAAGCATACAGTGAGTTTCATTTTGTGGAGGGTTTTTTTTTTCCCCAACAGCATTTCACTAGTTGTTCCTGATGATGTTCCAAGCAGAGCATTCCAAAGAGTCACTCGTGCAGGAAAACAGTTGAGCTAAACTCAAGTTCCCAGCTCTTTTCTAATTTTAAATTTAGCTTTCCCTTTCTGAAGCAAGCATTCCTCTCCAATACTAGTTAAAAGAGCTTATCTAATTTAACTTCCATTTTTTTCCTTAAACATCTGGGAAACTTCATTTCTCTAATCAATTTCTTACTTTCCTCCACTAATTACAATCTTGGTTTTTTTCTACGTATATCATTTCCTGTGTGATAATTTTTTCATCATTGGGTTTCTTTCTCTTTATGTTTCCTAGATGCTGGTGTTCAAACTCAGAAAATGCAGCTTGTTTGTGTTGTCCTCACTCTCCTTAAAATACTCAGCTGAAATGTGCCACAAGAAGTTATCTGCCTCTATGTATAACTGAATATTTAGCATAGCTTCCAAAATGCCACCATTTGTTGCCCTGATAGCTTCATCATCAGCAAATTCTGGGATTTTAATTTACTCTAACATGATGAGACGCCCTTCAGAGAAACTGGCCACCAGCTGTCTCTCTGCTCGAGGAGGCCAAAGTCACACGCAAAACAATGACGCCTGTCAGACAAACGCCACTTCTCTGTTTCACTTTCCTCACTGCTTGTTCTTCCTTTCTATTTCTCCTTTACCCGAGGCCATATCCTAATGCCATTCCCCAAATTAAAAGGTTTCTTCCTTTCTCTATGGCTCATGAAAAGTTACCACATAAAACTACACGGCTACAGGGGCTCAGCCTTCAAATTTTGAACACTTTCAGTTTTTATCTGTATTTTATTCTTATATCACCACAATCCCTTTCATAGAGCTTTCAGGCTATTTCATACATAACAGGCTAAAATCTGAAGATGGTAAATTCTTTTTCACCAAGACAGATACTGTAGTTACATCACGTGCATTCTGAATTCCATTCTACAAACAAATCAGGATTTTTTTTAAATGCTACTAATTTCAATAAGAGCACACAACTTAGAAAAAGTTATTAAATGCTGTATACAGACTTTCTAGTTCCCACAGTATTAAACAACCATTTAAAAGATTTTGCACAACCCTCATAATAAAATAAGTAGTGAAAAATACATTGAAAACAAAGAAATGTTTATCATACCTATTTATTACTGTCAGGGGCACAAATAGACAAATTTGAAAGTTGTCCCAAGATAGGGTTTGAGTTTTTTAAAAAATTACCAAAATTCTAAGAAGATTATATTCAACTGACCTAATGGTTTGGTTTGCATTTTCTGTATAAACACAGTGGTATGTTTACCAAACATTCATTTCCTTCTAACCCCAGATCATAGATTTTTGAAACCCCACAAAAAGAAGAAGTTTTTTAATGAACACGATTGTGTTCACAATATCAAAACAAACTTGAATAAGTCATTCATACAGTGTGAAAACTGAAATCTAATAACTCTGAATGAAAGAGCTCTGCAACATAAAAGTTCCTGTAAACCTCCACAATATGTTCAGGCACAACTAAAGACAGACTTACGTAATACATTAGCTTGCAATTGCAAAGGACTCTTCAGGTTTTGTAATCAGTTCTCACACTTAACCACAAACCCGAAAAGAATTGTTATGATATTTCACAGTTGCATACAATGCCTAGCTTAGAAATATATCTTCTTACCAAAGTTAAACACAACTTTAATGTCTTTCATTCATTTGAGGAAACTGAGGATCAACATATGCTGTTTCACATGCTGACACTTTAAGTAAAATAACAAAGATTCTTTTAAAAACTGAACTCTCTTATAATGAAAAACAGAAAGAAAAGATTTTATTCCTTTGAGAAGATGATTAGCTTACCTGGTTTTGCCATTCCACACCAACAGCCCGAACAATATTATCAGCTCTTCAGGTACTAATTCTTGCTAACTGGAAGGATATTTTCTCTCTTGCTGGATTAATAATCAACTTTCCTGATAGTTCATTTGTAATTCTCTGCTGGTTAACCCTTTGCAGGGCTCCCATTTTGAACTAGGCAGCCTATACTGTTCTGTTCATTTTAATACAAAAATAACAAAACATATGATAGTACCTACATGAGAATTAAATAGCAAACGAAAGAGAAAAAAAAAATAAGAATAGATTATCTTAGAAAACTAAAAGCTTACAAATACTTAAAACCAGACTTTCTTTCTCTGAAAGACTCTACTTACTAAACCTAAGAGCCACTAAAAGAATGCATCAACAAACTGGAAGCTGTAAAGTCCAATGGCTCATAGAACTGCACACTCCCATGAAGCTACTGCTTGACCTCTCATCTTCAGCAAATGTCTAAGTATAACATATGCCTGCTTAATTCTGAAAATAACATCTTTTATTATTGGATAATGTGCTGAGAAATTGCCACAGTTATCAGTTTGTGCAAGGCCACCCATCTGTGTTGTCAGAAAGCAAGAGCAAGAGTGGCCAGGAGTAAAAATGAGATAAGAGAGGCCCAGAATAGTGAAAAAGGGGAGTTCAAATGAGGTCAGAACAGTTCAAGATGGGATACCAAGAAATTAGATGTAATTTTATTTTTCAAGAGCAATAGTAGCAAATTGCATGTATTTCATCCGTTTCGTAAAAATTCTATACATTTTGGCAGTTCTGTTGTGAAATGAGTAAAAAGATTATAAAACAACCTGGTAAAAGGGTTTAAAGATCTCATACAAGAGGGTGAAACACTCTGGTAGTGCTGACTGAAAGAAACTAGTCTTTGGGGAATATCAAATGGACCTTGGGTTGTGCTTTGATTGTGAACAGAGGTAAGAGGAAGAGAAAAATAAACTTGTTGCATGGATGACTGAGGCATAATGCTGTAAAAATAGGGAAATAATAAAAAAGACTTTTTTTTTTCCTGAAAAAAATTATTTGGGTTTTTGGATGATCTAGGAAAAATATGAGATGTGACAATTCTATTCACCAACAGAAAGTTTTCCTGGTGAAAGCCATAGCTTCTTTATTAAATAATACTGCAGTAGTTCTGGGTTTTATCTTAAGACAAAGGGAGACAGTCTCCAAAAGCTTCTGCATAGCACAGATGAGACTTTATCTATTTCCCTTTGCGTAGGAGTAGTCCTATAGCTAATCTATTTTTACACCACTATAGGTCTCTGCTCTCTATTCAGTTGCACCTAATACAGTTTGCTGTAAACGTTCCACAATATGTCCTGTAGAATTTATGATAAAATGTTATAAAGTTTTGAAGCAAATTTATTTCATATTTATAGTTAATTTTATTCTGTCTGTGTTTGAAGGAAAACCTTTTAAGAACGCCAATAATGTGAGAAAGCTACAACAACTAAACTTATTGTTAAGTATCGCATCAGTGGTACTCCTGGGGACTCCTCTTCATGGGAAGAAAGCTTAAACAACATTTTCTAACACATTGGATTGCTTCCCAGAGATGTGAAGGCCTACAGAGGCAGTGCTGAACAAAGCAAGCTGGAAGAGTAAGTCAGTAAACAACCCTTTTCAGAGGATGGCCGCAAATAAGTGCAACTTTGTTTAATAAAGGCGAATTATAGTTATCTTTTGTTCTCTAGAAGGTGCACTATCTGTTTCTCCTGTTCCACCTGACTAACCTGGTGGTATCTTTTCTATCACCTGACTGAGTAGTTGGCTGGAAATAATGGAACAAAACAATCCACTATTGTCACAAAAGACAATGACCTTTCATGTCCTTGGAGCTCGCCATGACCTTTCATCTTTCCTATCCTCCAATGGTCTCTTCTAACAACTCAAACTACACCCTGTTAGGCTGAATTCCAGATTGTCATAAAAAGCCCTGTCCCTTCGAAACAAAACCAATTTTTACACCAAGGTGGAGGAGAAACACAGGTCCATTGTTCCCTCACAGATGGAAGTTAGAGTTACTAAGGCAACAGCTCTAATCCCCCTTTTTACCACCTTTTTCACATCATTGGCCTATCAAGTGTGCTACCTTTTAACTCATAAGCTCAAAAGCTGGTAGTCTAACTGACTGCTCTAATTAGCTACGATTTTCACAGTACAGACAACATGATGAGCTAATCGAAATTTGCAAAATAATGACGTACCTCCAGCAAATATTCCTCCTCCTGAGGCCCAGTCTTAGAATAACAATAATGAGACCATTATTAGAGGAGGGCATTAAAATGCTGCACTGCTGCTAAACAGAGAACTTAATTGTTCTGGTCTTGTCCATTGAATCAACAACCTATTGTTGTGGACTTGAAAAATAAAGGACTGGAGAATGGGTGCCATAATGATTGGTCTGTGCTGCCATACCAGCACTCTGTAGAATTGTTTTCCTTTTGAAACTCTTGATGGACTAGTAGTTTTGTTTAAAAGTAATATAAAAGCCAATTGTCTGGATAAAAAGTCCTATTTATCGAAATCTTTAGAAGCAGTTGCATGGATTTGTTCATGACCCCCAAGATAAAAACATAGAGACTATAATAATGCTATTTGTGGTGACCACTGCTTGTAGTGACACTAGATAACACTGTCCTGTCTAGCTACTGCAAAAGGAAGGAAGGCATTTCCTTTGCAGACAGCAATCATGGCAGAAGGTCAAACAGTGGACAGACCAAATTCATCTGTAAAAAGGAAGATGTTGTATTAAAAAAAAAAAAAAAAAAGCCATGACCTAATATATTTGGTCATCATTTCTAATTCTGGATTTAGGACAAACTGATAAAGGTATTCTTAAGTCAGTCAGAGCACAGGACTTTTTTGTTTATTAGTTTGTTTAATATTAAAAATTACAGACCTTTTTCTTCACCTCTTCTACAGAATTATACCTTAAACTTTGTCATAGGGAATCTGAATCATATACACCTCTAAATGCAGTGACTCAACTGATGCAAATTGTAATTTATGGTTACCTTTAGATATTCTTTGCTTCAGTTCGGGACTGGGAAGAAGAGATATCTAAAATTTCTGGCATGCCTTTTAATCTTGGAGGATTTTGTAATTGATAGGAAATTAGAATCTACAGCTTTTCACAAAATGTTTAAATCAAACATGATCTTGAGAAAGAAATATTCTCTCAAATCAAAAATCATAGTTTTATTCCATAAAATCATTGTTAATTGACACTATCTTGGATTCCTCTCTTAGCTTTCATTGCAACAGAACAGTGGAAATGCAAAAGAAATTTACACTTTGGAACAGAAATTAAAATCATGTCCTATTGTATTTTTATAGTTACATCTCAATTCATCTTTCTACACAAAAATTTCTTAACAATAAGCTATGACTCTAGGTTAACATAAACAATGAGAAATAGCAGTTTGGGCTTGCAAGAGTATTGCAAGCATTGGTAATTTGTTATTTATTTCAATGGGAAAAAGTTTAGGTTTTAATTATTCTTATTCTTATCTACATATTGTAAATCAAAATGAGAAAAATAACTGTGAAAAGGAGAAAAGAAAAAAAAAAAGGGGGGAAGAAAACTTAAAGGTTAACCCAAAGGGTATTTTCAGCAGTTCTTAGAACTGTTCACATAATGTGAAGTTGTCTTGCATGCACTCACAAGAACACCTTTTCTTTAAACTCTTTTCTTTCGCAAATTGAAAAATGCCTAATATAAAGTAGTATTAAATTGTAAATAAGACCTCTTGCTTCAGTCAACCCATGCTTTGCTTCATTTATCTTCATCTTGTTAGGCTAAATTAATTAACAATCTCTGTGTTGCACACTTTCTCTTTTCATTACATCAAATAATGGCCTGGGTATGGGAGAAAACCCTCACCACAGGGATCTTGAAACACTACCTTGAGGAAGAGTCTCTTACATATGTATTGCTTTAGCAATATTAACTAGCTAAATGTTACAACATTTATTAAGAGGATCCTTCACTGCTTTAAAATAATTGTCCTGATTTTGAGAGAAATGAAAATATTTTTTACAAAATTAGGGGCTTGCAATAGATCATGTTTACAATTTGTGAGCTACAGGTAATGAAAAAAAGAAAGTACCTATATTCATCAATAGTTTTAATCAATGATTTATTTAATATAAAAAACCTGCAACTTAAATGCAATTTCTGGCCAACTGTGCCTACAGTCCCAAACATATTAATGTGTCAAATTACTCAAACCAGGTTGCCATATCATTTGTTTGTGCATGTTCCGTATATAATTAATTGAGTGCCTGGGACAGTTTCACTGGTAAATCTGGTTATTTAGATGCTGTAATGGGGAGCAATGTGCTAAACTATCAGTCAAGTTTTCTTCCTTTAACCTACATTATGGCATGTAGAGCAAAAGGACAAAACAGTAAAGCCTTTTTTAATCTCACTCTGATCAAACAACCCTCTTTCTCCAATCACAGCTTTGTGCGTGATATCTTTCTGCTAGTGTTTCTTATTTAATTAAAACAGACACTGACAGAAGGACATGGATTAGGACTGTAATGATGCATTTACTTAGATTAATCGGAGGCTCCTTTTGGAGTAATGGCTTAAACAAAGAACAAAAGGAAATTGTTATGAAACAGCCTTTTATCCCAGGCAAAGGTCAAATTATGAGGTTTTTAATTTTGTCAGCCTCTGTTATATCGGGCCTTGCTACTGGAACATGAGAAGTGCTTCTCTCCCCTTCTCCCCCGAGCCAAGCCAGTTATTATAATACAGCCATTAAAGCTGCAAATTAAAATGTCTGATTTTAAAACAGGTTGCTCAGCTTTCAAAACCCTCTAATTAGCATGTTGTGCATTGTTGTGAAGGAAAGAAACCTAAAATGCTAATGACCTGCTGCCAGGTGACCACACTGCTGTGCAAAATAATACAGACTCATTCAAGTAGTAGTAATACTAATAATACCCAGCTCTTATGAATTACCCAACTCCAGGTCTACTCTGTACCACATATGCTTAAAGAAACAAGCATGCATCCAGACAAAGATCAGAGTTCACTATTCAGCACAAGAGATTGTTGTATGTTAACTGGGAAGGAGTCTGTGCCATTTCAGACACTGCGAGGCAAGAGAAAAACATTTGAAACCACCACGGGCCGGGCAATACTTGGACCAGGCACAGAGAAAAGCACAGAATGGAAAATTCTTACTCTCTTGGGCAGAAACCACAGATACACTTCTGGAAATCTAAAAGGAGACAGTCCCAAGTTGCTGTGATAAATTCTACTTCTGTTCTTTGTTCACAAAAGGCAGCAATGCATGAGAAGACCTCAAATACAGGTATATTTTTTTTCCTGTCCCAGTTTACCGTTCATCGCAACAAGTTCATTGAACACACAAAATTAGACCGTGATACTTTCTTAAAATATGCTACAGGAGAACAAGTCTGATAACGTGTCTTCCAAGACTCAAACCAAATAGAAAACATTTTCTTAAACCTCATGGCACTTGAGGCTCTAGGTTTTTGAATATTTCATTTTTAGCAAACTTACTTTGCACAAAATTTCAAAAGAAAAGAGCTCTCACGTCCCAGTGAGAAAATGTAGCTTAAGTGACTTCCCTTTTTTTGAAAGTGTAGCTGTAAAACTATCCATTAGTCCTCTGAGCCACCAAAACTGCACACAGACCCAAACCTTCTCCTGTCACACAGTCCACATCTCTGGCAAGCTGAAATGTCACACAGTACCTAGAGGAACACAACCTGATACCAACAAAGAAGCAAAGCTTTGCTGACAGTGCCAACACTGGGTCCAAACAGCAGCACTAGAGGCAGCTGTTCAGCACCACAAATAATACTGTCCTGAAAGGGCAAGAATCATTAGCATTCAAGATTAACCCCACTTGACCTGTTTTTTTTTTTACCTAGAGTTAAGAAAGAACGACTTTCTCTGTAACTTGACATCTTTGCCATAAAGATCCCTGTCCAACTCCTTCCAAACATACCACCACAGCGTTGACAGCGTTCTTCAGAGGTCGCAGTAGTAGGAAGTTGGATAAGATGTTGAACAGCTATGCTGGCCTCAATGTCTGCTCGTTCACACAAGTTTCCTACCTTTCAAGTGATCTCCAATTGACTGTTAAGGGACAAAAATCACTGCAAAGGGTATTTTCAGTCATCTTTAGTCCCTTATTACATTATATTCATCAGTTCAGAGGAAAGGTACTGTGTGATTTCCTGAACTCCCCAAAACTGCTACTCAGTGAAAAGCACAACTCAATTCCTCTCCAGATAAATTACAAAGCAGCCAGATTAAGCATATTATAATATGTAAAGGACCATGCATATGGTTTAATCTCAAACCCATATGTCAACACACTGTATTGCTTGTCTCCATTTTACACAGATTCTGCCACCTTGCTGCCAGTATACTCCCTCACAATTTAGCCCTAATCCTGAAAAAAATTGACAACATTAGCATGATTACAGGTAACTCACTTAAAAGACCTACATAAAAAGGAAAACTACACTTATTTCCAAGGATAGCAATTTCAATTTACTTAACACTAAAATACCTGAACTACTTAAAAAGTGGCAAGCCAATTGTTAATAAAATTAGCCACATAGTTGTACTCTACCTGGTTAGAAATAGGCTGAACTTCACAGTAGTCTTCTACAACTTTGAGATATCACTGTCATCAGCCAGTAATACCATTTATTTATTTGTTTAAACTTCTTTTCAGCCAAGATAATCAGATCTTAAGATATGAGAACCTGTTTTCACAGACACATGTATCATCCACCAGTGTTCTTTGGCTGCCCCTTAGTTGTTTGTTGTTTGGGGTTTTTTTTCCTGAATAAACCACCTCTGTAAGACAGAAAACATACTGCTAAGTTTATTTATAAAACAATATGCTAACATCTAACGAAAAACAGACTTTGTGCAAAGTGATAGGTGGCTCTATCCTTTACAACTCACAGGCAGGAAATTCTCATTATTTTCATTTGTCCCTGTGCACATATTATGTTTGTAGAACTCATCCAAATGGTGTGTTTAAAGGCATCTTAGTATGGCTACTGCATTGATATGCACAATGCAAATACACTGTTTCCCAAAGTTTCTATTTGTTCCTTAAAACATATTAGGTATGATAACACTCTTCTAGTGAACAAGTAATAAAAACTGCATTAGTATCCTACACAGAATGTGAATTCATGCTTTAAGATCAGAGCTGCTTAGATAGCAAATTATCTGCATCATTTCACATTTAGCAGCTAGAGAGCTGTCCAGGTACAGTCTGTATAAAGTCAGCATTGGAACAACCAGTGCTTTCATGAATACAGTGCTTTGTGTCCTGGGGTTTTTGTTTAATATCTATGTAGTACCTAGAAATACATGTAAAAGAACAACCCAGTAGTCCAGTAACCTAAGAATTCGATGTGGGAGTCTGACAGGAAAACAGGCTGTCACAGCAGCAGCTAGTAGTATAGCACAGTAGATACAGTAGTAAAGCAGTCAACTACTATGTAATTGTGCTGCTTTGGCACAGAATAAGGCACTGATTGGGCTTTGACACATTACGAGTTCAACTGGGTCCATTAAAGTAACCATACTGCTCTATCACATTGATCCTGGAAACTGGTGGCCAATACTGAGCAAAGTCAATCTATTTGCTCACTTTTTGCACATCACTTTCATACAGCCAAGCAAAAGTAGCAGTATGCTCTGCACTGATGTACAACAGAATAAAATGTATTTCCAGGAAAAAAAAAAATTAAGTCTTGAAGTCATTGAGATTTCACACATAATATGTAAGCAGATTTGACGCACAGGCAGGAAGAGAAGGGAAGTTGGTTCCTTCTGTGTTTCTTTACTCTAGTAGCCCCCTGAATTAGTGTGTGTTTATGTAGATATATACATATGTATAATTGAACTACAATAATATGGAAATAAATATACATAACGGAACCCATATAACAGTTATAAAATGGAACGCAATTCTGTTGTTCAAATTACCAGCCTGTGCCCCCAAACACTAGCACAGAACAGCAATTTTCTCTATCTTCATGTACCACGTAAGAAGAATAGTTCTTATCTCTGAGCACCAGCAGCTCCTCTAGGGGTTTGCCCTGTTGTGCACAACCCATCTCAGTTTTCTCTGAGTACCCCTCTCTACAGGTTCTCTGCATCCTAGTCTACCTGGTCAGGCCATACCAGTATCTCTGTATGCACAGCTTTGTATGCCTGCCAGATGAGACAAAGCAGAACTATCTGTTCCTTGGGTTTCCAAAAGACTGCAAGGTTCCCAGAAGACCTACAGAATCCAGCAACTTAGATATTTGAATTCAAATCAGATTACCACACTCACAACTAGAAATTCTTATGACTATTTACTTCTTTTGCAATCCCTGATATCTCGTCTCGTTCCAAAACTCCACTTCCACTTATGATACAATGTACAAAAGAGTGTTCAAATCCTTTATAAATTTTTTATTTGGTTTTGGAACTGTTACCCCTATGAACATACCGTTGAACTTTTCACCCGACATCTTAAACTCTCTTCACATCATTGTATTTTCATATCCACTAATTTTTTAAATCCTAAGATAAACTAGATAAATTATGGAAAAAAACACATAGTCAAATCCACTCTCTGGGTATTATCACTTGATTTCAATAAATGATAAGGCTATTATATTCCAATCTCTCTTCTGCAAGAGAATACTGACCTATGTAATTCATCACTGGTTTTATAATGAGTGTCAGAAATTAAGTTGATAAAATATTTCCTATTACATGCAGTAGAAAAAAATACCTATATACTTTCAAGTGCAAATAATATACTCAACGAGCATTTCAAAAAAAGATTTTACTTTCCAGCATGCAAAAGTAGCCTGTACAAATTATGTGAAAATTTCACCCCAATCAAGTGAAATGAAAATTATGCATATGCATATTTGACTTACATCTCAGTTCAGAACCACAAGCAGGGTTTCAAGAGACACCAGGCCAAAAGTGTCTGTAAAGAGATAGTAGTTTGCTGGTGAACCCAGCATGGCTGAGACACAAAAGGCACCTTGCACATACATTTACAGAGTCAGACTTACACACAGAAGATAGTCATGTGGTGAACTTCTATACCTCCTCAGAAAATAAGTCACTTGGCAACTTTTAGAACTTGACCTAAAATTTTCTCACTAGTCAAAATTTCCCAATCAGTATTGTTTAGTGAAGGGGCCACACAGAAGAGTAAGGTGTACTTTTGACTCAGTATCTGGCATGCTAATTACCTTTTTATGCCTGGGTTTACCCATGTGTAAAACAGGAGAAACAAAATCTTTATAAATCACCTTTCTATACTGCTTTGAGAAGAAGCGAATGAGATAAACTGAATCTTTAAGGAGTATGAAACCAGGATCACTTCAAAATGAAACCAAAGAAATGAACATAAAGGTTTGGGGGTTGCTTTGTTATTCTTCTCTTTCTCTAATGTTGGAGCTTTCAATACCCAATCAGCCAGTGCATTGTTTTATTATAAAGTGAAACAGAACAGGCAAACTAATCAAGACAGGACAGTGAGTGCAGTTTGTGTACATGCCATATCCTGTACATATCTGTCCTAGGTTCAGACTGAAATCCAGCTCCAGCTGCAACAGCTTTCAGGCTGAAAAATCTTCCTGAAGCTGTGCCACACAGTGTTTCTGACCTGGAAGGCACTGTAAGCCGACACTTTCACTATACATCTCAAAACTGCATATATTAGAGTTTCACACATTAAACATCCCTCAAAAAGTGTACCTGTCACAGTTTAATGATATGCACCCTCCAATCTTTGGGCACTCTTTTTTTTTTTTTTCTTCTACCCATATAATTATCAGGATTTTAAAACTTTCCTTTCTAAAGATTGGAAGAAAAAAAATATAACCTATTAGAAAGGGGATACTCTTAACTACAGTACTCATTTATAGCTCACTCTCAAAAATCTTAAGGAAATAGATTTTGAAAAATTGTTGGGTTTTGTATGTATAACTCTGTATGAAATTTCTGCTGCTGACACAGCTGGAAACTCTGTCATATCCAAGGAAACTAAGGCAGTTCAGTAAGCAAAGTGATTCAAATAAGTAAAACCATCTACATTTTTTAATTACTGTAATAAATTTCTCATTCCAGCAAGCTAACTTAACATGTTTATAAAAGTCTTGTGGTAACAACAGAGAATGAACTGTACAACTACCTGGTTTCCTCAACAGTTGTGAAAAATGATTACCCCAAATGAGTTCTGAAAAAATAGTTTTTATTACTTTTCATATATATATGTATGCACACATATACATATCTGTGTGCAAACACATATAAATATACTTTCACATTTAAGCAAAATCATTAGGTTGGGGTTTAAGCCTTTTCTTCAAAGCCCACCAGTTAGTGTAGATGGAAGTATGAAGCCATTTCTCTGCCCTGGTACCTAAAAGAGAACACAAGGTGCAGGACAGAGCAGGTGAGCAGCCTCAGGGAACAGATGTCTCAGCCAAAGAGGAGAGAGCAGAACTAAGGAGAAGAGAATGAGAATGGTAACAGCTTGGGAGAGCCCAGGGACTCCCTACAGAGCTCCAGAAACTTCTGCCTACATCTGCATTTGATAGGAAACATTGGCAAGCACTTCTTTCCAACAGACTACTTCACATTAGAAGAGGGATGGAGAAATTAAAGAGTTAGATATATAAATTTATAGAGAGGTTTAACATAATCTCATATAGAGTGATTATCTAATCCTAGAAAGATAGGGTTTTGCTCTATTTTTTTTCCCTCAAGCCTGCACCTTTTGTCATAATGAAATGAATAGTCAGCCTTCAGTTGGTAAAATATTTGTGTTGCCATGCAGTTAAACAAATGTTTTTTCTTTTCTTTTAAAATAGCCTCCCACCCATGTTTTCTAAACAGTGGCCCATCAGTCCAGCTGGATAACATGTACAAGCTGAGCAGTAAAATCTCCTCCTGCCCCCATTAAAAAGGTCCTTTCCTTATTCCATTAGCCAGAACACATGGGGAATTAATAGGACTTCAAAAATAATGGAGTACATCCGAAAGGAATCCTCATTCCATAAAATTCCCACATTCCACTATAACTCACAGCATCTGATCAGTATTCAGCATCATAGTTTCAGCACAGGCAAGTGCAGAAGACTAAGGTAATCTTTCCTTATTCTTTTACACATGTAGTCTCATAAATCCATTCAGTGCTCTTTTTCTTCTATTTTTATTCTTCACAATTCTTTGTATGAAATATGAAGAACTAACAAGTATGATTTTCAAATTTACAGTGTATGCTTGCTACCCAGCACATTATAGTTGTCTGCCCTGCAGTATGAAACATCTGCATAGACTTTAAATGGGGAAGATCTATACAAACTATAGTTAAAATATTATTACGTTTATATGTTTTTCCATATCAACTAGTAAAAAAAAATAATTTTTTATTCCATTTTAGGGCAACATTTTACTACAATTAAATGAAAAGGCTTAGCTCTGATACGCCTTTGAAAAGAATCACGACCAAAAAGAGAATTTTAGGAAACATAACTGGAAGATGATAAAGAAAATCTCACTACTTCCTTACGAGGCAATATGCCAACCAAATATATCTTGAAGAATAAACCTGAACATATTCCCTTCTGTAATTCTTTCATCTGTGTGCACTATTTATACAGGAGCTCTGAGAAAGAAAAGAACCAAGCACTTGCCTTTAACCCTGAGAGGGGTTTATATGGTGCTGTTGTTGTTGGGGTTTTTTCAATTCATTACACTGCCCCTTCCCATCACTGGTGACCATCACAGCAGCACCATACCTCCAGCTGTGAGCTTAAACATACAGCTCCCTGCAGCCAAAACAAGTGCTGCTTTTCTGAATTAGAACAAGAGACATTGGAAGGCAGGGGGAAAAGCTTAAGTTTCCATTCCTTTTAAATTTCAGTGTCACCTCCGTAATGGAGCATATGACACAGCAACTTAGCCAATACGACAAATTGCAGGAATAGATGCAGTAACTAAGATTATAGAAAATTATCTGATCTTTTAGCAGCAATTTAGTAGTGTGCCACCTTCAGAGGGAAAACTCTTAATACCATAGTTTACATGAAATATTTGATAAACAATACACTCTAATTTCTAAGGCTCTTCTGTTACAGAGCACAAGATGAAATCTTATGTACCTGACATTACTCCTTTCAGAAAGGACCATTGCATAAGAGGAGAGGAATTCTCTCTTGCAGGAAAACCAGTGCATGTTAGACACAGAGAGAGAGAAGGAGGAACGGAAAGAAGAAAGCAGAGTAAATATCAACAAGTAAAAGGACAGAAGATTACTTTGGCAGTTGTGTGACAGTTACAGAAAAAGAATTTAAAAGGAAAGTGTTTTTTTCTCCACATGAAGTCCAGAGTACACATTTTATTATAGTGAGCACTGACTTAATTTTCCAAGAGTCAGCCTGAGACAACAGCAGATGACTACAAGCTCAGCAGAGAAGTCTAAAATTAGTATTTTAAAAAGTCTTTTTATTCTCATAAAATTCGTACATTAAAACTGACATTTTAAAAGGTTACTTCTGTGGAGAGGAACTAGCAGCTATCAAAATCTAAAAACACCAATCAAATGTAAACGTGTTTCAAACTAAACTCCAGATAGCACAGACAAATCACCATGCCAGACAGCGGCACAGAGCAGGCAAAAGCTTTGAGAAAAATTATAAATTAGGTAAATCTTCAAGTTATAGTATTATTGCATCAAAGCTGTGGTTTAGACATCCTAGTGCTAACTGCCAAACTGTCTGCATTATTCTACATTGTTAACCATAGTGAGTGGATTTCCGACCACTTCAAACAAATTATCAATTCCAATTGAGCAGGTTTGTGATAGAGCCAGAGAAAAAGGCTTTCTTTTAAAGCTTGCCTGTTCAATTTTTCTGCCCTGCTATAAAATACACCTTATTCTGTATGGAGTTTTATACACTTTAGGGTAAGAAAAACCAGTTACTCATTAATATCTCCACAAGTGTATTAAAATTACATTTACCCTAGTCTTTTATATGTAAGTTTGTTTTTATCTATCACATGCAGCTGCAAGTAGAAGAGACAAGTTAGTCCAAGGACATAATGTCTTTCAGGCTCTATAGCACTTAGCAGGTTACTGGGCCTCCAAGGCCTCACAGATTTAACCAAGACTTTTCACACAATCAGGTAAAGAGAGCTAGGCCAGTCAGCAGATGTCCCATTCAGATAACAAAGAGAATATTTTAGTGACAATGTGAGAAAACAACAGTAAAAATGGTAGAGAAACCCACTGAACCGTAGCGCTCTTGTTTTTCTTTACAAGGAACCATCAACTGGAGTTTGATTATGACATTCACTGCAGTCTTCATCAAGGGGAAAGTCACTTGTACAAGCTTTGTCACAGGAGATCAAAGTAATCTATTATAAGAATCAATTACATCAATACTGAGCAATCTTCTAAATTTTAATTTCCTCTACGGATTTAGCATGAGTTCACAGATAATCTGTTAAAACTCCAGCTAATATATGAAAGATTCTTGTCGTGCATGTCATCACTAAATTGATCTACAACATCCTTAATAATTCTATGATCCTATGTTGCTGAAGTTGTACCTTCAGTTTTGCCTCAACGTAGCACAAGTATTTAGTCTCCTCAATCTGAGCTAGCAATATTAAAACTTCCAAGTGCAAAATGTCTATTAATATCCAAAATAGCTCCACACAGTTGCAAATCAATGAAGAGGTGAAAGCACTGCAGTGTGAAGAAAGCCAGTTTTAGCATTTGTTAAGGTCACTTCAGTTCTTCAAGTGGCTCTTCTTAGAGCCCATTACCTCAGCTAAATATGCTCCCCAAACCATAATAATAATGGAGATAACCCATCTGAAGAGCCCGGTTTGGGGTGTGGTTTTGAATTTGAAGCAGGGAAAAGATGACTACACACCCCATGTTCTAGCTCTTCTCTAAGGCCAAGTTTAAATAAAGAAGAATACTTCTCAGTTATCTTGGACCACATTTCAATGGCAAGGGAACTGTGAATGAAAGAAGTTTACAAAGACGACTGTTAAACATTAAAGTATAGTATAATCACTGTATGAATTAGTCATAGCCAGTTTAGGCACTGTCCAACCCACTTTCCAACCATCTGCAACAAATGTGCTCCATTAAAACAGAACCATATGGAAAACAAGCTAGCAATTAACACAGCTTCTATGCATACCTCTAATACAGCACAGATTTCAAACTTTGAGTGAAACTGACTGCTGAATTACTTCCATATTGCTGCTGTTTAGACCTTGGCAACACATATTTATCCTCACTCACTACAGTATGTCATCCCAAGATACTGCTATATCATCAAAATAAGCATGAAAAAACCACCCACAACTGAGCCACTCATTGTGTTTTATAGCCTCTGTTAATAAAATATTTGCAGATCAAAGTGTAACTGACTTTTTCAGAGATGCATAATACATTACTTACTAGTCAGTATCAAAACTAATAGCTAATGCAGGGCAAATAGATTAATTGCTAATTGGTAATATCTTATACTATGAAACAAAACAGCTTCAGGTTTGAGTAGCTTTCTCCTCTCCCGGAATTTCTGAAGTGCTAGAGATGCTGCACTTAACACTTATTTTTCCCAATCCAGAGGGGACATGCAGAAATCCTAGTTCCAAAACTCAGAGCCCTTAGGAATGCTCAAGCAGAGTATTATTTTGGTTGTTTTTCTTTAACAAAATAAAAACCACTAGAATGCTTCATAATTTTATCTGTTTGAGTGTACAAGATCCAGAAAGTGAAGTTAACTATAAACAAAAGAGTGATTATAAGCAAAATGTGTTGCTTCCTTCATCAAAGTAAAGTATCAATGCTCAGTACCTACTATGTGTCCTTTTCTACTCAGGCCATCAGAGCTCTTCACTCTAACAGCCTGGCTCCTTAATTCAACCTGCAGCCTACTTATGCTCAACAGCTCAATTAAACAAAGAACTTCATTCTAGTTCAAATCACCCACATTTCCTCCGTTATCCCGGAAGAAGTTAAAAAACTACAGTCATTATTTTGCTACAGACTTCCCAATATTCCGAGGTGGAGTTACAGAAGAAATTCATTTTATGAATACTACCTCAGCACCTACAGAATTTCAAGAGCACTGAAATTCATGAAGCATCCTTTCATGATTCTAGGTCATTGTGGGCCACACTGTTTCCAAAGACCCAAACAAAACACGATGAGCCTGGAAACAGAAGATTTAGAGGCAGAATTTCCCACATTAATTTAATTCTGTCCACACAGAAGTTTCTCCCCCATTAAACAGAAAACAAGAAAAAACTGTAAAACAAGCTCTATGTTTCTTCCTGGGTGCTTTTCATGCCTTTAAAGGTTTGAATACCAACAGAAACAACACACTGTCCAAGCCTAATACATCAATGAAACAATATAACTTAGCTGTCATTATATAGGTCCACAGCTGCTTCTTCATTTTGTCCTTACAACTGTTCATTGTTATAGCTATATAGAAGATCACATGGTGTTTGTTGATGGATTTTATGTACCAGCATTTCAAGTTGTGTAATTATAATCCAATTTTCATTTCTTCCAGAAGGAAAAGTTCTAGAAAACCTTGTCCTAAAGATGTCCTTGCACATACTACACACCCACAGGCTCAGGTGTATTAACAGAAATAAATGCTTATAAACATACATCATTTTAAAATTCATGGTTTGAGGAGACATTATAAGCACTACTTGAATCCCTAATACAAACAATAACTCATTTGTCTTAAAAATATGCCATAGTACTTGAAAGAGCTAAGGTATTGTTCAATAGGATTCTGATTATCAACATTTTGGTTTAATAAAAAGAAGGTTTCAATTACAGCCATATTAAACATCAGTTTGAAAATATTACTTTAAATATAGCATATGTATGTGTCAAAAACTCACCCTCTCCCACTACATGTATATTCTACATTCTTTAAGTGAATGATACATAGGCAAAAAGTCCAAAAATATTCAAATAGCATTAGGACAACAAAAAAAAGCAATGCTCTGGAATTAGCACCTAAATCTCCTCATCCCCCATAAATTCTGACTAATTAAATTTCTAATATGTTATTCCTCCTGTTTTCCTTCCTCACAGCTGTTTTATATATTTTCACCTGTTTCACTTCCCTTTTTCTTCAAGTAACAAAAAAAGCTTAACCTTCCTTGATTGACAGAAAGGAATAACAATATTTAATTAACATCACTTCATATGTGACAAACCTTAAACTCTGCTCAGTCAATAAGGCTCTATGAAAGTATTCCCCCAACATTTTTAAAAGCTTTTTAAAAAAGCTCAGAACACTGTGTTCTTAATTCAAAAGCGCATGCCGAGTTAATTATGGTCTTATGCTTTGACCAAAAGTAGGATTTGCAGGATTTTCTTTTTCTTAAGTCAAAGGATTCAAAAGTAATTTATGAATGATACTGAAATAATGCACGAATTAGCTGCTAACATGCTGTTAGTTTCAAGCAATTTTTTTAATTTTTTTTTTTAACATACTAGGAGGGTCAACATTAAAGTCATGCTGACTGGAAACTCTATTTATACTAAAAACTACATTAACTAAACAATCATGTTATTTTACAGTCCTCCTACTTACTTTTGGGTTATTGCTCTTGACTAGGTTACTTGTTTGGGAGACTTCTGCGCAATTTCTGCCAATTCAAATATAGACGTTTCCATAGCTAAACAAATACTGTAACAGTGTCACATATACTCTCCCTAGAGTTACTACTTCTTTATGTACATGATGTTTAATGCATGTTCCCATACCTGTGTGAGCAGTTATACTATACGTGTATTCTGTACACATTCCCATACTGTTGATCTTTTTAAGCAACTTGCTTTATCATGACCTTGTTATTACTAACACATTTCCAAAGGGGTCACAAATGATTCACGGCACATTCTCGGGTGTGTGTGTGTGTGCGCGCACAAATGTAAAAATGGCCACAACTTAATAATGTTTATAAAAAGCGTTGCTATCTATTTCTCAGTTGGATTTTAAAGAGCATCCAATTTCCTGTAGATTATTGATTTAAAATGTGATCTCAGGCTCTAACTCACGTGGGATTTGCACCACTTCTCTCCCACACAGTAGCTGACAGGTAGAAAGGGCACTCAGGCTGAAGTGGCT
Source organism: Xenops minutus (assembly GCA_035221455.1). NCBI lineage: Eukaryota > Metazoa > Chordata > Aves > Passeriformes > Furnariidae > Xenops > Xenops minutus. The sequence continues at coordinate 12,731,465 of JAWWEE010000158.1, forward strand.
TATGGAAAAAAGAGCCCTGGATAGTTTTCTCTCCCTGACTTTCCCCTTCCCTTTGTGATATGTTCCTCAGCAGCAGACTGAGCCAGGCAGAGGCCAAGAAAGTCACACTGCAAGGCCTTTCCTAGCTCCAGCCACACACTTTTCTAAACCTTGCATGGTTCAGGACAAACCTGAATTTCCATGAATTTCCCCTGCTATTCTAACAGTTTCTATATTTTCTTTTTTTTTTTTCTTTCCATAACAATAAACACTAATAACCATAAGCATTCATCCAATGTATTCTGACAATCATTTCTGTTAGGATAATTTTTGTACACTATAAAATTATTTCAGCAAAATAAAGTTCTCTCAGTAGTGGTGGAATTAGTTATTCTCTAAGAACAAGGTATGTGGAAGATTAATATGAATAGGATTTTGCCATAATATTATGAACCCTCACCTAATAGTTTTAGATCCATTCTGCCTACTTTATACCTCTTGCCAACGTAAGTAAATGAACTCTATATTACTATTTTATTATGATTTGCAGGAGGAGTGTGCTTTTAAATCAACAACACAAAATGTGAAGTCACTTCTTCACTATACATTCAGCAAATAAATATGACCTAAAAGCAATGTATTCTACAGCTCATATTTCCACTGCATAGTTTCAGAGTGATATTTTTTTGTTGATGTTGTTTGTCCTGTTTCAGAGGTTTTGACAATGTCTTCAACATATTCAATCACTAGTAAGGTCAAGGTTGCAGAGCCGCAAATTCAATATCGAATTCTTTGCTAAAAAATTGCAGAAAAATAACTCAGTATTATGATTCAGAGTTAAAGGAAAGCCATGCCCATTCACACTGAGGGAAGAGTACAACTCAGTAACTGAGGGGAACAATGCAAAAGTAGTGTAAATTTAGTAAGAGCTAAGTTTGGGACATCAAGCCTACGTGGTGAGAAATGGAACTTGGGCATCCACTCAGCCAAAGTTCCAGCAACTGCAGCAGAAGCCTGTTAAAAACAGTGTCAGGCTGGGCATCACAGGGACTGCAAAAGTGAGGGAACTGAAGCTCCCAGAACCAAGACAAAAGGCATCAAGAGCAAGATATAATAAACACCAGTGCACCCACTTTTGTATCTTGCTTCAAGAAAAAGAGCAGCTTGCCAAGTAGCAAGTAATGTTTCTACTTCCGTCTGACTTTCGTAACTTTGTATGTAGATATTTTTATACTGAAAATGTGCAAAAAATGCAAAGTTTTTCACAGAATTAAATGTCAGTATTCCTTTAAATAATATTTTTTTTAAAAAAAACACCCTGCAATTACTGAAGTGATAGGAAAAATGATAGCTGCTTTCAAAATTTTCTCAATGCTCCCTGGAAAAACACAAATGATTTTCTATTTAAATTTCCTACATTTCAGCTTCACTTCTTGCAATACCTGTCAATATTATGTAAGTATGGATTTAAGAGTAAGAGCAAATTTAGAATTTATAACAGCATTACAATTTGGTGGTTTTTTAAAGTAAAAAAAGACTCACAAATTAGGATTTCTGTTTGAAGTGCTTCAAAGTGCTATTGGACTATTTTTGTCCAATTTTGTTTATAAATCCCTTGTATCTATTTAAGAGATGAACCAAACCAAATAAAAAGAGAGGAGGAATATAGACTGCCATAGAATAAAGGAGATGGGGCATAACTTAAGAACAAGGAGGAAAAAAGCAAGGGATGAATGTATATTTATGTCTTAGAAAATAACAGTTTAGGTTCTGACATTTTGGTAGTAATGCTTTGGGTGCCTTAGTTCTATAATGTATACAAGGTTTATAAACTTTATAATATACATAGGTTTATAAACCTACACCTTCAAAAGTATTAATCATTAAAAGAATATCAGAAGACCGTTGAGAATTTTTTCCCCTTGAGTACCTAGCAGAGAAAGACTGTTAATTGTCCTAAAATTTTTGTGATGGTAACCCCCTCTTCTTTCACTCAATAATCCCAGTCTTATGCTTGAATAGATGAAGGAGAAAAAGGCTTATTGATTATTCAGTCAGTGATGTCTCTTGGATAAACAGAAAAAAGGTTTGCACAGAAAATATCTACAATGAACTCAAGATAATTAGGGGTAAAAAGCGACAAACAACTCTTCATTCATCTGCCAGAGAAGTTACTGCATTTCTAGCCCAGAAAAACCAATTATTCAGACCTTGCCTCCTCTATTTCCTACATTGCTTCCTTCTTCTGATGAACAAGAGACCTTTCAACACAGATGTGGTAGTCTTGCTTTCTTTTCTGTTTTCTGCCCACAAGTAATTTTATTGCTCACGCCAGGTTGACAGCCTCCAAAACTGAAAGGCCTCCATTTATCCAGAGAACAGACACTCCCCTGGCCACACTGGCCTCTTCACATTACCCCACCAATCTGCACTGACCCTGACCCAGAAGGAGCCAGTGTCAGGAGTGGGCAGATAGATCAAGTGCCACTTCCAATCCAAACCTCATACAATCCCTGAATCTGCCAAAAAGCCATCAAGCACTGTCGGTGACCATGGGCCCTGTGGACACCTTTTGTGGATTTGAACCACCAACTATCACAATACAGAGAAACTAATTGTCAAACTGTAACAAATATATGCTATTATTTACTTGGCTGGGTTCAAATCAGAGACGTTTGTGATGACAGGTTCCATTTGTAATAAAATCTTTCCTTTGCAATCCAGTCCCAGGAGTGGGGGTGGCAGGGGCAGGGGGGAAGTCCAAACCCCTAACAAATTATGAACTCAGCATTTACTGGTACAGGGAGAGGAAAAAGACCCTAAAAACTGAAGATCATGCACTCAGACCAAACACAAACACTTATTTTTGTAATTCTGAAAGTCTTACCATGAAGTGTAGTAGGAAGAGAATCACCCTTCAGAGGCTTTCACCACACTCCCAACCTAAGTTTTGTTGCTAAGCATCTGTCGCTCACCATTAGAACTTAGTTTGCCTTTTTACATTTAATGGCATGCACTTTTAGTGGAAACCAAAATGTTTGCTGCAGAATTCAAGCTGAGAGGTTTCCCCTCCAAAAAGCGATCTCAGTTAAAGAGAGATATTAGACCAACTTTACCTAGAGGCACCAATGAAAAAAGCTAAGGCAGAAAGGAGAGCAGAAAAGTTGCTGCATATTATTGGTCACTAAGGCAACCAGTTTTTACAATAACTATCATACATTACCACCTAAACAACCAGTTTTGTGCCTCTTCTAAGCTTCAAAGACAAGCAGTGGGACAGGCTGCCCAGGGAGGTTGTGCTGACTCTGTCTTTGGAGGTTTGTCAAACCCTGGATAAACTCTTGAGTGACCTGTCAGACCTCACAGCTGACCCTGCTGTGAGCAGGAGGATGGACAAGAGACCTTCTGAGATTCCTTTCAACTGGAATTATCCTATCATCTTCATCTTAAGGCAAATGTGACACAAATGTGACTGAAAAACATTACAACCCAGTGATGGATATGAACACAGAGCAGCCAAGGCACTATATAGGAAATACCTCAATTATGAGGCTTTTTATTCTGAAGTTCTGCACTGAGTGCTATGGATATTACTGCTGACAGTGGACAAGTTAAAACCAAATTTGTTTATAATATTCTTCTTACCATATTCTCTAATCTCTAGTAAACATACTATGGCAGAACCATTAGTGTATAAAGCCTTGAAGCTTTGGTGAAGATGCAGAGCATAAGACAAGAGAGTACACTGAAAGATGAGTAAGAGCTCAGAGTACACTGAATGATAGCTGGCCAGTCCTGCTGTATAGACTGGAATCTGAACTAGGCTTTCAGGCAGCAACAGATGTTACAAGATTTCAGACAGCTGGCCACAGCTTCCACTGCCACGCTCACAGCAGCTACACACAGGCAGGCTGTGGAAATGAGATCTACGTGGTATTGCAAGATCTCTGAATATCCGTGAGATCTCCCTGGTTCTGGGAAAAAGAAGGCACCTTCATGTTCAGCTCCTTTTGGCATATGAAAAGGATACAGCAGTAACAATCCTGGAAACTAAGCCAATGTCCCTCACACTACATGTGTCTGCTATCAACACACCCGCTACACTGAATTGGTAACACTCCTTTGGGGATTACTGCTTCTCTATCCATAGTTTATGTTACCTTAGGTTTTCTGCCCTTTATGTACTAATGTTTAGGTAACAAAATGTATCTCTGTGGGTCACGGACTTGACTGAGTCCTCAGTGACCATAAACAATACACGAAGTTTTATGTGCTCATCCTTTTTTATTTTTTTGATGGAGCCATACCTTCCTTCCATTTTGCTATTCAGGCACTCAGACCACCATCTTACATATTTTACGACTGGAGTTATTCACAAGATTGCCAGCCTTTTGGAAGTGATTTTTTCTTCCATTGTAGATATCCACAGGGAGAACTTAGCCTTTACAGTGAAAACCTTAATGCCAAAATTTACTTTTTCAAATTAAAACTAGATCCAGTAGTCAAACCATTTAGATTGCATTTTGAGCATTCTTAAATGAAGTCTGTTGAGCAAGAATGCATAGAGTGTTTATGACAATATATCACTAATAGGATCTCCTCAAGAAATTCAAACCTCATGAATTGGTCAGAAGGAAATTTCAACTATGCTGTAAAACCTCTCTTTATGAAAGTAACATGAGATATCTTTCTTCTCATTCTGTTTTCAGAGATTTCAATGTAAATAAGTACTCAGAGAGAGAAAAACACATTCTTCAGTTAATTATTTTTTACAGAAAGGACTTTATATAAAGACTTTCCTACTAAAGTGTGCTCCAGTAATTCTAATCATTGCTCTAATAGACTCCTTGTCTTGTCAGAAAAAACTAATCCCATGTGTGAAAAGAAGATTATTTTTTTACTTTAGCATTTGGTGGTGTTGCCATAAAATAAACCTTCCTTGTTTCTGTATGTTTCCCCTGACTCAATAACCAAATTTCTCAATAACTCTATCTTTGGTATCTGTTCTAATATTTTAAGATCCACTCAAATGTCACTTCTGTTCTTTTCATCTACTGCAACTGTTCTACTCAAATACATAATGACCTTCAACCTGATCTGATCATCTCTAGCCTTAGCTGTCAGCCTTTGCCCACAGTTCTCCACCCCATTTCAGGCAACCACTGCTCCATTTTGCCTTTCATAGACCTCCTATTTCTATCCGTTCCCCTCTTTTATCAGAAACCCAGACTTCAGTTCTTTACCAAGCCTGATGGATCTCATGCCCTTACTGCCTTAACTGACCACTCCTCAAACTCCACCACTTTTCTCCCTATAGTTAGGCAGTTAGGAAGGTTTTTAAGACAGTTCTTCATTCCCATTCTTCAACGTCTCTGAAAGCTATCCTTTCTTCCTTACATCTATGGCTGAAAAGCTGTAAATGAAATCTTAACTATTCCAGAATCTTCCTCTTGGTGCCTTCTGTCAAATTCTGTTTCTTGGAATAGTTGAAATTTCTTTTATAATTCCATGCATCTGAATTCTGAAACACTTAACAAAGACAACATCTGTGTATTACAAAGCTGGGACTCTTGAAGGACTTCACTTGGCAGTCCTGCACAAAATGAGCACACAAAAATAGAAATTCCCAAAGGCAATATATCAAAAGTCATAAATGCCCAGAATCACTTGTGTGAGTTTCAGCGCCTATACTGATAATTTGTTGCCTTCTCCTTGGCAAAAATCTACCTATGCCAAGTATATTATGGAATCCTGAATTTACACCATATGCATTCTGGTTTTACTTAGAACTCAACGATGTAGTAGAAATGGAAGCAGACATTGGATTGTCACAACAGAGGCCAGCATTCGAGTGGAAGAACTCTTTCACAGGAAGTTGGTTAAAATAATTTTTTTCCCTGGAATTTCAGTTGAAAGTGTCAGCCCCTGTTGGCACTGAAGACCTTACAGTATTTGTCTGCAAACTGCCAATGTGCCACAACACAGAATCGTTACTTCTATGGTACCCTTGCCCCCACACTAAAAACATGTACGCTAAAACTAACCATTGCTCCTTTCTCAGTTTGTGTTTTGCTTCACAGTCACAGAGCACTGGAGGAAGCAGGAAACATTGTGCTAACATGACTATAGTATTGATGAATAAGAACTATAACCCCCAGGCTAAGCTGCCAAATAAGTAGTGAATTAATTTCTGTAAAGTACTCCAATATTACAAAGGTGTGTTGAAAGGTGTCTGCTCATGTTTCAAATTAAACGCACTGCTGGTCAGCATTAGCACCTCAGCTTTGAACAGCAGCCATTTGCCTATAACACTTCAGGGGCTGGGAAAAACGGATTTGCCGTTCACACTGGAATAATTAGAACATGTCAGGAAGAATTAATTTCCTCATTTTTCAAAAGGATACACAGAAATTACCATGTTATTATATGACAGGGTCCCTTGGAGAATTGTATTAAATTTAATTTCTAGCGCAGCCCACACAACAAATTAAAGTCATAAATAAGATGGAAAGAAGCGGGACGCAGAGCATATGTTTATGGCAATGAGTGAAGCCAAGGGACCAGAAACAACTATCTTCATTTCATTTTATTTAAATCAGCCAGACACTGTGTATCTGAATGACAGCACTTGTTAATGGTGCTGAGATTATAGGCTCCTTAATTTTAGGAAACAGAGGCAGTCACTCAGTATTTGAAATGGGTTTTTTTCTGCAATACAGATATTAGCTTTAAGTTGCTCCCTTTCAAGACAGCTTCTGACAGCCCTGAAGCTAAGTGCAACTTCCTAACACAAGATGCACTTTTATTTGTAATTGTTTTATTTGGTCCTAGTAACAGACAGACAACATAAAAAAAAAAAAAAAAGAAGTAAAGTAATTGACAGAACTAAACCTTTGGGTCAGTCAAACATTGCCAGAGTGAGAAAGATGATGGGAATAGCCAGTTACCACCATGATTTTATTTGCTATTTAACTGCCAGTATCTGAAATAATTTTCTGCTTTCACGTAAGCCCAAATGTTTTGATAGTAAAAAAAAAAAAAAAAAAATCAGAGGAATATTACTGTGTTAATACTCCAAACACACTAACTCCAGAGGAAGACATACCTTTCCTAACACACCCTAAACTCCTAGGTCTCTCCTTGGACCCATGGAGCCCTATGAAGTACTTTTGTCCCTTTAGTAAAGAACTGGCACTCACAGAAGGATTTGTGAAAGGGGTTATTTTATACAACTCTGAAGTCAACCGAACTGCTTTTTAATAACATTTATAAAAATTTAATAAAGGTTTATAAAATATTAACCATACTTTAACTTATTTTAATACCTCCTTCTATATTATTCTTTGTACATTTCAATTTTTAATTGTTGTGAAACTCGTGAACTAAGATGTTAAAATCAGACAGAATTACGCTGAACATCGCCTCCTGTCTCTATGCATTTGTAGCAAGTAAGAAGACTGCTTGTTCAAGCTTCTGTACATACAAAGGCATGACAAAGTAAGTGAAATACAGGATTTGATAACATTAAATTCTGGAATACAAGTTAGTGTAATCATTGTTCATCTGTACTCCTAAACTGAAGCCTAATCCAATACCGTATGAAATAATCTTCATTTAAACCTCAAAAGATTTTTCAGAAACACTCATAGCATTTCCCTTTACAGGAAACAACTTACTCTACAATTATCAGAAATTAAATTTGTAATAACAGGCAATAAGGAAAGTTAACAGAGACATTAAAGATTACAAAAGCAACTGGTATAAAAAGACAGACTAAAGTTAATTTCTGGACAAGACCTTTTCTTGTTGATGCCTGTAAAATTTCTTTTTCATACAGGCATTTGCTGTGATACAGGGAAAAAAAAGCCTAGAGAAATGCTTTGAATACTGGTGCACTGCAAACTGCCAATATTCAGCTTGCAACCATTTTATCATGCTTGTTAGCACAACACAATCTCAAAAGAAAAGGGAGTTTGCCCACTTTAAGAAATAGTTGTCATGGATCTGAACACTCCCCTGGGTGTAGCAAACTTTAAATAATTTGTGAATCAATTAACTGGCGACTCTCTACATAACACAGATTTCACACTCCCAGGTCACTGCATTATCAGCTTGATACGAATCATAACATTTTGGAGAAAAGTTCATAATTGAAATCATTAATTAATTTAACAGGAGCTTTTAGTAATGCATAGCATTACACAGCTGTAAAGGAGCAGAGATCAATTAGTTGTTTCTCTGATAATATTCTCTACTTGGTGGAAAACTTTTTAGTTTGTGAAGCATATTTCTTTCACAGCCTTTTATAACTGTTTTAAATTCAAAATGCTCAATATTATTGTTTACAATTTTAATGCAAGAAGAAAAACTCAGGTACTGTGAGAAAGAATCAAGTATGCCTTTGCAACACCAGATATTATGTAGTAACCTGCATTCTTTTTGACTTAGCAGAAAATAAAAATAATTATATTTAAAAGAGGATCAAATATGTTTTACAGGAAAACAAACATAACCAGGACCTCAAACGACAGACTCATATTATTGAATCTGCTTACTTCTTAGTTAATAAGGATTATGTAAGAAAGCTGCAGCACTTACATGAGAAATGCATCAGCTTTATAGGAGGAGAAGCATTTGCAAGATGAGGAAGCTTTCGTTAGAATCGACTTGGTGACAGCAGAAGTACTGCTACCTCTCCATAGAATTCCTTTACAATTATGAAAGACTAATGCACAATCATGGGAAAGATTAAAATAATGGAAAACACATTCTGCACTGAGGCAGCCAAGTGGCTTACCCCATCAGATTTGATGAAGGAAAAAAAATGTCTTTAGATCGGAAACCAGCAGTATGCACATGGGAAACAAAATATGATAACATAGTGTTTTTCAACCATACGGACAAGCATGGCTGTATACTTATATTAAACCAATTCAAACTAGAATTATGGCACACAGCTTAATAAGTGAGATAAATTAAACACTAAGACAAATTAACAAAAGGCCCCAGTACATCTACTGTCACTGTAAATTTTTCCAGTCAGGCTACAACCCACCAAGATATATCCCTCTAGTCTAGCCATAGCTAGGGGACTTCAGGGACAGTTCTGTGCCTGCACTATGCAAGTCACACTAAATAATTACTACCGACCCTATAGCCTTAAAAATTGTCAACCTATTAAAGCTGGAGTTTCTCAAACATGCATGTGGACTTTCACCACTGGACTTTCATGCAAGCACTCAGGGAGACACTGCAATTAATCTCTGGCCCACATTCAGATACTCAAAGCTACTTTGATTAGTTTTTCCTGAAGGACAGACATCTAAACCTTTAAAAGCCCACAGTTTGCAACAACTAGAGAGACTGATTTAACATAGTAATCAGTCTGGATGATTTTGATCTAAATTTATCATCAGTGCACAAGAATTAAATATTTTCAGTCCTCTAACTTTTACCTATATTGTCCATTTAGAAAGTAAACTTATCAGCAGACAACCTTCAGTTCAAGGGAGCTCTACCGTTAGTGCAAGGCTTGGGATACAGTAATATAAATTAGGAAGAATAGGAATCCAATAATGCCCATTTCAGTAATGCCTAGCAACTTTGGGGAAACCACTTTCCAGTTCTTCATTCTCATATTCTAACAGTAAAATGGACACTTCATGCACACTTACTGATACGGAAACTAAGACAAGATGTGTTAAACAGCTCACTTGATGACACATGAAAGGCAACACGGGGCTAATTTCAAAGTCCTGCTTCCAAGTCTGCTGAATCAGGTTTAGCCCATGTTGCATTTTATTATTTTCGTATAGATGTTTTCAAGCACTAGAGGCAGGATATCTGATTTTAATCAGTATAGTAAGTAGCATTTTTTAAACAAAAGAAATATTCTTTGTAGTAGAAGAAAAACAATTTTTCAAAGTACTGCTTTGCTTCCTGTAAGTTTGACAAGTGCCACAAATTGTTTCAGAATTTAGAACAACTAGTTTCTAATTCATGATTCTATAAAAAAACCAAAGCCCACCTTCTTCAGTCATCATAGGGACTTCATTTATCCTAAACACATTAAACTAAAATGAAGTATTTTCAGAAGAGTAAGGAGTAATTAGACTTTAAGCTATCATCTAGAACTCTTTATCACATTTAGGATCTGAAATCAGAGGACTTACCATGTTTTAAAATCATGTGTATACATTTATACCTTTTGTTTTCATTGGTCACACTTTCAAACTATTCAGCAGACTACAGAGTATCAATTACTTTAGAGCAATTACTCAGCAGTCCTAGTTATTTAACTTCCATCATCTTCCTCCTTTTTATCAATACATTACTTTCTAAACATACCACCTAACAGGCTCTGAAGGAGAATAGGGAGTAGAAAATATTATGTGATCAGATACCCTTTTGGTGATTCATATGGAATGGTAATGTTGTGAATCCATTCCTAAATACTCATCAGATCATCTCTCAGGACCCTATTAAAAATATTAAGTATATATTTGAACATAAGTTATTCTATTTTGAACATATTTGAACATCAGCAACTCTATTTTGATCTGACTCAAATCCATTGCTATGCAGCCTTATGATGTATTTTCATATCCAAGAAAAAGTGAGCTGTCCTTATACTTACTTATACTTTGCAAAAACCTAGATTGCTCTTTCCTGACAACAGTGAGCACTGCTGCTTGCTTAATCGTCTCTGGAGAGAATTAAGGAACTTGAAACCTAAAGATAAGCAGACATTGATGGGGATCTTAACCATCTTGGAAACTAATGTGCTAAGAATTCCTGCCAACTCAGATATGTCTCTGAAAACCTAAAGTACAAGTACAACCTCAATCAAACTACAGCCTTCAGAGACAAAAAAGTAGGTATTTAAGTATTTGAACGCAAATGTTGGCTCCCCCCTTCGCTGGAGGTCCACAGCAGAGAAGGAAAAAGAACATGAAGAAATGGTTCGCTATGCTTTACAATTAATTAACTGATTGGCTGTATAAGTGCCCAGATGTTCTAGCTCCTGTAAGCACGAGCATGGCTCCAAATTAAATAGCTGAACTGCCAGAGATATTGGAAAGACCTAGTGCTGTCAAAGCTGAAGAGGAATCTCCCACACACTGCTCTCCATCTCTCATTGCTGGTTGGAGCCCCTACCACAGATTTTTATCTTGAACATCTTTGCTCTCTTCACAGACGAGACATTCAGTAGAACTGCAATAGCCTTAAGGGCCTGAAAATGACACTTCCCATTCTTTTATGGGTCACAAATGCTTGCCAACTTTTTTTTAGAGAAACCAATAGCATTTTTCCAAATGCATTTAATATATATCTCATTCAGCCAGCACACTATCCTCAAATATTCTACCATCAGAACAAACGGCGCGTCCTTCACATACAGTCTTCTACAGGTTTAGGAGTTGTCGTAAAGATTCAAGGATTACTATTTCCCATTCCCTACACTACACGAAATCAGCTGTAGTAAGACCAAATTTTTGTTGTCTGAGACATTTTGTTGATGGGGTAAAAGGAAATTCTTACAGTGTAGGAACTTTGACCTTTTGCCTCTGTGAACTGCAATGCAGAAAAAAATTCTTCAACAGAGATCTACAGACCTTCTCAGTGATGAGCTTTGTCTTCAGTTTTTACAAACAATATCTATAAATATCCTATTAAGGCTTCTTCTGGTTTGTTATGACTACTGTGTTTCACTCTCTAACCATAAAACTCTCAAACTTTGAATAGGAAGAACAATGATATTTGTGCTAACCTGAGACCCAGTTTCCATTTGTGGATCTCAAAGAATTTTGTACAGACGAATCAGCATTGCCTTTATTTTACAAGGAGCAAAAACCAAGCCCAGAGACTGATCTGATCTATTCAAGTACATGCAAGGATACAAGAGAAAACAAGAGCATCAAGGCATCTAATTGGATAACTAAATTAGGAGCATAAATCCTGCTACAAACAGTGGAAATAGTGGAAAGCAATTCAACACCTGCACACCTGGAATTGCCTGCTGGGGGCGTTACAGTGTCTGTATGGCAATTCCAGTTCAGACACTTTACAGTCCTAAAGTCACATCATGTCTTCCTTACTCCCATCATGGTCTTTGAATTTTTCCTGAGCATCAAAGTGGTAGCTCATGATAGTTTAGAGAAATGGGTTGAGGGGAGGAACTGGGGGAGCTTTCTGGTTATTTGTTGTTGTCACTTGGATTTGATTTTAAATGGACCACACCAGTTTTGTGAGTTTTATTATTTCAGAGCAGTGTTGAGTATCTTACATCAGGTGCCAACTTTAGAATATATTTTATAACTAAAAAATCAAGAAATACTTCATAAAAAATTTCAATCCAGAAGTTACTGCTGGGGTTAATCTTACCTAATTAAACAAAGTTCCTCCCACAAGTTCTCATGTCTTCTTTCTTTTCTCCATTTTTCTTTTATCTTGAGCAGTCTTACATTTCTTTTTAATATCTGCAGCACTAATGAACCTTCACAATCTTATTTTTAAATAGAATTGGCTTTCTATTAGCATCATATAAATTAATATGTAGTCCAGTCTATCAACCACTCTCAGCCTTTCAGGTCTGAAATTTTCTCTGTGGAAAAGATTTAGACCAAGCAGCTTCCCCTAGTTAAAAAATGAGGATGATATAAAGGATATGGTATAACCCAGAATGCAATTTCCACTTCAAATAAGACACGTTATCATTTGGCACATTTCATTAAGGCACAACAAAAAAATCTATGTAATAGAAAACAGGCTCTCAGTTAGCTCAGAACTCAGAAATAAAGGAATAAAAACTACAATGGATACATTTGGTTAATTAAAAGGCAAGATTATTTTAAAGGTAATGCTTTCCTTTATTTGTTACAAAGTGTCCTTTTGATACCTTGGAGATGAAAGGACAATTTTAACAAAGGCATCTCAGAAAAAAATACCTCCTGCTATACAGCTATTTTATTCACAGAATGTAAATGCCAGTTGTCCAAGCAGTAAGAATATCAGCAACATGGAATATATCAGTAAACCAAAAACCATAATTTGCATTCATTTTCAACTCCTAAGAAAAATAACCAGGGAAAACTCTCAAGGCATTCATCTGGCTGGTGAAGAACAGCAGTATATGAACTCTGCTGACTGTCTTTGAGCAGCAAATTCCTTGTTTTGCTTGAGTTCCACCACATATATCTGCAGGGCACGTAAAACAAACCCTAAACACCACATACACTTACCAATGTCTTTCAGACCTTCCAAAGTCTGCCTTGTGTTTGATAGGTCATACTGGTTATTAAAAGTTTGTTAATAACTACAGCATAATTAAACCATTAATAGATAATTCACTGGTATGAGGTATTAGGGTCCCACCACTCATAAAGCGCGGGCTACTTATAAAGCCCTAAAATACCACCCACCATTTTCTTTGAGAGACTTTTAAACATATTCCATCTTGACTTATTGAAAAGTCTGTCAAACTGAGTTTTAAGTGAAAAAATAGGTTCTGAAGTACAAAGATTTCTTTCACTTCAGAGAATAGTCCGTTTAAAAAAAAAAAATTATATTAAAAAGTTTACTATTGTTACAAAATTGACTTGAAATTTGTCATACAAGTCCAGGCTATTTTTTCCAGTGGTGGGTTTCCATCCTCCTCTTTTATTACTCCTTATTTTATTCTGGGGTTTGTGAGAGGTCTATAAAATATAGGACTGAAATAATAAAAACCCATCTAAAAATATAGATGTAATTATTATAATAGAAAGAATTCTGTTAATCTTTTAGTTTTCGTGGGATCAAAATGTTCTTTGGTACAATGGCAGGTTTTTACCTATCATGTTAAGTTTCTTCAAAACACAGGCCTGACTGTGAATCAAGCAATGGGGTTTGCATTAGTTCACTTATGGGGGAGCATGTATATGAACTTTATAGTGCTGCTACTCCAAAATGCTGGTCCAAAGAAATATTTTCCTGGACTGTTCAAGTTTTCTTTCTTTCTGAAGTAGACACATCGCTGGTGACTAATGATGTCCTGAACAGTAAATAGCCAGTATTTTAAAAGTTAACTACTCTCAATGATTTCCATTCATCAGATGCAGTCTTGGAAACAAAGTTGAGGCCTGTCACATGTTTCTTAGAAGGATATAGCCTGTTTCAGAACTCCCAGAGCATTAAATAGCTGTCTCTGGAGGTACCTTTACACCTGATAATGAAAAATAATATCTCTTTTTTTAAACTTTGTGTCAATTTTTTGCTTTTCAATCACCTAAATGTAGTAAAGCCTGATTTGATAGTGCGAGGAATTCTCCTGTTTAATGTCTAGGAAATTGCAGGAAGTTTATAATTTCCTTTGATAATCTGCTGTATTTCCCTTCTTGGGACATCATGCAGAATATGTTGTTCACAAGCTGCATTTTGTGATGCAAGAATTACTCTTACACTCAGATGAGTGTACAAAAAAAAATCCCTGTTGGCCAAATGCAACACCTCAAGTATCTCAGGACTCTCCTTGTACCTTACACCGTTACTCATTTATGTAGATCCTTTGCAACATGAGCATCTTCAACAGCTGTGAATTAGTGGATATATATACATTAAATAAGGGACCAGACAAGCTGTAATGCACTACAGCTTACTGCACTAGCAGATCCTTTGCTTTCTAACAATTATGAGGCCTAACCACTCAAATAGAGCTAAAAAAATGCGAGTACATTTCTAGAACCCATAAATAAGCAGTTCCTTCCAGTTGGACATTTTCAAAATGAAATATTTCACATTAGCATTTATCATAAAGTTTTGAGAAGATTTTTGTGTTTCCTCCCTTTTAGGAAGGTGTTCAGGTAATAAACATACTTATTTTTCAAGGTGTTACTAGCTTTGTCCATTGCAGCTGTGCCCTTGCATCACACCTTCCCACAGATTCAGTCTCATTTCTATAGCATCTACTGATCATTCCTTCATTTCTGGGAAAAATGTATCTATTTTATTTAGTTACTTGTTTGCTGACATATGGAGTTATTAGACATGATTATTCCACGTAGCTACTTGATCTGTACTATGAGCTAAAATGATATGAAGTAACTATGGCTGAGCAATTTTATCTTTTTCTTTGAGAACTTTGTTCTCTGCCTTGGAATATTTAAGTACAGTGAATCAGGTGCTCTAAGACAAACACCTGTGCTAGGGAACTCTCTGCTGTTATGGTGTGTCACTATTTCTAGTTTAGCTTTATGGCAGAACACATGATGCTGCCTTTTATAGACCTCTTACAAATGTAGGATTTTTTGGGCTTGAGCTGGGTTTTTTGTCAAGAACTATGACTGTTAGTGCAATGTATGAGAGTCTCCTCTTCTGTAAATTCTTGAAACATCTAACAGTCATAGCAACAGAAACGTTGGGAAATGCAAACTTTAAAGGCACAAATTTAATGAGACAAAAATGATTATTCCTTTGCTTTGTTTTACTTCTTTGAGGGAGGACTGTTCATTCAAGTTTCTAACACTTGCCATAGGCAACACTGGAACTTTATGCATGCAAGTTTTCCTTGTCAAAGACTGGACTCTCAGATGCAAAACAAACACAGACTTTTGCAAATTTAAAAGCTGAATCTCTATGAAAAACCCCCATTTAAAACATTCCATATGAGTCCATAAAGTCAATAAATATTTTTTGCTTGAAGCAGATGACAGATACACCCAAACAATTAGAAAAGGCCAAACTATATTATGCAAATTGGATGTATTTAGCATGAACTCTCTACAATTTTGATATAAACAAGTGACTAGAAGGCTCCTTTCAAAGGCCAATGTGATTAACAGAAAAACTTCACAAATTCACCTACCGCTAATGAAGTACATGTATTTTTTTGCTTAGAGCTATCAAAAGTAGTACGTTAGATATCTAGGAAAGCAAAGATTTTAAATGATGCCTTTTGTTCTAGAATGTCTTACAACATCCTCACATTTTAGATCTGGTTTTCTATTATACAAGAAAATTTAAAAAAAAAAAAAAAATTAGTCATCATCTTGGGTTATCCACAGGGATAAAATTGACTACTTGAACATAGGTAACAGTGGTACGATGGTTCAAACTACAGACACAGCAACAGGCTGGAAGATTTCTGAAAATCCTCCATCCACACACACTGAAATATTTACTGTTAAGCAGTGATAACACTAACTTAGGAGCTATTAGAGAAAAACTGAACTTGTTATTTTTCAGTTTACTGAACTGAGTCTCTTTCTTTTTAATCTTGAAACTTGACCACAGATGTTTCAAAAGACATTTTGCAGACAAAAACACATGTGAAGTATTCATTATGCTCTATAGAGTAAATAAGTTGGAATAAACATTTACACAGAGAAAGGCCTAGACGGAGCTCATATTTCCTTGTTTTTATGTGTTTTAGTCAGACCCTAAATGTAATCCGTACGTAGTTTTTTGTGGTTTCATAAAATGCTGTTTAACTGTCCAGCCTGGTGACAGGTACTATATGATGCTGCAAAAGGTTTACTGTTCTCAAACTCTTAGCAGTCTAGAAACAATCAGTTTCATCTGCAAAAGGCAGCTGAATAAAAATAAAAACTAAATTGTAGTAGAAAGGAACACGTAGACAGCAGGGGAAAAGGATCAACTGCCACAACCTACTCCTATAGTATAAATGGTGTGGCAACTTTAACATGGCAGGGCACTTACACAATACTATTCTTATTAGAGCACTGCAGTGTCAGAGAAAACAAAAGTTCATTCACAGACATTAAATACAGTAGGAAAAAAATGAGGGTAAGTGATTTGTACTTCATGAAAAAATGGTATATCCTCCCCTTTCCTGTTTCAATCCATAGGAAAGTACAACTATTGAATGTGGTCCACTGTTCAAATGCAAGATTAACTGAGATACTCCATGGCAAGCAAATAAATTTGTTTCGAGTGAAATAATTATTCTTATGGAATGTCATCCTCTCTCACAGCATAGAGAGACAGGTTATGACATTCAATAAAATGTGATTTTTATTCCCATTTTCTTGGCATGAAGAGATATATAACTTACTCAGTTCCTTTGAAATACATGCTCATGCTCTGAGGTCATGTCTTTTATTCTTTTTTTTTAGAATGCCATCACTGACTACGTAATAGTTAAGTGACTAGGAAAAGTGGGAATATTATCTTCCATTCAGTGTAATCCTGGGTAAGTATATGAAAGAGCAGCTATTCATGTAATGTGCCCAGCAATATTGCAGTCTTTGTTTCTGTATTTTCAAAAGCTAATCCCACCTACATTTGAGCTAGTTAGACATACCTATAGCAAGTTACTATGTGACAAGTGTTCCAAATATGACAAGAGCTATTATCTGTAAAGAAAAAACAGAATCTATAAGTCTTTGTACCATCTAATATTCTTTAGCATTTCAAGTAATTAGCAGCTTATTCCAAAAACATTTGAATAGTTAACAGATTTGATACCTATGGTTAATCCTCATTAAAATTACGATTACATGATATAATTACATGTAAATAAGAAAAATGAATTCAATATAACTCTTACCCTTTTCAATGTTGGGCACTATGTTGGGAATCATACAGTATGTACAATTAGATTTATACTGCCAAGCTAAAAATATTGGTGAAGATCTAAAAATGACGAACAGTGCCTTTTAAATTAATGTCTTATTAGTTGAGTGAAGTACACTGACAAAGAATAATTTATGCTTATTCAAACTGCTCTCGACATCTTCAGGTGTTTCCAAATGAGCTCACAGAAGAGTGATTAAATGCATCTGATAACAAGCCACACATTGCTGAAATTACTTACCGCCTCATTTTATGATTAATTAAACATGTAGATTAAAGTTGCAAAAGAATTTAGATTAATGAGCAAGTTAAGTCTTGCTGATATAAGTGAATTGGGAATTGGATGCTCTGTGGAACTTTATAAACATGCATTTTATAATGAGTAAGACAAGGCTACATGTTGAATCCTGGCCACAAGGGCCTTTGACGATGCAGTCTTTTTTAACATGGTTTGACAGCTTTCAAATAACATTCTACTATAGACTTTAAACTTTGTGCATTGCTGTAAAACATGAGACTACATAACTCATGTATTAGGAGTACGATTATTTCAAAGCTCTCCAAGGTAATGACCCCCTGTAGCAGCAGCTGTTCAGAAAAATTACAAGCTCGATTGTTATTTTAATCAGAGAGAATTTAGTAGTTAAAAGCAGTTATGCAACTAGTAAAATTATACAACACTCCATCAGTAGCCTTATAGCATCCTTCATAGTCCTGTTCCTCCCAATTCCCACACCCAGAACCCTTGGTTGTCTTAGTAAAACAGGGTGATTCATGAAAAATTCAAAGCCATTTATTAAATCTGGTTTCTGTGCAAGGCAAGGTAATGTTTAAATTTATGATTATTCTTATCAGCTCCAAGAGTGTGTCAAAATATCTGCTAGGTTTGCCAAGTGTTCATTTTTCCTCTTAAGGTCACCTATACCTAATCCACCTAGCTTAGTCTGCATCAGAAAGCCAAGCTGGACTTTATAGCTTTGCAGTGCAAAGGCAAATCAGATCTCTCATCCAGATGTGCTATGCTTTGTACAGGATGCTGGCACTGAAACTACTGAACTACCCATATGCTAATGTCATTTGTAAAACTTTCACAACCTAAAGGGGACTCCTGCCAGACCCACCTGAGATTGGCTGACTTCTTTTAAACCATTCAGTTCTTAGTTTTAAAATTTAGATAAGAATCAATTTCCTTTCTCTAGCTGTGTCCTTTCAATTTATACCACACTTCAAAATATCAAAAATCTACCTAGCAAATACCAAGGAAAAAAAGTACAAAAAGGTCCACCAAACACAAACTACTCATCATAGATATTAACCTCAGGTCACTAACATGCTCATCTTTTCTGAGCATGTGTATCAACAGAAGTACAAGACCTTAATTTAGAGTTCCTCAGCAGAGCACATGCTTTGAATATTTTGACTTCTTACTGATTCACTGTAACAGTTTAGCATAAGTTAATTATCAAACTTCGGTTGGACTGATGCACATAAGCATGTCATTTAAAAGACCAAGACTGCCAATTCCTACTTATTCTGTGCAGAGGGGTGTCCAAGACAGTATATCCTGTTTTAGGACTACAAGCCTCATTTGATTTATGAAAGGTGAAACTGAATGTGTCATTTAGGGTCAGGCCTGTCTTGCATCCATAGAATCAGTCTTCCAGTTCTGTTTTCTATTTGAGTATAAGCTTTTCATATACAACTACTTAAGTAATATATTTGAAAGCATCTTTATTTAAAAAAGAAAAAAAGGCAAAAATGCTTGTGAGTGCAATGTGACAATCAATACTTTGAATGGTTCCTCTTCTTTGCTAACCAGCTCTACCTATGCATTTCAGTGCTGTCTGCCAGGCTCTCTGGCCTTCCTTCAAAAAATACTGCTTATTTCATTAACTGTGCTCTGACTTTGTAATGTATCAGATTGCAGATGTGTAAAGGCATAAAATTACTAAAATGTAGCAAACTTTATTTGTAAGCAACTGAAATGTGAAGAAGGAAAACATGAATGGATTTGTATGTTTTACATTGAACTTCCAAAATGCTAGGACTCCTGTGCTTCACTGTTCTAGTCTGGGTCAATTACTCTCAACAGACTCCTGATATAAAAAACTCAGTATACTGCAGAACAAACTAGAAGTAACAAGGTATGAACTGAAACAAGTTTTCTTCTTTATATCCTGGAAATACTCACAATAAAAAGTTTCATTTCCTTCAAGAAGTCAAGGAATAAATTCAGTCAAATGAAATGGCTTTGCTTGAATCAATAAATGCAAGCCAATGGCAAATCCATGGTAGTGACACAAGGTAGGTTGTGAGTATTTTTCTGGCTTTGATATTGAGTGAAAAAAAACTCACAATAGGCCAATATTTGACAGCAGATGGCAAACATATCTGATGTTCTTACATATTAGAATATTTTCTAAACAATGAATTTCATTATGAGCAGCACAATGTACTTTTTGTGCTGCTCTGTCATATGCATTTAACCTATTCTACGGAAAGAAATGTAGTGTTTAGATGCCATAGTACAGAGTAACACATAAAATTGTCAGAAACTAACATCCCAAAGATTTTGAGAGAACACCACAGGATAGGACAAACAAACAAGTGGCAACTTGCCACTCAGATCAGAGTTCAAAGGAAGAAGCCCTCGAAAACGTAATTCTTCAGCTTTCAAAAATGAAAGAATAAAATAGTTTTCTCTAATTTTATTATCCTCCACAACACTTTTGTTCCCTTCCCATAAGGGAAGGACTTATTACCCAGGGCTTATTACCAAGGACTGCATTTCCTGGATTCATATATTTGCTCAGAGGGTGAGGCAGCTCCACCCCTCTCCTTGTCACCATAGCACACTGAAGCTGCTCTCAAAACAGTTAAAAGGAGGAAATGGAATCATTGCACAAACAGATTTTTAAAGAGCCATCTGATCTTCACTGAAGCACTAGGTTTCAGAAGATGCACAAAAAGTACAGTTAGCTGATTAAACATTTAATTAGGCAGCTAGCAAAGCTCTGTTCATCCTGTTTTCAACAGAAACCAGAAAGTATTTTAAGAGATCCTAAAGAAACATTTCACATGTATCAACAAACAAAAATTCTTACTCGAGTTTTAAAACAAGTGTCTTGGACACTTAGAAGCATCACTATTATAAACTTGAAGAAGGATTTAGATTTCTGAATTGAACTGAATGGAACTTTTCAGGTACTCCAGCATCCCACAAACAAACTTATTACAGCTACCATGCCATCTTCAAACTTTTGCCAAACCTAAAGCAAAGCTCTGACCGAAATCTGCAGAGATTTCTGGCAGAAATTACTGGTCATAGAGTCCTGGCAGGGTCTATTGTCAAGTTTGTCTGAGGCAGGTATTTGAACCCTAGATATGCACACGGAAACTGGTATTCTGAAATTGATCTTATTAAGTCTTCAGATACTTTAGAATTGCTCTGGAATAATATACTTCTGTGGTCAGAAGCTGAGACTACTTTTAATTATGCAGCTACTTTTACCCTTTAAGAAGGTTACTAAGACATAAAAATTAGAGCATGCAGATGAAGCATAAAGATATACAAGAACTATAACAAATCATTTCCCCTGGATATTTGCCAATGGAAAACGTTGCTAACTTGTCCATTTCTTCAAGAGCATGTCCAGCAAATCTCAACTACTGTAGAATAACATGTTTTCACAGACAGAAAAGGAGATCACTTCAAAGCTATCAGTCAGAGCTGACTACAGAGAAGAATCCTCCTACTCAGCTGTTCTCCAAAATCAGATATTTCCAAGATGTAAATACGAACAAAACATTAACTAGAGAATTAATGAAAATAACTCTGATTTATAGTCCGTATCTGATGTACACACATACCTTCTATTGTAAGAAAACAAGCACTTAGAATTATTGCCTTTTCCCTTTTTTTCCTACCTCAGTAATTGCACAGAATCATTGCTAAAGGCTGTACCAGAGAAAATTCTGGCTTCCTGGCTTTTTTGTGTCCAATACTGCTTAACAGAACAAACCAAAGATATAAAACCATTTTAAATTAATTGCCTCAAAAGCAGACACCTTCACGCTGTAATATAGAATAAGAGGAGAAACCTTTGCTGGAAGAAATTAAGGAGTGGCATTTTAAGTTGTCATCACACTAACGCATGGAACAGATAGAAAATTCTCCTGCTGGCAGAGCTGGTTTGCATTCAGGATTGATGGAAGCAATATCAACACAGGAACAAGTCCAGTATGTACCATTAAAAAATGGACCTAAATATGTGCATGTGCCAGTAGCACATGGAGACAAATAGTCCAAAGAATGATCAGATGATATTTGACATTACTAGCACATGAAAACAGACTGCATTATATTCAAAGACAAGAACCAGGATGACATGTCTCAGCTTCCAGAGATACTTTCTCACTTAGCTTCTAATATCCATCTGAAATTAACCTTAAGCATCTCCCTGTGCAGAATAAAAACGGAAAAAGAAGGAGCATCTGCATATTCTACCCCATGATACCACTGACATTTACCAATTTTGTGAAATGAATTAATGGAAAGAGTGACTTCAAAAAGTCACTTTGACATACTTTACAGGTATAAAACTAAATTCAGATTTGGCAAATTAATTCTGTTGAACTTGTAATACTGAACTGCCCCACAGCAGTGGATAATTTACTCTGTTTGTCAAATACAGATGTATCCTGGTGAGAAAGAAAAGCAAAAACAACAACCCCAAAAAAACCCAAACAAAACAAAAACAAAACACACACACACAAAAGAGGGGGGGGGGGGGAGGGAAGAAACTAATTTATAATTTCTGTGTCCTTGACCAGCAGCAAAATAAGATGCAGGAGAGGATTCTCAAAACCCTAGATATGTGTTTCCATTCCTGACTGAGTTAAGTTATCATTTCCCCCCTTCTTTAAAATTAGGATCATTCCAAAATAAAAAAAAATTAGTGGAAGCTACTCAGATATAATGGTGATGATGGCAACAGTAGGTACTCAAAGACAGTTAACGAGAAAGTTAAATAGCTTATGAACTGTTACATTAATGCTTTTCAGAGTATCTTCCCCACACAGAAGAAAATACAAGGTAGGGGTGTGAGGAAAGAAAATAGATTCCATGGGAAAAAGAGAATTGATTGTTTCATTTTTGTCCAAAAATCAACATTTTTAAAAAACACTCATTAACAGATCTGCATTTTTTGTCTTGCAAACTAGTATTATTCATATTTATCTGAAATCTATCAGGTAAATGTGAGATATATTCAAGAGAGCACCAGAGAGAAAGATGTTCTGGAGGGACATCCCTTGTTGCATGTTACTCGTTTTTAGCTTAAGCCACTTGGTCTTCATTCTGCTCTCTATTGGGTATTCAGAGAGCCAGAATAGGGTTTTATCATTCCAGAAAGCCACACATCATCTATGTATGGCAGAAATTTAATCTTAATGGATCCCACAGCAATTCCATCAAGATACTAAATAGGAGCAAGAAAAAGCACAGGGTTGTCAAGCAGTACATATGAGTGCTCTGGGAGCAAAGAACTAGTCATCCACCATGTGTCACAGGCTTTTCAACATATTTCCATTTTTCCCTGGGATTAGATGAGGAATGGAGAGGAGAGTTTGGCAACCAAATGTATGTCTCTGCTTAGAGAGAACTAAGCAGAATGAAGACTGATTACTTCCCTTATTTTATGGGCAGGAAAAGTCATCCATCACAATGAGAAATGCTGTACCTTTATAGGCTCCTGGCCCATCTCTGAAGGTCTCAGGATCTGAGCAATTCAGTGGTACTATTGTGAATTCATTGCTACTTTTCTGTTAATTGGTTTAAAAAAATAAAATAAAAGCACAACAACAATTTAATAGTAGAAAATAACTGTAGAGGACACCAAGTGCTTTTAATAATAACCAACATTATGCAGAGACCTTAGAGCAACCTTCCAGAACCTAAATGGGGGGCTACAAGAAAGCCAACAAGGGCCTTTTTACAGGGGCATGTAGTGAGAGGACAAAGGGGAATGACTTTAACCTGAAAGAGGAGAGATGTAGATTAGATGTTAGGAAGAACTTCCACTACAAGGAGGGTGAAACACTGTAACAGGTTGCCCAGAGAGGCTGTGAATGCCCCATCCCTAGAAGCATTCAAGCCCAGATGGGATGGGGCTTTGAACAATATGGTCTAGTGAAATCCACCCCTGCTCGTGGCAGAGCACTGGAACAGGCTGATCTTTAAGGTCCCTTTCAATTCCAACCATTTTATGATTGGAATACCTTAAAGTATAAGTAGGTTGATTCAAACTCTAAAAGACAAAACACAGGCGTTTTTTGCTTTTTTGTTTATTGGGGTTTTTTTTCCAGGACTGGCAAGGAAGACCCTGAATGCCAGTTTGTGTTTGTAGGACTACCCATGTGAATGGTTCAGACAATTGAGTAGAATGGATTGTGACATGGGGGTCATGGAACAACGAAGGATCAGAACTAAAGAGAAAGCAGAAGTAAAAAAGAATTCTTATGTTTGCATCTAGAGCCACGAACAATTCAAGGGCATTGTCAGGTACAAGAGATGTTAAAATCTTAATGTAGAAATATCAGGAAAGAATTTCAGTGCTGTTGGATCAGGGATTTTTTCCAGTCAGGGCAGAAGGGGAAAATGGGTATTTAAATTTATAAAGACATTGAACCTTGTAACCTTTATTGCCATATAAAACACAAACTTTTTTAATAATGTTTCTTAGAAATCTTTTGTGTTTGGAACTTCGCAGATTAATAGGATGGTCAAACTAATCTGGGAGTCTAGAAACAGGACTAAGTAGATATTCTCAAAAGACTGTATTTCAATAGACCTCTCATGCACTGGAGCTTGGATAGGAATATAATGACTACTCCACTTCATCATCTAATATCTGTTAAAGACATTTAAATACTTCCTTAGTAATATTACTTCCTCCGGTTACAACAACTGCAGACTGAGATGTCCTGGGAAAATATTCTCTTATCTATAGAGCCTCTGTTTTTCTGTTACTATGAAACTTCTGTCCTTCATTAACATTCAAATCACCTTCTTTCTCTGCAGCTGGTGGAGAGGCACTTCACTTTTTTGTCCTAGCAGTGATATAGCAGAACCTTTAACCAAGAACAGGATGTGTCTGGGATCACCTTTAGAGTATAAAGTTTGTAAACTCTTTGGGTTTTAGAATCTTGACAGCAAAACAGAAAAACTGTCCAGTAAATAGCTCCAATTAGAAATCATCCTTTGCATTTACTCCTCATTTTTAGAACTGTTGTTTCAAATGTACTGGCCTTAAACATCACATGAGAGGCTATTCCACAAGACTGTTCTCGTAAGAGAAGTATTTTCTTTCTTAAAAAAAAAAAAGTCTCAAAAAATATGTTGGTTTTTTTTCCCTAGTACCAGATAACTTCTCCCTTTCACTCACAAAAATACCAAAAATTATAATCCTACATCTTTGAGGAAAAAAAGAACACTAGGGTAGCAGAATTCAAGACCTCTTTCAGCATTGTCTAGTAGGCTTAGAAAGTCATTTTGCAAACAGACTTTTGCAACACCACCAGAGACATCTTTATACTGGTCAAATTCGGCAGAGAAATTAGAGAGCAATCTTGACTCAGCTAAGTAATCTAGTTTTCTGTGTAAAGAGCTAAAGGCTAAAACTGTTCCTTTTAGTAATATCACTTATACCTTCCCTGGACAGAATTACATATTCATGACATATCTCAGTGACTTTTCATATGCATTACTGGGAGGGTAAAAATACCTGTTTTAATGGCTTTAGCCAATTATTTAGAAATTCTGGATGTGAAGGTAAAATACCAGTTCCCAAAATGTTTCAGCACTACCTACAATTAATACTTAAACTATAAACACAAATTTTAATATATTTACTATAAATACTATTTTCCTTAAAATAAAGTTGTAGTTTGCAGCTGGACAAAACACAGAGTATTTAAATTATACACACAGAGTAACACAGAGTAACTTAAATTATAGTACTTATACCTATGTTCAGTCACCATTCTATTTTAATTTAACAAATTAACTTTCAATTGCCAATTTTATTTTTTAAGTGCAAAAATAATCCTTCCCATTCTGTTCAGTAATACTGCATTTGTTGCTAGGGTCGTTAATGGTAACATTGTGATTACATTAACAATGAAAGGTCAATCACTTTTTACATCCTTGTTGTTTTTCAGTTTGTAGAATTAGTGCAACTAATTAACAGCAGAAGGAACTTCTTTCAGTGTTGACTTAATTTTATAGTTCCCACTTTGGAATCAAACAAAATTTAAGAAATTTCTTTTTTCATAGTTATATAGATGCAAAATTCTCTAAAACTATCATTGGCCAAGGGATTATTTCTACAGCTGAACCTTAATCTGAAAATAAGACTTTGGTGCAAATTTATTAAAAATAGTAAAAAGGTAAGAAACATGTATACCTTCTGTATAAATTAGAGCATGCAGAACCCTGTACCCTTTAAAAGCACTAAGACATTTCCTATTGGCTGTGAGTAGCTTTATCGTTATTAATATCTCAATAGTTTAAAATTGCACCTACTGAACTGTACTACAGGTAGTACCAGTTGTTACTACTACTATCACTACTGTAATTATAATTGTAATTATTAAAATCCATGTTACAACCACTTGTGGCTAATGCCTCTTTTGGGCACCAGACTTTGCCATCCATTTTAAGATTATAGTATAATCAAAGATTAAGAAAGGAAACAAAGCGATCTGCTCAGAGCCATAAAACCAGGAACATTAACCACTGGACTTATTACAGGTCAACCTGACTGGATGCAAACGCTGAATGACCTTGAAGGGTTTGCATTTTCTTAGCTCATGAATGCTTATGAAAGCAAATATCCTCTCTCTACACCCAAATGGGAAAGAATCTGAATGGTCACCAAGCATAAAATTTAGGAAAAACATATCAGTGTGGTACTTACCTAAGAGACTGGAGATTGGCACTAACTCTCAAGGAGAAACAAGTGCATGGAAGCTGATCCCTCCCATCTTTACCAATTCAAACCACAAAATGAGCCTCCAGCATTTAGTCTCCATATGAGTTGCAGGTGCAGCTCCCCTGAATGCTAATGTCAATCACATGTGCTTACAAAGCAAAGAATATTTCCCTAAATTTCACTGGGCTTGACAGAACAATATTTCAAAAAGCAGCTGTTGTTCGTAGCATTGAAGTTTATTGGCAATCCTTATAAAACTACCCCCAAAACACATACTGTTTGTATCTGATCTCATGTTAAGAAGGATTTTCTCTAAAGAGTATTGAATCACTTTAATGTAGATTCTAATGCTGCCTTACTCTGCTTTCAAGGTAGCTAGTAAATTCAGCTTTACTACAGTACTATAAAGATGTGAAAGAACTGCAAAAGCATCTAAAAATGAACTGTTGCCACTATACTGTTCAGTTTAGAAAACTCTAAACAGAATACTGATGAAAAATATTAATGATAGGTTGCTGAGTTGCCAAAAGAAATGAGATAAGAAAATTCACTATATTTTTCTTGTATAATGTAAATTATAACATCCTAAAGAATCTGCCACAACTCCAAGGACTAAAAGGAAGATCTAAATGACACAGTATTTCAATAATTTAATTTCTTAAAAGACCTATCCAGCAGCAAAACTTATATAATCTTATGATGCAAGCAAAGATCTCAGCATTCACAGGATTTCAGCTCCTGCAAAATTGTAAGTGCATCAAAGTAATTAAAACACCTTGCTGAATTAAGGCCTTCATAACATCTGTATATACCTCCTAGCAATTTGCATTCGATCACTAATACAGTCTCAATAAACTGAATAAGTAGGGAAATTCAAAATACTCTATTAGTATCAGTGGAAGTTTAGGTTGCATATTAGGAAAAGGTTCTTCATCCAGAGGGTGATCAGGCACTGGAACAGGTTACCCAGGGAAGCGGCCATGGTCCCAAACCTGCCAGAGCTCAAGAAGCATCTGTATAATGTTCTGAGGCACATGGTGTGATATTTGTGGGTGTGATTTGCCTTGTGTAGGGCCAGGAGTTGGACTTGATGATCCTTGTGGGTCCCTTCCAACTCAGGATATTCTGTGATTCTATTTAAAACGTTAGAAATGGCCCTTGAGTCTGTGATCCTTTAGCTTTGAGGAGGTGGCCTGTCTCCTTTATCATGCTTCTGACCCTGAATTTCAAGATTGAATATGAATACCTTCTTAGTTGGTGATAATGAAATTATTTTACAGCCCCAACCCTTTCCCAGACTCTGTAGACTAAGTTCATGGCATGACCTTAGTCCTACAACTCATAAATGGCACAAAATGTACTGAGAAAAGGCAGAAAGGGTAGGCAGTGTATCCCCTGGCATCTCTGCGTGGCAGCTGGTGAGACAAAACAAAAAAAAATCAGATCACTGCCTAGAGAGTCTATTGGCAACTCTCAGTTGCATCTGGGAACAATGACCCATCAAAGCTAACTATGCATTGTTAATATCCCTACCTAATCCAGGCAACTGGAAAGAAAAGTTCCAAGTCCCCTAGCAAATCCTGCAACCTTCCAACCACTCATATCTTCATTTTCCTGCGCCTGGTAAGCATATACCCAACCATTATTAAGCAGCTTCCCCAGTGCTGCCATAAACATCCTCCAGGGCCAAGTTGGGGTATGGGGTGCTTTCACTGCTGCAGGGAGATATTTATTCCACATTTTCACAAAATACAGAGAAGCTAAGGAGGTCCTATTTCATTCTCCCACCTCAATGGTCTAAGAAGAAATGAAGGTAGTGCAAAACTTCCCTACATGGAAGTACTGGGGTCTGGGAAACCTGTTTCTGAGGGCTGCATTATGATTTTTGAGATACAGAATTTTTGAGCAATTGGGTTCTAAGCCTGCACAGTCTTAGGCTTGCAGCTATTGGCATGTTTGACATTTTAAACTATGAAATACCAACCTATTTTGAAATTGTCCAAATCATTAGTTGTGGAATTTTCCTAGCACTTCATGAATACCACTGTTAATTGGGCAATTAACTCGAAACTACAGAATATGCTGTGATGGCATGATATGATATAAGCCATGTAAAAGAAGGAACAGCCAAGCAACTCAGTATGTTGAAAGATATTAATGAAGTGGCAAAATCTGCCAGAAAAATAATAATGGGTGATTTTAACTACCCCAATATTAACTGGTTGAATAACACATCTGTACATGGTTTGGAGAAGCAGTTTATTGATACTATAAATGGCTTCTTTTTGGAGCAGCTCCTTCTGGAGCACAGAGGAGGAGGAGTTCCACTCAGTTATTAATTTGTGTGTGTGTTTGTGTAGAAAGCAAGCATGGGTGTTCTGCTAAGCAACAATGGCCACGGGACAATGAGTTTGAATCTCGATGATGAAGTATTTCAAGTGGTAACCAAATAGTTAATGGCAGGTGGGTGGATGAGGAAAAGCCCATGAACAACAGACATCTCAAAGGGATGGCTGTTTTGGAAGAATGAAAGAGTTTATTCACACACAAAAACAAATCACCAGAGTTAAAAAGAGAGGGGAGAAAAGAAAAAAAGTATAGGTTAGCATGTTCTGAGGTAAAGTACAAAAAACTACGTGGTCTTCAAAAACAACTCTCTTTGAATGCATGAATTCTGTCTAAATTCTTTAAGCAAGACAGAACACTGATTACTCTTACAGCTTACTGCTCAATACTGCACAATATGAAACTAATCTGTAACACAAACTGTGGCAATCAGAATTATAAATTCAGTTAAAAAATTACTGGAAGAGAGAGAGAGACCTGCAAAGAGAATGCATATGTGTTATCCAATGTACAAATCTGGAAGCTGGGTAAGATTATACACATCTTGCAACTGTTTAGAGGAATTCAGCAAAAAAGATAACTGAATGTGGATGGTTATGGTTCCCTCTTCATTCTCTGAAAGTTACAGTTATGTCCATAAAAAGACATCTTTAATAACAGATTAAAAAAACAAGTAACTAATGGAAAAGTTTTACACAGACATGGTGGTAATAGTCACCTCCCAGTTGTGATTGTGTAGGAATGGGGCTGTGAAGGATCAGAAATGTAACCTGTTTGTACCTTTCTCATATTTCAAGATCTGAAAATTTAAGAATAGTTTTCCACACTGAGTCAGAAAAATCTTGGAGTGGACAGCAACCAATACCTGGCATTTCAGAGGTGAGTGAATATACCTCAACTGGTACCAAAAAAATCTTTGCGCAAAATATTCCTTTCAAATCTCTTCACACTTCCTACCGACACAGATGTACTGCCAGGGTTTAGTGAACACAGTAAGAAGAATATGGACTATTTTCTAGGGTGGGATGCTGCCTTAATATATAATCAATTAAAAATGCCAACAACCCAGCAGTGATAAAAAGTTGCCCAAGCAAGACAGGATAAGAGAGTTCTAATAACTGTTCTTTAGTAGATATGGGGCATGGAGGAGATTCCATCTGGGTTTAGGGTAAATGACTTTACAAAAATTTACATTAAAGTCTGTGTCCTGATTTGGAGATGTTCCATAAAATTAAGACTTTCTAACCATACTTTCAAGATACTTGGTTAAGAAGCAGCAAAATGGCATGAAATGACAAATACGGAATATTACATTTTAGAAAGAATAACTTCAGCTATTTAATTTCACTGCTGTATTTTACACAAACTATGATCACTTCGAAAAGATGGAACAATGAAATACAATGTCAGTAGTAGAAACAATTCCTAATGACACAAAAAGAAAGAAGAAAATGTCATATTTTTAAATAAATCAATAGTGAATGTTTTATTAAGCTAGGATGCTCAAGACCAAAATATATCTTAGAAATACAGGAGAAAAAAGAGTGAATTCAATAGACATCACAGAATTTTTTGGTAAACCAGGTAAATTCTGGAACATTTGTCCTTGCCTCTGAAGTGCAAAGGGCTGCCTGATTGGATGTTCATAAAACCTTTGCTGAAATAGGACCAAGGAGTATTATCACACACTCCAAAGTTAACCACATCTCTGTTCTCTTGGGTCTGCTGCAGGAGCACCTCTTCAGCTTTTGGTAGTTAGTGATGAGACTTTGGGGACTGAAATTTTTACTTCCCTTTTACAATAATAAAGTTGGGTTCAGATTCCTGAGCTTTACTCTGGTCACTTCAACAGATCTAACTGTAGTTGGATGTTGTATCAGGGACTAGGCAATTCTTAAAAACAAAAATGCTGTCTATCAAACTACTGAAGTATTTCAGTAGAAAATTAAGTACTAAGGATGTAGGAATTCCACATACACAGCCAGTTTGCTAGCTACTCATCCACCTTCACTCTGGTGCCCTACAGTACTTTAGATCTGCATGACCACATGTGACAGCCCCTGAAAATAAGAACTTTGAATGAAGATTTACACTTTGTGAATTGTTTCACTGGGAAAGGCAGAAGTGAGAGGTGAAACTTCAAAAACTCATGCAACCACCTTTTTTTTTTTGCCTTGGAGAACTGGATTAATTACTCCCTGGGGCTTTTTGGATCCTGCAGGAATCATCTCTGAGACCAAGTTTCAGAGCCAGGATTACACAGTAATCCCTAATAAACCCATAAAGATAATATGGTATTTACACAATTAAGTGTAGCCTTTGAATATTTTATGATGCACAGTACTGAATCCATCACACATACCTATTAAGAACATAAGCTGCTCCCAGTTACTTCAAATTGATTTTGTTCAAAATCTTTTTAATGTAGCTACCCAAAAATATCAATTCATCATCACTGTGCATGAACATAAACTACTAAAAGTGAAAAATGAACATTTTCAGATTATTTATATTTTAATTATTAAATGAAAGCAGTGCCAAGAACAAAAAAAAATTATGGAAAATTAATTTTTTTTATAAAAGCACTTATTTTTAAAGCTGACCTTTATGTTTTATCTTATCTTTAATATATTAAAGTAACATTTTTAATGGAGGCTTCACTTTGATCAGCTCTTTTTAATTAACTTTAGAAATGTGTTTTACAATACAGTCTTTATCAATTTTATTTTTTTTTATTTAGCTATTAACACTTATGTTTTACCTTCAACAGACCATTATCAGATTTCTATGGAGTCAGGCTTTGGTATATAACAAAGATCTTGATACATCTAGCAAGCAGTTAACCTCTTACCCCACACTCTCTTGTAGCTGTGATTATGATGAATGAGTGGTTAGTTCTAAGCAATTCTGTTTTATGTCAATAAATGAATCAAACAGTCATTGGTACATGTGCACTAGGAAGACAGAGAGAAAATGAAGCTGTCTGTGGACACTATATAACCCTCACCCATTTAAGTAATATGATTTGAAAAGTTAATGCTGACATCAACTGTTGGTATTGTTCATCCATAATATAGGATGAGACATTCTTCATGTTAGTTACAGAAAGTAAGAAATACTGTATATAATTTATTACTCACAATGCAGCTTAAAGAAAATTCTCTCTTGCAGCTTTCGTAAAATAATGCATTGTAGTTATTAAATGACATGAAGTTTCGGGGTTGTGATGAACAACCATCTCTTCTAAAAGTATTTTTTTTTGGCTCCACAAATGCCAATACCTTGCTGAAAACCTGTCCAGATATGGACTTGTACGAATACTTTGCCACCATGTTCTTAATTGGGCTTCTTAACACAAATATTTCTTATTCCTCTCTCCCAAGCATTTCTTGCAACTTCAACAGCATGTAGAATTGTTTGGATGAGGATTTCTATTTTATTGCTTAGTACTTTTGCAAAGAAGGTTTTAGACAGCAGATGGATCTAGTGCATTACATGGATCTCAGCCATCACACATATGGGGCAGCAGTAGAGCAAGAAGACCCTTGCTTATGTACAGAGCATGACAATCCTTTGGACAAAAAGCATTTCTAGCAGCAGCCTCACTAAATGGTTTAACATCATCAAAAAGTTAGCAAAGACCACATCTATGTCCCCTGTCTTTGTACAGTGTGTCAGAAGGTGGTTGGGTAGTGCTCTCGGCCACAGTGGTGTGCTCTCGTTTCTGTAACTGCTGAAGAGTCTTATAGCGTGAAACCCTTTGGGTTTGTCTGAAGGAAAAATATTATTTTGTCTATTTTCTCATGACATACATTTCATTCTAAATAAAGGGTTGAAGGATATTTCTATGCATCATTAAATATAAAAATCCTAAAAGTAGTTTAAATGCACTATTTGTTTACTATTAGAAAAACCATCTGAAATTAATACAATGCTTCTACAATATGACCATTCTGTGTATGTACTAATTTATTTACTTACTACCAAGAAACAGTCTGTATGGTCAATAAAGAAGCAGCCAAAATAATGTCTGCTGCATTCAGAAGGTAAATGAGAACTCAGATAGGAACATGTTTCTGTGCCAGCATCATGCAACAGACATTCCTTCTACTAGAACTAGAAGTCCGTAGGTGACCTCCCACAACCACACAGCTTTACATAAAATCACATAAGGGAGTCCATCAGACATCCCAGCTAGAAGTATAGAATGGGGAGAAAGAACATCAGGTACTAAAAAAAAAAAATGCAAATTTCTGTAGCTTTCATTACAGTTCTGCCCTATTCTGGGCAGATGAGTGGCCCAGGCACTTTTCTTTCTCCTTCAGTCTTTTTTTCCACACCTCCCTCTCTTCAGTTACGACTATAAAGCTCTGGATAGATGCAAATATGCATCTATCAAATCCACACTGGCAGATGTGCTTGGGCAGCGGGTATCAGCTGACTCTAAAGAAATGGTTTTGCCCCTTCCATTTTGTTTCTACTCAACTTACTCTCTTAAGAGCATCAAAATTGTGCATATTTAGGAAAGTTTTCTCAGACAAGAAAACACTCAAGGCGGGTGCCTTCTTTTGTATTTATTTATACCAGATGTTATTTACTGGAACTTGGTTTCTTATTAGAAAATTGGTGTGCTACTATAGTGCAAGCATTGCATAAGAAAAGCAAGATAGTGTTTCACTAGAAATCAATTTTATATTCACCATTTACAAAATAAGCTGTGCTTTCTTTGATTTTATTACATAAATATTCCCAATTAAATAATTTTCTCCTTTTAAATAAGCCAGTGTAAGTACAAAGCACAAATCTACTTGGTCAGATGCTCCATGGTGTAAATAGAAACAGTCCAAATTAAACAAAAAGAGTATATAAATTGCCTTAAAAATAAGATTGGGGGGAAATAATAAATATTGAGTTTGAAGCAAAGCAAACTCTTGTTAATATGCTGATTGGAATAAGTGTTTGAAAAAATGAAGCTTACCTACCCAGAATTGCAGTTTTGTTGTGCTATTATGTGTGTGTATGTGTGTCTGTGCGCCCTCCAAGTGTTTCTATTTTTGTTTTCAAACCTTCTTTGAAAAATAAAAATCCTGCTGTTTGTTTTTAAAGCAATTTGATTTTATTCCCAAATCCAATAATACTATTTTTACCATATTTTCAATACACATTTTTCACTGTAGAGCTGTTCTCTCAAGTTTCATGTGCTTTAATACCTTTCATTTCAGGATTTTTTTCCCCTCCCTCTTTCCATGTTTTCACATTGTAGTCGAGTCATAATAAAATCTTTACACAGAAACTGAACTGCTAGTAAAAAGGTATATCTAATTGCTGATGTACATGCAAAATTGGTTTTAAATGCTGTGTTATTAGAGGACATCTATTTTGCTGTCTGTATCTTTAAATAACTATTGCAGTTTACTATTGGGCAAACCTAGTTGAGAAAAACAATTAAATATATTAAACCATCTTAAGAACACATTCTTGAAAAAAAAAAAGGTAACCTTTAGTTCAGACAATTACTCTGTGGGTATAAAACAATAGTACAGATGTCACATTTTCCATGAAGTTTACTTTTGTATGAATCACCAATCCTGTTTTCCCCTGAACAAAACTAGCCAAATATGATAAAAAAATCCCAAAGTTGTCTGAACTGGATTCATGTAATTACATGTTACAGCAGAATACATACATGACAAAACTTTCAAAAATTTGAGGAAAAATTATTATAGCCCCTGGTTGAAATAGCTTTGGTGTAGTCCTATAGCAGTATTTAGCTAATCTTGCTGTACTCCCATATTAAAAATATGCACAGTTCCAAAGATCAATCTTCCTAGCACTGACCTGCACTCCCTCCCTTTGCAGTACAGATCAAGCAAACATATTATGAAAAAATGCCCAAATACTATAGCATAACATGAAAAAGGTATACACTTCTCATTAGCATTTTTTAAATGCTGCTTAGAATTGAATCTTCTCAAAACTCCTTCTTTATGCCAACTTTTTGTCTTCCACACTAAGCCCTAAATCTTCCATCTTATCCTTTGCTTAGGGCCTATTTGTTCAGCTTCAGGTCCTGATCCTCATTCCATCAGCTTCCATGGTCACTTCACATGCACAAGTATTTGCAAAAATCAACTCTTTAAATTGATACCTGAGGTCACAACTTGTCCTATCAGTCTAATTTATGACTCTGTACATGTTACTGAATAGTTAGAGTCTGTATCTGTCTAACTGACGTATCTATCTACAGAATATTTTTTAGTTTGGAGAGGTAAAATAGAGATGATTTAAGAAGGCTTAAACTTATATTACTGTAGAAGGTATATTTCAATCCTGTTTTCAGTATGCGAGGAAACACAGGGCTGAATCCATCAGTTGGACATCCTACATTTTACTTTATTTTCCATTTATGTGAACTCAAGGTTTGCATGTTTCTAGATATATAATGCTAAACACTAAAGTCCTCTAAGCAGTGAAGTCAGCTCAGTGTTAGCTTCTCCAGATATTCACATCCGTGTGACTGAAGTCTGAGTTGCAGAGGACACCTATCCCATTTTGTACAATCATTTCATACAGCCATTTACTCAGCTTTGTTGCTCAGGCGGCTGAACCACGTTCCTGCTCACATGGCCACACCACTGTTTGGTGTCTCAACGTACTAACAACTTTTCCTGCAAAAGCCAGGGTACAGTTGTGTGATAATAACAGTCCACACATCTCATGAAAGCTTAAGCACTTACTTGATTGACCTAAACACATTGTTTTCAAAGTACTTCTTTATGTCCCGTTGTTTACCACAGCTTTTTGTTGATGTCAGCCAAGAAGAGCAGGACTCAGACCAGCAGTCCACAATATAATTACTAAAGCCCTTTTTATGCTCGTAATACTACATGAACATGAACTAAACATTACTTACAACTTCTCACCCAATTAGCCTGGTACGCAAAAAATTCACCATGAAATGACTACTGAATTTATTCCATTGCTTTGCTTGGAAAGTGTACTGCATATTGAGGTATAAAGAGGTACTGTTTGTATAGACTGATATATTACTATTTCCATTTAGAGAAGAGAAAAATGAAGCAAAGAAACTGATTGCTTGAAAAAAAACCCATGCAGTAGCAAAGCCAGAAGGACTTAAAATTGCCATCTGAGAACTATTTTTCAATGGTAATACTTGTTTTTAAATTGTTTATCTTATTTGATAATATTTTCTTTATATATGACTGGCAATGCTCATTAAAAAAATGCTGACCTGTAAATGAAGGAAAGTGAAAATATAATAGCAAAACCATATGTGAGAATGAACATTTGTAAAGAGGATGGGTTAGTACAAATTGAACACATTTCCATTTTGAGAGGACAACCAGCCATACTTTTTCTCTCACAAATGCAGTTTTGTGAATACCTTTTTCCACAAATGACTGAATAAATATTTATTCATAAACTATATTTGTGAGTTAAGAGAACAAGCTGCATAGATTGATTTCATTTATACTACATCATATAAGTGGTATTGCAATAATTTATATCACGCCAAGTCTAAGTCCCATTAGATTTTCCTTATTATACTTGACTAAAGCTGAGGACTATCCAAACAGCAATTCTGAAAGCTTTTGCTTTGTTGCATAAATAACTGCCTTCCTCCTAGATCCTCTCCCCTGGCTTTCCCTTTCTCAAAGCATTTAGGTATAACCCCATTGGCTGTATTTGAACTTGGGCATACTGGGAAACATGTTCTCAAGCTACGGCTTAAATGTCCACAGTCTCAGTCACTGTGCTGCAACAATAAAGGTCATCTTTCTCCAAGGTATATAAAAATATATGCCTAGTTCAGCAGATACTGATCATCCTAGTGCTTCCTCAATAAACCCATGCAGCACTTCCTCTAAAAGTCCTGTCAGTCTTGAATTACAGCCCCAACTCTTTTCTAGAAATAATTTTCATTACAACAGCATGTTGCACCATTGTCACAATGGATGTGTTACTGTGAGGAACACTGTTCTCTCGTTATTTTTATTATTATGAAAACCAAAAAAAAAGCTTAGAATAACAGGAATATTAACTGTTAATTCAGCATTTGTAGCCCCTCTGAATAACTGAAACATAAGTTGGGAGCAAAAAACCTACCTAAACTTTATAAACAGTTAGGTAAGTTCTACTAAAAGAATGTGCTAAAGCTGTGATACAACCATGATATTTTAAAATAGCTTCCATTCCTCATGTCAAAAGAATATTAGAAAGATGCACATAACAGGGAAATTAATACTTACAAATACACAAGAAAATCAGCCCCAGCTCCCAGAAATCACTGGTAAGTTGCTTTTGAATTCATGAAACTGACCTGAAAATGGAAAGGGGGAAAAAAAAAAGTTGAAACAAAAGAGTCCAGAACTGATAAATGTTACTTTTTTATTATTATAAAATAGTTATGATTTTTCACCATGAACTGGATGAAACAGAATACAAGACTGTTGTCACGCTTTCAGCCAAGTAATTTACACAGAATTTGTTTCCAGGAAGCCAACACCAAGAGAAACAATTATTTCATTGTTCTGCATCTCACACCATAGCAACCCAGTCCATTACAGCTTCTAAGAACTGTCATAAATGCAAGCATGGTTATCTTTTAATAAGGAAAATAGCTGTGAGGAGGGTTTTTTCCTTGTTGGGGTTTTTGCTTGGGTTTTTTGTTCTGATGTGTTACAGAACACTTATTCCTTTTTTTTTTGTTTGTTTGTTTTTAATAAGTATTTTATTAACAGCATTTTGCAGTGTACCTGGTGTAACATTGTTTAGGTGCGTTTCACTGGAACCCATCTAAGGAAAAATTTATACAAAAAGAAAGACTAATGATTTTGTTCTCCTATGGTCTAGATCCCAGTTAGAAGCTTAGCCTAAGTACAATGCAGCCACTATAAGGCATGATTAAATCCAACATTCTTTTTCCTGCATACCCCTCAGTTCTAGTTGGAAAGGTAACAGATGCAACTCAAACCCACAGAGCTTGCCTTATAAAATTCTTTAACTAGCACAATGACTCACTTTATGCCTCTAAATATCCATGGTTTCCTCTCTCCAGAACCCCCATGCATTAGAAGGTAGTTCAGTAGTTTATTTTTATTGTTTGGTCTACATACAGCACATTTTTAGTTCTTAGGAAAACAAAGAAACTTTGTTGCACAGCCCTTGTTTTCTTTCCAAAATGTGAGGATGGATACGGGTAACATTAAACTGAAAATAGTAATGGAGCCTGGGCAACTAGTTTAGGTCAAAACCTTTTTGTTCTCTGGGAGCTATCTGATTAATTTGCAGTTCATAAAACAGTGGGTGTAAGCTCAGTTTAAAAACATGTAACTATATTTAAGATGAAATCATCATTTTTGTTAGCCCCCAGTAATCTTTAAGAAACACCTTCCCACAACATTTCTGTATCCTAAAGTGCACCAGCCAGTACTGCACAGTGCCTAGAGACAAGGAGAGAATACCAAACTTATCTTGATGCAGAATATCCTCCTTATTTCATACACCCACCCTGAAGTGCATATTATTCATTCCAACCAAGCCCTCCCCCATCCTGAAAGTACACATTTAATTGTGTCTTCTCTTCTGCAATACCAACAGAGAGTCAACAAAACTCATTTGCTATATCAATGCAGTGTTATTATATATTTTAAAAGCAAGTCTGAATCTCATTATCAGCTGATTTATGCCATTAGTGTGCTTTGGAGCCACCAATTAAACAAGGACAGTGGTTCATAAGGCCACACTTTAATTAATCTGAAAGGATATAAAATACACTTTAATGCACACCACCTCATGTAGAGAATTTGGGAACAAAGCACCAAACCTTTATTCTGGGCAAGCAATTCGGGGGAAAGGCTAAATATACAAAATTTTAAAGTCAGCTTTATCACTCTGGTGATCTAACAGGCAAAAAGTTCAGTTTAGTAAAAAATCCTACAGGGTACTATGTATGTGAAGCCTGGATTCTTAGGGCAAGTGAAGGAGAAGGCAGAACAGGGCCAACCATACCCAGTGATCCTGAGCAAATGAAGGCTTGTTGCTCAGATAACACCTCAGAACTGTGAATCAGCTGCGGTTTTCTTTCAACCACTTTCCCTTAGTCAATCTAATAAAACAGTGCAATCAAGTGAGTGTTCAGTAATAGCCATAGTCTACCAACACAACCAGAGTACAAGTAAAATGCTGAAAACAGTGTAATCAATCAAAAATAGTAATTGACTGTGAAAATTCAA
Organism: Xenops minutus; assembly: GCA_035221455.1. NCBI lineage: Eukaryota > Metazoa > Chordata > Aves > Passeriformes > Furnariidae > Xenops > Xenops minutus. The sequence goes on from JAWWEE010000158.1 coordinate 12,770,610, forward strand.
GTGTGAGGTACCTGGAGTTTATATAGAAGAAAACGAGACCTGTTTCTTACTGCCTTGACTCATTTTACCTTGCACAATTACTTGCTCAGAAGATAGACAGTAGAGCTAACACACAAACACACAAAAATAAACCATGTGACCTAATTAGATGTAGTTGCTATTTTTTCCTCTTTTACACCTCAGTCCTACATTCTATAGCCTATATCACTTTTTTTTAGCATTCCGAGTGATTTTTCTTAAACTAAAAAAAAAAAAAAAATCTTATTTTCTTATCCATGTAGAAAACTTTCCATCCAGCAAATATTAACAGCACAATTTTAATATAAAATTTATATCAGAAGTATCCTATAAAAATCATATAATGAAATATTAATTTATTACCTAAATAAAATATACAAAGGACTAACATTTTACAGGTCAATAGTTCTTCCATGCAAACTTTACACCTCATGGTTTTAAAGTCTTTAGGAGGCCAGCTCCCTCTGACTTGGGGAAGAAAAACCTAACCCTTATTCCATTAGCTCAAATTATTTACATTTTCGCTTTAATTGTCTTGAATTGATCTCCAGGAGACTACACAGATAAATAATTGTTGCATAAACATATAGAAGAACAAAGTTGTCTTTAAAGTATTTCAGTGATTTAAGTGGTGTAAGTCCCACCAGAAACTTCCCTTGGATATTTTGCAGTTGAAATGCTATCAAAACAATCTGAATACCTGCAATTTCTGCACATTTGGCAAGTTGCTACCATCCTTATCAAAGATTTCCCCACTATGAAAGGGGAAAAATAAAGCTGTAAGAGCAACTTATGTTCAGATTTCAGGTACTTTTGCTAAAAGTTATTTCATACTTAATTTGGCACATACAAAAAGGTTAAGCTTTATTTTTCCTGTCCTATAGTTGACTTTTTGTTTCACTCTGTGAAAATGCAAAAATTTTTAACAGCAAATGAAAAGCAGCATAAAGATCTGTATCTGTACAACTGACCCCAGTGCTCTAGTACTAAATAACATTTCAACCTACAAGCTAAAGCATAGCTGCAAGGAGGGGAATTGAGTCAAAAGCAGATGCAAAATAGCATGGATCCCACCAAACCTTGGAAGGCAGAATGAAATACCCGAATAACAAAAACTGCCAACACCATGGAAGCAAGGAACCATAAGACAGGGATTTAAAGAAGGACCTAAGGGTTCTGGCAACCCACTTGCAATGAAAACAGCAAAGGTTCATTATCAACTTGTTTGCCTAAACAATTCCACTTTAGAAAACCATAAAAGGTACAGTTAAAATAAAAAGGTTTGCTCAAAAGCAGCCACCATAGCAGTTTTCATGGGTTTGATAGTATGATTTTTTGGGGTTGGTATTTTCTCAAACAGAAAAATGTGTCCTAACATCAGATAATATGAAATAAGACCAAGGTCATTTCTGCAAACACCAGAAACTCATAGGCCTAATTTAACTGAAGAATTAATAAAGATAGCCATTTACATTAACCTGACTGAGAATAATGTACAATCATCCAACGACTTAACAGAATCTTTCAAAATAGCTCAATTTTCAAAAAAGCTAAGTGTTGCTTGTCTTGCAAGCCCATATTTATACCAAGGAAACACTGGATATAAAACAGATTATGGACGTCACTAAATGACAGTAGGATCTTGTTTACCTATGTGTTATGAAGCAAAGAAAGTTCCATAAGTAGCTAAATGTCACTTAACAAATAGTCTTCTTTCCACACAGTCAGCTCCTAATAATTCCAATAGGTCTTAGTTTTCAGAACAAAAAATTTCACTGCTTTTGGAAAGCAGAAAAAAATTACTCATTTTAAAAAATCTTTAATTAAAATATTCTCATTCATTTAAGATAGAGCCTTTACAGGTAGTCTGTATTTTCTGTGCACAGTCACCAGTGAGCACGAAGGAAGCCCGCAAGCAAAAAATGGAAGTAGTTATTTAGTAAAAAGCATGGCATCAAGTTATATCATTTGAGAATGTGGCCTATCATTGTGGCCTGCTGGGACTAAAATATGTATCATTCAAAAACTGTTAAAAAAGCTATTTCCAGAATTATAGCACGGTGTGAAATAAGAAAAAGGAATAATACAGAAATAAAGCTATATATTTAGGGCCTGAATCACACAGCTATTTCACATCCTGAAATGTGCAAAATTTCACAAATAAGGCAAAATTAATGACCTGTAATGATGAGAACCTTTGAACTGAATTTCTAAAAATCTTACTTAATTCAGTTGAAAGGCACAGTTTCAACACGGTTCAATGAAAAATGTTTTACTTACACTTACTCTTTGTACATGATCATTTTGAAACAGGAAAGCAAACACAGTGATTAACCACTATAAATGAGTCTTTCTACAAAACAGATTAGGAAATTCCTGGTATCTTCCCTTTGTGTCACTTCTGTTCAATGGCCCAAGGATTGTGTTTTACTATCTTTACTGGCTTTTTACTTAAAATCTTTACTCTCTTTGGTTTCGTGCATTAACAAAACCCAACAAAAACAACAACAAATAAACAACAAAAAAACCCAAACAAACCAAAGCAACCACAATGTTGTTTCCCTATTGTTTTTATTTTAGAATAGTCTTTCTGCAATGGATTTTTGTACTCACTAACAGACACTGCAGTTAAATGATCTGTCAAAGGAGGAATCAGAGTATACCACCTGTTACACGAGTGGTCATTTTAAAATGCATTTGCATCATAGTGAGATAAGAACAACACCACAGTGCATACAGTATAAAAATCAGTCTCCAAAGCTCTGTACTCAGTCACTGCCTTTGTTACAGATTTTCTGCTCCACCTTCAGCAAAAGTTTCTTTGAGCTTCTTAGTTCTTTATTCCCAAAAAGGAGCTACTATTTCTTTCTTCAGTAGCAGTGATGCTTTACAATTCCACACCCCAGAAGCTCTGATGTCGTTATTACAGAAACGAGGCTCAAAAAATACCTAAAATAGGATACATCTCCACAGAGTTTGCAGGGAGATATGAGCTCACTCTGCCCACACTCAGAGATGACTGGCCACAAACCCACTCTAATCCAGTTTAGCTATGGTTAGCACTTACGTAAACTACATGACTTCCAGTTTAGAGCAACCTCACATCTGCCTACAAAAAGCATGTTGACATACACATACAATGATGGTGTTTCTGTAAACTATCTCTTTAAAAAAGGAACCCCATAAGGCACTTTTGCCAAACTCCACTGACAGTGGTTCCCTGTCGTTCCCAAAAGGTTATCGCTCTGCAGTGGCACATTACCTGGCAGCATTACATTGTGTAACTGACTATGAGAGCTCTTTATCTTCTCTTCTGTAACAACTAATTGCATTATGTCTTCAACAGGCAACTTGTGAAGGCTTCTCTACTGTCTGCCTGCAGATCTATAAAGTATCCAATCAATACAGGACATGAGCACAGAATACAAAATGTATGTAGTATCACCTTATAGTATGGCATCAGCTTAAGACTAAAAAGGATTTTGATGAAAAAAAGTATTGCATATGTCCAACAACTAATTTAAATGTATTATTACACCTTCCATTAAAATTACACTTGAAAACACCAAAAATATCTAATTCACTGTGCAGATGAAAGAAATACCTAAATATGCATTTATTCTTTCATATAAAAAGCAGGGTGCTAGCATTCCAGATCTGATAAGCTCTGCATGCATACTTTCAAGCAGATAAGAACCACAAGACATACACCACGCTGCTTGAAAGGCTGAAGGGAGAGGAGGGACTCCAGTTATAACTCATCAGTTGGAGACAGCAAAAGCCTCCTCGGTTGCCTGGGATAAGGTGGAAAATTCTGTTGGCTCCCTGCTCCCACATCAAGGGACTCAAATTTCCCAGGGGTTCCTGCACCAGCCCACTGCCACTCACACGATGGGCTATGACATAAAAAACACTTCTGAACTTGTTATGAGCCACATGCCATTTTAACAGCCACAGGCTGGGTAGCTCTTAATCAATATGACTGGATTATAGAAAAGAGAGAAAGCTTTCAAAAGAGGCATGGTCCTGTAGCATTTACATATCCATATGTATAGATCCATGCACTGAAGGCAAATTAAGCCCAAAGTGAAAAGTTGCAGCGTTAAAAGTGCCAAAAGTATGACCCATGTTCCAAACACCAGAAACCCTTCCAATACGTGGCACTGTTAGAAAGACACGTCAAGTGGAGAGAGGGTTTTACAGCCACACCTTGAAAGTTACACTCTTCACCTCGAGAAGCAGAAGTGGGTGGCTTGGAAGTGACACCCAGGGTCATTCTTCAGAGACTCATTTTTGTCACACAACCATGGAAGTCAATCACACAAACACTAATATGACAGCATTGGCATTGACCTGAATTATAATATCTGGCTATTTTTTTCCTCTTCTCTCTCCCTGTGCCTCAACTGTACTCTCACCATTTGGAATGATAGCTTTTTAATCTCTTTTTATGACTGTAAAGGGACTTGGAACTGTAACAGGGTCTCCTGGCATGACTGTAATACTGTCTCACAAGAGTTCTCTGGATAAAACTTTAACACAAAATACTAAAAATATTTCTGTTTGTTATATAACATTATCTTTATGCAACAATACACATACCAGGAGCTGTTAGCCTACCACTTTGATGTATTTTTTCTTGACAAGTTGTATTAAAATTAACAATACTGTCAATAATTTTTGGCTCCCTTTATAATTTGGATATATAATGTGTCAGGTTCCCTGCTCTTTCATATTCAGACCGATGCTTAAAGTAATTTTCCTGAAGAATTGTCTTACTGTGTTTAAAAGAGGGTATGTTCTTTCAGCTCAGTCATATGACTGAACAGTATAAAAAGTATAATATTTTATTCAAACCGTAATTTACCATGCAGTTAAGTCTCTTTAATAAGCTTCATGAGCTCTGGATTGGACTAAAGTGAAATTGAGTTACACAACAGAATGGAATTGCATTGATTTGTGATTCAAATCAACTCCATATTTACAGGTACATATTCATTTTATCCTCAAGTTTTTATATCTAATATTTATATATCTTTTTATATTTTATCTACAATTGCTGACCACTTCTGAGGGAAAAAAAGAAAAAAAACTCTTTGGAAAGAAAAATAATAACAAATTCCATGACTGTGCTTTCCTTGCTAGACAAAGCATCAAGAATTATGTAAAGTTGAGAACACTTAAATAACATGGGAGGCTTTGAGTCATTGTACATCGCTACTCAAAGCCTGAAGCTGTTGCACACAGGCCACGGAAGGGGTTTAGGATACATCTTCATTAGGTTCTTTCACTGCACTTTGACTTGAACACCTACTAAATTGTACTTGTGCTACATTTACCAGATGCAAAGTCCTTCGTGCAATTTTTTATAGTGTAACACCTACATATGCATAGGCAAGGCTTGGAATAGTAACAGGAAACTAAAGCCTTCAAGCAAAGATATATATATATATATATATATGGGCGGGGCAGGGGGGAATGTTAGTTCTGAAAGCCCAGTTTCACCATTTGACCATTATTTCCAAGAGTTACAAATAGTAAGATAGCTGAAATGTCTGGCTGATATTTTAGAGGTATCAAAAATAATATTAATGCATGGGAACACATCACCATATTTCAAATCCCAGCATAACTATACCATATAACACCTGGATTTGAAAGTTCCCTGACAATTGGAGATTCAACCTGTCACAACTGTGGTGCACTTAAACAATCACAACAAAAAAGTTGAGATTGGTTGCTCAATTAAAAAAAAACACTTTAAAAAATAGGGTAGAAAATGAAAAAGAATAGGAAAAAGAAAAAAAAGAAAATGGAAAAAAGAAAAAGAAAGAAAAAGAAAAAAAGAACAAGGAAAAAAATAAAGAAGATAAAAAGAAGAATTACCTTCAGAATTTAACATAAGCAGCTTTGTGAGCCAAATGGTCAGGAGCTAAGTCAGCTGCTTACAAACTCATATTTTTTTCTGACATATCTATTTTGTAATATTACAATATAATATAAGTGTGCTATTTCTTCTCATTGAAATTAATGTTAATCCAGACAAAATACTGGGGTTCTGTGTTAGAGAGTTTCATATAACTGAAGCTCAGATTTTCAAAGCTAGTTAAGTAGGACATAAAAATCAATTAGAAGGCCTTAAGAATGTCTGCCTTCAGGTCTACTTCCCTGGATTCCCTGAGGGACAAAACCTCCTTACTACATATCTTGGAGTTTTCTTTCCCTGAAACCCTGAAACATAATAATTATAGCTAAAGTCCCTTTTTTTAGTTAGTCATATACTAACTTCTCTCAACTCTCATTTTTGAGATTCATTTATCCTGACACTATAACCAGAGAAAAAGAAGTCCAGGTGCCCTCATTTTCATTTCACTTTAGGAAAATCATAAGTAAATAAAAGTCCTTTCTTCAAGGATCCATTCAGTCAATTAGGACCCATCTTACATATATATCTCGTGTGAGAAAATGGTTCCCAAGTACATGGTACAAAGTGCCACCAGCAAAGATACTGCCTCATATTCTGCCCAAAGGACCATTCTATGTGTGATTATCAGTCCTGAAGATAATTAACTCTGACTTGCTGGACAAATAAATCACACAAAAAAATAAGAGCCACATTAATTCACCAAGCCCTCAAAATAAAAATCTTTTGGCCTCCTTTCAGTATCTCCTAAAGCATGACTGCTTCATTAGTTTAAAAAAAAGGCAATAAAAAGTTGTGTTAAATTAATGAAAAAGCACACCTTGAAACAGAAATTTGCCTTCAGTGGTAAAGGTATCAGTTTGATAAGATTTCAACCTTTGGAGCCTTAAGCAGGTGCAGCCCTAGTTTTTTCTGATTTTTCACCTACGACATCTCTGTCAAAATCTGATTTGAGATTTTGACCTATACTTGTCTGTCACCTAGAGATGTTGATTTTCTATTTTTCCTGCAAAATATTTTGAAACCAGAACTGAAATTTGATCACCACAGATAGAAATCATTGCAGGCAATATCGCCCATCAAATAAATGATATGACTACCTCCAATTTGTGTTAAGCCCAGTCCCCGGCACTAAAGACAAGGAGGTCAAAATGCTAATGCATTGATTTCTATCAGTCCATAAAGATCAGTCTTATGCTCATAGCCTGGTTTTCATACTGTGCATAGGAGTCACATATTATTAAACTCAGAGTTATCCCACACTTTAGGACAGACTGTCCCAACTTACAAATTCAAAGGCAATTTTGGGGCAAGGGTTCAGTTTTTCATGTGCTGAAAATTACTTCTAGCCTCTTTAGACAGTCATATAAAACCATATCTTCAGGCATTTACTAGCATTGCTCAACATCTATGAGCCTCGGGGTATCTGCACCTGCCCTCAGCAAGATACTGACAAGCAGCAAGGAAAAGCTGATGGCTAGAGGGGTGGTTACTAGATGCCTTGCATATGATATTTGAAAAATGTAAATGGAATACCGATCTTAATAAAAAAAAAAAAAAAGGAAAGAAAATTTTTTTAAAAAATCTCACGCTCAAAATTGGCATTAATCTAGATAGCAAACCTCAAAGTTTCAGCAAATTAACTCATCATCCTGACATGCCTCATTACAAGATCTTATCACTTGTTTAACTAAACAAAACAAAATGATGGAAAAAAGAAAATATACAGAGAATAACTTGCATTTCTTTAAAAAGAAGGTTCTTTAGGAAGTGCTTCAAATATGTTTCTGTCTTGTGCTAAATGAAGCAGCTATTGCGGTGGAATTTTAGGGTGGTGTTTTATCCCGTTTTCTTTTTAACGAACACAGAGTGAACATTACAGCAACATCCATCTGAAATCGTTAGAGCACAAGTTATAACTACTCCCTGGCAACTATAAGGTATGTAGGTTGTTTTTGTTCTTATACTTTTTTTTTTTTATTGTAATATTTTCCAATTCCTCTATTTTACTTTAACTTGACATACTTTGCTTTTTTGATCTAGGAACATCTCTTCTTGCAGGTGACCCTGCCCTCTTTTTTCTGGCATATGAGCCCTCTGGAATGCTGTGCAAAGGTAACTTCTTATGTATAGGTAAACTTACAAGAAAACTTTCTGGGAAATCGAGAAAAGAGAATGTGTTCAAAATCTTGACCAGTGCCACTCCTGAGAAGCAAAATCATGTTCATATATCTCTCTGACTTTTAATTCTTATTCTTCACTTCCTCCGTTTAAGAAATTAAAATGCTAGTTATCATTCTAATTATCAAGTTCATACTTTCAGCTATTTTATTGCTAACTACTCCTTGCTTCCAAATAACTTAATCTGCCTTTTTTTTCCAACTAAGGACATTTGGGTGGTACTGCAGGTCGTGGCTGTGTTCAAGATCCCATTGTTCTCAGCACTGTGTAAATTGCCACAGAGAGACTTAAAGGTGTACATTTGTAAGAGGACATGCATTTTGAAAAAATCGGCAGACACACCATTCAGTGTGAAGAAATATGGTCCCTCAAAGAAATGTATCAAGCCCTAGGGACTCCCCTGAATTCACAGGAAGGCATGGCTATTTTGGGGGCACAGGGTTAAAGCCCTGCTGTACTTGTTTCATCACAGAACAAGGAAGATTTTAATGGATCTAGGGTTTTGCTCTTTATTCTGTCACCCCACTGGGATTATGAAACTCTTAGAAACGTTCAGAACTTGGCTGAATTACCAATACCTGATAATTCCCTGTGAAGTCAGCCACTACTATTATTAATCACCACAAGAATATATTGTGCTTCTATATAATACTTTCAGATGAAATTTTAAAGTATATTGTGCTTCTATATAACACTTTCAGATGAAATTTTAAAGTACCTTACAAGAAAATAAATATTTAAAAATACTAGAGTTGGATGACATTTTTCCCTGTACAGAGTGCCAACATAAAGCTTGTGGAACTTTCAAGCCATAATTTGAGGATCTAGGAACACACATTTCTAATATTGACAACCCATACTGGACTCATTTGTGCAATTAAGCAACACCTTAATAGCAGTCCTCTCCTTGAAAATCAGGGAATAATATTCTATTCAGTAAGATTAGTGAGAGCAGAACCCCAGCCTAAGCCTGTAGAGCTTTTCAAAATTCAGTAAAAATACTATTAGAACATCTTAAATGTTGTAAGTACAAAAAAATTGCATTACTCTCAGAAGTCAGATGAATCCTCTGTGTAAGCATACTGACTCAGATTCTTAGATGAACTAATCATAAGTTGCTTAAGTGCATGTACAAAAATTAAGAGATAATTATATAAAAAAATTTGCAAAGTGGCTTAATGCCAACAAGAGAGTCTCCCATCAATCATATGTGATACTCTTCCTGATATCTCTCCCTACCTGGAGAAGCAGCTGTGCTCTACAGCAAGTCCCAACAATTTTTGAAACCTGCAGACACAATAAGAGGGTCTGAAAACATAACCAGCTTGATCCTTCTGATTTTGCTATATGGCAATAGCAGTAGCAGGATTCCTGCACTTTAGAAAACTCAAATTTCACAGTTGCACCAGTCCAATTCTACAGAAGCCAAAGTATGTCCATGATATAAATGATGGCTATATTTGGCCTCGTTATCTCAACTATGCCTCATCCAAGATATATTTCAACAAGCTGACCCTGTAATCACACTACAGGCAGTGGTGAAACTTTCAATTATTTCAATGACAATAACAACTAAGTTTCAGACAAGGATAATATTACTTGTGTGTAAAAACTGGAAACAAATACTACCATCACTAGATTCTCTAACATCACTAGGATTTAGCAAACATATACAAATGCAAAAAAAAAAAAAAAATCATAGAACACTTCATTCAAATACATACAAAGTCCTCTGTGATTACAGCACACAAATTACTGCTATGCTGTTACTAGGTTCGACTGAAAGGTATTTAAATTAAAAGTCAAATTTTAACATTGCAGAAACAAATCAATCAACACTTCAAACTTGAATTGACTTACTTTATGAAATCAAGCGACTGCAGGAGTTTAAAAGTGTTCTGTGTGATCTGCTATTTAATTTTTTAGATTCTTTACTCTGAATGTGGCCTGTCCAAATTCCTCCAATAGGAAAATTTTCTCAAAGAACAGACCACTCTTAAGCCATCGCAGACTAGATGTGGAAAATAAATAACACCACTATGCACCTGAACCCAAAATGTAGGATATATTCATATCGTAGGAGAACATTAACAGCACACTGTGAAAACTTAGCATGCTGGGAAAATATCGAGCTACTCGAACAAAAACAGTATTATTCATAATACAGTTTTTCCACTTTGGAAACATAACTTGGCACCCTCTCTATTAGGCCCAAGTATTCTGAGTTTCAGATACTCCTACAGAGAAGCTAAGTGGGTTTTATTCAGACACATGCAAAGAAATATACAGTTATTTCTTTTCGGCATCTGAAAATAACTTGTCCACTCTAATAAAAAGTATGCTGCTAGAGAGGTTGATAATTAAGCCTTTGGAGTTTGCCATCCATTAAAACTTGATGATCCCACCCAAAGCGCTTCATCATCAGAACCATCTGGTGTTCTTTCTGCACAATTACCAAAATACAGAACATATTTTGACTTGGCACTTGCATTTGGTAGACACTTTAGTCATTTTATAAGCAACAAGGCAGCATCTTGCCAAAGCACGGTCTCAAAAGGAAATTTCAACACACCAGAATCTGACTTCTATCTTAAGACGTTCTACCAGGATAGAAAGAAGGAATGTCTTCACTTTCAGCTAATGTCCTCACCTTCACATACAAGATACCTCTTACCAAATTCATTACTCTGTGTTATCTATATATGTGGATTATTCAAAGCATTATCTAGCAGATTAGGGGTAAAGTGAACTGTCTCCAGTTTGAAAATCAGGTTCTTTGAAGAAGCCTGGCTCTGAAATCAGACTAATGATCAATCAGAAATTGGATTATTAGAAGTAAAAGGAATCAAAGGCATTTCACAACAATACTCTGAAGACTATCAATATTTCACCTAAGACTCTCCCTCAAGTGCCTGCACATACTGTAATAGTATGAGCACAGCTCTAAAAGTAGAAAAGTCTGAAAGACAACGGCAAAATGGGAATATGGACTACTCTTGAATGACACTAGACTTCTTTTTGGCTATTAGCTTCCAAGATCTACATAAAAGAAAACACAATAAGAACATGGAACATACTTCCAAGAGCATTAATAAAAGTCTTTTGCAGATTGCCTTTAATTCACTTATTTTAGTCATTTCTGTCAGAAAAATTTGCGTCAAAAGGTGAAAATTTTCATGCAGTAACAATGTTATTCCTAGCTTTCTCAGGACAGTAGTTCAGTAAGTGTTAGGAATTCTGAGGATTGGTCTACATTTGATGTCCCACACCTATAAGCATCACATACGCAAGGACACAAAATGGCACAAACCTATTGGAACATATACTCCAAGAATTTTACTTTATATATTATCCTAGGTTGAGACAAATGCTTCTCTCAAAGGCTTCTATTTTTTGAATATAAATATTATTAACCTGGTTAGTGTCAAAATGGGTCAACTGCTTCCCAGTTAGTGAAAATACATCAAAAAACAACAAGCAATTTTTTTTTTTAATAGTGCAGCATAGAATTCCCAAATGACAACTACAAGTCCCACAGCAAACAAATGAGCTGTTGCACTCCATATGGCATGGAAACCACAAAAATATATAAACAAGAAATCATGGGTTTTCAAATCAAATGATCATACCAGAATATGGATTTGCACCCATCAAAACTTTCATACATACAAATTGGACAGACAAAAAAATAGAAATAACAGACAAAAGATAACTGATTGATAATTGACAGGTAAAAGAATAACAGATTAAATAATTTTAGACACAGAACTGAACAAAATTTTACCAAAAAAAATAGTAAGAACGTTATACAAGAAATTTGGATGGAAATTAAAAAAGCTAATATTACAAGTAACATTGCAAGGTTAGTCCCTCAACTAAAAGGCATTCTGAAGAAACAAATCTAATGGAATTATAATAGCAAAGAGAAAAAAAAAAAAAAAAAGATGGATGAAATAAGTAATCCTACAAAAAATGTATCTGCACAATAGTAAAAGGCAGTGAAACTAATGAAAATGAGAAATTAGAAACAGTCAATCTGGTGAAGCGATCTATGAGTGCACATGGCAATCTGAGGCATCACAATCACATTCATCCTTATTAGACAAGCCATCAGACAGACAAAATGTAATATATGAGCAAGTAAATAAACATTTGACTACACAGAATGTCATTCTGTTTGGGTGACACTCCAAAGAGTATATATCTCCCTGTTGGCAAAAACAAACTGCACATTACATCCTTATTTTTAAACAGGATCTCAGAGCAGATTTTCTAACATCAGAGATTTAAAAAACAAATATGGTTTATTTATTTCCCACAGCTTTTTTTCCCCTTTAATTTTATCACAGCTAACAATACTGTAACAAGTAGAAAATTGTCATCAAATCATAGTCTCGTATTTTTTGAGCATCAGCATGGCTTTCTTAGATCTCTACCAAAAAGTGAAAAGAAGAAAAGTATATTTACTTTGAGGAAGGCTAGTCATATTACTGCCACCTTACAAAGGCATCATGGGGTGTTTCTGTTATTTCAACTACTGTCATATTGGTGACGTGTGATGACCCCGATGTGATGATAATGTTCCCAGAAGGAACAATCAAATCAAAATACATAACAAGAGAGAAATCATTCAACTTACACCTTAGAATCTTGAGCAACTGCTACAACATCAGAAAAGCTCTGACAGGGAAAGTTGTTGGTGCTTTCAGGCGAGTGGAATTAATATTTTGGTTTAAATTTCACAGCATCTAAAAAAAGCCAAAAACAATGGAGCAGATTCACTAATGTGTTGCTTCAGTTTCATTATTTCTTAGAAATAGTGGAGCCTCATTGGCTTTGATACAAAGTAATTAAATATAATGTCTACATTAAAAAAGAGACATCCTAACATCTTCATCTCACTTTGAAAATTTATATATATATATATACACGCCAGGTCCATGCTTTACTTTTTCTAATAAAACTAGCAGTTTACCATTCATAAAAGTGAGATATTCTGGTATATTTTTGATGCAAATTCTGTACAAGCAATAACATGAGATAGTAGTAGACCTAAATTCCTTGAACACATCAAGACTGAGTTGCCAGCTTTAAAAAACAGACTTTTTTTGCAAAGCAGGTGAGCTTGTCATGAGTCCAGTGCACGGCAGTTTCTACAACTGCACTCTAATGCAAGTGAGAAGGTGGTGGATATAAACAGAGCAAGATATTTCATCTGGCCCTATTCTTACCTACCCAAACAGGAATGAGACCAGCAGAGATTTCCCAAGTCCTTCCCATGCACAAATACATGCATTTCTAGATGTTTTTGCCTTCACAACTGTGAATCAGAAACCAGGATCAGACCAGAAATAACTACAGTCTGCTTTTCACAGAAACACAGTTTTCTTGTTATGCCTTGCTACAGTTATCTATCTTGTAATGTTATTCTTGTCACATCCTAAAAATCTGCATCACTTTCTTTTTTCAATTCAGGATGAATTTTGCCTTCAGCTGCAAACCAGGAGTCCCCACAGAAGCCACAGTGGTTGCACACTGGTGTACCAGTTAAAAACAGAACTTGCACTTCCAACTAATCATATGCTACGTACTAACAGAGTGTTATAGTAATATAACACACACAGTTTATGTTGTGATTTAAGAATTAAAAATTAATCATATGTAAAATTAGACCATTCAAGAAATAACTGCCAAATAAGTTGAAATTAGAACTGTATATGAACCATTCAATGCTTCCACTTGCACCAGTGAACTGGAAAAGCTCAGTAAGCTAGCAAGGCTTAGGTATGGAAGCTGACACTCCAGCAGCATCCACATCCCCTCTCCTTTAAACAGTTAAAACAATCCTGCCACTTAAAGGCAAGGAACAGAGAAGAAACAAAGGGGCGGGGGGAAGAAATGAAAAGATAAGGAAATAAATCATTAAAAGTATAACCCATAGGGATCATATTTTGTAGGGTCTGGTCAAAAATTATTCCGTACTGTTCAATTCTGAATGCATCTTAAGTTCTTCCTTGTCTAATAATTAATCATAATACAAAATTAAACAAGACAAGATAGTGCCTTTTCTAAATTCTAAAAAGAAAAAACCCGTGAAGTCTGCTACTAACAAAATATTTATCCTATTCTAATATGTGTTTCTCAACTTCCTGCATACTTATTAGGGAGCACTTCCATCACTGTCTGTCTGAAAAATGCCTGTATATAGCCTATATGCTATTTTTCACTGAACTCAGGGTAGATATTTTCCTAGAATTTAGAACTGCAAGTCAGTTGCATGACAAATTAATCTAAAATATCATCAATTGATCCATATATGATCAGGTTACAGCCAGTCATATTAGTCTTAGCAAATTATTGCGTTGCTCATGTTCTGGCATCAGCAGTCTTTGGTTTATTTTCTAGCTACTTGGCTGTCAGTTAGAATGAAATTTTCATTGGTTCTTTTGATGAACAGCGGATATAAAAGCTGAGCTATATCATCTATGACAGGCCAACTGCTTTTGGGGCTATTATTTTAGTTAACAGACAATATAACTTCAAATTATAAAACATATTTATACACATATATTTATATTCACACTAGACAGATACACACAAAATACTCCTGAACTGAGAGATATTCAAGAAAAATGAGAAGATGACTCTTTACCTCTTTTCAAATTTTAAAGTCCTAAGAAAATATAAAAGCTCAAGATGGAGGGTGGTGGGAGGAGAAGGAGAGGTAGGAGGGGTGATTTTGTCCCTTCTTCTTTCTCTCTCCTTTTTATTAACAGAAATCTTGTCATACCAAAATGTTTTTGGCCAGAGAGGTGCATTTAAAATTCCCCTCTGACTTTTGGATACTGCTTCTAATAGAGAAAAAATAGGACAGGATGAACAGGACTCTGTTCCTGTGAAAATGAGGAAGACAATGCAGAGAATCAGAGACGTGGGGAATCCTGAATATGCAAAAGAAAAAGTTAGCCAAGTCTTTCAAGGAATAGAAAGCTGAAATCAGATTATACAAAACTGAACTAAACTGCAGCAGCTGTTTAAGAGTACTTAAGGTAAACCTGCTCTTAAAGTAGGTATTAATTTTGTAAGAGTCCATCTCGAGATTACCCTGATTTTCCTGAAGATAGTACCAAAAACTGGTTCAACAGAGTCTCAAGTCTAACCCAAAAAACAAAGACACACGACAACTGCTTCTGCATTGAAAATGTTCACATATCATAGCTTATGAGCTGCTGGAAATATACTGAACAAATTCCTTGAACAAGTAGGTTGGATAATAGGTATAAGGAAAAATCAACCACTATCAAATGAATTCATGCATGCATTTTTAACATAGCTTTAAAGAGTGAAAAATGTAGCCTCTTGTAAAGAGAGGGGAAAAAAGCCATATAATTGACATTAAAGAAAACAGCAGTGTTATGTAAGAAGACTAAGAAATAGCAACAGTAACATATTTGGCCTTTTTCAGTCCCTTAACAAAGGTTTTGATCCTCTAAAAAATGAATGGAAATTCACAAATTCAGGCAGAGATAAAATATATTCTATATATCTTTTCACAGATACAGATATATGAAATAAAGTATCTAAATATCTCTTTAATTATGAAGGAGAGAGCAAAGGGTACTTAACAAATTGGAGAAATCAAAATCTTATTGAAAGACCTTGTTCTTAGTGGAAATCTGCACTAGCCAGATGCTGCTGCATAAATGGATTAGCTGTTTGTTTGTGCTACACAGTTTGGGATGGTCTGGCAGAGTAACAGGGTCGGTGGGGCCACAGACCTGAGGAGAGGCCATTGGTGAGGACCTACATCTTTGGTAGCTGGCAAAGCCATAGAGCTTCTGTATAGGCTGCAAGAGACAGTTGAGACATACCACAGTACATCCTCTGATTCTGTTCTTGCCAGGAATGTCATGGAAATTCATTTGCACAGTTCCTGGCAAGCCTACTCTTATTTGCAAAGCAAATCTGTACCAGTGTGGCTGCTGGGAAGAGTCAGAATACATGCAGGTGAAGAATTTGACTTTCCACCCTTAAATGCGTTCAGCTAGATTTGCGCCAGTGAGGTGCCTGAATGAATCACTCACCAAAACAAGCTTAAGCAGCAAGTCTGTCACCTCACCTGCATGCAAAGCAGATGAGAAGTACCCACAAGTGTGGAAGATGCATTAGAACTCTAAGCTAATACTTTCACAAGGGACCTCTGGTTTTGTCTAGTCTTACCTAAAGCTGTACCACACCTGCCATTTAATGTCTAATTTGTAAAAGGCTTCTTGAAACACCCTTAATTTACACAGCACATCATGAGTACTGAAATAACCAGGAAAAAAAATATTTTCTCAGTAAAAGACCAGCAATATCAGACAAGGTGATGTTTCAAACCAAAACACTGATCCTTACCCTTTCAGTGCCAATAAAATGAAAGACTACATGGCTGATAGCAATCAAATTACAAGAGTGCTTTATTTTCAGACCTAAAGTATGCAAGATTTCTCTACCATAAAAACTGCAAGTAGAACACTTGTGAATTATGAAGGTCCTTCCTTTTTAAACAAATTTAGAAAATGTAATCATCCTTCACAGGTGAGATATTTTGTTTATTCTATGGAGAATCATTTCAGTCTAAATTAAACCCTTCAAATGGTTTTGATGATTGCTGCAATAAGGACACAACAGGGAAAAGATCTGGGAAGAGAAAAACACGTGTTAGATGAATGGCTGACAGAAGTATTTCTAGTATATGAAAACCACTGGTGTTTTTTTAATCTTATATCAGTATTATTTTTTCAAAGCATAAAAACTAATGTTACGTATCTGTCCTAAATAAAAATGCCAAACAGCACTCTCCTCTTTAATTATCTTCAAAATGTACTGAGTACACCTAAGAAAAATCAGACATATAGGTCTTTTCAGCATTCAAAAAATCCCACTAGTGTTACAAAGACACCTTCTAGATATCAGCATCAGAAAACCCTGGCCATTCACCATCTAAAAATGCCTGGTTTGTAACATTCTAAGATGTGAATCCTGCCACAGATTGCTTAGGATTTAAGCAACTCAAACTCTAAATTAGACTTTGATAAGTAATGAAAAAAAAAGAAAGATGTTAAAAGCAGTATATGAGTATGTGGTATTCTCTGTTTATTCTGACCTTAGCCTCAAACCTCACAGGCAGGTCATAACCAGATAGATGTCCATTAAAACTTGTTGAAAGGATTGTTTCATATGTTTCTCTCTTCCAGGCTGTCTAAATTCATACTTGTTTAACAGTGTGATTAAGAACACTACTGCCAGCAGTCATGGAAAACTCTAATATGAAGTCACAGAACTACACTATTACTAAAACACAGGTGCAAGACATCCGCCTAGTTCATGACTTAAATTATCTCAACAGCAAGTGTTTTTTAAAAGAAATCTCAAAAGAAAAACCAGGAATACTGACATCCAGGTGACTTCAAAAAAGCTGTGTGAAGCACCCTGTAATCTGTCTTTTCAACTTATAACTTGGCCATCCTGCTGCTAACACTCTTATTTCCAAGGAAGACTCAGTGATCCTTTACATACTGCTCATGGTGAACTGTACTAAAACTCTGTTAAGTGTCTTCTGCAGGAATCATTTGTCTTCGTTGGCAATGTACCTCCTGGAGGTTTCTTGTACACACCAAGCAGTCAACAAATGGACTGAAGAAGACAGAGAAGGCCAAGACAGGCTCATTTCACTTTCCTGGAGGATGTTTCCATGGAGACTCTTTACAAAAGCCATTGCAGCTCCAGGCTGCACCACTTGCACTATTTAGCCCACTCAGTAATGAAGAAGTCTCACTGAAACCAAATTGTTCTTGCTATTGGAGCTGAAACAGGCACACTGACAAAGATCCTATCCATGCAGTTTCCACATAGCCATGCTCAGTCTGCTGCTGCTGGTCTTGAGAGCTTTGCCAGGTTTATGGACAAGATCGGAGGTTTACTGTGCAGTGCAGTCTTCTTCTTTGCAGTAGGATAGTGGGGAACACAAGGTATGAGCTCACTGGCCAACTCAGAACAGAAGAGCTAAACTGCACCTTAGGGTTAGACTTTAAAGGCAAGGGAAGGAACTGAGCAAAAGGACCTGGGATGTTTCTCTTGCTAGTGAGCCAGTTTGTAGTATGGGGCTTTTGGAAAATAAGAAGTCCAACCTACATAAGGGTCACAGGTCTAAAGTTACCATTGTAAATAATTAGGCAATAAGAAGCTTATTACATGCCCTTATAATTAAGGGCTTGTTCCAAAGCCTGTTTAAGTCAATAGGAATCTTTTTATTGACTTCAAAGGGGCTTTTGATCAAGCCCTGACTACTTAGTAGGATACCTCTCTCCCCATGTCATAACTGAGCAGTTGCCATCAGGAGGCACTCAAACTGACAGTCTCATGGCATAACCACAAAGGTGACACTGAGAGGACACTTTCATTTAAGGGCATTTGACCCCGTTTTGTAATTTCAGTCAACTGCTGATCTTCGGGACCTGGGAGATTTACTTGGTAAAAAAAAGAAAAAAATCAGTGATATGACTTGGGGGAAAGGGTGGTATGAGGGACTTCCTGTATTCACTGGGTCTATTTTTTGTCGATGCATGTACAGACACAAAGACTATTGTCACAATGCAGAATTTACACACGCATTTCTCAATCCAAACAAAAGAAATGGAGGAATGACAAAGCTCTAATACATATTTATATACTTCCCTGACCATTAGTCAGTATTACATAATAATCATTTATATTTCTGAACACATATTAATTCTGAAATGCATACTGTGTGGCCACACTGTAACTTGTCACTGACAGACATTGTGGAAATCCCCCTTATTTCATGGATCATTGATCCAATGTGTAAATCCTTCTTAGCTTGCAAGCCATTGACCAGATAAACCATAAGGGCTCCAAAGGGAAAGAGCCTTTCTGGTCTATTGAGCAAATTCAGCAGCAGCACATGTACTTCAAACCCACATATGAAAATCTCTTTGAAATTAGGGTCCTGATCCTGCAAATCCTTATCCCATAACCTAGAAGTTATCCCAATACAAGTCTGATACACTTACACTCTTAAAAAAAGAACATTGTGCTATTATATGTTAAGTGTTTGTATACAGAATCAAGACCTAAATACAGTTGGAAAAATAATGTCTAGAATAATTCAGCCTTTTAACCTTTTCCATTCAGAATAAAAAAATGCTTTGTACTATGTGAAAGTGGGGAAAAAAATATAATTTTTTTAATTAAAAAGTGGGAAAATTTGCATCTACACTTTTTTAATTTGTGTACTCTCCTAACTTTTGAAAAGGTTTTCCCACCATCTTTGAAACTAAAAATCTCAGGTTTTATGCCAATTCTGCAAATTGACAGCTATAATCCAGCAGCTGAATGCCTTTGAAAACATATCTCCTAGAATAAAGACAATGCTCTTACAATAATATTTTGCCTTTTAAGCATTTTGTTAGATAACTTATATTTTTCTTAATTTCGGTTCTGAAGCAAGTACAAATTCAAAGGACAGAAACACAAATGTTGTTTTCTGTGGTGCTGGCACACTGCTATTTTCCAGATCACCCTAACATGAGGTAACTATTATCGATTGTGAAAGCACAACAGGTGGGTCACATGAAAGGTCACATTAGTTTTGTTCACAGGGCCAAACAGAAGGTTTTCATTATCCTTAATAAAAACAGAAGCAAGTAATAAAATATATCATTGCAATAACATATCTTTCCATTCATATGCAATAACCTCATACATTAGATCCTACCATTTCAAAATACTGCTGTTGGCTCCAGAAGCACGATTATTTCTGCGGTTGCTACTTATAAAAATAATAATATAAATCATAGTTCAACTTGCAAATTTCCACACTGTTCTTTTGAACAGCTTTCTGAAATGTTTTTCTGGACAGACCTCATCAAAGCATGAGCTCACTTAGAAATATTAAGTAATTTAAATGGTCAATAAGGCAGCAAAGATTTTTAGTAATTCCTGTCATTAGTGTAATAGCAAATCATGGTACCTAAAAGTAGTCAGGCATCTTATTCAAATCCTGATGGTAAGTTATAGTAGAGTCATAACTCAGATGTGGTGTAAAAAAAGTCACAGCATATTAGATCCTTTCACAGCAGTCTTCAGGATAAACTGATTGACCAGCTCACGCATACGTGTATGGGCACACACATGCACCTGTGTTCCCATCAGTGCACCAGCACAGGCAACAAAGATTTATTTACAGCTTAAAGTAAATGTAACATATTCATGCACCTACTGAAAGCATATTTTATTTGTTGTCACTTAGGTATCTCATATGGGCATCATCCATCTTAAAGACATTTCAACACAAATTCCAGAAGGCCTGTATTTAAAAAAAAACCCACATCAGTTTGTCACTTTTAGCATCTATTTCAGAGAAGAAAATGGTTAATGCCTTCTGCTTCTTTACAGGTATATATGCTTTTAACTTAAATTTTACTTTTATTTATTTAGAAATGATGCCTAAATATTTCTAGGCTGAATGATAATCAGTATTTTGGCTTTTCTCTTCTGCTTTTTCTAAATAAACTATTTTCCAATGCCTTCCTGTGCTGCTCTGTATCCCCACTTAATAATGAATATACCTGGGTATTACATAGACTTGAAACCAAAAAAGTCTAAAAGAAACCTGTATTTGCTTCAAACATAATTTCCCAAAATAACACGGGTTTATAGGCATCAGTAGTAACGGTGCAGGGCCTTCCCGCTGATACTGGAGCAACAAAGAGATAGCCTGTTCCTGAAAGCAGTAACTTGTTATCAGAGAGCAACATGTGTTATTGGAAACAGCAAATGTATGGAACAATGTATAGATATCTGCACACGCAAAATACCCCTGGGAGAATGACTTTTGAGCTCGGTTCCAGAAAAGCAGGCTGCTTATCAGTCTGTCACCCGACTGTACAAAGCTCATCCTGGGGCATGTTGTGTCTGCACAGTGACCGGCATTCCCCCACAGCCTCCCAGTCCTACCAGTTCCAGAACAATGCCTTTCTTTCCAGAGCCACACCTGCTGCCACTTCTGACCAACTCTTCTGTCACATGCTTCCTTGAGAGGTTTCAAAACCTTTCGCACGATTTGAAAATACGGAGTTGCAGCTTCATGCTATTTCACACCTTATTCCTCCCCCCTCACAGCTTCATGTGTTAATATTAAAAATCCTAGAACATAAATCAGTAAGTATATTTCCACATCTAGTAGGGCAAGGGTGCTGAGCATCTCAAGCATTTTAGGTCAGGGAAGAAGTCTCCTCTGTTACAGTATATCTGATACAGACGCACACTGTGTGGTATTCCTCAGTTTACAGGGTTTGCCAAAATCTTTATCTAGAAAGTGCTAAAGTAAAAGTAGTGGCAGGTAAATAATTTAGTCATGAAAAACATGCATCTTGAAAGCATAGTTTAACCAAATAGAACATGTTTTATTCTCTTTCTGCTTAAGCTAAGAATTCCAAGGAGTTTTTGGAATTCTTCTGATCAATTTAGATAACCAAATTTGTATTTTTGTGAGCACTGTACTAAAAGCAATTTTCAAAAGGAAATATAAATCAAAATAAAACAAAAAAAAATCCTCTGATTGCATCTCTGAATATTTAGAATAAATTATTACTTTTTGACAAATTATCTAAAACCAACACTTGTAAAGTGGTAAAAAGATTTTTTGCCTCCCATATCCTAAGGAAATGTAAAGCTAAGTGAACCCAATTTAAAACTTGCTATGTAGCTGACATTTTGTAGGAAAAAAGTACTGTAAAAAATAAAAACATTGGATGAATATTTTCAATGCCAATAACATGATTTATATTATTTATGAAAGGTCAGTCATTTCTGGACAGTCTTTTGAAATGTTAACAATATTTACAATTCAACCATTCCTACATCTTTCATGGTTTCAGCAGATTAATTGAATACTTATCTTAATCAGGGCTCATATCAAACCATTATCTATGTTACAGTTAAAATAGGAAGTTATGTACAAACAACTTATAACCAAGGGCAGTCCCAACTGCACATGGAACATTCCTCTGGGACTCCATGAATGACCAGCTTTGCTACAAATTAAAGACACTGCTATGGTAAGACTGGCACCCATGGGAGCTGTTTCTAAAACATACCTTGTAAAGCAGCTGAAACAGGAGCACCCAAAGCAAGACTCCTAAATTCACATTGTAACCACCAAGTCAAAGGTGGCTTGATTTTAAGAGGCATTTGGCAAACATCTCTGATGCTAGCGGCAAGCAACTTTCAGCAGTCTACTACATCTACACTTTAGAGTCTTAGAGTGAAGCAGAACTCTAACTTTAGACATGCCTATTCTGGAAACATTATCCCAGTGTCTATGGGATCATGCGTTTGGTCAAAGGTTGGACTTCATGATTTTGCAAGTCTTTTCCAACCTTAATGAGACAATGATTTCAGTGAGACTTCCCTAATCAGCATTTCAGCGTATGATTCTTTCCCCGCCTGAGGCCCTCCCAGATCAATACATATCATGGCAGTCTCATTTCCGCCACCATTCCAAACTCCCCTATTTTCATACAGGAGTTTACATACCCCTATATTTAGCATGTTTCTGATCTGATACTAATTGGGGTTTTTGGCTCAGATTTGAATCAAGCTATTTTCTAACAACAACCTAGCATTTCCTTCAGGATCACACAAATATGCATGCACTCATGCAGATATTTTTAATGTATATGTACTATATACCCCTTTCTAGGGAGAAAGGCCAACTCCTTCCAAAAATATATGAGAACAGATGACAGACACCTGTTACATTCAGTCCTTCTGTAGTATATGAGATACAGACTGAAGGGCTTCAGTATTGTTCCTATTTCTCTGCCCAACGTCACACTGAAAGCTACAGGCATGCATGGTTAGTTTCAGAAATAAATATTTTTCATCTAACAAAGGCAAAGGGTAGTTTGGGCTAAAATTTCAAAAGGTCGGGAAAGTCTGGAAGAAAGCAAATGGATTCTGCCTTTCAAAATTGCAAAGCCCATCTCATGACTGCGTCCTCCTCACTCTCATTTAAGTGTTGTTATTAGGTCTGAAATACATGCCTTTCAAAGCATATGCTAACACAACTTTGGCTGGAAAAGCCACCTATGAACAATGAGACCAAATCAGAAGCTTAACCTTTTGATTTTATTTGTATGATTAACCTACAGTGTCTGTAACCTTGATAGCAGTCGTATACTATTAATTAATTCCACTAATTCAGGTAGCCTACCCACTGACTTGAGGAAATTTCAGACTTTGGTCAGTATAAGAAATTATGTTATATCCTGTGGATGATGAAAAAAAGGAAGGAAAAACCTTTGTACCTACCGAATTGAGCTGTTGTGATTTCAAATCAGTTGTTCTGCACGTACGGATATAATGACAGGAAAAAAAGTAATTATAATTAGGTGTCTATTTTGATTTTTCTCTTCATAGTATCCGTACTGAATGTCATTTGATTTTAACAAACTATAAAGTCATTTCAGGCAGGCACTGTATACCCTTGCTGCTACCAGTCTACTTAGAGTCTCTAGTTTATTCCTATAAAATTCTCATATGCAACATTTAAACATTTTCATTACTTTAAAAAAAATAAAAATAAAAAAGCATGGGGATAATCCAGAAAGGTAAAACAAAAAGTCACTGATCTGAGCAATGTATTATCAACTGTTTTTGAGATAAAGAAAAAAAGAAAGAAAAAGGGAGAAAAAAGAAAACCAGGAATCAATGAAGCTCCACTCAACTAACAACCCGATTTTGTAATTTGAGCTACACTACAATTGAACCCCCAAAAAAGTCTTATTTGACTTTAATGGGACTCCATAATTTGCCTAAGAGCCCATAACCATAAGCAGGACATTCATGAGGACTGAGTCTTTCATTTTACACCAATGTCTTCAATTAAATTAAATTTCTATGACTAAGATACCCATTTTGTTACTCTTACTTGCCTGGAAATTTTCACTAACATCAACATTGGCAGCGATAAAGCTACTCTTACACTCTATCATTACAAACACACTGATAAATCAGATAAAATGATAAATCTTGTCAGGGAATACTCACACCACATCACTTCAGGAATTTAGTGTAAATGCCTAAATGAGGAGCTAGGGCTTTCCATACAGTTACTGACGGCCCCAGAATCATAAAAGCAACATGAATAAAGGTCTTTCTCTACTCTGAATAAAAGAGCTTGGAGTTCGATAAACTCTACACACCACATGGAGAACATTTTCATTCATGAAATAAGGCTTCTCCAGGAAAAAAAAAAAATTAACTCAGGTTAAACTAATGGAATATTTATATAAAAAGCAAATTCAGAACAAATGAACAGAGTTCAGGACATGTCTAAGAAGTACACTTCAAGAGAAGTTAGTCTTGGCAGTTTCAGTAAGTTTAAATGCAGATTCTCATCACAGCATGTTCTGATTATTACTGAAGACTCATCAGCGGAAAAAAAAGTTAGGTAAAGGAAATTAATTCAATATTGATTAAACAGATTCTGATAATAAATCCATCAGTGTGAGGAATGTTTTCCAGAGACAGCAGTAAAAGTCCAGAAAGTCCATGGAATATTTAATAATACTAAGGGTGATTTAAAAAAAAAAATAGAAGCTACTTTGGTATTGCAATAATGAAGAATAATTTATATTAATAGCTGTAGAACATTTTAATAACTTCCATTTGTTATAGTAGCAAAATGGGGAAAAAAATATTTCTTTAACAATAGTATTGCAATAGTATCCAAATAGGAAAAAAGTAGCAGGCTATTTGTTGGAAATACAAGCCACTTTTATTTTGTATGTATACAAAATGGCATAATTTGTTATCTGTATGAGGCTTTCTGCTAGCTTTGTCCAGAAATTAATCTAACACTTTCAGAGCTACTAGCTCTGAAGGGAGTACTGCAGAATCTTCAGTGTCCAAATCATATTCAACACTTCTGCATTCTTCACAAAACCACAAAACTATGCCACAGTAACCTGGATTATCTGTAATTAATCCTTCCATATGTAGATCTGAAAATTAAAATTAAGATAAAATATGAGCTTCATATCAAGGCCAGTTGTAAATGCCACTGCCTTGTAAGTAGACACTGTTCACACAAAGCTGTTTCAGAAACACAGCTTTAGAAACTGTGCACTTCATAAAAAAAAAAAAAAAGTTAATGTGGCAAGATGTAAATTTACTCCCTATTCCCCTGCTCTGTTTGTTCAAGTTAAAGACTTTGCTTTTGTTTGCTTTCATACCCTATCCTAATCCCTCTTTAAAATACCTAGTGTCAGAAATTTCCAATTCCATGAGAGACTTCCAGGGCAGTAACAGTGCATCTTAAAGTGCTGAACTTGCATTTACGAAAAAGTAGTATTTCCACCACAGTTTTGCTTCCCACCCCCACCTTCAGTCTGATATCACCTTCATCTGTTTTCCCAGACCAAGCCAATCACTTCCTAAATGCTATGCCTCAATTTCTTTTACAGGCAGTTTCCAAGAGTCTCCGGCATGGAATGAGCTGTGAAACTACAACGAAGACTCAGACTCAACATCTTAGCAACTGGATGTTGTTGACCTCACAGCAAGCAAGCTTCTATTTTATGCTTCCTAAATGACTAAATCTTTTTAGATTAGAAATACTGAGCAGAAAATTACAATTACCCTTTTAAAGTTTGTGTCCTCTAATGCTCTCTTTACCAAAGACAGGTTATCTGGCCGACATGTTTCCTTCTCCTTTTGTCTGGCCTATTCTAACAAAGAAAATAAAGTTGGCATAGTAAGTGGGTTTTTTTGCTCTCCCTGACTGCATGCTGCCTATCCCAGTCCAAGACAAAAAGCACTTAGAGTAACTCTAACCTACTTTTCTCTACTACTTTTGCACATGGTTACCAACTAAAATATTGAATCTATGAGGTAAACAGGAGGTGTCTCGTTCAACATCAATGACAACCCCACACCACACAAAGTCTAAAAGTTAAGGTGCATCTCCTTAAAAAAAATTTAAAAATTAAGATTTTTAATATCAGCAAGCGTGTTAATTGAGGTAAAATGAACAATACTGAAATTGTTTGAAGACAGAATTAAATTTAATGAAATTCACAAACAAACCCCTTTTAGAAAGTAACAACAGTTTTTTGAACATTAAAGAGAAACTCATTACATCAAGACAACTCCAGTGTAAAAGGCAACCCGACTTCAATCACTGCATATCTGCATGTTAATGAACTTGCTGTTTGCAGCAGGGACTGAACAGAGTAAGTAATGGGAAGACAGTCTTAAAGCATACAGTACACTACAAAAAAAAACACGTCACCTTTAATCAATGAAACACCTTTTCATTCGTACCTTAATAGCAACTGAAATGATTTCAAACGTAACACAAAGGGAAGATGATACTTAGTAAAGGTTTCTTTAAGACATAACATTTCTTGCACATTCTTTCAGCATTCACATGCTGTCAGCATCACTGTGGCAAAGACTTTCAAGTTTCAGCAGACAGATACCGCCTAGTACAAAGTCTTTGTCATAATAATTTCATTGCAGCCCCCTGATCAAACATCTAGACAAATCTGAGACTGAAAAGTGAGAGCTAACCAGTGACCTTTGATTAGAACCACAAGCACCAGTTTTAATAAAATGCCTCATTCATTGCCTTCCACTGCCAACAAGGAAGGTGTGTTTGAGCCTGAAAAATGTAGTCAATATACCATTTACACCCATATAATGATTCCTATTATTCACAGTTAGAATTTGTGACTGTAGCAAGTGAAACATAGACATCTTAAAATAGCTAAATGAAAACATACTGACAACATTCTACCTTTAAAATATATTCAGGAGCCTGCCTCTGCCTTTCTGTTGCCTGCTGCTGGCTTTCATGTCTTCCTGATCGTATTGTAATAGGGTTGGCTTTTTTCCCCCTACAAGTCTCCATTTACACAATGTTTGGTTTGTTACTATTTCTCAAAAATCTATCGCTGTTGGCAAAGTCCAGTTTTAAGGGGCCTTTAAATTTGTACTTCACTTAAAACAGTGCCCCATTCAAATATAAGTTTATAAAGCTGCCTTTTTGTATATTATGCATGAATATTTATATATTAAATTTTGAAAATGCAACTCATTTTTGGAGCTGAACTTCCTACCTAACTTTGAGGGAAGGTTGTAAAAAGACTTAGCAAACTTTGCAGTTGTTCAACACATATTTTTGCTCAAAAACATCCAAGCTGCTGGTCTCTAATACAGAAGTTCAAGGAAATACAATTAAAATCCGTTTCACATATTTGTGCTTTAGCATATCATGCAAGAGGACAGAAAGGGGGTCTTATCACATCTATTTCCCACTTGAAAAGCAAAAGTCTTAAGAAGGGTAATAAATATTCAAATGACTTTGCACCACTGAGCTACCATATCAAGCTAATGATCTGTAGTCTGGAGCTCTATAAAAAGAAAGCTTACTGCCTGCCGTCACCTAGAGGTGTTGCTGTAAACACTGTGGGGGGATATTCTCCTCTCAGTGTGTGTGCATGTAACTACACTTAATGTTGTTTTCAAGACAGAATATATTGCTGAGTCGTAAAACAGAAAGACAGGATGAAACAAATGCAGAATAAAAATTGCAAGAACAAAACGAATTAAAAGAAAGTTTCTGGAGATTTAGCTTAACTTCTTTCTTCACCATGCTCTGAAGGAGAGGGTTTGTATTTCAGGCCTCACTTGTCTAGCCACAAATAGGAGAGATAGAGACATTCAGTCATACATATGATGGAAGCTCATGGCTAGTTAACTAAAAGCAAGTTGGGTGAACTCCACAGCCTGCCAGAGCCTGCTGTAATCTTGAGTTCACTGTGACAGAACTACTGAGGTTCCAAAGCTGAATGGTCCACTGCACTAGAGAACAGCCCCTTTCAAGCTGGAAGAAAACAGGAATAAATGACAGATTTGTTATGAACAGTCTGCATCCTTGCTAGAGCACAGATCAAGCAGGTATATGCCCCATCAAAAGCCATGGAGAAAAGGCAGCTTCATGTACATAAAGAACTATTTCTAACTGTATATATGTGTAATGGTATAAAAAGTCTTTATTAAAAAATATTGCATAAGAAAGAAAGAGAGATGGTCTGCAATTAAGGCATAGGCCTGGAAATGAGCCATATCTTCCAAGTTTGAATTCTGGCTAGGACCCAAACCATCTTGAAACCTTCCTGCTTCATTTTCCCAACTGGAAAAGTGAGAATAAACATACTTGCCTACGTTATTTCTCTCTCAAGGGTGGAGGACTAATTAAACACAGTGTACTAGTATCTTGTCTGTTTGGAAGCTCCAATGTCCCTTACCACCTCTAAACAAGCATAAAAGACAAATTGCAATTGTGCATCTTCTGTCTTGCATACATGCACTTTTTAACATGCAATAGAATTTAACCATGGTTATGCAGATTATTTAGGTTATTCAGAGAGACTGAAAGAAAACTGCATGGAAAAGACATATAGAATCAAAAGTAAAGATCCTCCAAGGTCCATATCTACTTTCTTCTGAGTCTTACTCTTATAAAAGCACTAACCTCCTTCTAAACCTGGAGGAAAATGCTTGTCATCAGAATCCCACAGGTGCCTCTCACCAAAGACAGCAGGGCTTTAAATTACAAGTAACCTGGAACTGGATAGAAAGGGAGGGTGAAACAGTTTGTCTCTCTCCCAACACAGTGACACAAGCCAGGCTCTTTCTTTCTCTGCTCTTTTTTCTTATAGGTTGTATGGCAATCCATGTCAGCCCAAAGGTGGCTGATGACACCTTCCTGTCTATCATACACAGTAAGCAGTACTTTGCCAGCCCTTTGGACTTTTAAAACAGTTGGAAGAGGCAAAGTTCTGTTCAGATACCAGCTTTTGACCTATCATGACTCCATCAGGGCTGAACTAATCAAGTTTACTCAGCAGCCATTCAAAGTCTAAGACCTGAATCAGCCACAGTGTCTCCCTTACCAGGATACCAGGAAAGGTTCTGTTCAGCCTCAGTACTGAAAGATGGTGTACACATGATTTCACAATGTCCTTCCAGGACCTACCTACAGTACCTCCGGCACTTCTGGCATCTCCAAAAAAAGGGACCCTTAACTGGTCACTCTTCATTGACTTTTCATGTCTGGCAAACAGCTCTGAAACAGGACTGTGACAAAGGAAATGAGTCCTGTCTCTGTGAACACGTGTGAGATGCTCAACGAGAATAAGAAGCTAAGACAGCTAAGACATTTCTTGCATCTGAATGATCATTTTGAAATTAAAAAAAAAAAAAAGGAAAATGAGGAAAAGGACCCTTGTTTTCTTTCATTTGAAGGGTAAAAAAATATTCCTCAAAAGATACCTTCTGAACTGTCTAAGCACACAAATCTAGCTCAAGCACACCAGACATGCAAACTCTTTGCTACTACAGAATCAGGCTCAAGGAACTTGATTCAGTTTACACTCCAAGCCTAAATAATCCCTGAAAATATAATACAGGTTTAATACCCTGATTCATTATCTATTTACAAAAGCAAAATTGAATGGCTGAGAAGAAACTTTATCACCTTCTACTGATGTTCTCCTGATTGTATTTATATATTTTAAACATGCAAGAAGAGACAAAGACAACTTCTCAGAAGTGCTTTGAGTGCTGTGGAGTCTAACAAAAGCCAGGAAAATCTAGAGCGATCTATCTGAAACTGCCAGGTAATACTGTCTATGTGTGTACATCCTACACCTTTAATGACTTGGTAATTTTCTTTCATTCTATAACAGAAAAACTAGATAGACTGACCTACCAGAAGGCTAGATTTCTTACTTTTTGCTATATGGGTTCTGTGCAATCATGGACTTTAAACATATTTTAGAACAGAA
The DNA here is from genome assembly GCA_035221455.1 of Xenops minutus. Taxonomy (NCBI): domain Eukaryota; kingdom Metazoa; phylum Chordata; class Aves; order Passeriformes; family Furnariidae; genus Xenops; species Xenops minutus. The sequence goes on from JAWWEE010000158.1 coordinate 12,800,655, forward strand.
TTAGCCTTTTTCTTTCAGTATTTAAAAAATTGCTTAATGTCCATTCACACCCCAGACATTTTTACAAGTTTTCACTTGAAGATAACCAAATATAATTACTACTGTAATACAATATAATACTACTGTTTGTTTCTTTCCTGGAACTGCCTGGACTTACATGACTATTGCCACCAAAATGGAGCAAAACAGACTGTTAAGCATTAGCTCTAAGTTAAGTGGTAACATGATCTATTTAGTGGCACACTTATCAAGTCAGTTCTACTGCTGTTTATTTAAATAGAAATTGAAATATTAGCTGTTCAACAAACTCCAGGCATTCTGTGCAGGAAATTGAAAGCACTCTAGACCTTCCTATAAGGAGAGAATTTTTGACAAGTCTTCCCTAAACAGTTTCCTATTATGAAATACAGTAACATCCCTAACAGTGAAGGGGAAAAAAAAAAAAAAAAACAAAACAAAACAAAACACCAAAACACATAGAGCTGCAAGGATAGACACAGTGCAGACACATTCACATAATGATGCTTACCAGGGTAACAGTCCTGAAAACAGACTGAAACAGGCTCTGAAATTACAGGCTAAAGTGAAAGGATATTCCATCCAAAATTATAAAATAGTCAAATGTATTCCTGATAGTACATACTGTTGGCTAACAATTTGTTTTAAAACAATTTTACATCTTACCTTTCAAATTATGGAAGAAAGGAAGGGAAATATTCCTGCAATCTCATGCCCTTGAGGGCATTAGAACTATTCAACAAATACTTCAGCCAGCTAACCAGATTTTGTCAGGTACCTTTGGAATCACTTAAAAAATTCTCTCCAAGACTCAGCTCTACTACCCATATTTTCTTTCTTTATATATACTTCCAATGGTGTGATTTGAGATTATAGAGCTAAAGGATAATTTTGTATTCCACTGTTGCCACCTGTCAGTGAGTATTTCCTTAGGGCAGTGCCACTATTCCCAGAGCTTCACACATCCATATAAAGGGTCGAGTATTCATTCTGAACTATCTGGCTCTGAATGTTCAGCCATAAAGATTTTGATTTGCTGATAAGAGTGTTGCAATGTAGGAAAACCAAAAGAGAAGTCAAGCAATGTTATCTAAATAAGCTAAAATCATTATACCTGATCAAAGCTACCATACAGCTAGTTTTGGTCAATCAGTATAGCACAAATACCATATTTTCTACTGCAAGATAAACTTCAGAATTGACCCTGAAAGGTTTCAGTGAGCAGAACAGCCCCAAAATAACTAAATTGCCTGAACAAGAATATCATAATTATCCACAAAGACCTCAGAATCATACAGAGAGAGAGAGAGAGAGAGAGAAAGAGAAAAGTACATTCTTTATAAATTTTTCACATGTCTGAACATATTAAATACATAGCAAAAATTACACTGGTATCCTGTGTCTTTTGACTAAACAGTATTGTTTTAGTTCTTACTTGTGGTGGGATTTTTGGGGGTCTTTTACTGGAAAAATACTACTCTGTTGTACACATTTTCATTTTTAATAGATGATTCACTTGCTTGATACTAAATGGAACAAATGCCTTAGTAGCGTAATCAAAAATATGCAGGCATGTGCTTCCAAAATTAATTTTGATATTTCCTGTCACTGAACTTGCCTCATCAGAGCATAATAGTAATTTTATAGTTGTAGCAATGCTGATTTCACCACATAAGAATCTACAGGAATATTTGAAGTTGCGCATGTTCAAGATTTTTTTTTTTTTATCCTGAACAGCTACACAGACAGTAAATTTAAAATGCCTATCATCTTCCCTTTAAGTCACACAGAAACTGGATTCAGAATTTCCAAAGGACAATAGTTGAAATTGCAATCTATGCACAGCTACAGCTTCTCTCTTACAAAAAAATGCAAGCCTAAGTAATCACTAGTAAGCCTTTGCTTACCATTTAAATCGCTTTCTTACTATTTAAAATGTATATCTTGGTCCTTTTAAGTAATTAGGGAATCAGTAAAAAAAGAATTTAGGCTATTACAATTATTGTTCAAGGGTTAATTTATATAAGCACTGCAGGGGCTATATTGAACACTTATTTTATAAAAGACCTTTTCCTCCTCTTTCACACAACACTTTTCAGAAAATAAGCAGTTGCACAAAAATGTTAACATATGGCAGTATTTTTGGAACTGCTGTAGAAATTAAAGGCAATAAAATCGCCTTGGACAAGAAAGGACAAATAGGCCAAACCAAATAATTATTCTTGCAGCTTTCTTTAACCACTAACTCCATTTTATATGCAGTTTCCGATCTCTCATATTAAATCTGATCATATATATTTCATTCCATTCTTAAAAATTTCAGTAGACAACTTCAGTGCTAACCTACAACTGCCCTGTCAGACAATCTTTGATGTCACAGCATAATAGCTCCTGAAAGAACAGCGCTAATACTTAATGTAACATGAAACCAGGGCCCTGCAGTGGGGCTGTCTGCTGTCAGGAACAAACAGTTTCACTGCTGTTCCCCAGAAGTGACAAGATTGAGAACTAACAGGGCAGCACCTCCTTACTGCTACAGGAGACCTGTGCACCACAGTCAGTGGCAAATCTGATTTCTTAAATATAATACCACAGCTAAAAATAAAAATATTTAAAAAAATAAAAAAAAAATTTAAAAAACCAAACCTGAATAACAATGCCCTGCATTGTAGCCAGAGTTCATGAGATGTTCCCTTTATCTGTTATAAATTCAACTGTGCTTATGTGAAGACAAATTATTTCTATGCTGCAAATGATAAAACAGGAATCTGTGTTTATATGGAATTTCTTAAAATTTCATGCTTGTAAATAAAGCTATTTGTACTGCCTGATGCATCTGAAATTCCTTTCCAAAATTTATTATTTTGCTTGCTATGACCTTTGGATCTCTGGTTTTGAGTTGAAATTTTAAGTATTGCTAGTCGACCTTCAGCAGAAAACAAGCTTTTCTCTGTAGCTAACCCAGGTGCTTACAGGCCTGCCTATGAACTTATTATCAGATTTTGACTAATGAAAACCACTGCACCCAGGAGAAAGCATTGGTAAGATTGGATTCCAAAATCTTGCCCCCTGTTCTGAATGATTCCGAATGTCACTTGTTCAGTGCCCCTTTCAACAAAGCTAAAGGGTCCCATGGGAGGGATGAGATACTCACAGAATCAGGTCCCATATGACTCTGCTTTGTGCTCCATATTTTTACCTCTTTCAAAACATTTTTAAGATTTGTGTGTAACATTGCTTTAGGTCAAAATATATTATTATACATGAGTACCAAGCTCCCATGGAAATCAGTTCCATTGCTGGATTTATTCTCTCTCTTGGAAAGCTGACTAGTCTATTTTAGAAACTAGCAATAGCTGTATTTTTAAAGTTTATAAAACCTGGCCTCTGGCTAACTTGTAAACATAGGATATATTATCCTTTTGTTTGTAAAGCTTAATCCTACAACTGTCAAGCTGAATAAACCTTTAGAATAATAATAAAAATACCAAAAAAATAGTCATCACTAACAGAAAATTGAACTCAGATTGAGATAAAAATGTCAGTGGCACAATTTTTGATGTATTTGGCACTACTCATAGAACGGGGAACATTTTTATCATTCAAATTTCTTAAAAGCATTCTTGGGCCATCTGATTTTAAAAGTCATAAAGTGATAAATTTCTTTTTAAGTATCTATGCTTCACCATCCTCCTTCAATGAATCTCGGTAGCTGGCAAAAAAATAAGTCATAGGAGTTTAATCATGTAGGACCTTACTGACACTGAATTGGAAATTAGATTCTTCTGGTAGATTTGGAGCACAAGTCCATACAGCAGCTCTAAAAGCTCTCTGCTAATATATTTGCAACTCTCAGCATTTGTTCCCAGAACATACTTAAACATGACAACCATGGTGCAAACACTGAGTTAGAGACATTCTTTATACCTTGTAGTCTAAGTAGATTACACAAGAGGAAAGAAGGGTACTGTGAGTAAAGTAACATGTTAGTAATCATGGTCTGTGGCAGCATCAAAACAATAGATAACGCCAAGTTCTCCTCCCTCGCCCTAAGTACTGGCGCCCACTGCTCCTTGAGCTGCATCAGAGGCGTGTGTTGTTCCTCCTCTTATGAATGCAACCAGAACTGTTTAAGAAGCCACTGCTCTCCCTGCTAGAACTCACTGTCCCTCCACTTAGACACTGTATGGTTTGAGCTGTGGTTTCCACTAACTCCCTTTGCCACACAGTGACATTACATTTGAAACATTCACAGAGTCATTTACTGCACCTCAGCTGAGAGGCAGGAAAGAGGAGCTAAACGTATGATTTCTTCTGTCCCTCCAGCTAGACGTGCAACAACATGCCTGTCTATGCTCTAATCTAGGCTATATAAATACTTTACCTCAGCTATTTTAAAGACAGAGCATAAAAAGAAAGACAAACAGTCAAGATTTAAGCTTGCACTTAACTGTACCCCTATTCAATCTTAGTAGGAGAAAGCAAAAACTCTTACAGAGACAATGAAAGTCTCTTTCCTCAGTGGTTTGCAAAGGCCAAGGTTTGTTCCTGCTGAGGAGAAATGGCATCCATTACCTTTGCTCAAGACACCTAGCTTGATATTCCTCAAGCTTCTTTTTTTTTTTTTTAATTCAATTTGTTCAGTTGATCCTTTGTGATATTTGGTCAGGAATTTAGAGAATAATGGACAAATATTTATTTCAAATTAATATATAATTGGCAATAATCATACAATAACAGAAAAACATTCTCTGGCTTCTCTAACACTACTGAGGTGGTGCCAAGATTATGTTTTGTAGCAGAACAGGTGAGAAGAGGAGAAGGAAAACAATTAGAACCATTACCTTATGTGGCCAAGACCTTTTGAGTCAAGACCAAATATCTGACAGTACTGCTTAGAGATCTCAGTTCAGATAAAGCCCACTGCTAATTATTAGATGAAGAACATTCTTTCAGAATGAGAAAAAAAAAAAAAGTGGTAGAAAACAGAGAGAACTTGGAAACAGAAAAAGTCAATATAAACAAATATCATTTATTTTCAGAATTTTATATACTAACTGTAGACAGGCATTATTAATTTCTGCAGATAAACAACATAGTTCAAACAAGGAAGAAATAAAATCTGGGTCAAATGTTGGTCTCCTGATCAAAAATCTTAGCAATTTCACATTAAACATAAGTTGATTATAAAGAACATATTTATTTAGCATTAGTAATTATGTAAAATGAGCCATTCCCTCTAGAGATTATCCATAGACTTCTAGACAAAACAAGCCCCAGAAGTTTTTAATCCTGACCATGTTGCGGGCTGACCATTAAACAAAGGAGCAGGTCAGTGAGGAAATTCATAAGCCAAAAAAATATATAAACCACCACTAGTGAATAAGGATTCAGTCCTCCAAAGTGCTAAGCACATTGGCTTCAATCCAGTGAAGTACTTAAATACATGCTGAATTTTAAGCACATACATAGTCTCATTCCCACTGAGATTATTCATGGGCTTTAAAACTCACCATGTGCTTATATAGTCTTTTGAACTAGGACCAGAGCATTTGGTATCTTCCAGGACTTGAACCTAGAATGTTATGAGCTGGACCTGAAAGAGTTCAGGCAAATGAATTTTTTATCTGCCTTAGTCAATAACTCTGAATTTTATTCCAAAGATGTGACCCATTCAGAAATTCCAAGTTCAAATTCTTGACAGCCAAACAAAAAAACAAACAAAAAAAAAAAAAAAAAACAAAAAAACCCAAAACAAAACAAAAAAGAAAAAAAAAATCCCTAGGTCTAGACAAGGGGCCAAAGCCCAGCAACACCTCTGGCTGAGAAAACCCATGCGTTGCTGAGTTTAGGTGTAACAATCATCATTGCCTAAATTATTGGGAATAAATGCCAACTATCTATTTCATCATTGCTATTTGTTTTAATACAAAAATTGTGACAAGAGGCAAACTGCTCTTCACACATCTGATCATACTCATTATGGCTCCAACACCAGAGAACAGGCAGCCTGTGGCTGTCAATGGCTTCTGGCAAATGAGGCTCTCTTTACCCAGCCATTGCCTTCACCACAGCTCTGGAATTCACCATGAGGAGAGTGAAGCCCAAGTGTGACACTGAGCATGCTTTTGGACAGGCAAAATAGCAGAAAAGCAAAATGCAAATATATTTATTTTGCACATCAAACAAATCATGGCTAATATTAAACAGCCTTTTATCTGTGTGCAAAAGGGGTTGTTTGTTTTTTCTGCCCTTCTTTTTTCCTTTTCAGGGCCCTATCCATTGCACACAAAAAAGAAAAAAAAAACTGGTATGCCAAATACTTTTAAACACAAGTAAAGGCATTTTATGAGAATCTTAGCTTTTAAAAAGCTTTGTAAAATACTGACACATTAATCAAGTGAATACTTGCACAGAGAAACTTATTGGGAATAGAAAGAACCACATGCACCTTGACATCAGAAACAAGATTTGAAACAAAGTGTGAAAGGCTATTTTGTGCAGTGGCTGCTGTGCCTCATTTGGACAACTGTATTACACTGTGGCATAGAAATTAAATAGTGAACATGCATAACCAGTCATAAAGTGATCCTAAAATAATCAGACAGTCGGCTGCCACGATCTAGCAGCTTTAACTAGATGGAACATTGCTGTGGGGATCCATTTGCTGGTCTACAGTATTCACCAAGAAAAAGCCTTAACATGCACCATGGTGTATTTTTACATGCTCAAGAATTCCAATGAAGCCACACTAATGAATGATCTTGCTAACCTTGGATACTCTTAGCAGAAACATTGAGGATATATGGATCCTTCCCTGGAAGCTTCAATGGCTCAATGCCTCTTATGACAAAGCTTCACATTTCTTGCATTTTTGGACTGGCTCCCTATTTGTTACTTCTGCAACACAACTAACAGGCCAGCCTGCACCTCAGTCACTGAAACATGGTGTAGCAGGTCTAGCCCAACCTAACGCGCACAGCTGGAAGGCTGCAGGCCATGGTCTAGTTCTTCTGAAAGAACTGCCTATCAGAGGAAGTAAAAAAAAAAACTTCTTGCTAAAAGTACAAGAACAGCACAATTTTCCAGAAAGCTGAGAACATACAAAAATTATTTTTCCCTTTTACATAACACAATATTCATGGTTCTGGAGGTTGTACATCCCAGTTATCAACAGCTGTTCAATTATTCCCCCTCTAAATTCAATTAATATCCCATTTGACTGTGAGTGACAAAAATGCTGATTTTAATATATCATCCTCAGTTCTTGGAAAGTGGAAGAGTATAAGTGGAGAAGGACAATAAAGCCAATAGGTAGGTCTTTAAAGGTTGCATCCACTAAGCTGATTTGTCCCCACACATCCTAGGTTCTTTTTATGTTTCTCTGCTTCTCATCGTATCCCCTTTCTTCCTTCTGCCCCTCTTATTTCCTCTCATTCAAGTATTCTCTCTCCTTTCCCATCCCCAGGAACTGACTACTTCAGGTTCTAAAGTACATATTTCTTTTCTGCTTTGCTTTTAGCTAATTTCAAACCTTCACAGCTAGCAAGATCAAAAGGACATAAAATACAACTTCATTTCACATCAAACATTCAGATCGCAAATTTGTGTGCAAGTGTATTGGGATTGTTAATTTATACTGATCACCTAGAATCTCAATCCTTTGAACAATATTTGTTATCAATCAGTTGCTAAAATGATGAGTAAAACACAGAAACATTTAAGATTCATCATAAGCATTCATGGGCTGACCATATAAGTAATATTTACGCACATTTGCTAAAGAATACTAACATTACCAAACCGATCCACTTAAATTTTCCCCTACTTTTCTCAGACAGCAAGGACAGGTAACCTGTGTCCCAAAGAATTTGCTGTGAATAACTTGATGAGCGACAGAAAAGGAATATGGAGTTCAGTCTTCAAAACAGTAAGAACTAAAGGGGACTTGTTTGACCACTGCATGTTATCTTCTTTAGAAGACAGCATTACACCATCTATATAGAGATGCTTTAAAAATTTAAATATATCAAGCTATATCCAAGTACTATCTGACTGCAGAAATTCTCTATGCATGTTCAACAGCAATGCGAACATTACAGTTACTATTCAATTATACTATGCATTCACTCTTCCCTCTCATCTTTGTCCTTTCATATCCCTTCCCCTCCTCTTCCTCTCCCTTTGTTTTTTCATCCCTTCTTTTCTCCCACACACTTTCAAGAAGGCCCAATTCAGCACAGTGTGTCATCAGCAGAGACCAGAGACAGCTGCCGTTCCAGCTACAACAGTGAGTGGATTTAAAAAAAAAAAAAAAAAATCAAGGGATGGCTTTAAAGTTTGGGAGAGCTGTTTAAATTGAATATGTAATAACTCTACTGAGGATTTGGACTTCAGCTACACTCAATAGGGGTGCTTCATTACCTACTTGTGGGAATGTCACTTGTCTGTGATGAGGTCACAGCCTCCTGGCGGTAAATTCCGTATGTGCTGTTTAGCCCGGTCAGCTGAAAACAAACTAGCAGATGCCACACTGATTTGCATCCAGTTGCTATTGATACTAAAGAAACAATATGTGAAAGACAGGAAGTACCATGTGGGAGCCACACTTCGACTGAGTGAGGGGAAACGAGAGTTCACCTTCTTTATCTAATCATCCCATGTTGAATTAATGAAATAGAAAGTCTTCCACAACAGGAACACAGCAATCAAAGACAATTTGGGGCTGGATTTGGCTCTTACTGGTTTATCAGTTATCCCAGGCATTTCTGTGTTACTTTGACTGGGCCAGAGGGGAGAGAGGGATCCATCAGAAGTAGAATCAGCAACAGCTTATGCCTTGAAGTTTGCATTTTTATTAGAAATAACCCCCACAAATGATTCAGCAAAACAGTTTCCTCCTGCTCCTTTTGGGTTTGGTTATCTTGTATTCACATTGTGGAAAATTGAATTCAACCTGTCCAAGGGACGACTTCATAAATTAGAAACCCTAGCTAATCCTCAGCAATTACTCTTTAGGTACCTTTTAGCTCTCCTATCCACATTTTCTTTTTCCCTGAAAAGACTATATAACACCCACAATTCAAAGTCTTTCACTTTTACACCATCAGGATGACTTCGTGCCTGTAATTTGATCCCATTCCATCACAGAGTTGTGCAATGGTGTTTTCAAATCAACTGTTAGTGGGCACACCCATTCATGCCGTGAAACACGTGGCAGCAAAGCTGCACTAAAATACACACCAGTAGTAGCTCCTCTATCACTACTAGTTAGAGGTTTTGTTACATTCTTAAACATTACCAACTGAATCCTTCTTGTTTGGAGGTGATGGAGAAGTTAAAAATAATGAGAATTTTTACTGACTGAAGAAAAAAGAGGAATCACAAGAAAATACTGTGTAGACCAGCCAGGAAAGGCTGAGGGAAGGTCTGTGAAGCATGGAACAAGTGATCACTGAACTGCTTGAATATACAGTACACACGGTCCCTTCAAGTGTTGTGGGACACACCTGAGACACACAGAGACTGACTGCACCACATCTGTGTGAGTTTGCACATAGAGGCACAAAGGATGAAATGTCAGAGGGATTCCTTTGCCTAGTACAGGCTATCTGAAACCTGCCATTCCCCAGGAGCATCACGCATATGGTGCAGTAGCCTCAAGGCATGATAACACATAAACTCACACATCCCCAACCTGTGTAAATCATTCTTGAAGAAATAAATGGAGCCTGTGATTTATCCACCTGCAGCAGTAATATAGCTCTGAAGCAGAAAGGCTAATAACATCAACTCTCCAAGTCTAAAGTAGTCAGATGCCAAAATGGCAAATATTAGCACATTCTTCCACCTTTAGGCAGCAAAGTGGTTGTACCCTCAGTACTTTAAATCTAGGCAGATCTTCTAGTGCAAAAACGTATCTTTTTCTCTGACAGGTATGCTGACAGATTTGTAACTTGTGGTATTATAAAAGTAATCAAAATACATAAATAACACCACTTAGAAAAGAACAATAGATCTGCTGCTCTACTACTCAGTAGAAATGAGAATATGCTTTGCCTTAATCCTTTTTCTAGAGCATTAGTTGGTAATACCTTTCTTTCTCTTCTGTTTCACATTCTTCCAGCTCACTACGCTTCTCTAAACTGACTCCTCACAGTCTTTGTAGCCATCATCCCATCACAACACAAGTCAACTACCTCATATCTAACTTGTTTTCAAATAAATGAAGATTCCATTGTTACTGCCAAAGAGAAATACTACAGGTACCATAATTTCTATGTGGAAAGAATGGGTAGCATAATGGAAACTAGAGCCTATGGAAGGCAACCAGAAAGCATAAAGGGTTTTCCTAGAATTCATCTTTGACCTTTTGGGAAAACAATGAGAATAGATACAGATAGCAGAATGTAAGAATGTATGCATGTAAACCAGAGATTAATACTAAAGTTCAATTGTGTGAACTACCATAACAAAATTACTACTAAAAACATGTTGAAACACATCTGCTTGGGTACATAAAACATTTTCATGTGCACATCTACATATATTTGCACTAAAGGTTGAATAAAGTATGTCCTCACTGCAGTGGTCTACCCAAATCCCTTAGCAGAAGAAAAATATGAAAGGACCTGCAAGACAATGATATGCCCTCAGCAAATCAAGTGTGACCGAAAGACAAAAAAAAAAAAAAAAAAAAAAAAAAGAAAACACCCAGCCACCGTCCCCCCCAGTAGCGGCAGCCCGCAGTCAGAATCCCCCCCATTCTGCATACACTGTACCAGGATATGTACTGGAAGGTCACGTATGGAGAGATAGTTATCTAATACATGGTTTATATGAAATGAGTTCCTGTTAATGTCATCCTGAAGCCATAAGAAATACCCTGTAGGCAAACCTCATTCCACCCTCACTGACATCAAATTATTCTCTACAGCAAAACCAAGGCAAACAGGGCCTTGACACGCAAGCCCCCTTTCCTCACACAGTCAGAAAGGTCTTTCCATTGAATCCCAAAGGAACTGCATCGTGGCCTAAGGAATGTGTTTGTGGCTAGAGTAAAAAGACACCCTTCCACTTAAGCAAACAGTTACACTGGCTTATACCAGCTGAGAAACTGTCAAACATCAAAATATTCCTCTGAAATAGTTCAATATTCAAATACCATATATATCAAATCCTTCAAAATGTTAATTCTAATAACAGTAAGCCAGTCAGACACATGGAATCCTTCATATCCAGAATGTTCCCAAAATCTGAGTCATTATCTAGCTCCACCTATTACTTCAACAGGTGAATTTGGTCCTTCTGAGGTAGAACGCTGTGAGTGTCCTTAGCACACTATCATGCTGAGGAAAGGAAGTGAGGATTAACTGAGCCAGCTAAAACTATAAGAAGAATGTAGACAGGCAACTACATCCTATCTCAGCTGGAATTAGGCCATGACACTGAGGTTAACCCCCCACTTGTGCAAAAATACCACGGGTTTTTACTAACCACAAATGGTCAGGAGCTCAGTGGAACAAGCCCATCTACAGCAATAATACAGATGTGAAAAGCATGCAGAACAGTCTCTGGAAGGGTGGTATTCCAGCTCAAAGTACCCACAGAAATGTACATCAATCATCTAAAACTGGACAAAATGAAATGGGATTGCAAGATTGCCACAATACAACACTGTCACAGCGCAAACATTTGTTTGAATACGAAGACTTCCTAAAAGCTTCACCTCGATAGTTCTTGGAGCATTAATGGATAGAGCCTCTGTAGAACGAGTATCTGTGAGTAATGAGGAAACTTGCAGCACTCGCTGCCTCCTCCGCACTGGGACACTGACCAATACAGTTTGTGAAGTAAACAATTCAACAGCAGCCCTTCCAGAACAGCTCCTCACCAGGGTGATCCACTCAGGAATTAAAGTTACATTTATTCCAGAACAGAGTTTCCAGATAGGGAGCACCCTGCAGTATTTTATGTCAATTTTCCCACAATGGCAGGTCCTTGGAGTAATATATTAATTCTTCTTATGTTGTGCAACAGTTATTTGAAATTAGTAAACACATATTGTTTCATTAAAAATATTACGTTCCACCATATGCATTTAATTTGACATAAAGTATGGTATGTGAGAAATCACACAATCTCCAATAAATCTAAAAAGATATTAGCATTTTTGTTTCTAATACAAGATATTTTATGCAAGTTGTAAAATTTCAGTGGTATATGGAAGGGGTCTTACAGAAATACACAAAAAAATATGACTATAAACAAGCCATCATTCTGGTAAGAGGAAATACAAACAACCAGAATAAAAATAGTTGATGCACAAAAGCCATAATGAGGGGGTTGCTCAAAAAATAACTTCTACTTTGAATGGTTTGGATGAAATACAAATTATCCACAGAAAAGTGTGGACTGGCATAAATGTTTGTACAAAATTATAAGTATATTTCTAGAAGTATGCAAGAGACAACCGCCTGCATGCTGCACAAGGTCCCAACAACGCTCTGCGTAAGTGCTAGTGCACAGAGTCCAAACCACTGCATTTTAATTACTATGCAGCCTCAGATATATTGCCTTTGATATGGAAATGTTCTTGTTCTCTCATCTTCACATACGGTCTCATGCACAGAAATCTTTATCTGATTCATAAAAAATAAACTAGAATCCAATCTCAACACCTGACCTCAGTGCTTAGAAGTTTTTTACTAAGCATGGTGTCACTATAAAAAGAATGGGTAATATTGGTGTAAAGTTAGATATTTGGAGCAATGATATGAAGGATTTGCAGTTAGGAATCAAATCAATACTGCACCTCTGAGGTTTTAGAGTTTCCTGTTGCCTTATGTCAGTCTAACTGTGACTGGAGAAACAATTGACTACACCTTTCTGTCTAGCTCAAGAAGAAAGAAAAAATATTTAAATGACATCCTGTCTCACCACTGATAGAAAAGACACAACTCAGCCACTTGCTGTATGAAATAGGTTCTGAAATCTATTAATCACTAACATCAAACTTTACACCTTTTTTTTTTAATTCGGATGTAACATTCCTGTGCATATTTTAAAGGTATGCACTACAAAGTTCACACAGAAAGAAGCAAAACATTTCCCGAGCTTTACTCCAGTAAACAGGTAAAATAAACATAAAAATACTTAAAATACAAATCCATTACTTTCCCTCATCTTACATTAATACGCTGCCTGTAAGAAGGCTGAAAAATTTTGCTTCGACAAATTCTACCAGTCACTCAGAAAAAGCATTAAATATTCAGACCTATTTAGATAATTCTCCTAGCTCTATAGAATTACATTCTCTTTTTCTAAAGAATATGATCTGTGTAACCTCTCTATAGACTATAATGACCCATCTGTAAATCATTTTGTTGCAAGTTATCTGTTTTGTATCACTGCTAGTACCTGTCTGTCCCTGATATGATACCCTTAAACACATTAACTTGATGGAATGTTTTGCCTGACTTCAAAAAAACATCAATTGATTCATTCTCCACCATAAATGAATTACTCTGATTAACCTAGTTTTAACAATATACCTACTTTTGTATTACGCTTGCCAATTTACAAGGTCCAAGAAATAGTTGATTGAACTCATTTCCAAACAGTGATTTTCAAACTTGGGCCACTGGTCTTTTTCTTCTTAATTTAAGAAGACAAAACAGTAAACACAAAACTGATATGAGTATTTTAAAATATACAAGAGAAGGAGAGAAATGTCTATGTACTGATTCTTGTTTCTTTAAGAGAAAATCCATTTTTCAGGTTCCTGTTGTACTAATTGAAAGAGAATTATTTAAAACTTCACAGAATACTTGAATATACGAAGGGTATCTGTAGCAGTTTCTCGAGTGCCAAAGAACTCTAGACTTTCTGAAAGACAGTAAACTAAAAATTGGCAGGAAATCTCTCACAATGATGTCACAAATATTTGTTGTTGCCACAGAATAATACTTTAAAAGAACACCTACTTCTGTGCTGAAAAGGCTTTGGGAACATGTAATTATCCAGTTTTATCACTGTAGAAATCGGCTGCTTTCCAGCAAATACGTCTATCAGATCTCTCTCTTCTTGCAGAACTAATTCTAAATAAAAAGACGCATTTCATACAGACATCACACCAGTCCAGTACACAACCTTACTAATGAAAGGATTTTATCATATTTGGTTGTTTTCATAATATGATGACATGGCCTGCAAAGACACATGAACAGATAGATATTGTGGGAAAACTGTGAGTCTAAAAAATTCTGAACAGCTCATATAAAACACCAGAAAATGCAGTTTCTGTGATTTGGTAACAAGTCCCCTAAAGTTCTCATTCTTGTTGCTCTACCTGAGGAAAAATAGAAAAGGGTGTAAACAAAAATTACACAAAAAGACACTGAAAGAGATGAATAGAAATCAGCTTACTACAGCACAAACCTGAAACATGCACCTCTGTGTTTTGCTGCTACTTGATGAATAATCTACATGCGAACTACCAAATACATCATACAGCAGTACTTCTCTCGCAGGTTCTGACACCATGCAGAAATGCTTCAAGGCTCTGGCTCTGTGATTTATTGTATTAAGTGAAATGTTTTAAAAATATGTCGTTGTATCACCGCAGTTGACATACTCATATATACACAAACACCCCTATTTACATAACTTTTGAAAACTTTAGTCATTACACGCAGCCTTTGCCAACCCAGCCTGTCGATCTCTGGAATGACACTATGGAAAAAAGAAATATACAGAACCCCATTGTATGGGGAGGAAAGAAAAGTGCATCGTGGCTTCTCTTTCCAAAGTAATTTTTTTTTCAGGGATGCAAATAAATAAATAAATAAATAGACAGAAGCCTTTTAAGTGTGATCTATATACTTCTAACAGGGAAATCAACCCAAGTGTAAAAGATTAATGGATATGCTTCCTGAAGTGGTATCTCCCAAGGTGATCACAGTGTTTAGCAGATAAAAGATGGCAAAACAAACTTTCTAATGCCCACTGAGGAAAAAAAATCTGTTTGTTTTTGCTATCATCATGCAAAGCTCTGGCCTTTACTACTACAAGATATTTCAAGGCCTCTAAGAACTGCAAAGATACGTGGATACTTTCAACTAAATATACGATCAAAGATGCAAAAAACATGTCCAAAGAGACAGGGGTTTTTTTCCCTGTTGATCAAAAGAAGTTCAACTGGAAGTGACCACAAACAGTTGTTGGCCACCTATTAAAAACCACTGGAGAGGGAATAAGCACTGGCAGTTCCCACTTGTGAACAAATCAAACTGACACGTGGCGGCAACTAACTTGGGACATCAGTTATCAATTTCTACAAGCCAGGCACTAGTGGCCTTACGAATGAAACTGATGGGCTCCACTTTGTTTCCCTTCTCACTTTCCCCGGTGTGCAAACGCAGAAAGGAAAAAACGAAGCAGTTACATAAGTTGAGCAGAGACTCGGGAATGCGCAGGGAGAGACAGCCATCTGTCTCGCTCCCTTTATGCTGTGTTATACACATGGCACTGGCTTGCACCCTGCGATCTAGCAGAGAAGGGAACCGAGCGAGCGCTGAGAGAGCCCAGCTCAGGCTCCCAGCAGCACCGAGACGGAGCACTGAGCTGCAAGGAGGAGGGAGAAAATAATGCATTTAGCAGAGGATGCGAGACTGCCGACCAAAGGGCCTCTTACGCGCTCATCGCTGAATGAATTAAAGTTCTCGGGGAAGGAGGCCGGGGAAACCGGAGCGAGCGACACAGAAAGTGTGACAGGCGGAAAGGAGCCAGAAGCCGCCAGCCGGGGACAAGGACAGAAGCCAGGGGCCGGAGCCAGGGCCCGGGGGGTCCCTGGGGGTCCCGGGGGGTCCGGGCTGCCCCGCCCGCAGCGGGGATGGGAGCGCTTCGGCATCCCGGCGGAGTCCCCGCAGCCCCGGGCAGCGGCAGCGGGACACGCACCCGGCCGGGGCAGGGCAGGGCAGGGCAGGGAAGGGCAGGGCAGGGCTGGGCTGGGCAGGGCCGCCCAGCCCCGACCCCCGCAGCCCCCCCGGCCCCGCTGCGGGCGCCCGGCGGCGGCCCGGGAAGCGGCCTGGAGAGCGGCGCTGGGAGCGATGCCCAGGGCTCACCTTCCCCTCCCCCCGGAGAAGAGCGCTTCAAAATGGTTTTGCAGGCGAGGCTGGCCAGGCTGCGCTCGGTGCAGGGCTTCCAAGAGCAGTGCCTGGGTTGGTTTCCGTATATTCTTTGGCTTTTAATAGCTAGCTGAGGAAAAAAAGAAAGCATTATTGTTTTCTTTCTTTCCTTCTCTCATTGCCTATTCTAAATTTGACTCCAAAGTTTAAGCAGTTGAATTGGCTAATTCTGAATACAGTCTATTGAGAGACCAGACACAGCAGTATATCCCTGTATAGCAATAGATACAATGTGCTGAATTGGCAGTCTAATTATAAATGTGGCATTTGGACCTCCTTTCAGACCCAGTGCCACCTTACCTTATGAGGGAACTTCAACTACAGCAACTGTTCAAAACAAAATGCCATTACAGGATCAGCTTCACCCAACACTGTAACCAGCCAGGGGATTGTTTTACAAACAGCCTTTCTCACTTAACACAAGAATGTATTATAAGGAAAAGTTATGGATAGTGCAGAGTCTGAAGAAAACGAGTATGTAGTTGCTGCCAGGTGTTGAGCTACTTCAAACTGCAGTATACTCCAAATGACCTCATTATTTTCTTTTAAATGTACTCACTATAAATAATTATTTCTTAGTTTTACTAGAATGAGCTGCTAGGTACGCTTGCTGTTTATATTCTGAGAGTAGTGTGCATGTAACGTCGTGAGCACAGAAACACGCGAAATATCCTGGCTCAAAACAAAAACCTGCAATAAGATCTTGCCAAAGAATCATGGGGTGCTGAAAAAAAGTTTTTTAAAGGGTCTTTTCCAGGGAAATATTTGTATATAATGGCAGGCTACATGCACATATCTCACATTCATTCTTATTATTTGCTTTATGGTATTATAATGGCTTAATTAAATGAGTGGGCACAAGCACGTCAATAAAACAAGTCAAGTCAAGTCGAAGTCTCAAAACAGGTTTCAAAATTGCTCCATTACACGAATACAGAAAGGGAAATTCGTTAATTTTTGGACTTCAAACTCTATTTGAGGACTGGCTAGAACTGTTCTTCTGTCCTCATGATCAGCACTGAAGATGGAAATAGCAAAAATGTTAAAATGATGGTAAAAGAAAGCAGTAGGAACAAAGTGCCGCTTGTGTGCCGAAGGCTATTTAATTTGCTTAATAAACATATACCTTATCTACAAACAGCAGGCGAAGATATATTACTTTATCACAGAAAGTTTCACCCTCTATGTTTTTGGGAAACACCCCTAGGACAGCACTAATCTGCCGTCCCCAGGCTCCCACCGGGCCGCCTTTCCCTACGGCCCCCCCCACCCCCGCCACTCAGACACAACATTAATTGTCCTTTCACGGTGCCACTTTCACTCCTTCCCGTCCTCTCAAAACAACAAAACCGCAGCAAACCCCACGGCGAGACGGCCCGCAGGAAGCAGAGACAGCGCTGGGCTGGACAGGAGGGCTGGCTGTGAGTGACCTCCGGGCCCTGCCCGGGCTCGCCAGCCCTGCGGGCTCGCTGCTCGGGGGCTCCCCGGCTCGGGGACACGCTCTGGCGGCTCAGCTGGCAATGCACGCGTGGAAGTACCTGCTCGCATCCCGCCTATCTGCTCTCCCTCTCACGTATCTACACCCAGCCACGACCCCGCCGCCGGTACACGCGTACATGCACAACACGAGCGGGCAGCGCCGGTGCCCGCTCCTCCCCGGAGCAGGGCAAGCCGCAGAGGCACACTCATTAGCTCCCACTGATGATTCCTTTCAGGATCATGAATGGAACAATTGTCAAAAACTGCGGGAAAAAAAAAGAAAGCCCCGAGACTATTATATACAGACACAGCTTGTGTGCACGCATGTGACAGTTGCAGGCAACCCAGATTTGGTCATAAACTCTTCAGCAATATCCGAGATAAAACATCAAATTGCTTATACGGTTAAAGAGGCTTCTTATCCCCAATCACAAAAAATAAACAGCTTCGAAGGTAGTGAAACCCAGGAAAAGAACAAGCTCTCCACCAGGCACACCTTGCCTCATTCGTATCCTGCAGCACCGCCTGTAAACAGCTGCGCTGGTTTGTTGCAACTGCCACTATTTTATTTTAAAAGAAGAATAACAGCAATAATAGTAAGTCAAATACTTCCTGAAAACTTACTTTGCACTTAGTTTAGGCACTATTCTTTTTTTCAGCTCGCAAAGGAAGCCGTTTTGTCCAGGTTAGGTATTGTCTACTTATGGATCAGCCCCTGGCTAAGGGTTTATTTTAATTTATGGCTTATGCATTCTTTTAAGGTCGATTTGCATGACCTCCGGCAAAGAGCTAAGGCAGCAAGAAATCCCAAGTCGACTGTTGCCACAAAGCGGCACGCATCTCCCCTTCCCCGGGTGTAAACAGAGCTCTCTGATGATGGACTGCTCTATTCCCCCCTCCTCGTGTATCACAAATTAGGGTGCGATATCAATTTTAAAGTTTTCAGTATAACTTTATCCAAAGGCTCTGCTGGGAGAGATAAGGCGGCGGCGCAGCGCGGCGGCTCCTCGGGACAGCGCCGCGCCGTGGCCGATCCCGGCATTGCCGCCGCCGCTCCCGCAGCTTTGTGTGCCTCCCCGCACTCGTCCCTGGCCAACTTCAAAGCGCTCACCCACCTCAAACTTAGCGGAGAACCTACAAGCACCACTAAACTCCCTTCGCCTTTCTCCATCCCGCGTCTTTTGGGGTTACCCGCCAGGAGAAACCCACGCGAGCACTTCGGAGCAATGACAGCGGCGCTCCGCTCTCGAAGATTTATTTCGGATTTTATTTTTCCTCTCTTTCTCTCTTTCTCCCTCTCGTGTTAGTTCCTTACGTACAATATCTTCCCGCACCATGTGTTCGCCTGCCGTGGGTGATCTTAAAATACAACGTTGATCTGTCACTACATTTTAAAATAAACTCTACTCGGGAAAGATGAGAAAGTGTTGTGATTTCAAGGTACTGGGGTCCCTTAACGTCTCGGAAACCTCGGGATTCAAACAGCCCCGGAAACTCGCACGGGGACGAGACTATAACTACTTTTCCCTAAAGGGGGAAAAAAAAAAAAAAAAAGAAAAGAAAAAAAAACCCACAACACCCTCGTGATATAAAAGTAAATAATCGTGCAGGGGGAGGCGGGGGGAAGGGGTGAACTCAGCAATGTTAAAAGCTAAACAACAGATCTATCTCCGGACGCTGCTGCTTCACTCAATTGCAACTAATAACCCATTAAAGACAGCGCAGGGGGAACCGGATTCTCTCCTGCAAAGCGACATAAATCCAGCGAAAACCCATTAAACCACCGCCACCGCCACCAAGCCACGCAGCACTACACACCACAGCAAACAACAGGTATACAACACAATAGGGCTGGTTTTCCTGGTTACCTCCTCGGGATCCAGTGTGGCACAAAGCACTGGGAGAGCCTCCTTTTTTTTTTTTGCAACGCGCTTCGGTAATTTTCATTAAAAAAAAAAAAAAAAAGGCGGGGGGTGACGGGGGGGGGGGGGGGCGGAGGAATAAATGGGTCGTAATTCGGTAAAATAAAATAAAATAAATGAACTAGAGTCTGCTGGTGTTTCTCCGGGCCATGGATGTGCAGGATCCCGATCGTTAGAAGTTTGCGGATGGGTTGCCTGGAGATTTGGTTACAATCAGGTTCATTTTTTTTTTTTCCCTCCTGAAACAAGTGAAGGCGATGGTTACTGCTGTCAATCTTGGCAATCAATGTGAGCGGCCATGTCGTAAGTATTCAAAGCATTTCCCGTCGTGCAACATCAGAAAGTGAGTGGCCAGGGCATTGATCTGAGGAAGGCAAAAGGAGGCAGGGCTCCCCCGCCCAGACAGCACAGGCAAGATGAGACAACACAGGGAGAGAGAGGAGGGAGAGGGGAAGGGAGAGAGAGAGAGGCTGGGAGCGAGCGGGGAGAGCAACAACTGCGGAGAAAGTGAGCACAAAACAGAAAGTGAAATCGGCGCGGGCTGCCAGCCGCATCCCCGCGCAGCTATCACCACTCACAGGGCCATTAGACACATGAAACCCTACACCGCTCTCCTCTCGCTAATGACCACTGATTGCCCGGAGTGGTGAGGAAAGGTACTAGAAAGTTACCGGGGAGGGGGTGCGAGGGCGGGGCGGGGGCCGGAAAAGGAGGAGGGGGAGCGGGGGGGTCCCAGGGGAGCCGGTTCGCGGGGCCGGGGCGGCGCGGGGGGGGCGGCGTGTGACACGGTGCCGGCCCGCCCTCCTCCCGCCCGCCCCCGCACCGCACCGCACCGCACCGCACCGTGGGGAGGCACACGCGAGGAGAGTCCTGCCGGGCTCCGGCTCGCGGGGTACAATAAAAAACATAAAATTTAAAGAAAAAAAAAAAAAAGGCTGGAGAAAGACGATGTGCAGGAGGAGGGAAGGGCTGGCGGAGTGGGGCGGGAGCGGGGACGAGAGGGAAGCACTCAGCGAGCGCTTACTGACAGCTGATAAATGGGACTCTGAAGAGCCCGATCCCACAGCCCGGCCGAGGGAAAAAAAATAGTTGAAATGGAAAGTATAAATTGCTCTAGAGATGCGAGTCCAGCTACAGGGACCCGAGGGAGAGGAAAGGGAGAGGAGGCAGGAGAAGGCACTCAGAGTCCACAAACTATTTAGTGATGCGTTCAGGAGAAAAGTAAAACCTCAGCGCAGTGAAATGGGAAAGACAGGTATGGCAGGAGAGTTAAAACTGATTTAGGACGGACTCGAGCTGAAGTTGGGATTCTCGTGGCGACGACGAGAGATTTTAGCAGCGGCAATATATAAATATCCCTCTCTCTGCCTACCAAAAGGCAACAGATAGGGACTGGAATATCAGCTTGAATACCAATTTAGGAACTCACGCTCCTTTGGAAGTGCTAATTGGGGAGGGGAGGGGAGATCTGGGAAAGAGAAGGGAAAACTGTAAGGAGCTGAGGAGAAAATCAACCAGTGGCAGAGTACTGCAAACCCAAGAAAGTCTCTCGGCTGTATTTTTGCATTCCAAAGGTAAACATAAAAGAGTCTTTCAAACTGTCAGAGGCCCGCAGATCAGGTGGCCAAACAGCGCTGCAGAGCTAACGTCTCCCTCTTTTGATATTATTCACACCTAGGCTAAACTGTTGTTAAGATGGGAGTGCGGAAAGCAACCTCAAGCCCACAAAATGAGAGAGAGAGAGAGAGAGAGAAGTTGTTGATTCATCTCTGTATTTTTGGCACTTTCTCCCCATTTTCCAGAAGGCGCCTGGAACAGTTAGTAACAGACAAACTTTTTAATTTTAAAATAGCTTCATAACTTATAGAGGCCAAAAAGACGAGGAGAACGCTTGATTTCGCGTTCCTCCTCTCTCAAGTAGAAATTGGTGGATTAGGATAGACCCAGAGGCACACTCAGCCCCACTGCAAATGAACCTTGCTTCATAAGGACGTGATGAAAATTGAGTATTAGCGGGATGGCACAGGACAGATCTGATCTGGCTCTATTTCATTTTGTTAACAAGCTGTAAAACTCGACACACTACTGGAGTCGTGCACTTTGCATCCTCTACCTTTGCTCTCCGAGGTGCTATCGTCCCTCTCGAGCCGAGACCAGGGAAAATGAGTTCTAAGTCAGAACCTCTTGGAATAATGGACCTATTTTATACAGTATTTTTGGGAATTGCACTACAATAAAAGGAGTAATCAAGTGCTATCCGGCAAGTAGCAAACATCTTATAATAGAACTTTACAATTATCTGGTAAAGCTTCATGATCAAATTAGCTGGATGAGAGCTGAGTAGCTCATTTCCATTCATTCTTTCAATTTTAATAAAAGAAACTTTTAAAAATTAAATTCAGAGACGAGGGGGAAATTGTATGATTGTAAATACTGCGTTTGTATTCACCTGCATTTGACTCTTTCAAAGTATTCACCTTGCTGCAGTTATCCAGTGTATGGATTCAACAGCAGTAAATAACTGCCTTTCCAGATATTGCTATGTCCTTTTCAATTATAAGAATTTCCGTAATTGGTCACTAACACTTTCCTTGTAACACCTTTAAACCTGCTGCAAGTAAAGGAAACACCTTGACTTTTTGCATAACTAGTAGCTTTGGCGTGAAAAAAAAAGAATGAGTTGTGTAAGAAAAGAGATGTAAATCAGAATACAAGGATAAACTACCCTGCCTGTTTGCAACCCCAGCAATTTGTTACTGGAAGTTTATTTGCTTTCAAGAAACAAACAGAAAGGGGAAAAAAATCAACCACTCCTCAAATGCCTCAAATGTAGCGTTCTCCTTATTAAATACGAAGCAGGAATGGGACAAGAGATAATTAAGGCATCGGATAAACCTAACCGCCCACCTAGCTCCAAAATGCGGGAGCATCCCACTGCACTCCCGAAAATCCAGTGCAGGGAATGACACTGGGCTGGGGCAGGACACCGAAGGGATGCGGCCACGCTCCCAGGCGGAGCGCAGGGAACGCTCTCCAGCTTGTTGCTTTCCCTGTGTGATCAATTAAGTTACAGATGTAACTCAGAGTGCCGGAGAGCGACAACTTCTCGGCAGCAGGAAAAGAGGATTCCTTGGGCATTGTATGCAAATGTGCGTGTGTGTGTGTGCACTGCACGGGGATAATTGGGGTTCCCTCTTTGCATAAGTGAACACCCGCCGTGTAGATCCGTACACACGTGCCGAGAAACAAGAAAACGCTTTTACTTTTAGTGTTACCCCACGTTTAGAAATCGCGTTTGAAATTACTTCCCCTGCTTTGGCTTCATTAAGGCTAAAGCCAAGCAGCGCAGGCAGATGTTGAGGGATGCTGACCTGCTGGGGGTCCCTGCAGAGGGAAGGGACCGGAGGCGCTCAGATCACGTCGGGGCACTTACCTGTTCACAGCTGTCATTGCATTTTGCGCCGTCTGTCTCATTAAATACGTTAAAGTAAAGCAATATTCAACAAGCGAAGCAACCTGTCTGTGTGCTAAGTTGTACGTACCGCATCTTTAACATGAGAAGAAAACCTGCAACTCCTGTAGAGTTGGCGGAAGGGTCTCAGAAGTTTTTGATTCAAAGGGCAAGAAATTCCACTTTAACTTCTAAACTCCCCTTCCTCCCAGATTAATGCCGGACAATTAAGAGGCATGTTTGTAAATTCCCTGTGCGGACACTCTCCGACAATGAAGGCTTTTTATAGGCTTGCTAAAGATGTTCAGATAAACTTTTGGAAAATAATCAAGAGCATCTGAGAGAAAGCTAAAGGAAATGAAGTTCAAGCCTGATCATCCGATTGGGAGAAAGTTTTGTTAGACTAGACAGAAACATATTAGTGCACGTTACTTCAAAAGCAAACCCATCAGCTGATACGAGTTCCCCTAGAACAAGAACCTCTGGTGATCTCCTCAAAATTTAGGGGACGTTTGTATTTTGTAACACTCAAAGCTAAAGATCTGACTGAAAACAGAAACTCTGAATTCTTTACAGCGTCATCTGCCAACAAAATGTATTGTCTTGGCAGGAAAAGGATCAAGGAGATTTTAATTTAATTTTAAACTGTGCATCGTCTTGATAGTGAAGGAAAAAGCCGCATCAACAATCTCCCCACTCCACCCCTCCCTTCAAAAAAAAAAAAGAAAAAAGAAAAAAAAAAGGAAAAAAAACGGGGTGGAGGGGAAGAGAGTACTGGAAAAACCACATAAACTTTTACAAAGAAAATAAAAGCAAGTTCGACATGAAAACCCCTTCCTGTCTCGGAAAGTTCATTTTAAAGGTCCCCTCTGTAAATCTAAAGTGCAAACACCAGGCTAAGGTAGTGAGTGGCTGGAATTTGCATGCTGATAAGAGAAGGCTGTTGTACTTACAGTGACAGAGGGCAGGCTGCGGAAGAAAAGCTGTTTGTGTTAGCCTGAGAGTCACCCAGGGCTGCAATGAGAGGAGAAGAGAGGAGTGGGAGTGCCAAGCTGGATACACCTTCACCGCATCTCATCACATCTGCCAGCCTCTCTCTCCCTCTCTCTTTCATTTCCACATTCCCTTTGTTCCTGAAAAAAAAAAAAAAAATCTACACGTCACATCAGTCCCCAGATGCAGTCTACACCAAAGAAAAAAAATGAATAATTCAATCAAACTGTGCATAGTCTCTAAGGCAATAAATCTATTGCACTTAAAGAAACGAAGGGTAATTACCGCTATAGAATTAGAATAAGGCCAGAGCGCGCAGGGATCCCAGGGTCTGTAAACTCCACGGTCAAATAAAGTTTCATTTATTTAATCCGTTGACAACCCCAATGTAAACTAAAGGGGAGGATCAGAACTTATTCCGGTTGGGTTTGAGAATGCCTGAAGTGAATGTTATAAAAGCAGAGCGCCCGTGATCTGTGACAAACACAATACAAGGCAGTAGAAGTGTTTCACTGCATCACCTCCAGGGTCCGTTCCCCCCTCCCTAATGAAGAGCAGACCACACTCCCACTTCCACCGGCTCCTGCTGCTCGCTGCAAGTGCAGCGGGGATCGCTGGCAGCCAGCAGCCGCCTTACCTGCTCCCGAGCGCCAGCACAGCCTGAGAAAAACTCAGGGGAACCGGCAATTTTGTTCCACGCTCTGGCGGAGAGAAGCCATGAGGGATTTGCACCGGCACGGATTGAATCGGAACGCTGCCCCTGACTCGTGGATGTGTGCGGGGCTGAGGCTGGGGACTGCCTGCCCGCCGGGGGCGGGGGGAGCCCGGCGGGAGCGGAGCCCGGCGGGGCGGGCGGCGGCGCTGCCGGAGCGCGGTGACACACCGGCCGGGGCGGGATGGAGGGAGCTGCGCTTCTCCCGCTCCTGCCGCCAAGGCTGCTCCCTCGGCTCGGAGGTAAGATGATTCTACACTGTGTTTGTCCTCGCCGGGTAACCCAGGTCCCAGGGGCACGCCGCTGTGCTAACGAGGGCGGTGGCTCGGGGCTGTGGCTCAGATCCTCGTAGCCAAACCAAGCCGGAGCTTAACGCTGACATCTGCTGCTTTACCCTCTCAATCACATTCTTTGCAAACTTCTCCTGGGGGGCTGGGGGAGGAGGGAGACGCGGAGGGGGAGGGGGGGAAACAACCCCAGGTGAGACCGAGCTCTTCAGATGCCGCAGCCCCTCGCTCCGCTCCAGCCGGGCTGCGCGCCGGCCGGGAAGGCTGGGACCCCTTCCGCCGCCGCCGCAGCAGAGCACCGCGCACCTCCCGTTCTTGCCCCGCCGTAGCAGGCGGCTTGATTTCACCCAAAACACTAACGGGACTGTTATTCTAATAAAGGTAAAGCGGAGCGCGCTCCCGGCTCCCCGCGCCCGTGCGCGGGGTTAACGCGCCACCGTGAGGCGGGCGCGGGCCCCGCACCGAGCGGCGCCGCTCCCGGAGCGCGTCCCGCAGCCGGGCACACGGCGGGAGCGGGAGCGGGATCTGGAGCGGGAGCGGAGACACCCCGACGGGAGCCGGCAGCTCCCGGCACTCCGGGGACAGAGCCCTTCCACCCGCTCTCACCGGCCGGAGGGAGACGGGGAGGATTTAAGGAGATGGGAAGACACAAAGCGAAACCCCACGCCGGTGTTTCCCTTAGCCACCTGCCCCGAGCCTCTCTCCCTCCTTCCCCTGGCGCTCCCCGGGGGACTGGGGAGTGAGCAGGGTAGAGCGCACCCCGGCCCGCTCCTCCCGCGGCATCGCTCCCTGTGGATCGCCGCCGCCCCCCTGCTGGAAGACACTGTCCCCTCGCAGCGTGTGCCAGGGAGCACTGCTGGCTCCCCTGCCCATCTTATGCCTCCTTCCCCGGCCAAAATCAGGCCAGATGCACTGCCCGGGCTTTCCTAGAAGATTTTGCTTCTCAAGTCTTTTAGGTGACTTCAAGTCTGAGGCTGCGGGTTTAGTTTTATATATATATATATAATAATTATTTTTTTTAATGGAAGGGGAATGGGGGTGGGGGGGGTGGGAAGGAAAATTTAAAAAGACCAGACTGTTATGACAGTACCTGGGGCGACACTGCTAAAAGTTGTGGACAAGGCTCAGCGCAATAACTTTCTTAGGCATGCTCCAGGCACATGAAAACTATGGGAATGGATCTGCTTTTGGAGACAGATCCTGGTGTATAGGGCCACAAAACGTCACAACACAGTGTAGTTCTTAACTCTACTCCCATAAAAAGCCTTAACCCGGAAGGGAGCGGGGTCTTCTTGTGGGTCTTTTAGCAGCCGGTGCGATGGATGCTCTTCCCCAGCCACCAGAAAGCATCCATCATGTCAGGACACCCTGGCACCCAGAAAAGCATTAACTGCACTGGCAAGGTTGAAGTCACCTAACTCTTAGCTACAAGTTCACTGATCAAGTAAGCTCCACAAATGAATCACGAGAACACTAATAACAAGCTCAAAAAAATTGGCAAGTACATTCAGTTGAGATTAGAAATCACAGTAAGATTGGATACCTGATGCTTTGCAGGTATAGAGTAAAAGCGGAAAAACAGTAGCATGACTGTGGAAGGTGCGAGCATTTTCACTGAAAGGCATCTGCTCCTCCTATTCTGGGTATTTCATCGAACAGCTGGATTTGCTTATTTGTCATCTTATTAATTTTTCCAGTCCCATCTCTGTAGAAAAGGATGAACAATAACACATAAAAAAAATTAACATGTAAAAAAAAGGAGTTCAAGATTGACAGCGATTTTAAACACACTTTTTCAGAAGCAACCCAAAGCTGTGCAAGAGATGTTTAAAGCAATCATTACAATCATACTAAGGCATTTCTTCCTTGAGTATACACCTGTGTGGCCTCACATATTGTACTGATATTCCCAGCTGAAGCTGGGAATAGCAGAGCTTGTCTTATAAATGAGGAAGGACAGGAAGATTCACTGGCATAACACTATCTGCAAGCAGAGTTGAGGAGCTGGAAGGGGACACATGCTAGAGGACCCCCTTATAGCCCACAGTAGTCCTGTTTTATATTACAGCCCAGAGTAAGCTGTGGGTCAATGGTATAAACATGAAACTTGAAGAATATTTTTCCCAGAATCTCAATCACAGAAAAATCTTTGCTAAACATGATGACTGCAGACCCCTGTGAATTATTGTAAGGATTTATCAGCACACCACAGTGCTTTTATTTTTTCACTAGTAATGTCCCATTCTCACAGCACTTGCGAGAGTTCAACAGGACACATATAGGCTTTATACTGTAGCACTGTATTTATTCTAACAGGGTTTTTTTTTCGTAACCCCCCCAAAAAAAAAAAAAAAAACCACACCAACAGCAAAGCATAAATTTCAAAGTCCTGACCAAACAATTGTGCTACAAACAAGATACTGTGTAAAGAAAAAAAACAAACAAAAACTCAAAAAAACCCCAAACAAAACCCCCTAAACAATACAAAACCACCAACCCTGAAGGTTAGAATAAATAAGAATAAACAAAGCTGCCTTTGACCTGAGGAGTGGCCCACACTGCAAATAAATGCATTGCCACTAAGCCACATACACACGCCACACGAACAGAAATAAAAGGAATCCTTGAGATAGGCCAATGATTTTGTATTTTGTATGTTATATTACTACAACTGTGCATTTACAAATTACATTGGCTTCAAGATGTTCCTGTGAATTTGTGATAATATGGCCTGATCTTGTAGGCCTGTGTCAGTGTCAGCTGTTTCACCCAGAAGCTCAAGTCCTGTGCATGTAAAGTGCATGCTTCTTATTAAGAAAATCAAAATGATGATGCCAGAAAGGAGTAACGATTTGGAAAACATCAAGACAAAAGGTTAAAATGTCTACAAAGAAATTTTGGGGGACAAAGTTGTTTTGGACTGTCCAATTTTAACTGGAGCTTATAAATATCAGGGCATATCTCGTGGGTAGTATGGGCGTCTCCTCCCTCCTTCCCTCTAAAGGCACTTTACATTTTCTAACCCAAATATGCAGTAGTAACTTCTTGCAACAAAGTTGACTAAGAAGGAAATCACTGTATAAATCTTTCAAAACATGTTTAAATATAGCTTAGTAAACCAGGAATATTGGGTAGAAACTGCTAAAAGTATTCATACTATTAAAAACTAAAATGCGACATGATCTCAACATATTTGATCATTCAATTATATCAAAAGTTTTTCCAGTGCAATATCAGATTTAAGACTGAAGTGAAGTAAATGTGATTTGACTCTTTTGAAATCTTCCTAAGACAAATAAGTCAAAGATCAAGGTGTTTTATTTCCTATTTGAATCAATGATCAATAAGTCTTATACATGAGAATCACGCATTTTGAACAGAAAACACACTTTTTAATAAGTGCAAGTTAGACTGAGTAAAATTACTATGTTTGGAGAGCAAAGTTCACTATTTTTTAAGTCATTCCAATCTATATAGTTATGAAGTAACTTGAATAAGGCATCTTACGTTGGTCTTAAATTTTTTACTCAAGTAAAACACTCATTGATTCCAATGTGAGTGTTGCCTGAGTAATAGAGTTCCCTGTCAAACTGTTAAAATCAGCTAACTTCTAAAAGCCTCCAGATTGATGGAATAGCGTGATTATACTAAAGGAATGTATTCAATATGGAGAAAAAAATCAAGTTACCAGGCAAAGTTTTTAATATTTACAATAAAAGAAGGCAGGAATATAAGAAGATATTTTTAGGGGGGTTATAATTCTGTGTCTGGTCATGCAGGCACTCAAGCTTGTGGCTTCATTTATATAAGTCACAGCAGTGAATCAGTACTCCTATGTCACAAGCATTTGAGGTTTAGTATCTAGGACAATAGAAATAGGAATAAATTGGCTTTAAATATTCCATTAGAAAACAAGACTGTTTTTACATCAATTGCAGTGGATCACAATGTAAGAGTTATTTTGGAATCTCATGTTTAAAAGTTTGTGAGTGATGATATACATTGTCTTTGTTTTGAGTGAAGAAGCTCTTCATCAACATTACAAAGCAGAGTTAGATTTTAAAAATGTTCTCACAAAAAATCATAGTTCCTTCACAAAAAATCCAACATCAGACAAATGAAAGACACCAACATACAGCTTTTTCTAATTTTTTTGTTTTAATTGTTAATTCTAATAAGAATACTATGTAAATAAATGTTAACTCTGCTCAGTGGTATTAGCATAGTTGAAATAGTAGTTTATAAATTTTTGAGAGCATCAGCATCATGATATGGTTGTCATAGAAACGCAACAATATGTCATTTCAATTAATTTTACATGCAGCAATGCCGAGGTCCGTGTAACAATTCTTTTAGGAACTTCTAGAAGTAAATATTGAAAAGCAGGAATAAAAACATTAATAGGTAATGGTATCCTTCAATATGATTTAATTAACAAAACAAAGAGAAATCTAAATTATTCTAAAATAATACCTGTGTTGGAGGAACTAGTTAAGCAGACTTTGACCTTAAAAACACCAAAAATAAAAGATGAAAGCTACAGAAACATTCAAACTTAAGGGTTTTTTTTAAAAAAAACCCTATGTAAAAAAAGATTTATTCCTGTTCAAGGAATATAAAACATGAAATATTTTTAAATCATGAATGTTCCTTTTGTGTGTGCAAGAAGCAAAAAGTCAAATGTTACAAATCCAAGACCATAATACAAGATTTTTAAAAAAAGCTTTAAAGGTAGGAAATGTAACATGAATAGATTTATTTTTCCTGTATAATGCAGCTACTGTGTGTTATGAATGCTACCTTAAGTAAATCATTACCAGACACACTCAACTGACATTAATGACTTGATTTTTAGAACAGAAAACTTACCAAATAAAGGCAGTGTTTTTTAAAAAATAATAATTCTATTGTAGCAGTGTGAAATTTATTTTTCATTTTTTCTCTTACAGGACAGTATGAACATATACTCTTGTTTTCTTATTGTATGTGTATGATACAATACCTAACCCGATAGTTTACACATCTAAGAAAATACTGAGCAGATTGTAATGAGAAAAAAAAAAAGTAGATTTTCAACACATTTTACACAGCAATCAATAATTACATAGTATATTTTGTTTAAATTTACTGAGTTGCCACACAGACTAGAATGTGCATGACCTTTCAAACTGAGATGTGAAACAAGCTGTTTGTAAGTAAATAAAAACTATCAATATTACAATCAAAACACCATAAAAAAAAAAAAAAAGGGAAAGGGAAAAAGAAGAAAGCCCACAGCCCACGGAAGCTATCTGCAGTGAAAAAGGAGAAGCATCTAGAGCTCTCCTTTCTGATAGGATTAAGGAATGCTACAAAAGAAGCATTTAAATCTCTAGTTTTCCCTGACAATTAACAATGAAAAGCAGATGTTTACAAAGCTATTTTACATGCTGGTTTATAAGATGCTAAAAGATGGTTTGTGGATGGTAAGAAGGAAGAGCTGGATAACTGCTTGTCTGGTGTATATTTAAAAGCATTTTCATTGGCTCAGTTATTGTTAATAATGAAAGAAACACTTTATGCTGTATAGCTGTGACTATAGAAAACTGCCATCGTAAAGTCCTCAACAAACTCTTAAGATGCAATTTACAAAGATAATAATAACACAGAATTATTTCACTTCTCTGAATGCTACACATTTGCATACCAGGACTGTGTACAATATACTCATAATGCACATTCATAACAACAAGGACTTCTTAACATTGCAACAGCACAAGATCTGTGCATTAAAAATCTACAGTTCCAAGTTTTCCTTTTTGGTGGGAAACCATTTCTATAAACCAGATGCTCTGCATCTACACAGAGTAAGCCCACGTTCAGCTCTACACCTTTACTGAATGGGATCATATCAAGAAAATTACAGAACACTGTAAACTAGCAACAATATTAATAAATTCCCTCTCATACAGAAACATGGCCAATTAACTTTTCACACAAATTTAAGCAGAAGTCTGGTCTATAACTGTGAGTCAGGAGATGTGGGTTCTATTCCTGGCTGTGCTACAAACCTACAGAGTGTTTTTGAACAAGTCACTTACACCAAGTCACTTGAGTAGAAAAAATGCTAAGAATGCAAGCCTCGAGCTCAATTTAGACAGATCCATATCTGCTTATATCGGATGCGTGTGAATGTGGGCATATGTCTCTAAAAACCTGGGCCTACCCTTTTTGGGCTTTTCACCTTTTCATCATCTTTCTCTACATGGAAGGAGACTGTTGGGGGACTCAATTCATAAAAGATTCCTCACATATCAATTATATTTATGTGGAACAAGATTACCATTAAAAACCCCAGCCCCATAAAGGCTCACACGCACATTTCACTTCACACATTTGTAGTAGTCCAATTTGCTCTAATAGAATTATTCACTCTCTGTAATTCTAGGCATCTAAACTTCTGCAGTATCAGGAACTAAGTTAATGGAACAGATAATGTACAGAAATACTCATACAAGTCAGTAATGAGACTCAGCCTTCATGCTCTTGAAGTCCTGCATCACATTCAATAGCAGGATTTTTTTAAATACTGCTATTACAGTGTTCTGGTACAAGTAAGAGGATGCATAGCCGACTTGACATTAAAAATTTCTTCTATCATTTATACATTTTCAAAACAAACAAAACTCTCTTTGCAATGTGTAAAATAATGCCAAAACCTGGTGTTCTAATCATAAAAGGTACTCATAAATCAGCTGTGTGTTGCCACCGTGCAAGCTGGTTTTGGTTTTAGCCTCAGCCACTGAATAAATTCTAATTTTTGTTAATGCCTATGTTATTCCTACTACATCTTCAGCTGCAAGTGAATATATTACACTAAAGCACAAAAATATTTAAATCATACTAGTTTGCCAGGTTTCATTTCCTCGATGGTCTCTTCTGCAACTCAGACTTCCCATCTATGGGATACTCTCTTGGACTAAAATTGCTCTATATACATAATGATATGCAAAGTAGGTCAAGTTTCCAACGTGCAGCTACAGCCATACTTAACTTCACCCAAATGGATACTGCTCACATGGTGAAAACTAAACATGCATAGAAATGTTTATAGAATTGAGGCTGAAAGTAGCAAACAGTCTTCCTGCCTTGGATGGATTTTTACCATAAATTACTTTTTTTTACCACAAATTATTTACACAGAAATCTAACAGCAAGGGATAATTGAAAATATTTTGTGTACCTTTCAACAAAACACATTGGGGAAAAATACCTTGCCAGCAGCTCCCATTGGTAGGGCAGAAAGGGACAAAAGAAGGAACCAGCCTCTCCCTCAGTTGGTAACAGCCTGCACTGGTGTTGCACTAATGCCAAGTACCAAACCAGCCAATACAACGCAGCTCACAATTGCTGACTTTTTCTAGTACCACATTCCGCAGCCCAGAGACACAAAAGGTATCCTCCCTTCTCCCTCCCCTCCTTCCCACAGAAATTATGCTCCTGGCTGGGTCCTTGACTGCTGGCCTGCCACAACCACAGGGGAGGGGACACAATTTGCCTCTGTCTCAGTGTTCTGCCGTTATTTTAATTTGATGGCATTTTAATAATATGGAATGGTTAGATTTCTCGGACTGCCATCTGAAATGTCTGTGACTAAGGGTTCTGTTCTAGGGGCTTTCCTTTTTTTTTTTTTTTAAATTTTGCTTCTGGTTTGAACATTTCTTTCAATCAGCTTTCTCATTTATGCAATAGAAAGATATGTCCAAGGTTAGCATTATAGGGTGGGGTCTTTTTAATTAACTTAGGAAATGTTTACAGAGTTCATCAAAGGAGCCCATGCCCCTGGAAGTTGGAATTAAAAGGAAAAACATGTTAAGCAAAAAGAGAGCACTTTAGAATCAATATAATCACACACACCCCAAATGCCCAACTCTTATGATGAGCAAGCAATCATTTCTTTAGTATGGCAATTTTCCACTTAAGCACTGAAACCTCAACCTTGATTGTAAAGCAATGTTCAAGGGGTCATAGTTTCTGCCTCTGCTTTTCTTGTCCTTTCTAGAACTTAGAGTTGCAAAGGAAATTGGTCATGTTATGGGTTTTAATGTACAAAAGTGAGTAGAGTGTGGAATTAGCAATTGCATTAGATTTGAATGCACACATCTATTGTAGCCACACATGATGAACCTTTTATAGAACATCCTCTGCAGTCTTGTGTTCTGCACAGGTAGCAATTCCTGAAAAACAGCACAAAATTCTCTGACACACTTCCTAAAGTTCTGGGTCAAAGGAAGTGAAGCAAGGATTTGTCAAGGCCTATTTAATGAAAGACTGAGACAGGAAAATACTAAAATATGTGTGCTTTAAATATGGTACACTATATATAATCCCTTCTTCAATTCTAAAACACTCTATCCTCTACTAAAGAGTATTTGGTACACTTGTTTTCCAAGAGTGAGATTCAAACTTTTCAAAGCCCTTACATGAGGAGCTTGCTTCTTTTTGCTCAAAAAAACCCTAATGAATTATATTAATCCCTTGATTTAGAGAGAAGCTTTATTTTGTGGAGAATATTAAGAGATTTTACTGTTGATATTTTCACATTAATATACATTATTTATCTCCACAGGGTGGCGAAAAAGAGAAAATTGCAAAGGCTTACTGGGTGGCAGGAAGTGGGATTCACTATAATCAACAGCAGCAGGGGATTCTTTGAGGTTGTGTTGCAAGATATATTCAAGATTTTAGCAGAAAGAAAATAATTGCATTTAATATTGTGCTGGTGGGAAATAGCATATGTTCAATCTTTTCCAGCTTTTATACTTACATTATACTTTTATACTTACAAGATTTAGACTCTTGCCCTTCTGATGCAGAGATACAACTCCTTAAAATCTGGGTTTTGGGGAGTTTTTAAATTATTCTTTTTAAATTATTAATATTTAATTATATAATTTAATTATTATTATTTTTAAGCACATTTATGCAGAGGATGTCCTGTTATTAGCCCGCTAAAGTTTTATGCTACTTGAAAATTTTACCTCAAAAATTTACTAAGGTTTCAGGAACATACTCAGTGGACAAAATAAACAGCTCTAAGTTCAATAAGCAAGCTATTACCAAAACATAGTAGAGTTTCTAGCATTGTTTTATTTTAGATTTTTTTAAATGTAAACCTCAAAAATTATATATTTTCTCAGATGTTTGCTTAAAATGTCATTCTGTTTCAAATCACTACACTTCTTAGAAATTCAGAACTTCTTTAAAATTAATGTAGTTCGGTCTGTCTAACTGCTAAGACTAACTGCTAAGTTGATGAAATACTTGCAGTTAGTTAATACAAAAAAGTTGAGAGTCATACAAAGGTTCTCCACACT
Organism: Xenops minutus; assembly: GCA_035221455.1. Classification (NCBI taxonomy): domain Eukaryota; kingdom Metazoa; phylum Chordata; class Aves; order Passeriformes; family Furnariidae; genus Xenops; species Xenops minutus. The sequence goes on from JAWWEE010000158.1 coordinate 12,835,060, forward strand.
TAAAGAGGATAAAAATTTGTGCATATGATAATTGAGCCTCAGTGTTAGTTTATATCTCATATAAATTCAGGAAATTGAAAGTAGCTGTCTAGTTTAAGCTAATTGTGCAGAATTCCTTTCTAATCAAATACATACATACAGAGAGGTATCATCATAGCATGTTTGCCCATGAATAACTGAAGTAGAAGGGAAACTGACACTGGAGGAGTCTGTCCCTTTCTCCCAACTTAAAAAGGACTTAGAAACAATTAATTTATGCTGGATACCTATATCTTAGAGACTAAGGCAAGTGAGATGAATTCTACCTTGTATAATTATTGGAACCTTTGTCCAATCTTACCATTTATCTTTTGTAATTCCCTGCTATTTGTTACTTCAGAATGGGTATCTTGGGGCAGATCATCAACTATGTAAAAGGCTAAAGGAACAGTGATCATTTATACCACATACAGATTTAACTATTCCTCACCTGTGAATTTAGTTGCATACCTCAGGCAACCAGATAAAATTATTTTCCAATGAAAATCTGTTAAAGTCCTATTTTTTTCCCATAACGTTGTTGCTTTAATAATTTTCTACGTAAATACAAATGGAAGTATATATACAAATTTGTAAAAACACATCATAGACTTCTGGAATATGAAAGATGCCAGATCTGGACTTTATATTGACATGGGCTTAGTCAAGTCTACCAAAAGACTTAAACTGGAAGTTTTGTGTGGAAGGTGGGCAAAACAATCTTGCATTCAAGAACAGTCTTGTTAAAAGTCATGCGAAGGCTAGACATTTGTAAAACATTACATTTGTAAAATGCAAAATATATATACCTCACAAGCTGCAATTCTATGGTTACTTTACATGGCTTAATGACTGGCATTTACTTTTTTAACTTTTGTTTTTAAATATTTACTTTTCTTGCTCCATCCTCACTGCCAGCAGTAACATTACATGGCTACGTATTCAGTCAGCTGAAGAAATTGCTGTGGTTTTGGGGGGCAGGGAAAGGGGGTCTGTTGTGATTTGGAATGGCACAGCTACACAAAAACTACTGCTGGCACCAAAGTGAACAGCAGTGAGTGAATGGGTGCTGGTACAGAGGTCAGCTTGGAGAAAGAGTGGAACTGCAGCTTGAGGGTGGAATCCTACAGCACCTCAAAGCAACAAGCGTTCAGGTCGACAGAGCCTCGCCTCACGTCCTTTCTCTACCAGCTAAGGCTTTCTACTCTTTCCCTTGCATCAGCACTAACACCCACATAGGCTTGCAGGAGCCAGCCCAGGGAGGTTACTAGTCTGCAAGCTAGCCCCACAAAAGTTTTTTGTTTTGTTTTGTTTTTTTTTTAAAAAAAGAAGAACGAAACAAAAAAACTTTTCAGCCAGATCTGCTCCAAGGAGCAATCCACAGAATGATCAGACAAGCACTAGTGCCAGCACAGCGTAGAAGGTGGAAACACAGAGGCAGAGCCAATAGAGGAGAGGACAAGGCAGGCCAAACTTAGATCAACTCCAGCTGTGATGGACCCAGAGCCAGCCTGACTGCTTACAAGCCTCCTAAAACCCCTAAACTTTCTTTGAAAATGCTAAGATAAAATGTGTAAGTAGACAGAGTTGAAATTACCAGGACGCCAAAGAAATAAAATCAGGATGCTTACTTAAACACTGGTCAAGAAGCAAGAAAAAAAGCCTCAAGATCTTAAAGCTGTCTAGCAGATTTTCTGTAGGGTGTAACAGGCAAGGACAAATCGTTCTTGAGATCACATTTGTAAGTAAATTTCTCCTTTCTAACCCTTCATTGCGTAGTTTTGGTCTAAGAGGAAGACATTATCAGTGGCTTCAGTAAGTATTACTCACAGTTTAGAGAACTCCGTATCATCGTCGCTATAAAATACATTATTCTACATATTATGCTTTGCAATGCAATTAATATAGAGATAAGAAGATAAGGCAGTTTGAAAAGGACTGGAAAAGACTGAAACCAAAACGCTAGGAGTAACATTTAGAAAATCAACAGTGCAGAAAACAGTACTTCTTTCCTCTATGCAAGTACCTAAATTCTGCCACCCCATACCCACAAAAATATGAATATTTTGTTACTTGGGGATATATAAGTTTTTAGAACAAACAGATTTATCCTGGCTTAAGTTTGTGAGTGCAACTACATAGACATGATGAAGTGTTGCAAAACTGAATGTAAAAGAAAGGAGATAAATATTTAGGGGACAAAAAAATCAACAACAGAAAGATTTCTAATATTACATTCACAGTGTAAACGAAACAAAGTCTAACACATTGACTACAGTAGCAATATTAAGGCGAAAAAAAAATCTCTTTAAAAGACAGATTTGGAAATTGCAGGCAAAAGCTGCAGGGAAGCTATAAAGGATTGGCATGTTAATTCCTGAAAGAGAATAGTCTACTTGGAAGTACATAAATAAATAAATACTAGTTAGTACGTTTAGCTTTCACATTGCAGCTTGTGCTAGTTGGAAGGAAGATAAAATCTGTCACTGATGTAGGGGAAAACACCTATAACAGTATTAGAAAGGTTTATACTGACCATCTGACTTACCAAGAAGGCCCAGAATGAAGGACTCTAACAGACAGATTTTTGAATCTAAGATAAATCAGTATTTACAGACACATTTGTGCTCCCACTGTTGTAGTATCTTTCTGTCTTCTGCTGATAACTGAGGAAATTAGTATAAATTATATGAAGACACAAAAAAATTTTCCATAAGTTGAGTAGTCAAGGCATGTTAAAGCTTAACACAATCATTGGATCACATGACAGGATAAAAATGACTGTTTCTGGAGGACTGTAGTGGAGAGCACTGAAGAAAGAGTGTAAAGGATACCTCCTTACTGGGGAAAATGCTGGAAAACAGCGATCAGAGGAATTCAAAGCAGAGGAAAGCAAGAAAAAGTACTTTACATGCAAACAATACATTTTCAGATTTGGAGAGTTACTGGATGACAGTTTTCTAGAAATAAAAGTTTCTCAGAAATAAAAGTTTCATGTGGGATTGTCTGTTGGTCCCATGTACAGATCTTGGGGAGAGGGAAGGTAAGGAACTCAATTTCTGAAGCTTTGATAACTGGCCGGCTCTGGCCAAGATAATAAAATCGAAGTTTAGCTGAGTGAATCCAATTTGGATGTATGTTGATTTGCTGTTGTTGTTAGAATCACTGCTACACTTCCTGTCTTCTTGAGCAAGCAGAAAGAAACCTGAGAAAAGAAAGATACATGCCATGGGGAAGAACAGGATGGCATATCTGAGGTTGGGAATGGGCTTTTAAGGTACAACTACAAAAACATCTGTAAATCCCATGTCTTTCTGCTCAGCTTTGTTTATACACATTTGGTAGCAGTCCTCAAAACCAGACTCTTGTTAGTCAAACACATCAAGTCAGTTGAACTCAAATTGCCTGTGGGAGCACAGCTCAAGACTTCAACCACTTAGTGAATAGACTTCATTAGATTGAACATATTTCCTTAGGGAATTTGTCAGAAACAAGACAGTCTTTTAATTATTATAAAAACAAACAAAAAACACCCTCACCCAGCAAAACAAAACATAGTAAAGCACAGTTTCTTCTTAACAGCAGAAAGGTAAAGGGAGTAAAACATATGAATAAGAATATAAGGACCACAGAATGTCTTTCCTATCTACAGTACTTTAGCCTAGAAACCACAGCTCTTGTCCAAGCCAGTCATCACAGAGTGCCCAGATCTTAACCAACAGTCTTTATAATATGTATGTGTGGATATGCTTTGAGAGAAGCCCAGAACTGCTGAAGTCAGAGCAGATGACACAGACAGTGCTCTGCAGGTACCTCATGCTGTGTACCACACAACTGTTCAATCCAGCATGCTTCCTCACAGTCCTACCGTCACAGCAAATTACAATAGAAATACAGAAAACATTACAATAACACAATTATGAAGTAAACATCTTAATTTACTAGATCACGTATAGTATTCCAAAACAGTAACATATTTCTTACCAAAAATTTAAAAGATCATTACAAGTGGGCAGAAATCACTGGTCTCCTTTTGTAATGAGCTCATGATACCCTCTTTATTGAATGTTGGTCACTGGGAGAATTCACGGGTAATCAGTGACCTTTTAAAATCTGTTGGACTGTCACTCACTTCCTACAATACCTTAAGAAACATGTCCTTGCCTGATTAGATATTTTGGTACATAAAAAGGAAGTAGTAAAAAGAACCCAAAACACAGTGAATTTAAGATTTCCAAATGCATATTAGTGCAGCAAATATAAATTGCCTTATTTTAGTATTATCAAACTGTAAAGTAGACAACCAATATGCCAGGATCCTAGAAACTAAGGTTGTTTCCACCCCCCCTCACCCCCAACAGGATGAACTCATCTTCAACTCACTCAAAATCTTAGCTCTCCTGTGGAATGACAGGTAAAAGGTTAAATCCTTAGACAACAAAGTTAAATGCAAAGACAAATTCTATCCTAAATTGTCACCAGAATTACAAATCAACTAATTACAATGCAAGAATAGGGACTGGGTTGCTTACAGGCACTGTGTAAATTGAAAACTCCTCTACACTGAAGGTTAATCTTTTATGCATGCTGTCCTGTACTGGGACATCTTTTCCTGCGCAACTATTAAAGCACGTGCAAGTATACATACATTCTGCATGCTTCTCAGGAGATATAAGTTGGAAAATTTGATGATAAGAATTCTTAATTAAATTACTAATAGTTGCAGACTGTCTCTTGGTGTCTTTCTTACAATTTTAAAGTTATTTTTAAAACACAGTAGTTACCTAATTACACATTGAAAAGTTCTATTTTAAAATGGAAACAGGTATGGTTCTAAACTACTACTCATAACATACAAAAATAACAGATATACATAATTCCAGTAGGCATGGTACTTTACTATATTACCCTTTACCAAGAAAAATATTTTCAAGTAATCTTTTTTTTATCAGAAGTTTATGAACTAAAGTTGGAAAGGTGATCTATAAGTAAACAGTTTCACTATCAATGACTTTCCTCCTTGCTTCCAAGTATCTATTGAAGACAAAAACATCAATAAAGTGAGTTGCAAAAAAAAGTGTGCAATAATATTTGCCTTTAATTTCTTTCAGCATATTATCACACTTTCAAATAAGTAATCAGTAACCCTAAATTTAGAACTCCTTACCTTCTTTCACAACTAAAAAAAATATAAAGAACCTAAAAAATAATTGCTCTTTTAATATCATATTAATTTTATTCATAAGCAAATGAACTTAACTATACTGCTGTCCAAGAACAACAAACCTCCCAAAAATAGCTGTTGTCTGTACGTCATTATGTATGTAAAAGATTATGTTATCTCTGTGCAATTGCTCAACTGTTCAACATTCAGAATCTATTTTTATGACACCAACACAATAAGTTCAGTCACTTTTAGCTGTGATACAAGATTACCAAAGACTAGAAAGCCCAACCCACAACTGCATCCCATTCTACCAGGCAATACTCATATACGGAAGGTACACAGTAAAAGGAAGGTTCTATCCTGAAAAGTATGAAATTTAACATATAAGAGAAATAGAAGGCATGAGGAAAGAGTGCAATGCCTAAATAAAGGTATAGACTGTGGGCCAAAGAGAAGGTAAGCAAACGGCTCATGGTCACAGAAGAAGATCATGGCTGAGCCCAAAATTACACCAGATCTCACATTGTCTTCTAACACATCAGTGTTCCTGTCTGCATACATATGGCTTTGCTTGCCTTTCTGCAGGTCTTAAGTCTTACTAGAATTCAGAATGAGATAAATAATATAGCTAAGATGTCTACTCACTTCTTCAAATTAAAACCTGACCAATGACAGGCTAAGCAGGAACACCTGTCACCACCTGTCACATCATCTCTTATTTGGTACTATTCCTAGTAAGAAAGCTACTTGTTCTTTCACTCAGTGTATATGGCTGAAAACTTAGAGTAACAAATTTTCATTAGTGAGTAAAGGAAAAAGAATTATAATCTGAAAAAAAAAAAATAAAACTGTGTTCTCCATAGTCTTTCTAACACACCTCTTCCTATGTCAGGCTGTGCAATGCTCTCTTTCATTGGCTATTTCTCTAATCCTAATCCTTACCTCCAGGACAGAAGGTACAAGTTTTTGCGGCAGACAAGCAAAACTGATCAGTAGTACAGATGTACACTCAGAGAAGGTCAAAACACTCATGGAAATTGGGAAATCAAAGCCCCTTCCAAGACCCAGCGCCGGAGTTTAACACAATCTCAGACAAGCTCCCCTTCTCACCTCTCTGCTGCCATCTTTGACCAACATCTTTGTCTGCTTCAAACATGCACAGATATCCCCTTTACAGATGCTGTTAAGGCCAGGTATTCACAAACTGATAGGTTTATATCCTGACAATACTGTTTAGCAGAGATGCTAAACAAAATAAATGATTTATTCTGTTGAGATACGTATAGATTTATTAGAGCCACCAAAGCCCTGAGAGAATTCTGCAGCACTGCTCCTTGCTCTCCCTGAGGTAAATTCAGGACAATCTTTCAACAAAAGGTAGGATTTTATTTCAGGTGTAACCTATCCTTTTTCTTCTGCTGTATTTTTGCAGGCATATTTGCCCACCATTGTACTTAAATTATCACCAAATTATATGTTTTGTTGTTTTGTCCAGCAGAGATTTTGCTATGGTTATTATTGTTGCCTAAGGACACCAGCCACAACAACAAAAAGTTCCAAATAAGTTCCCCTTACACAGCCTTGGACATGCTAAAAACTTACCTGCAAAAGCCTGATCACACATGAAATGTGTTTGAACTTTTCCAGTCCTTAAAATAAAATATTTTCATTTATACTGACAGAACATGAAGAAATCTAGATATAAAAGTTTCTCTTTTTTTAAAAAAAAAAAAAAAGAAAGCCCATCACTGTAAAACAGAACTAAATGTTGTATTTCTCAATGGCACCCAAGGAGAACACTCTGAATGTTCATTTAAAACAGAAAGTACATCTATGAAATAAAATGCATGGATTTGTCAAACAGAAGGAATATTATAACAGCAGATCCAGGGCTGTTCCTGTTTACCTTCAGTAGTCCACAGTTCCCGATTTGCATTAACTAGATTGCTGCCACTGTTAAGTCTCTTTGCATTTGACATAAAAATTAACAGAAGACTAATTTTAGTATTATAAACATTCTTCTATAAAAGTATATATAAGTATATCACACGTGTTTTTTTCAATTTATGAAACATTTTCCTCCTCAATATCAAGTAGAAAACAGATATTCAATATCAAAGTTCCTCTTCAAAAGTCAAGCTCCCCCACATTTCTCCATTTAAGAACAGTTGGGCATCAGTAGGGGACAAAGAGTTGAAATTGTTAAAAATAATTGACAGGACACTGCACAGACTCCAAAATACTCTCCCGAGTGGGTGTCTCCTCAATCAAATATTAGAGCCTTTCCCTGAGTTCATAACATATGTGATAGAGTCCAATGGTTTGTTCATTACAGTAATTTTCCCTCCCTTCTGTTTTCAAGTTCTTTTTTCTGTCTTTAGCACACATTTGGCTCTATTCCCTTTCTTCTGTCACAGAATACATGGTACCAGCTTATCCAATAAACACTTTATGGAAAGTGATTATCCAGTAAACACTTTATCAAATGGTCCAGAATAAGCTACATAGCTCACAAAGCACCCAAATAAATGGCTATTGCATTGAAACATTCAGCACCTTTAACACTCCTCACAGCAAACCAAAGTTGTTTAAACAGTTGAAAATGCAGAGAGCAGCCTGTATTGGTCCATCTCAAATACAACTGCTTCAACAGCATGTCTTCAGTTTGGTTTTCAGACTCACTAAGCAGAGATTCCTGGAAGACATGAGTTTTTTGGAAGGACAGCATTGTCCACTATGAAATATTTTTCAAATCCCCATACCTAGTGCAGCCTCATTGTACCTCTAAAAGTAATTACATACAACTTTGAAAAATAATAAAATAGAGTTTGTAATAGCCCACTGAGTGCTGCCAGTGTGCCCTCGCCACTGAACCTACAGAAAAACAGTGATACAAAACAAGGACTTGATCTACCACACACACAAAGAACGTCTGTCACATAACTGCAAGGAAAACTCTGACCTCTCGAGTCCTTATGCCTTAACCACTCGACCAACATAAACACACACACACACCCCGCTCCTTAATAATTATTTCCTAAGAAATAAACGTAGCATAGTTGCAAAGCTGTAGCAAAGATAGACTGAAATAACTCTTCAGCTGCTTCTACTTACAGATATAAACAGTACACAGTTCATAATCCACCTGGAGTTTTCAGAAGGTTTTGATGTCAATGCTGTTCAAACACATCCTCTAAAATGTTGAGTCTATAATCCCTCAATATGTGTCAGATAAAGGATTTCTTATTGATTTGAGGTCAGGATTTCAGCATAGTGAAACTCATGCAAACGTAAGGCTTTTTGTGTTGTTTCTTTTCCTTTGTCTGGCTACTGCCTTTTCACTTTTAAACATGCAATCTGTGATCCACAAGACTTAGGAAAAAGTCCAAAACTGTTTTCCTTGTAATTCAGTACATCCAGATAAAACCATACTAGAAGGTTATTACTGATGCCTTGTTTGCTCATGCTATACTCGCAATCTATTATATGTAATCCCTGGATATTCTGAAGAATCACAGCTAAAATTAAAGAATCTTTGTTTGAACTTAAAGTTTTGGTGAGTGAAAGGCATCTGCTAATAGAAGACAAGTTTAAAAAAAAACTTACAAAGAACTGTCCTTCTTTACTGCCACTACTTTTACAAACTGGCCACAAAAAAATCGTGCTAAGTAACCTCAACAAATTGGTTCAGGTGCCTAAGATTAGCATTCACAGTGTTTTCCTGGGACATATCTTGCCCTCCTTAACACATACAGTGTTGCATCATTAACTCATTAAGTTTATTTAAAAACCGATCACCCTATTTGCGTGATAGGCTGCAACTAACAGTCTGTTTTGTAAACTAAGCAAGTTTATTCTTGGTCTGTGTTCATGCAATGCTTAAGATTTGTCTACATACAAAAGTTATGCTTAATTACACTGATTTAACTTAATCAGCTCAAGCCCTGTACTGTGATGAGATCATAAGGTTGCTTTCTACATATGAAGTTCCTCATTGGGGAAGACGGACACGACCCTTCTACACTACTACAGTTGCATTCACATCTTGGCTACACCTGCACAATTATTTAAGTAAAATGTAACATGCATATCTGAAGTACTTACACTCCTCTAGAACCTGTGTTTAGAACCAAACAGACACCTGGAAGAGTAAATGGCTCCTAGAAATTCTGGTTAGAGATTTTATTAGGAACTAAAATACTCTTTATTGATGTGTATTATTTGAGAGCTGATGGAAAGCTTCAGATATAATAGTCAGTCTCTGGCTAAATACTGGCAGAACCAACTTTCTGAATTTCTGTGGCATCCTCATAGATGAGAAGGTGTTGCAATTTTCATGGCAAACAATCCCTAACTTTGGACGTTTTTAAATAGCATTCAGGATGCATTTGTATTTTCATTTGTTGCTTAGAAAATGGAAAGACTGAAGATGCATTACCTGAGCCAACAAATGCTGGTAAACATTTGACATTTCAAAAAGTGTTAAAAGTGTTTCAGAATTTTTTCAACTTATGATGAAGGGTTTTTTTAGTAGATTGCAAATGTAATGGCTCTTTGCTACATGGTAGCATTGATTATAAAAACAATGTGAAACAATAATTTGAAATTTTCTTAATGGAAATATCTAATAGGATACTTCAATCACTGATGATATTGCTATTTTTATAACTGAGCAGGGAACACTTCTAGGCAGTAGGAACAGAGGAAAAATAAAATTGAGGTATTACAAAGTCCTTGAATATGCAGTTTCATTTTTGGAATTTCAACAGTTATGGTTTAATAAACAAATTGCTCTGTAAGCAGTGGAAATGTCCATAGTGTGGCTTCCATCTGATTTGTACTGTTCCACACTCATGTGGGTCCCACCACAGTAATTGCCATGTGCTGTATGTACACCCTGTGGGCTCTCCCTCCACTTTCCCCTGACCACGGGCAACATCACAAGCTCTGGTTCCCGTTCATGCCTCCCTAGGGACCACAGGGGGTACCCGGAGAAGAGCTAAGCAAGATGCAGCACATGGTTCACACGGCAGTGAGGCCAAGCTGCCTGGTTGGCTATAGAGTCTGCTGCAGAGTGAACACAGCAGTATCTATCACCGGATCACTCTCTCTCCCTACCTACTCACTTTTTCTCGTTTTTTCTGAAGCTCACAGAAACTTGAGATGTTTCAGACACTACCCCACCATCAAATTCTATCCAAATCTGTCAACATTTTCTGAGATACAGACTGGCACAGACATTGCAGATGTGTTCCTATTAGAAATCAGATTGAAATACACTAGATGATGAGAATGAATATGTCTGTTTTCTATTGGAGATAAGTGGCTGTCCTACTTTTTTTCTCCCAGACTCCTAAACATTGTCCCTCTGTGTCTGGATAATGCAAGAGGTCTCACATTGCACAGTCATAGCTGATAGTAGAATGCTCTCTCCACAGATTTGTTAAATTTCACCATCATCATTGTTTCTAAGCAATCCTCTACTTCAGTAGTATAAAAACACTAATTACATGGGTATAATGACAGAAACATTTTAAATGCTAACAGGCTGTAAAAGCAGTATGTTGTATACTCAGAATCACAGGCAAAAGGTTATGGAATATATAAGTTTTCAGTGTTAGATAAATAACATCGTTTCCTTGTGGAAATTTTTAGGTATACTATTATTTCATCACAAAATGCCCATAAATTCAGAGACAAAAACACAACAAAAAGACTGTATGTATATATATATATACACATATATATATGCAAATGACAGAGTGCATGCAAAAGACTATTTGCTGTTACTCATGTATTATATACAGAGTATAGATGCATATTCAGTTATGAATTAAATATCTTATGACATTTGGTGTAAGATAATGAAAATACAGATGGAGCATTTAGACTTCTCACTTGAATTTCCATTATCAAATCTATAGCAACAATAGTCTGAAATGGCCAAACCTGTCTTCAACAGACACATCTTTTTTTAACCAGATAGATGAAAGATACACATAGCCTAAAAACTTCCATGTTATAAATCACTTCAGAAATAATGATGGATTTATAGCGCCCTCTCAATAGTGCAGACAAGCACTACTCTAATCCAAACCACCGGGACCAGGCAAGCTGCATGATACACCCTCCCTCCAGATCATTTAGATCCATCCAAGTATCAGCACTGAAAGTTAATAGCAAGGCATAAAGCGTTTGAAACTGTAGTATATTTACCATTGTTCATATTTAAAATGTTGGTTTAAATATTTGGTAACTTTCTGAAGTTTTATTAAGGAACATTTACTGGTTATTAAATCACTCCCCACCCTGTTGCTCTACAGGACTCTGGTCTGTTGCCTTCCCCACTCTGCTTGCTCTTAAAGGCTTGGGTGGCCTAACAGAGTCTGTGGCTGATCTCAAACTTCCCTTGCTAGATATATTTACCTTACCCCTACCATTTCATATGGAATTATTTGTCAGTTTCAGTGCCATTCCTTCCTCCACTTTAATTTTGTTTAAATTTTATCTTGTAGATTAATTTTGTCTCTCCATGGAGGGATAAAGAAATTGAAGAACTGACTCCAAATGTAACTTCCTGTGCTTCTATCTCTTTCTGAGAACCCTCTAGGTTAGCAGGCACATTCTGAAAAGCACAATGATAGATTCCTTTGTATAGTGATTTCTCTTCAGATCCCACAAATAAGCACAAAAAAAAATTCTCAGCTAATATGAAATTTCAGCTTAGATGGTCACAAATTAATCAGAAAAGGGTGTATGTTAGTTTAAAAAATTACTCACATTTTCCATTTTTGGTCTATAGCATAAGAAATTAGATAGTTAATTTTAAATGCAAAACTTTGTACAGCGTGCAAATCATGTCTGTATGTCAAAGTAAAATAACAAACCTAATGAGGAATGTTAAAAAAGCAAGACCCATTAGTTTAAAGATACATGGAAGCAGCCAAAGATGACAAACATGCATAAAATTCAAAACATGATGGAAAAGGGAACAGGCACTGAACCACATAAATCAGTGTTTTGAATTCTATTTCTCTGTGGGTATAATTGTACCTTAGTTTCTTATAATGATTTATTGAGGTAAATAGTCTGTATGGTTTAACAGCTACAGCTTCAAAGTGTCAGGCACAGACTCTCCTTTATTCATGAGGCAGCTGAGTATTGGGATGTGAATCAGCTTCTGTATTCTGGGACTTGGCAAAGTTTGTTTTTAAGGGCCTTATAAAGGATTCATATTGATGCAGCTATTCAAATGTGAAAAACACTGTGCCGTAATGGATGAAATAGAAAAGCTTTACAGTAATTCTGGAGGAAAAAAAGTAAAAACACTGAAATAAACCATTCAGAATTACCTTCAGCAAGAGAAAGGAACATCCCAGAGTTAATTTTAATACATTCTATCGTTTTGGGAAACAGAAAAAAACTAATTTCTTGATAAAGTACAAATGTGTGATGGGATTTCAGAATTTAATTTTAAGTTAAAATAAAGTACAAAAGAAGAAATGGTAGAAGTTTAAGCTGTGATATTCACATTTTGGGTTGATTGCCAAACCACACGTTCTATTGCTCTCAGACCAGGATAAACCAACCATTAACTAATCAAAAGAATCATTATCCATGAAAGCTATGATGGCATTTTAACAGTTCTTAATCTATTAATAAGAAAGAATAATTTGCAAAATATATTCCCTCTTCTGTTTACATTCATAGGGCCATTCTTAGCAGAAATTATATGTAGGCTCCCATGGTGCAGAAACCCTATGAAAGCCATGAAAATTCACTAAGCTTCCTTACGTCCTGTGCCAAGATATTCAGCAGGAACTTTGGTTGTTGCCAAGAAACACGTGTGCCTCAGATACAGAAGCTCTGCATGTACCGGTATTTCAACATTCCTGGAGAGAAATGTGACCCCTTGATGCATACACTGGTTTCCTGGCATGCTTGCATTCCTCCCCATCTGTCAGAGTGGCATGCTGCCTCCTCACAAGGTGGGATGCCAGTTTTGGAGCACAGGTGCCAACCAAATATAGGTTCGGACTAATACCCTGCAAAATGTGGCAAATGACATTTCACCTGCAAGAGGACCGTCCTACCTCTGACCCATGCCAAATTAGGATTGCATGCTTCATTAGCAAAGGGGGTCATCAGCTGAAAATCACAGGCAGAACCAGGAATGCTGGCTTTCTGGACAATGTCTCCTAGCTGAGAGTCTTCAATGCTGAGGTTTGATTTACAATATGCCAAATTTTCCTAACATTGCAGCCATACAGCCCTTCTGAGCATGCTGCAACAGACCATGGACAGAGATCTGTGGAATTCATCTTCCCAGACTCATTTCTGACAAATTCCAAGATTCTTAAAAATGGTAAGTGATTTAACAGTGGGGGAAAGGCATAAATAGATTTGTGTTACCTCTAAGGGAGTTTGCTAACACCACAAACACCTTCACTATGACTGTGAAAAAAAAAACAAAACAAAGCTAATTATACAATACTAAAATACTTAAATTCTATAAAATATTTGATTATAAAGATTGACATATGCTGTAAAAAGTTGTCAGTTTTTGGTTTGAGAATTTATGTATATGTGAAAGCCCACTAGTCATGAACAGCCATTATACAAAAATCATTCAACATACAATGACAACACTGGATAATATTAAATGGTATCCACAGACAAAAAGTATATTTTGAACTCTTTCATTAATGAAAATATTCCACACCATATTAATCTAAAAAGAAGTAGTCAGCTGATCAATAAACAGAATAGCCACAAAGTAGTGTTGGTTTTGCTTCCAGAGTAGTGCAGCCTACTTCATTTATTAATGTACAAAACAAAAATGAAACATTGCTAATCTGAAAAAATTATCTGCTTTCAGGAAACAATTTGCTATCCTTTCTTTGGCAATTTACTATAATCTCTGTAATTTATTTATCCCAGGATACACCTGATATGTCATCAGCTTTAGGTGATTTTGTTAAACTGGCTATCCAAAAATGAGTCATATTATGCATAGTTCTGCATTATTTAGGCTATTCAGAAGGCATGCCACTGGTATTCCCAAAGGACAAACTCAAAGCTATTAATTCTTACAAACACAAAATTATAACTCAATAAATTGAATTCTGTAATTATAACTCAATACATTAAGATCCAAAGTCCTGCATCTGAGGTGGAATAATCCCATGCAACGGCACAGGCTGGAGGCCAACGGGCTAGAAAGCCTATTTGCAAGAAAAAAACCTAGAGGTCCCTGTGGACAAGCTGATCGTGAGCCAGCAGTGTGCCCTGGCAGCAAAGGCAGCCAACAGCATCCCAGGCTGTTTTAACAGGAGCACTGCCGGCAGATTGAGGGACCTGGTAATTTCCCTTTTCCTGGCATTTGTGAGACTGCACCAGGAGCAGTCTCCAGCTCTGATCTTCCCAGGGCAAGACAGATACTGAAACAGTGGAGCAGGACAAGGAGGCTGCAGCGTGATACACAAGATATACAAGAAGGTGAGAGAGCCTGGGGAACAGCAGGTGAAGGCAAGAGCTCATTGCCGCTTGCAACTGCCTAAGAAGGGGGAATAGGGAAGATGGAACAAGGCTGCTCACAGAGGTGCACAGGGACATGACAAGAGGTGATGGATACAAGCTGAACTATGGGAAATTCCAATTCAACATAAGGAAAAAAAAATACCTTGAGGGCGGCCAATCACTGGGCTAGGTTGCCAAGAAACACATCAGCATCCTTGGAAATAGTCCAACTTGAGTGGAGATGGCCCTGTGCAACCTGCTCTAATTGGACCTGCACTGAGCAAGAGGTAGGACTGGATTACCCCGGGCGGTCTTTTCCCATCTACATATTTCCATGATATACGTGCTATGATTTTGTATGAAACACATACCAATTTTAACAATGTCATATACAGAAATATTTCCAACTATCACACTCAAGGCAACTAAAATATTTAGGGACAGTCTTACATTTGCTTTTCTCTTCTTTCAAACAAAGTCTTCAGTCTTTTCTACAGAACTTATGTCTAGTAAATTAACAGCATTAGACATGGTATTTTACTATGCCTTCCCACTTTGGATGCCAAATGTTTTAGAAATAATACATTACTTAACATACCAAAAGGTACCTGTTTATGTCCCCAGCAAAACAAGTAAAGTGGCATAAAGTCACATTTTCTTCTTGGCACACTGTGCCTGTATGTCACAACCACTGTCCTGATGTAAATGAGATTGTCCTGCCTCTAGGTAGGATACCACAATTCCATGACAGTCTCAGGCCTATCATAAATATCACCATATTAAGAAGACATGATCTTTCTTGCTTAGGTTAATTTATTTAAAATTTATTATTTCAAACTATTAAAAATGTCCTGATGCTTGGGCTACAAATTCTCATGCTCAAAGTCAAAATGTGCATAAATTGCTGTGATATCACACCTGCAATTTAATGCCATTTATTATAAGAGAATGAATACCAAAATGTTAAAGTTAATTTTAGCATAGGCAGAGGACACCACAGGTATTTGGCAGTGTTTCTAGATATTTAATAGTTTATTAATAGAGTGTAGAGCTTGAAAAGATTACTATATTAATTTTTAAAACTTGATGTAAGAAATAAGATGTTGGTGTTAAACAGATAAAAGAGGGTAATGAATTTCCCTTTCATTTTTGTGCTTCTTGCAGTCACTCAAAGCCAACAGGCTGAGACTAAAACACAATAAATAACCCATGAGTCCAGTACAGGGACAAAGCAAGTATGTATTTCTATGTTTTTGTAGTGTAGATATTTCCAGCAGCTAAAAGATACAAAAATCAGCATTGTCAAGGAGACACATTGCCTATGTGTTAAGGACCACAAGTCACCAGAACACATACAAACTGGCTACAGTGGACCTGACTCATCTTCTATAGGTTCCTGTAAATAAAAGGGGTCACATATTTGATCATATATTTGATCAAATATATGATCACATATTTGGAATGTGTACTGTCGGGACACAAATTAATGAAAACCTTTTTGCAGCAGGAAAAATCTTTCTGATGCAGTGGCAGCAGACAGTATTGTGATGTAGCTCTATCAGGTAGATGCAGATATTGTCAGGAAAGAAATATCTTCATCAAAGTTCATTTGGACACTGGGTGCATATGAAAAGTCTATGTGCTCCACTGAAGATGAAAGTGGTGGATAAACACTTCTTTTCAAAAAGGACACTGACTTGGGAGCTGTGCAGATGTATCAGAGCTTTAGCACACTTATTTTTTTCGCATCTTTAAAATCTTTCTCTAAACATTTTGGATAAAGTGAAATGAGCAGTATAAAGATATTTCGTGCCATTTCTTATTCCTTTCCACTGACTACTTCCACAAATGTTACTGAAGTTCCTAGGGAAGAACAACTACTACAATCCTACATGAAAGGAGGAGAACACACAGAGTTACCATTTTTCTCACACCACTTATATTTCCTTCTACTTTCTATGTGTTCATGCAGTAAAAGATTCAAAGGTGTTAGGAACAGGAATTGTTATATGAAGACACAAATTCTGTTTACGGACAATTTTCCATGGACTTCAGAGACACTGGCTTTCACTGCACCACATGACTTAAAAAAGGACAATGTGAATTTTGTTTAACGTTTTTCAGCACAGCGTTACTCACTAAGGTATGTTAAGGAGTGGTTTGTCCACATCATTTTTTAAATTACCCAATAGGCTAAACTCCCTAAGAGAAACAGATAGAAATATTAAGATTCTCTTTTCCTTAAAGTATTCTGCTTTACTACTGATGGGTGAAACAGTATACGAAAGGAAACAGAAGACACACCCAAGGAAGCAACTACAGTGTTTGCTCTCTAAACACAATTCATTTTGATAATACTGAACTTTTTTCCTCATCATTCAGACTCACGGTAGAATAATTGAATTTGGCAGATATTTTCCAGGAAGTGTTGTGTCTTTATTGGCACTTTTATGTGCTAGCAAGAACAAAAGAAAAAGAAGGAAAACCAGTGATATATATAAAGCTATACCTTCATTGCAATAAAATGTTTTTTACTCAGTACAATATTCTAGCAGTGCACCATGTGCAGTGGTAAATGAAGAAGTCTAGTCAGTCTAATATGATGTAAAATCTTAAGGAAGCAAAGTGCTGTATTTCCTTATCTTGGTGTAGCTGGTTCACATCCACTCCAAGTATGAGATATATCACTGACCTTGACTGGCTATGCTGATATAAAAACTACCTGGGACCTGTCTCTACTAGTACTGTACCTAAAGAAAGGTGTCTTAACATACCTTTAGTGATTTTAAAAAATTGGGGATTTTTAAAAAATCTATGTAGAAACCTAATACACACAGGGATACTAGAAACATGCACAGTGCAAGGTTCAAGGACATAATATCTCCATTCTTTGTTTTCTTCCTTTGTTAAACTGAGGCAACAATTCTTTTTTCTATGGTATTGAATAATGGCCTGTTCTGCTAGCCCAGAAATAAAAGTAAGTGAAGATAGTCTTTGTATTGATGTGCTGCCTGTCTTGTTTATGATAGAAACTATTTTGGTTTTAGATGGGAAATGTTCTAAGAAAAGCTTTTACAACAGCTTCAGAAATATAAAAGCCATTTCAGGATGAGGACCTCTCTATCCTTTATTTTGTTAGTCCTTGAAAGGGCTTTTTAAATGTTAACAGCTACGACTGCCTTCCCCCAACTGATGCTCCCTTCTCAGCAATCCCTCTGTTGACATCTCTTTGTTTGCTCTTAGTTTGTCTCTCCTTCTTCTCAACCTCTTAAAACAAAACTTAGCCAGGAGCTTGGAATTGAACTTTTGGCAGATATTGTTCCACTGAAACACACAAAA
The DNA here is from genome assembly GCA_035221455.1 of Xenops minutus. Lineage (NCBI taxonomy): Eukaryota > Metazoa > Chordata > Aves > Passeriformes > Furnariidae > Xenops > Xenops minutus. The sequence continues at coordinate 12,853,103 of JAWWEE010000158.1, forward strand.
TAACTATGTTGTGAAAGTGAGATTTCAGTAAAACAGTTTCTTTCGTCACTTCCAGGGATATACAGAATATTTTCCATTCCTCTCTGTGGCAATCTCTATATATTGCAATGACAATTACTAAGCAAAGTTGCTCAGAAAACAGGAAGCATTTTTGGCTTAAATATGCTGAAAGAGATGAAACAATTTTGAAATGCTAGGATAATGTCCTATTTCTATTTAATATGAACTAGAGCTTTCTGCCTAGAAAAAAATTTAATTTAAACTCTGCACTTACAGTAGCTGTATGTGTACACACATACTTTTTTTATTTTTTTTTATTTCAAGCTAAAAGGAAATAATTAGTTTCCTTGTTAAGCGTTCCTGCAGACAGATACTGGCAGCATTCCCTGTCTCAGAGTGATAGCTACTTTGAGTGTGAGAAGTTCATTAGTAACAATTAAACATTCTACAGCACTTGAGAAGAGGTTGATCCTATTTTTTTATGCCAATGTCAGTGAGCACATTATAAATTACAGCAGTCCAATTACTCTATAGCTAATATTTAGCACTTCTACATTGCTTTGAACACACACTCTGCAACTGTTAATTAATTCTTAACGCTGGCATGTAGATATATTATCCTAATTTCACAGATAAAGCAGAAAGGTGAGATAATTTGCCAAAAGCCACTTAGTCTTCAGTAGAGCCAGAACTAAAGGGGAAAGGATTCAAGTCTGTATCCAAAGCTTCCAAGTTAGGACTGACCAGCACTTTGGTCGCCATGTGATAGTTTTATTACCACATCTTAGTCAATCACTGCATAGCAAAGACATCCTTATCACATGACAGTATGAAAAATTCTGGTTCTGCTTTAATCCACCCTACCTCTCTCTAAGCAGAAAGTTAAAAAAAAATTAAACAATTGTGAAGATTTAACTTCAGGTTCTTCAAACACGAAACTGCTTCTGCAAGATCTAGTTAAGCCTTATCTTTTCCATCTCCAGCTTTCCTAAGCTGTTGTCTGCCCAAAAGTTTTTACAATGCATATTGCTGAGCTTCAAAACTTGGAATTGGACTGGGGCAGGAAACCTTTATTCAAGTGGTTCTTCTGGAATTTCCCATAACAAAGCTGGTGTGCACCTACCCTTTACCCACAAAGATGGTTCCCATCCACAGACTGGAGCTCACTATAGAAGCAGAAATATACGGAAAAGTAAACATGAAATAAAATATCATAGTGAGGGTTGGAATGGACCTTAAAGATCATCTCATTCCACGGCCCCAGCCATGGGCAGGGACCCCTTTCACTAGACCAGGTTTCTCCAAGTCCTGTCCAGCCTGGCTTTGAACACTTTCAGAGATGGGGGATCCACAGCTTCTCTGGGCAACCTGTTCCAGCACATCATCACCCCCACAGTAAGGAATTTCTTCCTAACATCCAATCTAAACCCACCTGCTTTGAGTTTGAAGCCATTCCACCTTGTCCTATCACTACATGCCCTCGTAGAAAGTCACTCTCCATCTTTTCTGTTGGCTCCCTTTAGGTACCAGAAGGCTCTCTAAGTTCTCCCCAGAGCCTTCTCTTCTCCAGGCTGAACAGCCCCAACTTTCTCAGCCTGTCATCTTAGGAGAGGTGCTCCAGCCCTCTGATCATCTCCACAGCCCTCCTCTGCACTCACTCCAACAGGTCCACTGCTTTTATGCACATGGACAACATGCACATAGACCACAAACCCCTCAAAAAAAGATCTCATTAAGACAGCTCTTTAACATAAGACATTTGCAATCATTTGTTCTGAATTAGTTGTTAAGGAGGTTACAATAAGAACATGTACGTTTCTGTGTGTTCACACCTGTTTTCATCCCCAGTAGTTTACCATAATTTTATTTCAAAAATCCTTAAGCAACCAACTTTAAGGTTAAATTAGCCAGGTTTAAGCTGCACGTTGAATTGGCACATGCTGTTTGCACATTTTCGGCACATGCACCATAACCTCCTGGCATTATCTGGATTGCTACAACTTCATCATGGGGACAAAGTCACTGTGTGAGGAATTGAAAGAGAAGGGGTTTCCTTAAAGTTAAGGTTAGAAGTCTTAAGGATGCTACTGTCAATCTTCCCAGACAATAAATCTAAGCAAAACCTCCAGAATATTACTATTCAATAGCAACCCAAACTGAGCCAATTCTGAAGCAGACTTACGTAAGAAAATACTAACTTCACAGAATGGTGAGGGCTGGAAAGGACCTCTGAGATCATCTCTCCAAGCTCGCTGCCAAGGCAGGGTTACCTGGAGCAGGTTACACAGGAAGGCGCCCAGCTGGGCTTTGGATGTCTCCAGGGAAACACTCCCATTCCATCCCTCCCTGGGCAGCCTATTCCAGTGCTCTGCCACCCTCAGTGTAAAGTCCTCCCTCATGTTCGGGTGGAACTCCTCGTGTTTTAGTTTACGGCCATTGCCCCTTGCCCTGTCGCTGGCACCACCGAGCAGAGCCTGGCACCCGCCTTTGAGACACTTATACCGATAACGAGACACTTATACAGTAACTTCGGGGGCCGCCGGTGCCGCCGCGCTCTGCGGGAGCGGAGGGCACTGCGGCCCGAGCCGGGAACGGCCGGGCCCGAAGGCCGCGGCTCCCTCGGGGCTCACCGGGCCCTCAGCGCCGAGGGGCAGCGCCGGGGAGAGCGGGCCGGGCCGCGCGGTGAGCCCAGCACCGGGGCTGCCCCCGCCGCCACCCCGGCAGGCAGGGAGGGAGGGAGGAAGAGAGGGAGGGAAGGAGGCAGGGAGGCAGGAAAGGAGGAACAGCGGGCGGGAAGGAGGCAGGCAGGCAGGGAGGGAGGGAGGCAGGGAGGCAGGGAGGTGTCGGGCCCTGTCCCCGCCCCGCCGCCCCGCCCTCGCTGCCGAACTACGGGTCCCGGCGCGCCGCGGGCCCGGCCCGGCCCGCCCCGGGGGAGCGGCTCCGGCAGGAAGGCGGCAGCGGGGCCCGCACTCGGAGCCGCCGCCATGAGCTCGGCCCGGGACTCGCAGAGCCACCACGGCCTCAATCGGGCGGCCTCCCCCGATGTAACCGGGCGCGGGGCGGCGGGCGGGGGGCGGCGGGGAGCGGGGAGGAGGAGGACGAGGAGGAGGAGGAGGAGGCGGCGGCGGAGCCCCCGGCGGGCCTGCGGGAGGCCGCGGGCGGGCGGGCGGGCCTGCGGCGGGGCGGAGGGGCCGCGGGGGGGGGCGGGGGCAG
>JAWWEE010000158.1:12856415-12953311 GCA_035221455.1 Xenops minutus
CGGGTGCCCCGGCCCCGCCGTGCCCCTGCCCACTCACCTCGGCCCCGTGTCCCGGCCCCGTGTCCCCGCTGCGGCCCGGCCCGGCGAGAGGCCCCGTCTGGCGGCGGCCCCGGCCGAGCCCTTGGCGCGGCCCCCGCCCTTAGGGGCTCCCCGCGGGGGGACAGCGCCGCACGGCTGCCCGCGGAGGGAAGGGAGGCACCTCCGCAGCACCGCCACGGGGACAGACTGCGGGAGCTCGGCCCGGTTTGTCCCGAGAGGCCAAGGCTTGGAGGGGATCTCATTAATGCACATAAATATCAAAAAGGTGGGTGGGTGCCAAGAGGATGGTGCCAAACTCTCCGGTGGTGCCCAGTGACAGGACAAGGACCAAGGGCCATAAACTAAACCACACCAAGTCTCACCTCAACATGAGGATGAACTTCCCGTTGAGGGTGGCAGAGCACTGGAACTGGCTGCCCAGGGAGGTTGTGGAGTCTCCCTCTATGGACATTCAAAACCAATCTGGATGTGTTCCTGTGTCACCTGGTCTAGGTGACCCTGCCTTGGCATGGGGGTTGGCCTGGGTGAACTCCAGAGGTCCCTTCCAACCCTGACAATTCTGTGATTCTGTGAAAACAAAACCCAGGCAAACAAAACGCCCATGCTGATGACCAGCCTCTCTCACATTCCAGAGAGAAGCTTAAATAACAAAACCGGAACACAGAAATACTAGACTGTGAACAAAATGGGAAGAATATCAACATTTTAAGCACTGTCAGAGGGTCTGAGCCTGCCTCATCTGAGCACCAGCAGCTCTCCCTGGCTCTGACAGGGTCAGCCTAAGACGCAGGGAGTGGGGCAGAAAAAGGGAAATGAGGAACAAAAAACTGGCCTCAAGCACTTGGTTATCAGAACTGACTGTAATAGTGATTCAGCAAGTCTTAGCTTCTTTTTACAGTTCATCATCTAGCCTTTACAAATAAAGCATAAAGTTATTTCCTAGGGTTTGCAAAGACAGGGTGAACTGGTGCTGCAAATCAGGAGCACAGCGTTTGACAATTCCTTAGAAAAGATGTGGGGAAAAACAAAGCTCTGGATACTGTCCCTCCTCCCCTCCCCCCCCCAGTCTAATCAGAAGTTAGTGTTTACACTCACATGAATGAATAGTAATAAAAAGAGTTAAATTCCCTCCTATAGATGGGCATGACTCTCAGAGAAGCCAGGAGCAGTGTACACTTACATGAGATTTCTGCTTTAAGCCACTCCTGTTACATCCCACGTACACAACCACGTATTATCACCCACCCAGTGGCAGCCATAGGACCCTGTTTTTCTGTTTTTAGAGGCAGGGCTTCTTCATTCCCAAAAGAATCACAGAGTGATCTGGGCTGGAAAGGACCTTAAAGATCATCATATTCCGACCCCCCTGCAGGGACATCTTCCACTAGACCAGGTTGCTCAGACTCATATCCAACCTGGTCTGGAACACTTTCAGGCATGGGGTACCTAGAGGTTCTCTGGGAAACCTGTGCCAGTGCCTCACCATCCTCACAGTGAAGGGTTTTTCCCTAATATCTAATATTTAATGTCTAAGAAGAGGCACACCCATGCAGGACAAAAGCAGCTTTGGCTCCAGCGCCAAACAAGAAGCATCTCTAATGATGACCAGCGGCAGCCTTGATCCCCCCCCTAGAACCTCAGGAGGTGTTCCTGTGTCCCCTCTGCCGCTCACAGGGGCCTGCCATCGCGCCAGGGACACCCAGTGCCCCCGCTGCCCCCCCTCCGCCTGCCCGGCCCCTCAGCACCCCCTGCCCCTCACGGCCTGCTCTCCTCCTGCGCAGCAGCTGCTCCCGGCCCGCAGGCCTCGCTGCCGCTCCAGAGCGCACAGGGCTCCTTCTCCTGCGCACAGCCCCGGGGCAGCCACAAACGGGGCGCCAAGGCTCCTGCGGAGAGGAAGGCCCGAAATAAAGAAAATACACGCCGTTCTCTTCTAGAACGAAAACACTGTGATAAGCCTCAAAAAAACCGCCTTTAGTCCCATTTTAGAACACCCGACGCGGCGTGTGCTGACAGCAGGTGGGACTGTTCTCACTGGGCTGGACTGGCGAAGGGCCGAGGCCGCGAGTTCGAAGGTCACGGCGCCACTGTTACCTGCAGGGCGGCACTGAGCGCTGCCTCGCTGACCCGTGGGCAGTTCTCCCGGGACGAGGCCCCGGCCCGGCCGCGGCCACGGCGGAAATCGCGGCTCCCACACATCCCTGCCGGCCCTCGGCTCCCGCCCCTGGGCTCCCGCCTGCCGGGATCGCCGCCTGCGGGACTACAGCTCCCGGCAGCCTCCGCTCCGCCGTCCTGCTCTCGGCGCGCCGCTGCGGACTACGCTCCCCAGCATGCCCTGCGCGCCCCGCCCGGGCGGCAGAGGCGGCGCAGGCCGCGGTGCGCGCTGGGGCCGGGAGTCCGTGCGACGGCGCGGCGTAGCGGCCCGCGCGGGAGGCGGCGCTCTGACCCGGCGGGCTCGCCCGGGCCGTGTCCCGCCGCTGCCGCCGCCGGCCCCGCTCGCCGGGAAGATGGCTGCCGTCCGCAGGGCCCGCAGGGACTCCCGCTGCGTGGTGCGCTTCTCCGACCGAGAACTCTGCTAAGGGCCCCCCGCGGGCAGGGAGCACACACGGACCGAGCGGGGGGGCAGAGCCTCCGGGACGGGACAGCGCCGCCCGAGCGTCGGCAGCATGGTGAGCGGGCCCGGCCGGCGGTGGCTCGGCCGGCGGGTCCGGGCCGGGGCTGTGAGCGTGTGGTCCCGCAGGGCTCCAGCAGCTGGGAGGCGGCGGACCTCGGGAACGAGGAGCGGAAGCAGAAGTTCCTGCGGCTGATGGGCGCCGCGAAGGTGAGGCCGCCCCGTCCCCGCCCGCCCCCATGCCCGCCCCGCGGCCCGGCGCCCTGAACTGCAGCAGTAATACCGGGAGCGATTGGGCTCCGGGGCGCTGCGGGTTTCAGGGCCCGTGTGTCCCCGGGACACGCAGAACGCGGCCCTGGAGCTGCCGAGCCCCGGCCCGCGCCTTCGTGCCCGCAGAGCCGCTCGTAAAATCAACCCCGGCCGCGCCTGAGAGACAGCCCTTGCTACAAACCAACAAACCGGTGCAGCAGGGCTGTAAAATTCTCTTTCACTGGGAAAAAAAAACTTAAAGCGGTTGCTGATAAGTCTAACCAGTAAACCAGTAAAGTCGTAAACCTACATATCAAGCCAGGAAATGTTTTTAAAGAGAAAATGCTCTGAAGTTACATTTCTGTTAAGCTTATTGCAAAAAAAGTCTCTAAAACCAGTAAAATATAATGATGCTTTGTTCATGTATAAAATGTTAGTTTAGTATTGCTATTTTACTTACTCCCAAGAAAAATACTTTCACTTGCACTAGCTTATTTTGCTTGAATACAGTAATTTTGCAAGCTAAAATACTGTATTAAAGAGGTGAGTGTCAATACTTTCTAGTGGATAGGGATACAACGCCCTGTTAAAGCATCCCTCTATTACTGATCTTAGTGTCTGCTTGGGTGCTTAATGCTGCTTGCTGTGTAATGCCAGTTCTTGCCTGTTGGGACACACTTGCTAATGAGCAACTACTGAGCCAATAAGTTAATGAGCACTGTGAGTTTCTTACCTGATTCTGTGACCAGTCTAAGTGTGGGATCATCGTAACATGGACAGTCTGAACTATTGCAGAGTGCCAGAGAAAGGGCAGATTATCAGAACCTACATATGCATTTGTCCAGCATCGTGTAGTATCGTTTTCATATCAGTGGCAAGAAAGAGAATAAAATAGAACCAAGCTTTGGGGTCTGAGAAGAGCAAAGAGTGTCTAGTTGTTGGGGTTTCTTTTTCAGAAAGTTCAGCAGAACAGAAATGAAATTAATTCACCAAGAGGCAGCAGCTGTTAGCTAGTAAAACTTACGGTCCCACAGTTGGTTGTCAGGGTTTGACAGCAAACCTTTTCCATTGAAGATTGCAGGATGTTGGCAGAGCTGTCAGTGCACCCTAAAGCTCCAAAACAAACTGCCTTTTCTTTTAGAAAGAACATACTGGCCGCCTTGTTATCGGAGACCACAGATCAACCTCTCACTTCAGGACAGGTCAGTTTATCCAATAGCTGATACAAAGTTGGAAATCTAACCCTTATTTAGGAACATGCCAGTACTTTGAGTAGATTGCAGGGAGGGATTTCAGGTTTCGTGGCTGCAGCAGAAGATGGGTCAGGCTGTGGAGTTGTAGAGGTTCTTAATTTCTCTTGTTGGATTACTGACTGTACTTGCCCTCTGAAGTCCAGGTTCAGCCAAGTACCTGATGGTCAGGTACACTTGAGAACAACAGCCCTGAAAGTCGTGGCCTGTAGGTCCTCAGTGTTATTTTGCTGTCAAAATAAGTTTCATTACTCTTGGCATCTAGCAGTATTCTTTGCTGCCAGGTATGGATATCCAAACCTCAAAACTGTAGTGCGTGGAAAAGAACAGGGTTGATTTCTACCCCACCTGGTTACCTATTGAACAGAAAGATCTCTGCAGTAAAGCAGTGAGGTAAAAGCTGAGAAGGTCTGCAGGGTCATCTTGGCAATGAGCAGTAATTGCATGTCAGATACGACTTTGATACCTTCATATCATGCTTGCTTAGATAGTTAGTTAAAGTACATTGTACCAAGCTAGGTTAGACTGCACTGCCTGAGAGAAGCTTTGATAAAGCCGTGTGGAAAAGCATCTGTCACTGTTCCAGAAATCTTTTCCTGGTACACTCCACTGGTCATTTTTCAGTTGATGAAAAATTATCTGTGGATCTGAGGATTGGTTCCAGGTTCTGCTGTTAGCTTGCAGAGTGACTGAGAATCACTTCCTCATACCTGAATTTCTTCAAAAGGAGATGGTGCTTCTCCTAAGGAGTCATAAAGAGCCAGTACTGCTTTGTTATTAGCAAAAAATTAAAATGCTGCGCTTTACACACAAAAGAACAACTATTTTCTTAACACTGTGTCCACCATACGTTAATTGCCCTTTTACTACAACATACAGTTCTAACTTTCAAATGAGGAAGCATGAGTTTGCAATACAACCTTTCAGCTTCATGGATACAGATTAAAAAACTACAATGTTGTAGGCCTCTTGGGGAGATTTAGAGATTCTTACCTTTTAAAAGAAGAGAGAATTCTTAACTATTGTAAACCATCTTTTCCCCCAGTGAAAATGATTATTTCCTTAGTCAAACAATTAAGTAAAGGGCATGTAGAAGTAGCTTGTGAAAATTAGTTTTTCTGCTAATTCCTAAAGATGGAAGAATGCAGAGCTGTAATAACTGCACCTGGTAATTCTGGCTGCACAAAACAGTTTGAGATACAGCTCTGTAAACAAGTGGAAGTATTGTCCCAAGTTCTGATGCTATATATGAATCATGATTTAATCACAGTAATCCTGTGTTATGTAGTGAAGGTCAGAAACTTTCTCCTTGCTGTGATATGTTGCAGTATTGGCAGGAAGCACAAAGAATTCATGTTGAATTATGTTGTTTAGTGGGACATAACACTGTTCATAGTACAACTGAACACATCAGGTCTTGGGAACTTACCAGCCCATCTTTGTATCAAAACAGTTCTTCTTGCACACTTGATACAATTGCTTATAAGTCTGATGGTTTGTATGCAGTAATACTCTCAATCCAGTAGTTGTAGATGCTTAAATTTAAACTTTTTGACTCTGAAACTGTAACTTCATGTAATTTGATGTCTTTGTTAATTTAAATGAACCATAACCAAAGTACCCTGGACAATGCAGGGGAAGAAGACAAGAAAATGAATGAAGAATTGGAGTCTCAGTACCAGCAAAGCATGGACAGCACGATGTCTGGGCGGAACCGGCGCCACTGCGGACTTGGTTTCAGTGAGGTACTAAGTTTATTTCCATAATGATTTGGGTTTCACTTCACTAAGACAAGATGATACTTGGTTTAAAAATCCAATCACCACAACTAGTGGCAAACCTCCATGGTTTGGGTTAAAGGGCAAACTTATTGCAGGCACTTGACTCTTGTTCACATAGAGTGTGGTGGCCATTTAAATGCCTGGAAGGGATTGATGCTTCTCATTGCTCTGATTAGTAGTATGACATGCTTAATGCTCCATAGTAGTCAAGACTGATTAGAGCAGAAAGTGGCAATGTATTAAATCAGGGTGTTGCCAAGGAATACTTTAGTAGGCAGGACGACCATCTGCATTGTTGCTGACAGCTAGTTAATCTCAGTTTCTTATTGTGGGGAGGCATATACCTCTCTGGTCCTCAAAAGTGGCTACAGAAGGTCAGACTTGCTGTACAGAGTTCTGCAGTGAGCTGACACCTGCCTGGTCTTGTACTTGCAAGGAATTCCATAGCAATAAGCTGGAAGAGTAGCATTACAAAAACCAAGAGAATCAGGTTATTAGGAGCATGGCTCCATCTGTCAGTTTTTGCTAACTCTTAGCACCGATAACATAGCTGATGTTGCCAGAGTGAGTAAAACCACCTGTGCAGTGCTGGGAATTCTTAGTATTAGGGCCAGGGAGGCTTTGCTGTTTAGGACCATGAACAAAATGCCATTTTGGATTATTCTTGTCATCAGTATCATTGGATTACTTCAGCATTCCTCATGCTGCAGTTTGGTAAACTGACTTTGAAAGATCAGTCATGAATGTGAATTCTTGATGGTCTCATTGTTAGTTCCATTGTGTCACATAACATGACAAATATTCCAGTGTCACGTACTGTGTGCACCAAAGTATGGAATTACCAAACTGATGTGATCTGAAACTTTTCAGATTCAGTGAATGGTGTCTTTAGGATTTCTGCTGTAATTAAATAAACCAGTGGCTCATGAAACCATGGGTGTCATGACTGGCATGGTTAACCTCCTCGGGAGTTGCTCTGTGTATTACAGGCAACATAAGCCCATTTTAGTACCAAAACGAAAGGAGCCGTTAAGCAGAACATTCTCATGTGGATATCTGAAAGGCTGCAATGGAGTTGCCAGGAAATAATGTTTTACCTCTCTCATAATCTGAACTTGTAGTTTCAGGAAGATGAAGAACAGGAAGAGGCAGCTGGACACTCCTCTGACGAGAGTTCAGAGGACTCTGAAAGTGGCTCTGACTCAGAGCAGGAGGAGTCTGCAGAGGAGCTACAGGCTGCTGAGAAACATGATGAAGCTGAGGTTCCAGAAAACAAAAAAGAAGCAAAAAGCAACTATAAAATGATGTTTGTGAAAGCCAGTGGTTCATAACTGCAGATGTAACAGCTTTGTATTTAAAGTACAGTAAGCCTTATTGTTACAGTGCAAAGTGGAGGACTGCTACAGCACAAATCTTTGTATTTTGATTTTAAAAAGACCCCATTAGATGACAAAGTAGTATTTGCTTTCTGTTGCCATGGATAACATTTTTATGGGCACAGTGATATTACTGGTTTTTGTAAAGTGTATAAAATCCTGGATGGACAAATAAATTTGTTTTGTTCCTGCCCAATCTCTACAATGTTATCTAAACTATCCCTTCTGTTATTCCAGGCCAGATAAGGAAGCTTCATGTTAGTGGTTTATTCAGTTAGTACCCCAGTCTTGAATTTTTAACTATTAAGATTACATGTGAATTACGTGATGTTGCATTAGTTGTAAAATACCAATATCAGCATTATTCTGTGATGTACTAGAGCTTTAAACAATGATTTTGTCTATAGATGCTAGTGTTGACAGGGCTGAGAGGAGAAATCACTCACTTTTGTGATAGTATTAATCACTGTATCCATCTGAAGTCCTACAGCAGTTGCATGGAGAAGATGTTTAAGCATTATACAACAGAAGGCTCTTAATTGCTTATATGGCTTTCTCATGAGGGGAATAAGCTGTAGGTTTTTTCTACTTTTCAATAGAAAAGAGTGATTTTTGAATTACTGGTTCCTGGTTATAGCACTGAGCTGTTATTAAAAATAACTCCTCCAGAAGAAACAAGTTTACTTTGAAAGAGAAAGTATACTTTGATAATGAAAAGTATATACAAATCATTTAGCTTTTTTTAAATATAAAGAGTTAAGTACATGAGGCCTTCTTCCTTTTCTCCCCATACATGTATCACTTGGAGGTCTGAGTCGCTTATCACAAGGTTGTACCTCTCAAGTCAAGCTGATAGGCTTAGAGAGCCAGGAGTTCCAGTAACTCCTTCCAGCAAGAATTAAACACATCCATTCCTCTGCAAATTCATTGCATTCAAGTAATGAATAAAATATCAGTTTTTTAGACTTTGTTTCCTCTTAGTACATTAGACCGATCACCTGCCTCTCCTTGCTGGGAGAACAGGACATCTGATCTGTACCTCTAGTACAGCCACGCTACGCCACAGCAGTGTTTCAAGAAACACTCCAGATGCTTGTGGAGACTTCCATTTCTGTGTACAATTTCTGACGTGCAGACAACATTTTCCAGCCAGTTGGCTGACAGGAAAGCAGCAGTATGTACTATCATTGCGTAGTTTATTGAATGTAAACACTGCAGCATCAGTTACTGGGGGAGGACTTGGAATAAGTTACATTCTGAAAAAAAATAAAAGTAATATTGTAAATAAAAACTGAGTGTAGATTTTGATTAATACATTTTACTGTATTTGCATTTAATACAAATTTTTTTAGTCATTCAATTTTAAGAACAACATTATGGCAGCCCCTGATGGTCAGTCATTTGTACTTGATTTATGTGGATTTTTTTGTTTTCCCAATACTGCAAGCTCCTAATACTTAGATAAATTCAGGTTGCTTGTGCATTGTGAAGAGAGGAAACCTCCCCATGACTTAGGAAAACTGTTGGGTCTCTAGGAAAAAGAGTGAGGCCCTCCCGAGCAGATTAGCTAATTACTTCCCTAATACACCCATACCTGGTTTTTCCTGTTTAGACACTGGAGCTACACTTGAACCAGCATTTCACTGTTAAGTTCTTTTAGCTGTGATTTCCACTTACTGCCTTCCTATGTATTCACTTACCTCTCTGCCTTCTCTGTCCCAGCACTGCTGCTCTCACCACCTTGCCCTCTGCAGCTGTGGGCTTTTCCACCTTGCCAGGCAGAGGGTCCTATTGCTTTCCCACTAGCCTCAGAGGCAGGGCAGGGTAAAACCTTACCTGAGGGCTTTTCTCCAAAGTGCAAGTGATCTGGAAAGACACAGGAAAAACAGATCCTCTGTGTCTCTGAGAGGCTCTTCCACTCAGCCTCCTGTCTCCTAAAGCAGACGTGGCCATCGATGTACAAAGTTAAACTATTCTAGTTACAGCTCTGACCAGAAAAAAAGAGAATCAACTTGCATTTCCCCAAAAGTATGACACCTAATATGTCAGTGAACATCTGAGGTTTTATGTAATGCACCTGTGATACTGGCCTAAGCTTCACCTGCTCAAAGTAGAAAGAGTTCTCACAATCATCTGTTTCTGTCTAACATTTATAAACATACTAAGAACTTGCAGTATTGTCTATGAAGCAGACTAAGAAGCTTCTCCATATACACAAAGAAAGGCTGATTTAGCTCAGTGTGGTCTGTGCAGTGACTGTTTCAATTCAGGAGTCAGTTTTAGCAACATTTGATAATAGCAGCAGTACTGGCACAGTAGCAGGATGGTTTCAGCTCTCATCAGAGACAGAGAACATAGGCAAAATCAGGGTTGGTGTCTTGGTTGACTCGGGTCAACCCTTTGTTTTTTCAGGTTGGTATGTAAGGAGCATCCAGAGATGACAGCACAATGTATCGTAACCAGACACTGAATCATAAAAGGGGCAACTGCATTTGTCTGTTCAAGCAAGATTTGGCCACTGAAATTCCTTAAAGACCAGCTTATTTCCATCTCAATAGAAAGGCAGAAGTCTGCCAGTTCTCTTACATGTCTTCAGAAACTACAGACTGAAGTTAGATCACAGATGATTGTTAGAGAACAACCATCACATCTAGGAAGTTTTCATCAATTTCTAAACCACACTGAAAATTTATGTACACAAAGGGCAATACATTATCAGTTCTTGGCTTTGGAAGATGGAAAACACCCGAACAGTGTCAAAAGCACTGCTATGCCTGTTCCCCTTCCTTTTGCCCTGGAACACAGAACCCCTCAAGATTAGCTCCATCACAGCCCAACGGCCCACAAGGTCCTGCAGTCACAAAAGGGGGTTCTTCTAAGTCAGGTAAAAAGCGACCCTCAACATCCTACAGGAATTCTCTGAGGCCAAGAAAACTAGATCTGCAAGTTGCCCTGTAGCTCTCTGCAACTGCTTTACACTTTACTCTTCTTTTCTTCCTGAAGAGGAGGCTGACAACTTGATTCCTGAAAGCACAATTTATAGGCCAGCTTCAAAGCTATAGGTCCTTCTAAGGCTCTGGTTGGGGAATTCACATCAAAGACAACGTGCACATGTTGTTCTGATGCCAGAGAGGACGGTTGGTAGAAATCTCTGTGGATTTGCTACAGTCCCCAGTACAGGGATTAAATTATGCACTGAAGCTGCCTCTGTAAACTGCAGGAGACAAAGAGAATAAGTGGCAGTGCAATATCTCATAATCAAAGCCTGGCACAGTTCTTTGCATCAGTCTCTTGGAAGCTGTCAGGGGATTAAGAGAAGGGACATATGTCAAGATACCCTCACTGAAGGGACAAAGCAGAAGTTGGTTTTCTTTGCTTTTAAGCCTGCCACCTCAACTGCACTTTTCTTGAGGAAAGTGTCTTAGTACACAGGTGTACTGCATTACAATGGGAGATAAAAGTTTCCTTAGTTTTTGCACACCATTAAAGAAACACAATACTTGCTGATTTAATCCAATTTGAGTTAGTTTTGATGTGCAGGTGCAGAATGAGATCACACTGACAGTTTGTGCTATTATCTATCCAAACCCAGTACCATTTATGGTGGCCATAAGAGGATCCAGTTGAGAAAAAAAAATTAAAAACACTGAAAAGTAACACACATCAGAAGAAGGGGGTTGTATAATAAGTCAAGCAATACATGGACTCAAACAAACAAACAAGCAAATAAACAGACTTCTTTTAACTTTTCACAGCTGCCCACCTTGACCTGCAGAGAAATTCTCTCAACTGTTAACATAAGTAAGTGTTCTCATCCTAAATATATTGAGCTAAATTTAAAACTTCAGATAATCTGACATCTTTTCACCTTCACATTTATTGCTAAAGCTTTAAAACAAATGCAAGTGAAGCTGTTGATCTTTAACTCATTGGAGTCAAGTCTCCTTCTTCCCATTGCAGCCACTAAAATCTAGTAATTGGGACCTGTTTGTAAGGATGCAGAAACAGAACATCTCTTTCCAAAACATCTTTTTTGTTTTGTTTTTGTCAAAAAGATTTCTCAACATAAGAAATCAGTACTAGACACCAAAAAAATAAAATTTTCTCAGTAGTCAACTGATGGAGCTACTACTCAAATCCTGACATCTGTAAATAAAACCATTTGCCAAGTAACTTTAAACTGGATTCAGTGAAGACACCTGAAGAGTTCTCAGGCTTTGAGAATGCCAGGAGACACAGCTACACTCACAAGATGTTGCTCTCTCTTCCCTCTGAGACTCTCAACTCAGAAAGTGAGCAGAGCAGCCAGTGCTGGTACTTATCCCAGCAGCGGTCCCTCAGCTGTTGCCAGTTCCTTGCCTTAGCACCAAATGAAGGAAGAATGGGACCAACATATGTGTATGCATTCTCACCCTTCAACACACACAGACACACTACATCTGTGTCGGGGAACAGACAAAATCCTATTCTATAATGGGAAAAGATGCTCAAAGTCATAACACGGAAGAAACAGGGCAGAGACACAGAAGAACTGTTCATCACGAATTAAGCCATCAGGAAAGCTGACAATACAAGGGACACACAGGATAAGCAGTTCTCTGATGTAAACTTTGTACCACCCAGAGTGGTACATCTCAACACAACAAAACATCATTAGCTACTTCATTTCATTAGGGTTACATCTTGCACAAGCCATTAGCCAGGGTATCAAAAAACCTCTCGTGTCTGAAGAGATGAACCAGAAAATGTTAAGGTTTTCCCAATTCTGGCTGTAGAGTAAGTCAACCAAGCCCAAACCTTCTGACTATGTAACAGAATTGAGGCCAGAGAGCACAGCAGGACACAAAACACTCCATCCTGCATTGGTACATCACCACTGCTGAGAGAAGCACTTGGGCTAGGTAGGCTCTGTGCTGGGAAAGACCAGCCTTTTCCATCTCTGGCTCTGGGGCAAACTGTTTCTACAGGGGAGAGTTTCGCGCGTACCAGCCATTCTCAGCTGCAATGAGCTTCAAGAACAGAGCATTACAGCTGGCAATAGAAAAGACAATTGTCCTGTTACCAAAACGCTATCCTGTTTCAGTGATTCTCTCCTTCACCCGCTGCCACCATCAATGTCCTACTTGCTTGATTATTCACCAGGTACTTTTTGTAGTAGGACACTGGACTTATATTCTCTTTTGCCAGGAATTCCTTTTTCTTACCTTCCCCACTACAATTTAGGCTGAGTCCTTTCGTTAAAGCATTCTGCTTCTGTCCAAGTCCACATATTCAAGCTCCTCCAAACTTTTTACTACCTCTCACACCAAACCACTAGGCTGTTCTCCACCCTTACCATTATTTTCTACAAACTCACTACTCACCACTCACCTTTGTTTTCTTAATCTCTTCGTTTAGTGTTTCCTTATGCTACAACTTCTGGTAAAAGACTACAAGAAAACATCACTGTCCTTCGAGGTCACATCTGGTAACACCATTCCATCAATAACTGCTTCAAAAATGCTAATTGTCAGTGTTTTCTTTGGAGACTGTTTTACACTCTCTGAAAGACAACCAAGAGCACTGACGAGTAAGTAACAAGTAAACAGTGCCCAAAGGTGTACATATGCAATACTTTCTGGTTTTCTTTATAATTAGCACTTGAAGTTAGTCTGCCATCCCCCAGCCATTTCATGTCAGGCTTTATAATTTTACCTTCCTCTTAGGTTTACCTGTAGTTTAACATTCAAAGTGTGGTTGTTGCACAGAATACCTCAACAGACTTGTATTAAAAATGCTCTTTAAAATTCCAAAGCTTTGAACTAAAGAAAATATCTCAAGAAGTTTTCAAGGAAAGTTCATCGTGGTTGGTTCAATTCAGCTACAGTTAGATGCACCTTTTCAAATAATGGAAAAAAATGTAAAGGGGTCAGACCCAATCAATACAGCTGTTCAAACAGAATTTCAGGCACTGTGATGTGGGTATTTTTTGTGCTCTTTCTTTGTACTGCTTCACTGTGAAGAAAGGTTGCTTTTGCTAGTAGAGCAATAAAAATCTTAGCCTTTTGAATACAGCCAAATAACCAGTGGGAATGTTTACTAGGTGTGGAAAATACATCAATTTTTTCATGTTTTTCTTGTGTATGGCCTTGTTCTTTTTTATAACCGTGCAATACATAGGCACACAAACACATGCCGGCACAAGTGAACACTCTAAAATACCCACAGACAGACATAAATCAGAGGGGTAACATCAATTCATGCCTTCTCTAAGTTTTGACACCAAGCAGATCTGGTCTTTCCTTCATATAACAGACAGAAGTTAG
The DNA here is from genome assembly GCA_035221455.1 of Xenops minutus. Classification (NCBI taxonomy): domain Eukaryota; kingdom Metazoa; phylum Chordata; class Aves; order Passeriformes; family Furnariidae; genus Xenops; species Xenops minutus. Next base: position 12,870,024 of record JAWWEE010000158.1, read on the forward strand.
TTGCTAAGACACATGGGAAATAGGTGGTCTTGTAGAGGGGAACAGACACTGATATAAAGTACATATACATAAATTTGAAGATCTGTAAATGGTGCACATGGAAAAATAAGTGTAAAGAGTACCAGAATACATCATAAGAGCTCTGCTTTCTCAAAACACCAACCCCTCCCTCCAAAGGCTATGGGGTACCCAAGACCACCTTGCTGGGCTTTAATAACTTTTTGAAATAGCAGCACACCAGTACGATCCTTCAGTAACTTTTCATTCCACAGATAAGAAACTTTCTGGAGTAAAGCTTCTTAATACAGTTTCCTGAAAAAAATCTTTTTATCTAGTTTTGGGGTGGGGGTTGTTTGTTTGGATCGGTTTGGGGTTTTTTTGTTTGTGTTTGTTTTTTTTTTTCCCCTCACCTGTTTCAAAACAGCCTGGATGCCTCTAAGTACTGCTACTTGCTCAGTCCTTCAAAACAAACACCTTAATACAGATGTGCAAAGACAAGCAACAGCACTACAGCTCAGTAGGGTTCCCAGCAGCCTGGCAACGCACACAAACTTAAAATAGTAGCGAGAAACAGGGGTGGGAGATGTTGTGCAAGTCCAAAAAGGTGACAGAGGTGCTACTTACGAGTATCAGGCTGTACTTTTATAAATGCAGCTGGGCAATAAAATTTTAGTAACTTCAGCTGAAAAAATTGAAACCAGATGTATAAGGGAAGAGAAGTCAGTCTGCATAATTTTGGCTTGGTATAACATTACAAAACACTAATTAAAAAACAGTGCATTTGAAACAACTGATACTGCTTTTTAATGAGTGACTATAATTAATTCCGAACACTTCACTGCTTAATAGGCAGAGGGGAAAAAAGCCACTTTCTGACCAAAATTATATCAATTTGCAAGTAGACATACTCTTTTTCTAATTTTAATATTAGAGAGTAGCATGTAACACCTAGAAAAGAAAATTTTGACTAAATGGAAAAGAACTGAAAAAGTAAATTGATTGAAACCAACCACTACCTGCATAAGAAAACTAGCCATTACTGTTTAAAAACTACACCCATCCCTACAAAAGATGGTCATTAAGAAGAGCATTTCACATATTCAATAAAAAGTTTGGTGATAAAAATTACCTCGATAATTTTTTTTGCAAATAGGGGATTAACTATGGATGCAGACCAGAATCTTTAGAAAGACTTATTTTACTGAAAACATTAACAATATAATTATTTCTGTCAAAATCCCTTTCTGCCATGCAAGCTCGAATGAGCAATTTTGTGTGTGGGATCAAAGGAAAGAATACAAACATCTCCCACAACCTGCAGAGCAGCAGTGCCTGCGCTCCTTTCCCTTCATTGCCAGGGCAGCAGATGGAATCTGGAGTCAAGGAATGCGCAGCCCTGGACCCCAAATGATGGCCACACACGCTTCCCTCCTGCATGACAAAGCTCCAGCAGAAAGAATGCTATCTCACTGAATCACGAAACACGTGGTCAAAAGCTCCTTTGTGTGCCTGAGAAACAGGAGGAGCTCATCCTAAGCAGCTCAGCTCTGAATTTCTGCCGCTCATCTAAAGGTCAAGGACTCAGCCTCAAATGTTCACCCTCCAGTTGGCAAAGTCAGCACTAAGCCACAGAAACACTTCTAACCTGCTTCTTTACCTTTTGCTCCAGAGATGATCTTTCAGAAGAATTAAACATTTCCAGTGGTCTCCATCAAACTGGCAACATTTGCGGGACCTGTTGAAAATAAATCACTGCCAGTGAGCTGCACCGAAATCTGCTTTGGCAGGTGCCCCCCACTCTTCCCTTTGGCCAAGGCCCCGTTCACACACAGTGCACCTGCGATGCCTCCAGGTTGGTTGGTGGGTTGTTTTGGAATTGTAGTTACTTTTGGTACTCTATAAGGGTTAAAAATATGTCAGACGAACAGCTGTATTTACGAAATTCAAAGGACAGTATTGGAGTTACTATGCTTCGGACACAACCCTGAAAAATCTTGCTATTCAAGAATAAAGACAAGTTTAGTCAAATGCTAAGAAAACATTTCTTAACCAAAAAAAAAAAAAAAAAAAAAAGAAGCATTGATGTAGAGAGAACCTGATTCAAATCCCAGTGAAGTTAGTGCAAACCTGGGGAACTTCAATGGGATTGGAACTAGAGAAGAGCAAAAGGTGGCAACAGCAGAGATGACTCTGAATTTCCAACTATCTGGACACGGATAAGAAAGCAGAGAAGACAGAGGCAATAAGAGGAAGTTATGTTAATATTTTAATCTGTACATATACCATTTTCCAAACTGTTACATTTTATTTAAATTAATGTTTTCTTGCAAAATATTCATTTATGCTTTCAATATGTTTTATAAAGGCAAAAATAAATCATTATTTTGGCAAAAGGTTTTGAAGTTGATACTGGCAGTATTGAGGTAAAATAGATTGCATTAGCTAAATATATACTTTTAAGAATATTTCTGAGTATAGTGTTAATATAATATGATTTGTCTTAGAGTCTGAAACACCAAGGTCAATTTCAAGGGGTTTTTAGCTATTACTTGAATACAGGAAATAAACAAGTTAGTGGTTTCCACAAAATACTGCAGAAGTATTTCTCCATTATTTCTCATCCAGAGCTGAACTCAGCTACTAATTACATAACATTGGGATATTTTTATATGCCTTGCATTCAATGTGTACACAGGGTTTTTTCAAGTATAGTTGCAGCAATTCATTTAGTCTTATTTTCTTCTTATGTAACTACCTCACCCTTTGCCCTACACATAAGTACAACACTGAATTTCAAAATTTGGCAGCGTTAAGCACCAGGTGAACATACATACAAAACTAGCAGGTGCCACATTACATTAGTTTTGCTGTTTCCAGGATAAACACTACACAATACATCATATTGTAAGGTTTATTAAAAAAAAAAAAGAAAAATACGTCTTTACTAGTAAAATGACATATTATGATTTCTTATTGCTTACTTCACATATTTTAATTAAAAGTAGTCTTCTTTCACATCTCAACTTTCAAAAAAAATAAAATTTGTTAGCCGTTGGTTACAGAGGGGGCAGCACTACTGTCAAGAGCAATGTAGCAAACTGTGTATTGATACCAGCAAGTTAATCATCTGGGATCAAAAAAGGAAATGGGAGTTAAAACTGACTTTCATTATGGCTTTCTCGGGAAATTTAAGCTATATGGTGATTACTAATATTTGTAAATTCAAGCTAAAAGTTCTTGCAATGTATTATTTAATGGGCAGAAGGGTGGGTGATTAGCTCTACAAAAATATTCAATCCAAAACACCTTTTCACCAAATCTGTCACCTGCATTAGCTCTATCTACACCTTTTGAACATGCTTCTGGGTTTGTTCAAATGTATGCTTTTTTTCCACAAAACTTTATAGTGCATCTGAGCCTGAAGGGGGAGTAACAGTGTCTTTTAGCATCTATGAAAGTAGTGTCTTTTAAAATTATTTCAGCCCTTGATTTAAAAAAAAATCTAAAATACATTGTTCTAAAAATACATTGTCAGTATTTTACAGTTTAATAAAAGTGCTGTTTATTCGTATAAAAAGTGTGAACTAAACTGAAGTAAATAAAAAACGATTTGCAGTTCTCTTCATTTTCATAGAAAATCCCCCTATTATTCTCTGAATGTATTTCCAGAAGAATGTGCCATCAGCTGATGAGTATTTTCTCAGAAAGCCAGTGAAGAACCTCCTCTGTCTTCCACGCAGTGTCACTAGGTGGGATTTGCCTCGAGTCTGACGTCAGTGTTCACTTACTGCTTTAGCTGGTATGAAGCAAAATAAAACATGGTTAAACACTGAAATGAGTAAAACAATGGCAAGCAATTTCTGGGAACTTTTTTTTAAGCCTTCTGCAGTTTGGCAGAATAAACAATTTATACAGACACATTAAACAAAGAATTATCTCATGATGCCACTGATGCTCAAACTCCTGTGTCCCCTGCATGGTGCTTGTTATCACAGTTATTTTATTTTTCTGAAGAAAATGTACATTTATATATATATATGTAAATATATAACTGTGTGTATATTTGTATAGACCTGCGATACACATGTTCCTTTCTAAGTCAGTCAGGAATCACAGAATGGTTGGGGTAGGAAGGGACCTCTGCCCAAGCCCCCTGCTCAGACCTCATGCTCTGGCACTGTACAATTATTTCTCTGGGTTCTTGAGACCACACACTGGTACCCTCTTCACATGCAAAGATCTCATGTGATAGCAATAATCAAAAAGCACACCTCTGCATACAAAAGAGTCAAGTGTTATTCAGACACAGCAGAGATGGTAGAATCTGGTACTCAGAAAGATAAACTGAACCAGAAAAGCAAACAGTCCTTTCCAGCAAGCTCCATAGAGGGTCCGCATGTCTATACATCTCTTTTGATGTAAACTTGCCATTTGTCACAGGTCTTGTAGAATGCAGGTCACTGCCCATTTGGGCCTTTCTGGTACATGTTCATTTCTATTTGGATTTTTACTTTTTGAATAGATGTTTGACTCAGATTAGTGGCAATTAAAATAAAGGCATCTAAAGATTAATGCTCTTTCAGTTACTTAATCAACCCTCTTTACTATTTCATCTACATTTTATCTTTTTCTTCAGTTTCAGGCAATAAAATTAGGCCAAAGGACAACAGAAAGGTGAGAATAATATCAAAGGGAACTTTGGATGCATAGAAAGTGTCTTAACTAAGGGCACATTTAGTAGTCACATACAATATTTACACACTTTCTTATTTCAAATAGAGAAAACTCTGCAAATCCTACCAGGAAGAGACACAAATAAAGACATTTCTTTATAAGGACAATGAAATTTGAAGAGATAAAATAACATAATCAGAGATAAAAATAATCTTCTGTTAACATGATTCAATGAAAAACACATCAAAGGCATGATCATAGTCAAACGCAAGATTGTAGACTTAGTCATAAGGGGCCAAATTTTCAGCTCACCTCAGCTAAGACTCCGATGCCAGCTCATGAGTAAGGCACAGCCCACAAATGAATCCCCTGCTTATACAAGTGTGCACTCTGGATTCTCTTGAGCAGCAACTCTATATGCTACACACAGGCAAAGCCACCCGTGCGCCCCTGCAATGGCCACAGGGGCACACACAGTGGCCACCGGAGTGCAAAGGGCTGCTGAAAACCTGGCCCCTCACTCCTGAGAGGACAGAGGTCTCCTTCCTTCACCACAGAGAGATTATGGAAGCACCTCATCCATAGAGTGACAGCAATTATCTGGAGACTCTGGAAGCCCACGTGTTAGCTCATTAGAAGCAATATTTACAGGAATGAAAGGTTTTGGAAGAGCTGCATGCTTTCATTTGGATCCAATTTGGGTTTAGTAAAGATATTAAAACATAGCGAGCCACAGTACAGGCACAATGGCAAATCAGACATGCTGAGAGCAGTTAGTTCTTACTTTTAAGGTGTTTAAACAAATGTGTAGTGAAATCCATTGCTTAAGGGGGAGTGAGGTGGCTGTGGTACAGAAGGTGAGGGTGCTTTAGGTGGATAGGTCAACTGCTGAGCTAGAAGGGATCACATACAGGAATTAGGCTGCACAATCAAACATTCATATTATAACTGGAGTGACCTTAATTTTCTACCACATGAATAGGAAACTGATTAGTAATACAATGAGGTGCTATGCTAGTTTAACCACACAGGATACAGTCTAAATGACAGCATTTCTTTCTACCTGCTTTTTCCTTTATTTGTTGCATAAGTTATGCAAATTAACATTCCTGTTTGGATGGGAATATGGACAATCTATCTTAAGATAAAGTTTCACTGGAACATTATTAAGGCACAAAACACTGATTCACTCTCATCAGCCCTGTTTTTAAAACTGCAGTTCTGGACCTGCACCTAATTTGATTTCAAGACTTCACTGAGGCTGTACAGGTTTTCAGCATTTCCTTTGTTCTATGCCAATGAGCAGAAATAAAATAATGTAGAGAAAAATAATCTTTAAAAAATTACATATATATGTAAAATTTTGCTAATTAACTTTTCACATCTCAGCTTGAAAATACAGGATAAAGAATACAATGATTAAAATTATCCTCGTTTATAAATCAGAGTAATGGCATTGTATTAGAAGATAATAAACACAAAACTGAAGAGATTGAAACTCAGTCTAAAATTCTGCTTTTATGTTTTGGAGGGCTGAAGATAGACCTAATTCCAAAGCACACAAGTTAGGAAATGACTTCTTGCATTTGACTTGAATCTTCCAGATTCTTGGCATGGTTTCCCTTTAGAAGGTTGATTTCTTACTAGGAACAGAGAAACTTTAAAATGCTGCTTTTCAAGGATTAGGTAAATGTACAATTTATTTTAAAATATTTATATTAGCACAGCATCTTAACATAACTGCTTCCCCCTGAAAAGTGGGAAAAGTTAAGCTGCACAGTCTTTTTCATGAGCAAATCTTTGTGAAAACATCTAGATAATTAGTTTGGGATTTTCAGATATGGTCTGCACCATCAAGGAGCAAATGACAACCCACACTTCAAAAATCAAACTACAAAAATAAGAATGTGAAGGAATCTGTAATACGAGACTAAATGAGAATGTATAATCAGCTGAGCAAAGTATCAAATGCTTTTCTTTGTAATTACCTTAGATCATCAGAAAATAGGCCATAACTAAAAACCCTGAACTCTTTTCTGATTTGTAGATTTTCTATCAAAACCAAACAATTCTGGCTTTTTCTTCTTTTTCTTTTCTTTAATTCCATGAAAGGTGATTGCTTTTAAAGGAGTAAGTAAAAACTGAAATCAAAGCAAGACGTGTTTCAAGAAGTGAGTTTTTGAGATACAAGCGTGGCAAGGAAAACTGTGCACGGACATAAAGGTTTGGGATTCCTTAAAAACCTTAGTCCTTGGATACTGTGTTAGGATTTAAGTGTCTGAATAACAAAAGAGGCAGCTGCTATACTTCACAAAAAAATTTAAACAAAATTATCTCAAAACTGACTGCAAAGTTTTTGAAGGAGCATTTTTAAACATTTCAGTGCCAATTAGACATTTTAATTCCCTCTTTGAGGAAAACTGAAGAATTATGAAGATTGCTGTGGTTACTTGTAATTAAAAATATGTGACAGTCACTTCTGAAATCATTACAACTTAAAAAATGAATATTAAAAAACTATATTAAGGAAAACACTACTACATTCACTATACAATATTTAAAAAAAAAAAAAAATCAAACCTATTTCATTTCTGTAAAGTTACTACAAGTTCAGACACACCCAGAAGTAAGTTAATTGGCCCCATGAAGACCTTTGAGTAGGGCAGGCACTCTGCTCTTGTACTGACACAGAACAATTTCAAGTATGGGCTGCATTCACCTTGGCCAATCTTAGCTTTGGTATGACCTTTTCCCAGCAGAAGCTACAACTCATGTGGCAAAATGCTGCACTGGCTCATACCTCATGAAACGCAAAGTCCCACTCCAGAACCAAAGCACCAGAGTCCTGTTACAAGGACCTGGGACCAGACTGCCTGTGGAGAGACCCTTTAATACACTGATGGCCTGAACGTCCATGAGTTATTCCTTGATATGCTCCCCTAGTTTTATAATTCTGGTTTTTTGTTTGTTTGGTTTGGTTTTATAATGTCTTGTCTCTACAGTGAAACATTTTATCCCTGCCAGCCAGTTAAACTACTACAGAAACTCTCTGAAGTCTCAAGATTCCTTATCTTGAAAATATATTCTATGCCCTCAAAATCCCATTCCCCTCAGGTTTAGCTGGCACTGCATCCCTGAGTTTACAGCCACATTCCATCAGCAGTCTGGTACTGTAGATGTATGTTACGCATCTGGATATAGCAATAATCTGTCTTTAATGGGAAGGTCTTAAGGGCTGCTGTGGCAAGTGCCATAAGTTTAAACTGACAACTTCAGATGAAAAATGTGCCCATTTTTTCTCCATCACAGTTGAAGTTTCCATTATTTCCATTCTCCACTGGAACAGTGAATAGTGCCAGTTATAAATGGCCAGTCAGATACTTGCTAGACTCTCTGCTGCATGGATTACTGTGTGATACAAATCTCTTGACACTTCTTACTTATTTCAACTATAAAGCAATCAAGAGTGAAATTATCACTTTTAGTAACATATTGCAGAGGATCTATTAATTTCCAGGCATCAAGCAGAATTCATGCACAGCTGTCTTGCTCTGGCCCCTAATCTTAGTCACCAGACAGAAACACGCCAATCCATGTTTTACAAGGTCTTTTTCAGCCTGTTGTCACACAGTTTAAGCTGCAAATGATTGTACTCTAATCTCAATCACTGGATTAGGGAAACTTTCTGTTTAAAAAAAATATTTAAAATACTTTCATTTCTTTTTTTAAGTCACAAATCAATTTACTTTTAAAAATTAATACAGAAATATCTGAAATAATATAATTCCAGAGAATTCAGTTAAAACGTTTATTTTTTAGCACTATCAGTTGGAGCAAGTTTCCAAGTTCTGAACTCACTGATCATACTATTTTGCCCCTTCACCCAGTCCAGTGGGGGCCAAATACTCAATGTAAATTGCTAGTCTCTCTCCATTTGTTACCCATACACACTTTTCACTATTTTGAATAGGAATTACTAAAACTTTTTCTTATGCCAGGAGTTCAGCAACAACCTCACACAACTTTAGAAGCTGGTAAGAAATAGCTGTTATTTTGTAAATAACTAAGCATTACCTGCTACCTCCTTGCTCCTCTGAGAGGCTTCAGAAGCCAAAGCGTATGATATGGTAATGATGCGCTCCTGCTCTTGCAGCTGTGAATCTAAATCAATCGAGTTGTGTTTGTCCTGGGCTACAGTAGGCTGTAGATTGTGCATACTAGTGGGAAAGTGAAAAACAACATTAACATTTGCCAACATAAAAAATCCACCATGCAGATAAGAACAAGCTTGGATTCATACAGCAGTTTTCAGATCTCATCTATCAAGCTCTGTATTTTATTGCTGTTCTTTAAAGTAGTGTTGATATCACATGCAAATGCCTACAGCATATAAAGAAAAATGACACAGCCATTGTATGTTCAGTCACAATTTCTGCAAAGCCTTAAGTACATCTGAAAGCCCTTTGTTGGAAATACGCTGTTTACACAAAAGCACTCCAAAAAATGTTATTTATTTGAAGTTGTTAGTAAAATTTCTTGCTAGTGCTCAGACAAAAAGACATATAACCTGGTGGTCCTCAGGCACAGCCTCTTCAATTGTCTTCCACAGAGACAGCAGACACTTGATGTAGAGAATTCTTGAAACTGAATGTTTCAGCTGACTCTACATTAGCTGTAAGTAGCCAAAAGTGTTCTTTCACAACTCCAGCTCTCTGGAGACAAGACACTTGCTCTCAAAGCTGACTTTTCTTCTGCTTTTGCCCAGATTTGTGCTTTTCCTTCCTCCTCACTCTCATCTACAAGTTGCTTAGTGAGGACTCACTACTATTTTAGGATTCTCTGAATAAGAAAATGGACATATACAAGATCTGTCATTGTCTCTTCTATCTTGCTTTAGAAAAGCAGCTTTAAGTGTAGTACATAAATTCTGAGTTCATTTTCTAAAAGCTAAAAGTTACCTTTAGAAAATTCACAGGAATTAAGATTGTTGTGCAAAGTTAGTTTTCAGTGTTTAACATGAACCCCTGTGTAAGATTTGGAAAAAAACCCCAAAACCTGACCTTGATTTAGTAAGAATACTCTTTATCTTTTCTGCTTTACGCTGCCTTGCCGCCAGTTCTTCTGTAGAAAGAGGCTCTTCTGGCTCCAGTTCAACATAACGTTCTGGAATTACAACCTTCTCAGGTTTTGACAACTGTGGAAAGAAAGCAAGCATCAAGTTTTTAATAACAAAAACCTAAAAAACCTTGAGAAATTATTCTCAATGGGAGAACACAGTGAAAAGAATAAAGCATGGATTTTTCACAGTCAGTACATGTACCTGATGCTAAACACTCCCTCTGGATATGAGCTGATGCCCTTTTAACTGTGTCTTTTCCCTCTGATTTGTTTTACTTTAGAAGGTAGATCGAACAAGTATTAAAGAGAATTACAAAAGAAATCGGAATCAACAGGTATCATTCTTTTGAGACTGCATAATCTTCTGTGAGCAGTGGAGGTAAAAAAAGGCAAACAGAAATACACTACACTGTACATTTGTGTTGCATAGATGTACTTCTGCAGACTGAAAATTTCACTGTGATTGCACAAAAGCTAGCAATAACTTTTTGTTAGGAACAATTACTTTGTGGGAAACTGTCCATCCACGTAAGAGACCTAAATCACCCAACAAAAATACAGGTTAGAAATGGACTTTGAAAACCAACACTTATTATACAGAACTTACTGCTTTAAAAAAAAAAAAATAGAGGATGTATAAATGAGTAGAAATAAGTAAGGGGGAACTATTTTTTCTTCTCGTTGGATTTTTGTTAAAACACTCATGAGGCAATGAGTTTTCAAAATTCAAAGTTTTCAATAAAAATAATTTCCCATTTTTTCATAACTGAACTTAGTTCACACTTAGTGGATTATGTAAAGTGGCCTGACCTAACCCCAGGTTACTGATTAGGCTCAGTAATTCACAGGCAATCATAGGCCAAAAATATACAATACAGTCATTGGCACTCATAACCATATTAAAATCACAGCCTCAAATTTTTATACTTCCTTCTCAGGAAACCCAAAGCCAGAGCTGCCTGAAAAATTCACGTTTCCACTACACTTTCTTAGTTCAAACTTCAACTCTAGTCTTTGGTTTTTTTAATGTATATTTCTATCTCCATACTATAATTAACCTAGACCAGCTTATCCAGCCACTTTCAGAGTAACAAACCCAGTTATCATGTGAACAGCAGATGTATTTACCTTAAAGACACAACTGAGCACATTTCCTTCTGAGAAACTGAAGTAGCTAAAGTAGACAAGTGCCTGCCAGGTGAAGAGGATGGCTACAAGAAATGGAAAAGGACAACAAGACCAGGCTGGATGGGGTTCTGAGCAACCTGGTCCAGTGGAAGGTGACCCTGCCCATAGCAGAAGGGTTGGAACTAGATGATCTTTAAGGTTCCTTCCAACCCAAACCATTCTATGATTCCAGTCTGGGTAAAGAAGCTTTACACTCAGAGTTTCAGACCTTCTTCAGTTATTCTGAAGTAGGACAGAAATGCCTATAAGCAAAAATGGTTCCTATCCAAAGCTTAAAGGAATTACGAAGTGATTCCCATAGCCCTGGGGGCCTTTAGGAAAAGAAAAATTAATAGCAGAGTGCAAAAAGGAAAGAAATTAGAAGTATTTTTTGTTTCTGAAGTTTGCAAAACCCTGCATTTTCTGTAAGAATTATACAAAGATTAACTGATACATTCATTCATAGAAATCAACACATGGGTCACAGAGTAAACCTTTCACAAATATATCTCTCTATAAAATTATACTTAGCTTTCAGAAGAGCTGAGGTCCTTACTAGTCTAATTATCATTAATAAATGTATTGGTTTGCTATCTACCATGGCAGTTAACACAACGCATCTCCTGAAACCCTTCCACTTGCTATATCCTTTCTTTCCCACCAGATGGCTCAATCGCATTTCAAACTAACACTTTATTCAGTTACCGAAGCTGAGAAAACATCTGGTGCCCGGAAGACTAACCAAGTCATTCCAAAAGCTGAAAGAAAGGTGTTTTCTGCTCAAGCCTGAATAAAGCAGTGCTCCCTCTTCTCTGTCATCTTCTGCCAGTCAAAATGACGAGGAGTAAGGTAACTCTGGGGAACTAACTTTTTCTTCATTCCTGTTCCTCATTTTCAGATACTCCTCATGTTGTCTTCTCATCTTTTTTCCCCAATTTATGTAACTTTCCCTAACTTAATCACTTTTTCCTTTACAAAGCCTGCTATATGTATTTCAAACAGTGGAGTCAGCTTTTCCTTTTCTTCTCTCCAGTAGAACACAATAGAAACACAAACCTTACAGAGATTCTACGTTCCAGGTCATAAATTCTCAATACGTGAAAGACTCATTTTAGTTCAAACTTCCAGATAACTTTTGACAGAAAAGATGAGAATTCACTGCCTAAAACACAGAAAGGTTAATATTTTGGGGCACAGGAGATGAAAAATTATGAGTGTTACCTCTCTGCTGATATCTAAATCATAGTCTTGAGGCTCCAGGTCTGTCTCTGTCACTGCCACTGGCTGAACTTTTAACCATTCATTTTCATCTTTCTCTTCTCCACGAATTGCCCTCTCAAGTAACTGCAAATCAAATTCTTGCTCTCGTTTCCACTGGTAACAGATACAGAACAATTAACAGCATTCAACCATACTGTCAAATTCACCATATAGCAATGTACATAACTACTGCAAATGCTATGTTGCTGACAGGATGTGCAGAGCAAACTGACAAGAGAAAGAAAATACAACTGTATTTCTTGTATTTCTCATCGGGAGTTTTGATCTCTACCTGTGCTGCATGGAATTTGGAGTATTGTTTAATTTTACAAGTAATGTTCAGCAGTATTAGATTCTAAGAAATGTATAATCACAATTTAACATTTGCTGATTAACATGGAACTAGCTACACACAAACATCTTTGGAAGCACAGGCTTTCTACAGAGACAGTGCTGTGTGGTTTGGAATCACTCCAGAGAAAGGGTATTTACATTGCAGGTTGAGAATCACAACTTGAAAATTTTATGTACCTTTTTAGAATAATACCTACTGTTTAAAGCTGATAATATCTTACATATTGTCTTGAATATTCAAGACAGCTTGTCTTGAATTAAAAAAATATTTAATTTCTAAGCTCTTCTGACTATTAAAAGCAGAATCTAGCTACCTGCAAAAATCTTTCACATATTTAGCATGTTTAAATTAAGCAGCATAATTTCGAGTTCCCAAATAACTTTCACAGTAGCCCCTTCACAACTACACACAATACAGCTGCATATAAACTCACACTTAAGGATACTACCAACACCTTTCTGTTCAAAAAATTAAGTTCGATTGTAGCATCATTCCATCCAGTAGATCTGAGTAACTTTACCCCACACACTATTAAAAGCAGGGACAAAATGAACAACAACAAAAAAAATTATCTCCTCAAGCATTTGAGGCAATCAGTAGGAAAACATGCCACTTCTATGTTTCTTAAAAATATCTCTAGTACTTCTGGTACAAATCTTTGGCTTGTTTTGGTTGAAGTTTGAACTCCACATGAAGTCCTTAGACTTCATTATGCTACTCTCATTAATAAATCTAATTGAAACCTATTCATGCACAAGCTCTCAGTATTCACTCAGAAGACAAGTATCTTTCATGTATATTAAAAATGTTAAATAGCTAAAAGGCAATTATACCTCAAAAATTAGGATGTTTCTTTACAGAATTCAAAAGAGAAAAAAAAAGTTTTCTCATGAGTACTCCAAACTCCTTCTACTCATATTCGGACCAGGCCTGATTGACATAGTATATCTTAAAAACACAGTATCATTTTCAAGTTTTATATATAGGTAAGAAAAACATCAAACCATTCTTACGAAGCAGTATTTTTATTGGCTTTGATGTTGCAACTTTTACATTAAAAAGGCATTGTATATAACAAATGAACTCAGGTACTGTGATCAATACTTAAAATGTCATACTACACTTGAGAGCTGACCAATTAAAAATTAGAACTACACATACAATTTATGTCTAAAGCAAATGTTACATACTGAGCAGCACTTGAATTATACATTTAAGTGTTTGCCATTTTGGCTGCTAAATAATTGTAATGCTGTAAATAATTGTGCTATCAAACATGCTTTTGCATATCAAAGCCCTATAGGTACAGGAGATGACCTCTACAAAACATTACTAGGGCTGAAAAACTCTATTTTAATTCTTTACAGCAAGAAAAAGATCAAGATGGCACACAAATTTATAAATAAAGTGTTTGCCACAAAGGTTAATAGCAAGTGTTATGAAAATGTTTAAACTCTATTTGTGTATGTTACGTGAGTCTAGAAACATAAGAAGCCCAGATTCATTTCTTCTAATTAAAATACGAAAATAACAGTGATAATATAGTACTACAGTTCCCAAACATTATGCACTGCTTTAAAAAAATTGTGATTGCAAAACAGAAGACAAAACAGATGAATGTCTCCAAGCAGTGCACTTGTATTTACTCAGAGAGTAAATACAGATAACTGGTTGTAAATTAGTGCTACAGAACAGTGGGAATGAAAAGCTGAATATTATCAAGGTTTTTTTTAATGCCAGCAATTGACACACATGTACTAAATGCAATTAAGCCTGGTAAAAATTGAGTAGTCCAGTTAGAAATTTTAAAGTAACTACAAAATTCTGCAAATTAAAAACAAGCAAACAAAAAAAAAAAACAAAAGAGGCATTAGGTATGATGAGTGACAAATCTAAAAGCAAGAGATCTTGTGCAATGAATTAGGTAAAACAACGTGATCATTCTAAAGCTCTAGTGGACCAAATAAAAAATAAATTAAAAGACCACAGCGTAAGTGCAATTACAGTACAATCTTGGTTTAGCACCAAGTGAGCAACTGGGTAACTTCACCAATTAGAATTGCTTTGGTTAGTATCCAAAATGTATCATTATAAACTTATTATCTGTACATCATTTATTCTCAGAATGCAACAAAAATACTTTTCTTCAGCAGCTTAAATTTGAGCCTTATTAGAATATTCCACCTTTTGAGTTTTAAAGAAGAATTTGTATCAGTTAAAACAAATAAGCTCTTACATAAATTCCTAATCAGCATGATTAGATTTTAAAACTGATTCATCTTTTTAAAAAAAACAAACACCACCTTGGTCTGATATTACTATGACTACCTTGCAGACTAATTTATGAATTAAACATACCCATGGCGAATAAGAACATTCTAAAAGGCCCATTCCATTATGAAGCAGTTTTAAAACTTTACACTCTTCTGACACTTTCTAAATACAATTCCAAGAAAAAAAAACTCATGGCTCTGAAATCACCCCAACAAACTGTCATCTCTACTCATCACTCTAACCTCCAACCAACTGACCTGCTGAACCTGCTACATTTACCGTAAATACGAGTTAAAAAGATCACCTGCTACTCACACCCTCTGAACTCATTTGATATCGTATAACGCTAATTTAATTGGACTAGGAGCATCACACACACTCAAGTGAAAGTGCTTGCCAGGAAAAAAGAATAAATCCAAAGGTATTTTTAGTTTAGTCCTTTTAAGGCATATCTAACATACTGAGCCTATGTCTGCAGAAATGGGCCTGATGAAAGACCGAGATGAAACAGACTGCCTTTCTCCTTGGCTAAGAGTCCTCTTGCGTTCCCGAACCAATGCCTTCTGATGTCGCTTCATTCTTTCTAGTTGTTCCTCTGCACTCATCTTGCCTCTTTGGTGGTCTCCAGAGTATAAACGTTCCAAGGCACTCTTTGGTCTCTCCTGCAAAAGTCACAAGGCACACAGAACACATGTTGTAATTAATACTTTATAAAAGAATACAAAAAACGAACTCTTTCTCCTACCTTATTACTACATTTTTTCTAATATCTTTGCATTTGTTTGCATATTTTGACTCTATTTTCTGCTAGTAGTGCTGATTTTTTGTTCTAAACCTTGTTTTATAAATCTATTTGAAATGCAGTCAGTTGCTTGTCTGTTTCCTGATTCATTTAATAAAGTGAAAAATTGGAGATTTTATTAGATCGTAGCCCTTGATCCTCCGCTCTGTTACCAAAGTCCCACTCCTTTCTATGCAAAATATATTTTGGGCTTAACTGTTTTCAACAGTTTGGACATTTGCCTTCAGATGTTTATTTAAAACTTACCTTGGACCTATCCCTTCGAAGCGTTGCAAATGATGAAATGGTAGATGACTGGTGCAACCTGGAAGTTGATCCAGACAAACCTTTATAAGGAAAAAGAGAATACCTTAAAACTAAATGACAGACAAAATAAGACAAGCAGCAGATATTTTTTATATTATCATGATGTTTCTATGACATTCTGGTAACTATTTTAGCTCATATTTAACATTTTGCAGTTCAGAAGATCATGAGAGGCATGAAATTTCACTTCAGCCAAACATAATGTGTTCCAGGTCACTACTGATCGAAATTCAGGAAGATCTACAATAATTTGGAAGTTTGTATTAAATGAAGGATGGGGTGCAATCAGCTGTACCACAGTACATAAACTGTACAAATAATCACATCTGTGAAGAAAATAAAATCTTAACATTTACAGTTAGAAAGGAAATAAATAAGAACAGAATGGCTAAGAAATTATTTGGTTTTGTCCAACTATCATTTCTACCCTATTTGTGAAACAGCTACAGGACTGCAGCACAGTGGGGATGGAGTGTCGAGTCAGATGTAATGTACCTGTATTCTTTATCAGTTACATTTCAGTGGCAATATAAGTGTTTTAAAAAGAGTTTGCAAAAGATCACACAAATTATGAAGAAATATAACTCTGAATATAAGAGAGTCTAATCACTAATTCCATATTTTGCTATGGGTTTTTTAAGCCATATATATTAAGTTGCTTTGCAAAAGGCTGGTTGTCTGTAACAGTACCATTAAAATGCACAACATTTCTAGACTTTCACAGCCCTGTGTAGTTAATCTAAAAATAGTGATCTGATGATAAAGATCATCTCCAGAAGATTCTAGGAGTGAAAAGCTCCCATACAGACAGTACTGTTAAAAACGCTTACCACGGGTGGGTAGTGTCTGGTATCCACTGTCAGGGCTTATTAAAGCACTGGAAGGATGGCTGAGGTCACCCCCTAACATTGCTAGTTCTGGTTCACTCACGTATGAACGCAGTTCCACCTATACAAAAAAAAACATAGACAGCAAGTCTTAATCTTAAAACAAATCCTAAAGCTTTGTTTCTGGATTACTAAATTTCTCTCTGCCATTATACATCATTATTACCAGGCTTAAAGACAGTTTACAGACAATAGTATCTTTTATTATAGGTTCACACATCTATAAAGTTCAGGTGTATAGCAGTGTGAGTGCTCACCCTGTAATCTCCATTTACATACTGTCCAAGCTCTCTGTCTCTCTTTCTCTCATCTGACTGACGTTTCAGGCCCCGCACTGATGTGTGTCTGATGACAGTGGCTTCTCTGGGGAGAGGTGGGACAGCTGGTGGCTGATCATCAGGACTGTACAGCTGAGGGAGAGGAGGTCTGGGTGGTGCTTCATCTTCCTGGTAACAGGAAAGCACAGGTATTTGGCAAACAGCCTGAAAACAGTCTGGCACAAACTGAAAGTTCATTGCATTGTATGTTCTTTGTGACTGCTTTAGCATGCTCTCCTCTGTCCACACCAGGAGCCTGAGGCTTTAAAACCCAAATGAGACCCAAGAAATCAGCCACAAAGCAATCCCAAGAAAGCTGTCAATTAATAAGCTCTAAACCAGTATACAGCCAGTGCACATAAAGCTCCAGGTTACACATATGTATTTTGCTGTAAGCATTGCTGCTCAGATTCAATACAAACACCCTAAGTGTCCCTGTTGAGCCTCCACACTGTGTGAGCCTCCACACTGTGTGCACTTCGTAACCATGATGCCTTCACTGTTCCTACCAGAAGGAAAGGGAAACACTGCTGAATGAATCTCTCAAGAGCAGTACTTACAACCTTTGGCTTGAGCTTAACTGGTGACTGAAGAGGTGGCTCGATTTTCTTCAGCTGCTGTGCTTGGTGCTGTGTCCTGTTCTGGAAATAAGGCTGTGGGTACAGCCTAACCTCCAGAGGGGATTTAACCGGACTGCGCGGAGGGCTCTGCAGAACTGGAGGTTTGCTCTCTGCATTTGCAAGGGAAGCTGGTAAGGAAGGCACTGAAGACTGAGAAAATGAAGGCACTGTTTTTCTCTCTAGGGGAAAAACAGACAAATGTGTTCAGTGTTGTTTCCTATCAATAATGTTCAAAAGAACAGCAATTAACATCCTTAGGCTTCATAAGCAGCTCTAGTACTCTGCACATTGCTTTGAACACAAAAGGGGGGGTTAAGACATAAGAAAAAAAAATGTATGTTTGTTACATTGGTGGAAGACATTTTTTGATGAGGATGTAGCAAGTCTTTCAGGCCAAAAATAAAACCACACAGTTTAACATCATCCAGTAAAATGCCTCAGAGTGCAGTTGGAGGGAAGGAAGGAAAAGCCTGAGAGTCATATGAAATGCGTTCATAGGCTGTACCTGGCCCCATGCCACAGGTTCCTTAAGATGCCCGTGGATCTAGACACAGCTAGGCACTCATAGCCATACCATAAATAAAATGAGACCTCGCCATCTCAGACCTATTTTATCTCTGTATGCAAAAGGTGAGCAAAAGTACTCTAAAAATAGAGTGGATTTACAGTAGGTGTTAACAATCCCTTGCTATCCCAATGTGTTAAGTCTTTTCTCTAAAATGTAATATAGCAATTGAAATGCAGACCACACACACACCTTCCCTTCCTCTTTTCAAAAGCTGATGTTGTTGCTCTGCCCACCAAACACCTGCCTGAAGAGGGAGGGCAAAGGCAACTGCAGCAGGGGCAGTTGGGCATCATCCAAGGGGGAAAACCAACAAAAAACAACAAAAAAACCCAACAACAACAAAAAAACCACCAAACCCAAATAAAAAACCCAGTGGAAAAACCCAGAGAGGAATTCCTGGAAGAATACAGAACAGATACTATGCTAGTATGAGCCTGACATATGACAAAAATCCTTCTACAACTTGAAGAACTTAGCCCATTATTGTTATTGTTGTTTCCTTTTATCATGGCTTGTTATATTTTACTGCCATCAGTATGTGAAAACCAACAACAAAAGACCTTTTCGTCACCTCAAGCAAAGAAACGCCAAACTACTGTGCTCAATCAATAGAGTTTTCTGACACATCCAATAGCAGAATTAACTGGATTTTCTGCAGTAGAATAAACTTCCAGACTATTTGCACAGACCCAAAGGTTCAGTTGCATTTGTATGGTTTTTTCTTTTTTCATCATATTGTCCTTACCTGGATTCTTAATAGAATCTACTATGGTTTTGTAGTTTGCTTTATTTGCACTCAAACCAGCTGTAACATCTTCAATTCTCCACAAGTCTTTCTGTATTTGTGTTTTCTCCTGATTTTTAGCAAAAGAAAAAAGAAAGGAAAGAAAAATCAATTATACCTAATTTTTAATTTATTATGGGTTTATCCTCCTTTTGATACCACACCCAAACTAGTGTTTCGGAATTTACATGAAAACTTAGGAGTCTAGAAATTAGTTAAATAATTATTTTAAAATAATAATAAAAAACACCAGACCTAACACCACCCAACTTATCTTGCCCATAAAATTTATTAGAGCATTTTCTGTGTCTTGGAAGACTTTCTATAGAACACTGAGGAAAAGACACACCTCTACATTTTTTTCTACAATATTATTCAGGCCACAAAAACCTAGTTTAATGTTCTACAAAAAATAAGCTTACAGAATCTTCTCATTTGAACTCTGTTCTTAAATCCTATAACTAACACACTTAAGGTTGCTACAGCAGCCTTATGAAACTCAATACATTTAGGGGAAATGTACAGTATTACAACAGCAAAAGATTAGTATAGTCTCCCTGAATTCTGATGTGAGCTTCCTAATGGCTTTTAATGGATGAAACACAAAACCCAAACAAACTCAGAAGGGCTGACAATTTTAATTTCTGGTTCTATTTAGATTGTTAGGCCTACTGGACATAATATATTACAGGTTGAAACAATATATGTTCAATATATTGAAACAATATACTGCTGTTACAGGATTTGGTCTCATTTGCATCCCTATTGCTTTACCAGGGCTTTCCAGGAAGAAAGAAAAGGAAACTTTGTCTACAGTCTGGATTCTGCCTTGGACTGTTATCTCGCATCCAGAGGCCTTGCCTACTGAAGCCATTACTTCAGTCATTCCAATCATCATAAATAGTTATTATCATCTAATTAATCAAAGCCTGGTAACTCTGCCTTCAAAAATTTGCATCAAGAATAAACTTAGTAAAGCCAATACTATTAAAGAAAGCAGAAAGCAGTGAAACACTTTAGTTAAGAATTGCTTACAAACTGCTCAAGAACTCCAGATATCCATCACTTGCCATGAGCTACAAAATAGCTACTAATTAATCCTATAAGCCTGAAAGTGAAAAAAGCTTCAGTAAAAGCTGTTACACCTCATAGAGCTAAGGAAAGCATATAAATTGCTTTCCACTTTCTGTCTTAGATCAGGAAATATGTTCAGCCAGGTTACAGATCAGCAAACAGGGTGCCAAGAACACAAACATTTAAGTGATGGAGAACGTTATTTGCCTGTAGTAAACTCACTCGATAGATGGGACGTATCTTGAAAGATTGTCAGGATAAAAACTATAAATTTGCACATTTCATTTCATTTTTCTGAGATTAATCATACTACAAGGAACCAAATGATGGATTTACAATAATCAAGCCTCAGAAAGGCTGAAAAAACAGCTACATGTCCTGCTTCTGAAACCACACAGAAAACATTTGATTAGTAATGTAGAAGAGTCAGATTTTTTAATATTATTTCTTCCCATTACTTAAATATTGATGTGAAGAAAATATTTTAGATCTAAAATGAACTGTGTCTGAACAATAGGAAGATGTTAATTTTAAAATTATGAAAGCAAATATTGCTGTTTACAAAAGGATATAAATATACTTCATGGGCCAGCATGAAAAAGTTACTTAGACAGAGAGTTCAATTTCTTTAACTTCTTCCACACAGAAATGTAATTTAGAATGACTTACAAAACCAGAGGAGAAACACTTACCAACTAAGAAGTTATCACTGATAAAATAGCCCACCTCAGTTAATTTCAGCACACCCAGATTCTCCCCAACCCGTAAGCAAAAGACAATGAAGCTACACTCTTAAAAGCAGGATTTACTGTGACCAAGCTGCTTGAAACATTCAGTTTTTCGACCTCTTAATTAATGCTATATAAAAACAACATTGGTGGTTTCCCACAGCAACCTGAGCCTGCAAATTTAGTCAATTTTTAATAATATTCCGTGAAGACTGCCCTTTTTTAAATACCTTGTGTGTATTAATTTAGTGCTATTGGAAAACGTTAGATAAACAATCTTCAGTCTACATACCCTTGGGCAGAGATCATAAAAATTTTACCTATTATGGGTACTTCAAGTGAGGCTTCTTTGAAGAAATAGTTTGAAGAATATTTGGTACTTTCCGAAAAAAATCAGTTCCCCTTAGTAACTCCAAAAGAGGTGTTCAAAAATATTTTTTTTAAATTTTAGCCAAACTTATCCACACATACTAATATATATGTTAGTATACACACAGAGAACTGATAACGTGCTTATGTTTCAGTGTGTATTTATAATTATGCACATATGTGATATGAGATGATAATTAAACTGAATTAACATTTTTTCCTACGCAAGCCTATTCCCTTCCATACATATTGGTGAATCCCATGCCACACATACAGTATTTTAAGCATGCTCAATTCTCAACTGGAAATGTTAAAGTATATACTTCAACATTTATATACTACTTTAACAAGTAGTATATAAAGTAGTATTTCTCAGTTAAACAAAGTAACTTCAAACAGGGACCATTTCAATCTAAAATCCCCCTGGGATTTTTTTGAAAGATGTGTTCTGCAGGTGAGCTTAAATACATAATATTCCGGGTCTGGAAATTGAACCACTTCCCCACACCCCAGAATTAAAAGTAAATGAACTTTGAAGATTGATGCAATCAAAAAAAAAGTTTTACGATTCTTGCTTTGTTACAAAACATTTATCCATTAACAGTGAAAATAAAGAGGCTTCAATTAATATCTGATCAGATATTTACTGCAAATAAATAAATAAATTTAAAAAATTAACTACTGTTCTTTAGGTCCAGAATATTTTGAAAAACAGACAAGATTTGAACAAAATGTATATATTAGCTTTGTTCCTTGTGTTCTGTTCTGCTTAAACAAAGGAAAAACAGTCCAGTCTCTAATCCTTGCTCTAAGAATAAAGCCACCAGTTCTAAACAGGTACGTAGAAACAATCTGGTATGCCACATCCAGTTCAGCAAAGAGCATAACTTGGCTTCAAACAAAGCTTCTTTTTAAGATTCGAAACGGAATAATTGATTTAAAACTGAGATGCCTTTCAATTACTGATGGCTGTTAAAATACTTATTCCACTTCACAAAACAATCTGCAGAGATAAATCTTCCACAAATAGAAGAACATGACAAAGAACAAGTAATGACAATAACAATCCAGTGACTGATGATCTTAAAAATGGAGAAAGCCAACAATGTCAGATCAAATAAATGGAAAACTAAGAAGTCCTGCATAGTCTTATAAATTAAATACGTTATCAATGTCAAGATGTCAGCATGTAATAAAAATGTAATAAAATAATGACAAATTTGCATAGACAACTTATGAGAAACTATTGCATGTGCTGCACGACACCCTGCACAGCCAGGCTGCTGCAGCGCCTGAACTCTGCCAGCTGAACTACACGACAGCTGAAGGCACTGCAAAAATTGCAGAGAATTTCTCCTATGAGATGACAGCTTCAAGATCAGACAAAATCATCTCATAAGTGCTGACAGTGTCTGGAAATGGACTCACCTGAGATAGCAATGAACTGTTCATCTGTTCCTGTAAGGCTTTTTTCAGTTGGCTCACATCCTTTTCTAATTTCAGATACTCATTCCAGGCATTTTCCATTTCCTATTAACAGAGGGAATACTCTAATACAATGTTACAATAAACTTCAAAATCACTCTATCCATTCTCTAATACAGCACCAAAGTGTTTTGAAGTTAGCATTGTTCTATTATAAGAAGTAAAAAATGCATTTTGTCATCTCCATTTTTGCTTAGAGTTGATTATACACTTCAAAATGCTTTATAGCTTGCAAAATCAAGTCAAGAATGCCTAGTTAAAAAACTGGCCAACTTCCTCACACAAAACCATTTCTTAAGTGTAAAATTGGCATGTAATAGAATCTGAACTATGATTAATAAAATTTGAACTATACTCTATATGAGGGAATCGAGTCTATTGCAGTTCCATTCCCTTTCACTTTACTCCTCTATTTAACACAAGTTTATAATTAAAACCCAGTCACCAACATCAGAACTCATATTCTGAAACACAAAGCAGGTTATCCTTCAACAGTTCTACAGACTATATTATAAAGTGAATAAACCAGCACACATCTGGAGAAAAAGGCTATCCAAACACCCTAACTGTACTTAGATTATTTCCAGCATCCATAGCATCACGATCAGCCTTCCTACCCAGAACTGAGAAAAATCAGATGTCTGGTGCATTTTTATGTAAGGGATGATGGAATAGGCTTTTTTTCTGAATTTTAGAAAAGAGAACACTTGGGAGTTGAGGGGAAGAAATAATGGAGGTTTATGAAACCATGAGTGCCATGGAAAGAGCAGAAGACTGACTGCTCCCCACTTTTCTCATAAAAGAATAAGGGGGTCCATCTCATTAAACAAGTCAGATTCAAAACAAGTAAAAGAAAGGGGCTGCCCATGCAATGGGGAAAAGACTTGTGCAAGAAAGTTCACAGAATTTAAAAGGGTATTATGTAGGTTCTTGGAAATAACATCTACTGAGAATTACAAAATAGACAGAAAAACCCAACAACAACAACAAAACAATCTCGGGAATTCTCTGAGCAGAAAATAGTTAGAATCTGGATTGGTTAGGATAGGAAATACTACCCACCTCTCCCATCCTTACTGTTGCTTAAGCATCTGCTCATGCCCACTGCTGAAGCCAGAACCCTGGGCTAAAAGGTGCCTTGGACTGTACCAGTACAGCCCTTACTACAGTGATTTGCTATTTATGCCCACAATTACATTTTAAATGCTGACTGTGAAAGTCATATGTTTTCTATAGGCACAAATCACTCTATCTACACATTTGTATAATACTGATGTTTTAATGATCAGATCTTACTGAAAGGTGTTCGTGCAATTCTAGAAACAATCTTACAAAGAGCTAGTCCCATACTCATTAAAAGGCAGGAATAAAAAAGTGAATACACAACACCGAAGTTTAATATACTCTTTCATGTCCAATTCTTAGCAATAATTTTATTAATAAAATGCAACATTAAATTACATTTTAATTTTATTGCATCATAATACCAATAGTAAATTTTGACTGAAATATCAACAGACTTTCCCAATTCTTTTTGCCCTGGAAAAATACCATGGAATCACCTTTACATTTTCAAAGGACTACATGAAGGATTTGCAATTTAAGACACACATTAAGTAAAATGACATAAAAAAATTTCTTGAGTCATCTTTTTTTGCAGGGGGAGGAAGCACTGAAAAGTAAAGCTAGAGAGGTTGTTTAAATTTTTTTAATCTGATTTAGTATCCTCTATCTTAACCCAAACTGTTCAGAACAGGATTTAACTCCCCCATTCAATGAACAATACAGTTTTGCTCTAACTGGTATTTTAATTATGGTTTTCTTGAAGCAACCAGAAACACATACCGTTGAAACTTTGGATATTTCAGCTCGAATACGTATCAGATCCTCTTGCAAAAGTCTCTGCTGGTAAGATATTTTTTCTGCATGTTGTGGCTGGTCTTTGTACTGATCCATCTGCCTGTGTAAAACCTCCAAAACAGACTCCAGCTGATCCTAGCAAACAAGAAGATGGCAGTAAGTTTACAACATTTACATGGATTTTTATACACCTACCTGTAGTAATACGAAAGGTGTTTCCCATGCCCCCAGTTTCCCTATAAGCCAACAGAGGTTAGGACTGGCCTCCTGTTTTGGAGACTGGGACATAAACAATGAAGTATAAGAGCCTCAGTTACCTACTATAACAAAAATTATCTGATACTTTCCATTAATCCTTTCCATTAAGCAGCCAAAACCATGGAAAACACAATGCACTGAGAAGGGAATTTTTTTTATTTACACTCTGTACAAAACTGTAATTTACAGTGTCAGAAAAATTCCCTTAATCAGTATAGAACTGTGACAGCCCTACCACAGGCCAACATGATCTGTTTGTTTAAGGACAGGTTCTCATTGACTGTTATAGTTGAATTAGAGGGATTAAAAAATTGCCTAAAACAGGAAGCAGGCCCAATTCATTCAGTCAGGGGTAAATAACACAGGATCATTTTTGCACAGTAGCTCTTCTGAAGGATCCACCTGAGCAGTACTTTCATTTTAGAATATTTTTTTCTGAACCATCTCAATTTATTGACAGCTATAGCTCAAAGACAGGGAAGCAAATGGGTTTAAAATATTCACTTTCGAAAACATGTCTTCTAAGAATTTGTAATCAATCCTAACATAAAACCCACTTCTTTTCCTCACATGTCCAAAGAAAATTACTACAGTGAAGGAAGCATCCAATAATTCAATTTTTGTTTGCATTTTCATGTTTTATTATTAGATAAAAGCTGTTGCTTTATTTTACTAAGTGCTTTTTAACCTACTTACTTTATTCTCTTTAAGGGCTCTTATTTTGTCCTCCAAGTCCTGCAAAATTCTATCCTGCTCACAGAAAATGCTTAGCTTCACCTGGAAATGAAATATAATATTAGATTTTAAAAACCAAGCAGAAAAGTATCCACTTGTATTATTTTCACAGAATCACAGAATCACAGAATCAACAAGGTTGGAAAAGACCTCTGAGATCATCAAGTCCAACTTTTGAGTCCAACCTTTGACCTAACACCACCTTGTCTACTAGGCCATGGCACTAAGTGCTACATCCCACCTCTTCTTGAACACCTCCAAGTACAGTGACTCCACCACCTCCCTGGGCAGCCCATTCCAATGCCCAGTCACTCTGTAAAAAACTTCTCCCTAATGTCCAGCCTAAAGCTCCCCTGGTGCAGCTTCAGACTGTGCCCTCTTGTTCTACTGCTGGTTGCCTGGGAGAAGAGACTGATACTCACCTGGGTACAACCTCCTTTATCCTGATGAGTTATAATAATGAACATGGAACTGCACAACAGAAATAGCCAAATCAATGCAAGAAGTGCTGAAATGGTGTTTGGTACTTACATCAATATCACTTTCTGCAATCTTGACAGGTTTTGTATTTCTATCTTTTAAAGTGTCGCGTCCTGTCACCTAAGAGGAACAGGTTTTTAAAATGTAAGAAATTCGTTGCAAACCAAAACCTAATTCTACCTCAGCAACGAAAAATTAAAAATAAAATAAAAAAATTAATAACATTTGTGTCCAAGCATTTTCAAATCTGGCTTTGGTTTTTGAAAAGTGTTAACAGAAAGTGTTACTGGTTATATTAGGCTATTTAACTCTTAGTTAGGAACCCTTGGTAGTTTAGAATTCTGTACAAAGCAGCATAATCCCACCTGTCTATGGTTACAAAAGTCCTTTTCCTGCAAAATTCAGCAGTTTTAACAGTTCAGCTATAATGGCTTTCTTGAAACCAAAAGATTTGAATAGTTCCTTTAAATGCGTGGTTGCAAGAATAGCGGCATTCATTGATGACTAAAAATACAACTTTTAGCAAGTATTTCATTCTACAAAGGACAGTATTTTCCTCTTACCACAGGGTAAATTTTATTAAAGACAGGCTGCTATAAAAATGCTATAGTGGAATTAAATGTAATTACTCTATTTTGACGTGTTTATAATGTAGCAAATCTCTCATTCCATAAATCACTGGTTTCATATTCCATTTCTGGTTGAGAAGATTATCTTCTCACATAACACAGTTTTTAGATCAGTGTAGGAATGATACTATATTATACTTCCAACCTTCACAGCAACCTTAAAATGAAGGCATGTCTATCTCTGTAGAAATGTTTATTATTTCCACTATCTACATGTGAATAATTTTTTGTGTGAATAAATGAGGTTAAGAAAACAGCTCATTAATAACAGATTTTTAAAAACCTGAAAATCTAATGATTTCATATTATTAGATTAGAATATTTTAAAAGATTTGTTAAAGCAAATACTATCTTACCAAAGAACTGGTGTCTAGTAGTACTCATATAGAGCGCATTCCTATTCATACACAGTCAAGAGTTTATGAAGAAAAATTCACCTAAGTATTATCTTCAATAATAAAGGAGAAGTTTTAATATAAGAGCAGAAGTTGTTGGCTTTTTTTGTGGAGAGGGAGGGGTGAGAGACGTAGTTTCCTTTTTTACCAATTGACTAGCAATCTCCACACTTGAAGCTACATAGTTTACTTATTAACCTAAAAGTTACCTACAGGATCATGTAAGCTTTTTAGAAGTAATTAAATTTTACTGTACATAAATCTTTGCTATAATCTCAGCTTGTCATTTAACATGTTATATGAAATTAGAAATCTACACGTAGTGTTTTCAAATAACAAAGTAGGTTTAAAACAGAAGAGTCTGGTCATCATTTATATTTCCTGTGTTCTCTCCTCCAATGGCAGGCTCCATTCTGCAACTCATCATGTATCTTTATGTGGTGAAATGTTACTTCCCCACCAAAATCAAAAGCACTTATTGCCTCTCAAAACTTTCAATTTTCTGATATTTTCTTTTTCAACAATTTTGTGTTTTATAAAAGAAAAATCCTTTCTTTCAAAAGTATTAATGGAATTATTTAAGTGGTAAATCATATATATAATTGTAAAAATGAATTAAATATAAATATAAAGTACTAGCATATCAAAGTAATAATTTTGCATACTTAATTACCTGCAAGCTAAGAGAATGCAAAAGCCTTTTTCAAAGCAATGGAATTAACATAAAAACGAGTCTATAGGTCTTGTGGATACTTTAAATTACATAATCAGAACTGTAAGGAATTTGTTAATTATCAAGCAGTGAACATGAGAACATAATGAAGATTTAGCATGCTTTCACATTTTCAAAATCTCACATAGGAGTGACTACTTGACACAATCATTTTCAAAACATGATAAAATTAACCCAAACACTGAGGTCAGCCATAATTTTGCATACAGACTCCAAAAGGGGGGTAGGCGGGGGAGAAAGAGTAAAGAAAAAAAAAAAAAGCCTTACAGAAAGCACTACTATAAGACACCTGTAAAAGCCAGAACACTGACTGCTACTTTAAAAAAGCAATGGGATGAGCACATTTCAGATGCAAGCAGTCTTACATGTATACTGGATAGTAACCCTTGTGCTGAGTTCTTTAGCACTTTGTATATCATGTTGATCAGAGGTCCATTATTTTCTATCTGTTTCAAACAAAAGTTTAGTAATAGCTTGTTACAGACATCAAGATTTAAACCCCCAAACTCAAAAACTCCACGAGCAACAGTAACCACATGCTCTTGTATCACACCGATCCTCGAGGTTTATGGTCTACACAATCTGCCACGACAGAAGCTGCACCTCGATGTCTATCTATTGCCTCATACTGTGGGTAGAGTCTTCATACAACAGCAAAACTTTTCTACTTTTTCAAAGCACACATCCAAACACACAGCACAAACCAGAATTTGCTCAGTCTTGCCCAGTCGCAGTTTCAAGAGTGTTGGGAATTACAGTACGGTGTTTTCTGCAACATGCACTGATGCTTGCACCAAGAACTCTATCCTAATAACTCGAGCAATCTAGTTAAAACCTCAGAGAAAGATGTTATTTCAATCACTTTTATCCTTCCTCCCATAACAAACACCTGCTGTGCACTGTATCCTTCATTATCTAAGTGACAGCAGCTTGCACTAGAAATCTCTTTCAACTGCAGCAGAAACTAAACAGCTTCAGTCATTGTAACCTGACTATAGAAGAACGAAGCAGGACCACTGAGAGGGCTCCAGATTTGCTTCAACTGGTTGCACAATTTATAATTAGTGATACAAATTTTCCTAGATTTCCTCATCTATATTTTGTATACCCTGTCAGGGAACGTTTGTAAAGTATTCTGATGTGAGGCTGCCCATCCATTCCTCCTGTAGCCTGCCTGAACTTCATTTCACAGTCACGAAAAGGGAAGCTTGCTTCACCATTTGTGTTTCACCTTATTTGTAAAATCATCTTAAAAGCTTGGAGGGAAAACTGAGTTTTTCAATCCTTCGCTCTTCCTTTCTGCTTTTCTAATACAAGGTCTGTCCAGAGATTAAAAAAACCCAAGTGCAGAAATACAGCTGTGGAAATCTGTTTGCAGAAGAGGCATAACTATGCCATAGCATATAAATGTACCATTTCTTCCCTTTCTGCATGCCTTTATTTCCTGAGTTAAAGAAGAATACAGAGTCATGGCAAGAATTTGGGGGGGGAAAAAGTTTATAATCTAAGGACAATATTGTCAAAAGAAACCTCCCTTGTGTTTGGCGTGTCAAAAATTAATAATTTTTCCTCATAGTGTGAGCAAACTGTCTTTAGACACTTTTTTTCATGTCAGAACTCTCGCACATAAGAGAAAACTATTGAAATGGATTAATATCTATCTTAGAGCATTTTTTTCATTTATACTTATGACAATACACTATAATGTTGAAAAATATAATGTTAACATGAAAATTATTTCTTATATAGTATTTTAAAACTCTTCAATAGGAAAAAATAGGTCCGCAAACATGTGAGCCTCGACAAACCACTAAATGCTGTGTAACAAGTTACTGTAATCAGTTTTAGTACCATGGCAAGCATTATGCAGTTAATTGCTTAATCACAATTTACATGTTGGGCAGTTGTATTTTGAAACTAACTTCTAAGATGAGAGAACTTCAGAAAGATTGGATTTAGTAAAAAGAAAAAGGTTTTACTCCAGTTTCAAAACCTTCAGTCCTATTTGAAATTGTTTAATCAGAGTAGGTCTCACTCAAGGCCCAGTGAAGTCAAAAGAGAGATTTGAACTAAGGCTTTCTATCTAAGCCTTCACTGTCATAAATGGAAGGCATCACATACATTAATTGTGAATTTCCCACATTCCACCATTACTAAAAAAATACATCATTTGTTTAGCTTCATATTGTGCATCCTTATTTTTCCTCATACTGCTAAAAAAACCAAGTACCTCTGCATCTAGTGGCAACCAACACAAAGACACCTTCTTCAGTGTCACAGGGTCTCTTTAATCTCTCATCAACCTGACAGGAATTTTTACATTTCCAGACCACTACTGAAAGAAGGTTAGTAAGAAATGTTCATTTTGAAAAATTACATCACTCCTATGGAAATACAGTTGACATTTTGACTGTCAAGACTTTCAAAAGGGAACCAACACGAGCATTAAGTTTCTTTTCACAGAAAGATCAGGTGCCCCCACTCATTTCTGCTTCCTGCTGCTTTCATTAGGTGCTACACAGGCTGCAAGAAGGCACAAGGGGAGTTCCTGGGAGACCAAACAGCCCTTCATGTCCCAGGCTGCAACAAATTAATCTGGACAAAATCCACTAAAACGTTGAAAATCCCTCCTAATAATTTTGCTAAGCATGTCACATTTTCAGAGGCTTGAACTGTAGTCACCTTAACTGCAAAAACTGTTGTGTTTTATAGCGGACAGAACACTGTGTTTATTAATAATTTCTCAACTTGTAGGACTTTTGAAATTATAATTTGTCATAAAATTCAGCTGACAGTTTGTGATGGAGCTACACTTGGCAAAGCCGTGAACAAACCAAGGACAAGGCCTAAAATGAAATGTGTCCAACCAATTTTAAATTTATGTATTAACAATTCCAACCACTTACATATTCGATCACTTAGACTGTACCATCTATATTATGTGATAAACATTAAATCTTTATATATATGTACAATAGGTATTACTAATATGTTCCGTTTATATATCCAGCAATTAAAACATGAGACAAAATAGAAATACACCTCATAGCTCATTAGCTGCCGTATGCAATACCCCATGGCACCAACTATATACAAGCAAAGGAGAACAGGGTGTCAAATTTCCCTCCACCTCGATTTTCAGGAACACCATATGATTTATATATGGTGAGACATCCTACATACCACAGAAAGTTGCAGACTACTTTGCTAAACAAAACATTTATACTTTTTTGATGGGTTTTCTTTTTCCTTCAAAACCTGATACTGAGGCCTAGATTTGCTTCCAAATTGTCAGTTATCAAGTGCACCAGATACAGAAGTAATTTGATTTAGACAAATGATATGATACTCAATATCATTTTTTTTTTTTTTTTTTTTTAAAAAAGAACACCTCATAACATTACTTGGTCAGATTATATCTGTGGATGGATGGATGAATGGGTGCATTTGAAATCTCTTAGCTGTAATAACATGAAAACAATGACAGGTGCTAATTAATCACTACATTTTCACAGGAGCACAAGACATCATAAATGTGGCATATTATAAAATCAAGGAAAAAGCCAGCTCAAAAGTATTTAAAGGGGAAAAGCTGGATTAAAAGAACATGTATTTTAGCTTAGAGGTGCTGACTTCATATTGGTTCTAATGCCACAGTAGAGAAACATTTTGAATTTGGGTTTTTATCTGATTTCCTTAAACCCACATAACATTCATCTGTAGTGCCAGTAACTCAAGTTCTTCCTACAAACTAAAGCATTTTCTGAGTTTGCACTTTAACTGTATAGTCACTACTGAAAAGACACTCGATATCCTAAAGCACCACACTGAGGCAGAAAACACAATTTCTGTCTCTGACTAGTAGGTGACTTGAAAATCTGCAGGTACAAAGATGATAGACAAAAGACAACTGGGTTGGAAAAAAAAGGAAGTATGCTCCTGCAAAATCTTACCTTTAGATCCAAATACTCCAGATCCTTTTTCAACTGGATATAAGTGTCATCAGCCTTCAGGTAAGTGCATAGGAAAAAAAAATACAAGATAGTTGAATTTTTGAAACTATTTCAGAATACTTGGATTGGTTATATATAAGAAAACAGATGAAAGGGAACAAAATAACAGAGTAGGAAGTACATAAAAAAGCATGTTTGCTTCACCAGCATATTGCTATTTACAGCTGAAAAATGGGCAAAATATTTTGCAAGAATATTACTGCCTCATACCCACCCTCCCACATACAGATTTTTGTTTGCCACCTCTAATGAGACACAGAACTACCTGAAACAATACATTTTCAAAAACTGTATTTTCAAGATCAATTTCTACTGACTATTCTTTCACTGACAAAATTATGGTGGTGTCCTTCATGTGTCTTTGGGAGAAGAAGACTTACACCTAATAATGTCAGATGCAACTAGAAGACATGATGTAACAAATCATTGGAATACTTTTGATCACAATTCATACACATTTGAAACTCTTAATTCCTTTATTCAGGGAAAGTACAAAGTAAGTTTTGTGAATAAAATATTGAAAAATATTTCATATGACCAGAGAATCCATTTTGTCTTTCAAGCAATAGCATTCAGCTCAATCCTTATTTTTCACTGGCTCACCTGTAATTGCTATCAGCTTAATTTTATAGCTACACTGATCTAGCAACATCTTCATTACAGTCGCTCAAGAAAAGCATGCACATAAGTCATAACAAAGTTATTTCTCCTCTTTTCAAAAGGAGTATTTGGAATACAGAATAAAATAAAGTTTAACTGTTGCAAATGAGCTCTGTACTTAGACAAAATGCCCAAAACTTTCTAGAACTTTAACTGCTATTTTGACAGGATTTTATATCGTGGGTACATTAAACTTCGGAATAAAAAACCCCACAACTATAGCTTTTCTCAAGTATTGAGTCAATGAGAAGGTGTAGTTAAAAAAAAAAGAAAAGAAAAGCCCTCTATGCCATAAAATCAATAGATCACACTTGCATTTCTTTAGAGGTGTTCACTTACAATTCCTGTCCAATCAGCTTGTAAGGCTGGCTGAGGACTTGACTAGAAAGTCTGCCCATTTTTGGAGAAATCCCTGTTATTATCGCCCATCTTAGTGCAATTGTTCTGTAGGTGAGGTAAGTCAGGAAATGAAACATTTTCCAATTCAAAAAAATTCCTTTAGCTTTGGGCCAAAGCCTTCACCAATTCCCAAAAAGGCACCACCTTTTATTCCCAAATGGCTCCATTCGTTAGGCTCTAATAGGAACCAGAGAGCTCCATAAGTACATTTCTGTTTGATCTCACAAGTTTCATAACACAAGTGCAATCAAGAGCACTGTTGATGATCCAAGATGCCCCTGAGCTTTTATGTACCGATGTTCACCTGCAGAACTGACACAGTTACAAGCTCATATGGATGTACAAACTGGCTGATGCGTTTCAGTTTGCAGGAGATGCAGCATGTGGCACAGGGAGCCAATCCCATCATGAAAGCAGCACAAAGAAATGGTTTTGCTTTAGAACGAACTTAGTATTTTAACCCACATTTCTGAAGATGCAGCATTTTCAGAAATTGAATACAAAGGAAGTAGACATAACACTTTGAAACATATGCACTGGTGCCGTATAACTTAAAACGCTCATCTTTTATAGCAAATACAGGAAGCAAAGAAAAACCACAAACGACCTGGGAACCGTAGAATATCAAAGAATGGGCAAGAAAGCACAGACTCAAGCATGCCACTAATGAAGCATTTGCAGAGTCACAAAATGTCATACGGCACAGATGAGCCACGCAGCAGCTGACCTGATAGGTGGAATTAGTTGGCAAGTGCTGCAGTAATTGTGCGATTGTGTAATTTCTTATACTAGCCAACTTAGCCTGATGTCTCCTTAATCGAATGAGAAGCAATGTTAGCTCTTCGGGCTGCAGGTATTTAGACACATTGTAAAGAGGAAATTAGCAGTCTTCAGGGAGAGTAACTATAATTACATTTTTCACCTCAGTGCCCAGAAAGCAGTTACTTGACATGATTAAGCAATTATTTAATTAACTCTGCATTTGGTCAAATAAACATAATAAAGGTTGAATCCTGTAATAACAGACAGCTCACCCCTGTTCATGCTGCAGATAACAGCAAAATTCCTACAGGCTTTACTGGGAGCTGGTTAAGATTAAGTTCTCATTCGAGTTATTTATGTTTTAACTAATAAAGTTAAGATCAAAGAGTACTGAGCAGGATTTTAAAACTTAATACCATGAGGACACAAAAGGAGGAGTGGCTGCGCTCCCCACTTACCGACTTGCCGTGCAAACTGGGCGCGCTCACGGTGTGTGTCATGTAGCCCATGGCAGGCATGGAGCGCCGGTCCAGGTGAGTTGAGCTCTGCAAGAAGCCACAGCCAGAACTGTCAGGATTGTGTCAAGTGACAGGTACGTTTGCACTTGAGGGGAAACTCAGTGTGCCACTCTGCCACAGATTTTCAGTGTGAATTCCTAGAGCGCTCAGATGAGGGTGATATTCATGGGCCAGCCTGAGCCTTTGATGGCTGAGTAAAACTTATGAATGAACCAATGCAAATTTAGCACCTGTGATGCCACACACATCAGAGGATTCTGGCAGTAGGAGATGCTTCAGCAGAACATGAAAAGAGGCTTCCAGCAAATTTAAAAAAAAAAAAAAAATCAGAAAGTTCCCTCCCACCCCAATGTTTCCCAGAAAAAGGCTGGTTGGCTTATGCCCTCAAACAGCAGGCTTGTACTCCACACAGCAACAACTGTGAATGCTCTCTTTTAGCCAAGGAACACTAAGCTACTGACATGACTGACACCTTGTGGCAATGGCTTCCAGTAATACCAAGGGGTTTTTTAATAATCATATTTCATCTGCCCCTTTCTGCTTACAATATGAAAACCTACTGCATACTCATTCTTTCATCTTTCTTTTGAAGCCAAACTTTTACAGCTTTCTTCAAGGCAGACTAAATGTCTCATGATTTACTTTAACACTGTCTCTGAATTTCACTGAATGCTGTTTTGTTTTGCCCTTATTTTTGTTTAAGTGTAACAGGATGGAATTTAATAAAGCATTACAAGGAGCGTGGAGTATCACAGACTTCTGCAGACATAGAGATTTAAATGTAAAATGATGCTATGTGCTTACATATAGAAGCACAAGCCTTTTTCTCTAGAAGCTTTTACAGAAGTTCTACAGAGAAGTTTTAATTATGAGGAAAACTGAGTTTCTCTATAATGGTAAAGCCAGGATACCATAAAAAGAGCTTTATTTTATGAGTAAAATTTCTGCAGCTACATTGCACAGGCAGGGAAAACACTGCTGAACATGCCTTCATAAAGATGTAACGTTCCTTTCACTTACACATGAAGAAACCAGTATGTGTTAGAATATAATCAGGAGTTACAAAAATATTAATTTCCAGTGCCGCACATCACTAGACTATTTCATCCTCTCACAGAATACTATAAACCTATAAATGCTGAGAGACACAGACAGCCACACCACATATACATTAGAAAAAAATCTAAACTGTGCATGAAGCTGCAGCCTGAAGTCATGGTCCTAAATCCACAGCGGGTACCTGGATTTACAAGTCTCTCTCTTTGCAAATACTTTCCCCACCAGAGCCCACAGTTGAGGTCAAAGAATTAGGTGAATACAGAGGCTTTCACTACCAATTATTCCAGTGTAAGAGCTACCAAGACAAGTCAATCTTTCATTGATTCAATCATGAATTTCCCCGAGGAGAGCCATGTGGAGTACCAAACAGGGAAACCTCTGTCACCTCTGGATAAGGGGGTACAACAGTCCCTACAAAAAAATCCCACAATGAAATAATGGAGAAGGTTGAAGTATCAGACCAACCCTATTTGATTTTGGTTAGTCCAATGATAAAGACTCTGCAATGGACAAAAACTATGAAATGTATGAAAACTGTGTTTTTTGTCATAATTAAAAAATGAATCAGCTGTAAGACTAACTCCAACAGCAAAACACAAAGGGAAAGCAGGCACAGCAAACACTGAAAGCTACAAGCATAAATAAATAATCAGGGAAGAGTTTGTCCTGTTGAGTTTTTATTCTTGCCTACCTACTCTATATATTAAAATACTACCATTTGTGTATTGTGTACATGTAAAGATATGCCTTGAATTTTTGGAAAAAGTATTCCCAGCCGATGTGATGTGCCACCAGTTTTCCTTTCCTAACCAACAAAAATTAGTAAATGTGAAATGATCAGAACGATTGGAGATTGATGAGAAAATTATTGATGAGAAAGCTCATTGCATTAACTTTTACCACTTACATGATCTTTCATACACAAGAAGGATGTAATGAAACACGACTACATAAATTATCCATGTGTGACACCACATGTGGAATAGTTTGAAATCAGTTGTATGTATACAAACCTTTACAGCATGATTTCGTATCTTCCTGGGTGATCCAGCAAAAGGAACGTCTACAGTCTGTCTCTCATCAGATGGTTTAACTGTAAGCCTCTCTGCAGGAGTATGTGGTCTCCTTGGGAGAAAGTTTTTTGGAGGTCCAGGTGGAGGAATATCAGATGGGGAGGGCGGAACAGATATTGATCGTGGAACATCTAATGAACTTTTTGACTTACCACGATCAATAAAGTCTGAAGAACCTACATAAAGCGGGGCAGTGGGACTGCCATGTTTAAACTGCTGTCTCTGCTGCCACTCATACAGCTGCCAAACAGTTCCATCCTTATTTGCTTTCCTTTCCTCCTGGGACATCTTCAAGTGGCTGACACGATCTTGTGCATATTTGTAGTCACTCGGCAAGTTGCGGTTTGGTGGTGGGGAGCTCCCTGAAGGCTGCCTGGTATTCTTTGGCAAAGTGTGGTAGGTTTCAGGAAAAGGAGGATTGGGACCCTGACGTGTAAGAGTCTGATCAGAAGTGAGGCTGCACAAGAAAAGGAAGAAAAGGGTACATTTTAGCATACATTGATGAGCAGGAGTGACTGAAAAATAGAATCTCTAATGACATATGTATAGAACTACAAGACACAACATACAACAGTAATTTTAAAAGAATTCACTGAAATATTATCAAAGTAGTATCAATGAAAACAACCCTGCACAAAAGCATTACACAGGTTTTTAATTTAGGGACTCAACTAGGATGAACTACTTGAAACAAACTTATGGGAGGGCAGCATTTACTTAGACTAAAAAGAAAGTCTAGAACATGAAAGGAATTACTGTTGTATTTAAAGAGTAAATCCGTAAATTAAAATACTTCTTTTCCCTGAAAGCCTATTCACCACTAGGTGGCGCAGTTTACGAAAACAAATGTATGCTCATTATAAAATATTAACTTAAAGTGTAAGAAGAAATATCACCACAGTCACAGAATATCTCAGATATATTTTGCTCATATGAATGAAGTAAAAAAAGGTAAGAAACTCCTCAACGTCTCTAGATCTGTATGATTTAATTTCACTTAATGCTACTGCTTCTACTGTATATCAATACAAAGGTTTTTATAACAAGTCACTGAAAAACTAGAATATAAAAAGAGGGCTAATCATTCTGGCTTTAGTACTGCATCCATAATATATTAAGACTGTAGAAACTAGACATTTTAGAAGGTAAAGAGTTAAGACAGAAATGGCAATAGCTTTGACAAACTGTAGTTAGCTCCCTCTCCTTCTCTGAAGTCAAAATCTTTCCGTAACCTCATGCATAAGAACCTGCCTGTCCAACTTCTGATTCTCCAGTCAAACATCTGGGGGTTTTGTACTTGCAGTCATTCACCCATTGATTCAGAATCTCCAACCAGAAAACCATTCTGCTAGACTTGCTACCGAGCACCAATACAAAAAAAAATAAATAAAAACAACGAAAAAAACCCCCACAAATGAAGAAATTCCCGAGCATGTTCACCACACCACTCAATAGTCTCCACTCTCAGCATGAGAGGGAGACCTCATAGTTTGGAAAATATAGGAATTCCACGTGAAAGAAAGGGCAGGATGGAAAAAAATATCTTTGTTCAGCATCCAAGAATAACAGAAGCAGGGGAGAAAGAATTGCTCCCAGTAACTGCTGCTCAGTAGTTGCCTTGGTCTCTTTTTACTTGAAGGATTTGGCACTGCTGGGCTGCCTCGGAATATGGATGCTTTTGGGAGGATACGTAACTCCTGGTGCCAGAAAGCAGAGTGACTGCCCTGCACTGCACAGGGGATTACGAAGCTATAAAACCACTCTCTTGTACCACAGAACCTTGATGCTACCTCGAATTTCACAATGAAGGTTAAAGCAGGCAGGTAGGACGAACAAAGGCAACCCAAAGATAAGCATACAGTGGTCATGTGTCCTTTGTATGTTCTGTACTTTGCTGCCATTTTTTTCCACAGGGAAATCATGCGGTAAAAAGGTGGCAGAAATGTATTTTCTCTAGATAGGAATAAAAACTGAGAAAGCTTGGAGTGGATAAGGCTTTGAAAGGACATCTGAGGCAAGCATGAAGCTAGGACAGCTTTTGGTGATTTCTCTGTGGAAAACGGGGAAAGGGGCTTGACCACTACCATACTCCAGCCTAGTGGAGCCCTCACGAAGGCATAAACAAACTTGAATATTGCAAACCATCTCTGTGTTGTTATTTTCGAACTAGCCATGAAAGGGTAAAGTATTGAGGTCAGCTGGAATTAATGGCAGTCAATGAAGTCACTAAGGCTAGCAGCTTTAGGAGCAA
Source organism: Xenops minutus (assembly GCA_035221455.1). Taxonomy (NCBI): domain Eukaryota; kingdom Metazoa; phylum Chordata; class Aves; order Passeriformes; family Furnariidae; genus Xenops; species Xenops minutus. Next base: position 12,908,637 of record JAWWEE010000158.1, read on the forward strand.
ATCCAGCCTGAAAACAAAGACGCTCTGAACTTTGTTGGGGGCTGGAGGAATCATGCCTTTCTTCTAGAAAAGGATGAATTTGTCTGTTTGGATGAAAGCAGTACTTGGAGCAGCTGGGAAGAGCCAGCTTCATGCAATACTTCAGCCAGCTAGACAAAAGACCAAAGAAAGGTTCATGTGCATTACAGGAAAAGTCACATTCAGAGGTGAACTTTAGAGACAACTGCCTACATACAGGCAGGTTGTGTTTTATCAGTATATGAAGTAGAGACAAGCCTCAAGCTGAGATGACAAGCTTTTAGCTGGTGGCATCTCTACCACAGAAGGTTTCAGTCCCTTAGAAGTAATTTGCATTATATAAAAATAGGCACTAATTAATTTCTAGGAAAAGAACAATGTCCCAAATGATTCAAATTAGTATTATGAACAGTTGTTTTCTCAGGGATTAGGAGTAAAAATGAGTAAATGCAGCTGTTCTTGAGTATCTCCCTCTCTTGAATGATGAGGTAAAAAGAATATAAAAAGGGAAGCAGACACTGAAGAGTGAATAAATGGCCTGATGCCATATTATATGATTATTGGCCATGAAAATCATTTGGGGTCTTCAACAGGAAGCAACCACACAGAAGATATTGCAAGAAGAGAAAATAAGTGTTCAAAAGAACACAAGTACTATTATTAGAAACACTATACCCATTCATGGAAATGCACAGAAGCTAACAAAGACAAGCAATGTTTCTTCCTTAAGCAAATCAGGAAGGAACAGAAAGTTCTGCACAACAAGAAATGTTTTAACACTGTATTTGCAAGGAAAGAAATTTCTCAAGATGACTGCATTTAGTTGGGGAATATTAAACCTCACCAAGTTTAAATATTCTTTAAAGTGCAAATAAACTGCTAGAAATAGCAGATTCTTCACAATTATGCATTGTCAATGCAGGCACCGGAACCAGATCAAAACCTAATAATTTCTGAACAGCTGCTGTTGGATGAGTCCTGACCTTTAAGTACTTAAAACCAAAATTCCGTGAAAGCCTCCATTCAAACTGTCTTCCAGCTCTCAAGATCTCTCTCAAAGGCTACCATGAGCCTCACCAAAGCAGGTATTCCCCTCTGCTGAGAACAGAGTGGGATTAAATGACTACGCTGAATGTCTCTGTAGTGCATGTGAGAGTTCACCAAGAGAGGTGGAACTCCAAAGTGACAGCTAACATTTACAACTTAGCAAACAGTTCCCAGTGATTTATAAAACGGGAAAGTAAAACATCTATCTGAAAGATCTAAAGATCTATATAAAAGGTACAATTTCTGCAAATAACTCTAAGAACAACTGCTGCATTTGTGTGAAGCCTTTAGCTGAAAGAGGTCTTTCTTGCCCTAATGAAGTTGCTGGTAAGCATTGCACCTGTATACACCTGAGTCAGGAAACAAATAAAATTGTACTCATTCTGTGTTCAAAAATTATACAGGCTCCTGAATCCTCAGGGGTTCTTTATTTGTAACATTTCAGCTGCAGTACCAGTCAACATGGAGCATTAAGAAATCAAGTGGTCCACTAAAATCAAAATGGAATGTCAATCAAATTATCATTTCTAGCTTAAGTTTCTATATCCTGTAATCAAGAAGGTATTTGATAACTTAACATGCCGCTTCTATTCATCAGTTATAACTACACTGCAACAGCAGCAAGATGAGAGAAGGTGCCATTTAAAAGATCTATTAATCTTCAGGAAGGTAACGAGCCATTTATTCTGCACGCAGAAAATATAATGGCTTTTGCAGGTAATGACAAAGAAAACAAGGTCAACTGAGCTAAAATAGAACTTAGAAATATATATATATTTAGTTTCACTGAATACTTAGCAGCTCCCACTGAGGTAGCCCATTTTATCTTGAACGAAGCCTGGCACCTGCAACAACATTATCTTAACATTACACTTGTTACACACCTAAAGTTAATTTACTGAAAAGAGTAATTAGGGAAAAAATGACACATAATTAGCTATCACTCAAGCTTGTCACTGCCAATACTTTTGATATAAAAAACACCAACAGAAGTTTTTCTAAACATTAGCTAATTAGATCAATAGCTTTTTGCATGATTTCAGACAAATACATCTATGTATGTAATAAGAAGAAAGATACCAAGTACCTTTTTTCATTCAAGTCATAATCTTTTGGGAAGCACTGATTGATATCCAAGCCAAAAAGATGCTAGTTAACTGGCTCTAGCAGTGTAGAACCATGATAAATAATAACAAAAAGTAAGAAAGCTTCTTAAATGGTAGTTCTAAAGATAAAAGAGTAAAAGAAGGGACTTCTACACAAAATTATCAAGCCTTAAATTTCTTACTGGCTTCAAACTGGCAAACATTAGCTTCAATAAGCATTAAAAAAATGCCCCATTTTCCCCCTCCTAAAAACCACATGCCAATGCTTCTTGTGTATATTATAACTGGATTTTAGCAAACTCATAATACACTGATTCAGTAGATTAAGCATATTTGAAAAACCCTCACAAGGAGCATCAAGCCCAACTGTCTTTCCTGCCACTTGACACAAGGTGACATTCTGAACAGATGCATGTACACATCACTTCATTTTTTTGACCGGTAAGTTAATCTGACTGCACACTTCAAAAGTAAAGCAATTACGGGATTTTCAAACGACAAAAGCATTCCAGTGTGCACCCCTCCTATTGGTACAATTTCGGTAATTTTCAAGAACTGAAAAGGGAAAAAGAGAATCCTGGAGACCATGGGAAGATCCTAGAACCTCTGCATTAATTAAATGAATATATGGAGACCTTTCAAGACTGTGACTTTGAGTGCAGTGATCTGATACAGAGGAGTGAATGGATATTTCAAACGGAGAAGAAAAGCAATCAGCACCCTTTACTTTTAAGTGGAAAACAAACTATTAGCTATAATTTATACTGTGTAGTTGCTTGTGAATAAGAGGTAACTCAGAGCTGCACTTCACTTTCTGGCTCCTCAAAATTTAAGCAAACGCTAAGACGTTTTAGGTATCTACAGTGATTAAAACCAGTTAAAAAAAATCAAACACGCAGCAGGCTAATCTCACTTACTCTGCTTGCAATATTGTGACAACGCTAGAGACTTGACTAGCCAATCCCATACTGACTTTCGCATAAGATAAATGCCTGAAAAATACCATTCATTCCTCACTGAAGAAGAAGTAAGTTTTCTCATATACTGTCTCTGTAAAGTATCATTCTGATTTGCACCAAAGATATTACTAAAACATATTTTCCTTTAACTTAAGAAAATGCCAGCTGGCAATCTATTTAAACACGGGCCTATTACTAACCTTTTTGCATCTCCTTTTTGGACTTTTACCCAGTGTTCCACTTGAGCCATGTTACTTTTTCTTTGAAACTGCTTATCTGGATTTGTTCTGGGAACAAATCCTCTTTTATAGGAGCCAGTACCATTCTGCTCCACTAGGCCAGCACTCACACTTAATGAACTAGGAAGGGTTCCATTCTTCTCAGCTGGCTGAGGCTGAGCTACTTGGGACCACGCACTGGATGCATTCGTTAGGTCTGGAAATAATGAGTCAGCTTCTGTTAACGCATGCTTGGCCTTTCCCTTTTTAGTTTCCAGAGTTCCTTTTCTGTGGATATAATGCTCCTCCCCCTCCTTTTCTCTTCTTATCTCTTCACGCTTATCGTATCCAAGCATTTCAGCTGATTTTTGATAACTTTCTTTTGTATCTGTAATGTCTGCCTTCACACACTCCTTGCAGGCATCCACATGATTGACTTGGGGAACAGCTTGCTGATCCACTTTTTCAGTTTCTCTGAAAAGAAAATACATGTCAGTAATGAACACCGCTTAATTGTGAAAAGTTGATGTGGTCTCATTACTCCTTCAGAAAGGATACCCACAAAAATACCTTCTGCAGGTTGTGATATATTTGACGTGTTAAGATAGATATGCTCAGCAAAGCTCAGTTGTTATCCCAGTTAAACAGAAGTTACCTCACAGTGCTGTCAAGGAAGCAGAAATTTATATGTGTCTGTAAAAATGACTGAAAATGCTAATATTGTATAAAAGACGTGTTCAAGTTGTATACAAAAAGCTGTAAAAGAGAAAGTCTTCCTATCCTCGGAAATGGTGAAAGCCAAAAAAGCCAAAACCAAATTGCCAACTGCCCTTGCAAAGTGAAAAAAAGTCTTTCATATCATTGTAGATGCATTTAGGAACTAGTTATTTCTGGCCAAGAGAACAGAGCAACATCTACATTTGAGTCAGTACTATTGTCCAGGGAATTTCTAACAGCAGGACTATTTCTAGGGGGGAAAAAAAAAAAAAAGAAAAAAGAAAAAAATCTCCATTGCTCCTAACACATGCTGCAGTGCAAAACAGTTTTCTTATTTACCTTATTGTCTAAATATTTCAAAAATTCCATACCATAAATCTTGATATTAAACTTTAAACACTATAAAATGTCTAAAGATCCCGAAAGTTTCATGTTGCTTTTGACACATAACCTCATTTGCAATTTTCTTCATCTCCTTATAACAATAACCTTCTCGACAACATTTTTTTCTCTCACAATTCAATGGGGTATCATTGATCTTCTCCAAAACTAAGTTCAGCTTCTTGAAAGCTTTATGGAAGGTAAATTCTGAGTAACTGCCACAACACAATTGTTTTCAATTCAGTCTACTTAGAAATGAATAGTCTTCTTAGGAGAAAGGACACAGGGTAAATACTTCTAATGTGCCAGACTTCCCCAATTTTAGTTTCAATTATGCCTGTCCTTATAAAGAAGATAAAGAAAAATCCAGGCACAAGGTTATATGTTACTTGAAACTTAAATTAAATCCAGAAAGTCTTATTATAAGATGCAAAGATCTGGAAGAGATGTTAATCTTTTGCTTATATTTGATAGGCCAAAAGAAAGCAGCAGTGTGAGATACTCTGAGAAACTGCACCATGACATTTTACTCCTCACAGGCCCACTGGTTAAAAGCAGGGTAGTCTCACAATACAGGGTCTTCTTTCACATGGAGTTGTGGGGGAAAAATCACATACCAGAGTCAAAACATCAAGAAGGCTACATCAATTTTAAGAAAAGAAAAAAACTTGAAACACATTTTGGCACAGTTGTGTTTGTTCATGATCAGTTCATACCTGCATAAATTAGTTAATATTCATTAACTCCCTGCACTTACGATTTACCCATCTTTAGCATTCTTTTCCCCTTAATAGCAATTTAATCCTACTTATAAACACTCATTTGAAATAACTTATTCCACTTCTGTCCTTTCTCTTCTACTTATCTCTCCCAAAGGCTGCCAACTGGCTGGCACAGGTGTAGGAATTTGCTCACAGAAACTCTAACTTTTTAACTGCAATTCCATAAAATATTATATATATATATAAAAATTAATCCATATCACTAAATGTGGGCACACAATTTGCATGTGTATACAAATACCAAACACCAAGTTTTGTCAATTAGTATCTGTTAACTGAATTGCAGCAGGATGTGAATGAAAAATAATTATTTCTTCAAAATGGGAATGAGTTTCATGCACATATTTACCAATAACACCCTCAAAAATCACCGCTGATGTGATTTAAGATATATTTCATTTAAAAAGAGAACAGCTTCTGTATGGAACTTGCCTCTTCAGTGAAGAGCGTGTTTGCATAAGAGCAGCCTGATTCATAGCCCGGATCCAGCCATTCATATCCTCCTGGGTATCAGCACTGAAGTAGTATGTCCGCATCCCTGAATGCTCTGCCTGAGAGCCAATAACAGAATTCTTATTATAAATATATGCTCGCATACCTGTATGAACAGCCTGGGAAGAATAAAAAAAAAATAAAAAAAGGAAAGTCAGAAGAGTGCTTTAATTTTTTTTTCCCCCCAAATTTTACTTTCAGAAAAACTTTCCAGATTCCTTGACTGCTTCTGGAATACACTGCCACAATGGGCTATAGCACAGCAAGCTCAAATGGCACTCTGATCTTTACTGAAATTCCTCTGCCTCCTTATAAAAGTATTAAGCTAAAAGTACAGTGATTCTATTTTTCATAGTAGGAAATTTCAGCTTTTCATTTTCTTATAATTGGTACATTCCATTTACCATAAATACTATACTAAATGAATTTAAGAAATTCTCAATGAGACATGCATAACCGAGTCAATTTTCCCAGCTCATTTAATAAAGCAATTTATTCAGACAAAACACAGACAAAAATCTTACAACTTAAGCAATTAAACTGTTTATTTAAGAATTGATTATAATGCCTGTTAAGATCTTTTGGTTACAGTGTGCACTTGAATGCGTATTAGCTGCAAAATCACAAGACTTACTGATAAAGTTAGTAATACTGATGGAATTATCACAGCACATAAAATATTAACAAGTATCTCTGCACACGTAAATATTCCATGAAATTCTATTGCAAACTAGAGATGTTTGGCAATTCCTCTATAAATGTATTCAATATGCAAGTGTATTCAATATGGAATGCCTTTGTAACTCTAGACTAGCTGAATTTAACCAAATCTCATCCACATTTGTATTTTCCACAGTATTGATAGTACTAAGTCATATCAATCCTGAAACGCTTACTTTATTTCCTCAAAGTTACTTTACAGATGTGCTTTAGAATAGCCGAGATAGATTCTTCTCCTTACTTTCCAAAAAAACTGAAAAGCATATACTCTGCTTGAAAGCTCTTTTATGGTATTAAAACAAAATTAGTAATTTAAACTCCTTTTTATAAAACTAAGCCTGCTATCACACACAAAAACTAATGGCATGAAACACTGCTGAGACAGGGATTTTTAAAGAAGAGAAAAAGTATATCAACCTTTTAATTTAGCTACATCTTCTTTTAGAGGCTAAATGTGTTTTGCAAACCTTCCCTAAATAATTGGTCTCTTTATATTGATGAAATCTTCTCCCCGTCATTATTCCAAATTAAATAAAAAATCACTGTGCAATCACAGATTGCTTCAGAAACACAACAATAGTTTTGAACAAACCCAGGCTATTTAATCCAGTGCAGCCCTCTCTAAAGGTTATAATTTCAGGTTTTTTCCCTGAATTTCACAAATTACAATAATCTCAGAGATTTGTATGCATAACTCCAAAGAGCAAAATATGTGTTTGCTATTACAGTGCTTTTACATTCTGTGGAAAATTTACACCCTTTCTATTGTAGCCTGCTCTCCTCAATGTGTGAAATGTGGTCTTTCCGTTCTGCGCCCCAAGCAAGGATGCCTGAGTTTGCTTTGAAAACTGGAGAGCAGAACAGTCAGCTAGAAAAAGGAGGAGGAGGAAAAAGGAGGAAAAGGTTGCATACAGAAGTCCAAGGCTCTCTCCTGCTCAAAAGAGTCTCTGCTTCCCAACAGGGTTGGCTGAAAAGGGAATACAAGATGATTTCTTCTCCTTTCCCACCACTAGCTACCTACCTACCTGAATACAGGAAAAGAAGACTTCCATACATTAAAGAGTAGCTCTGATCAATCACATATTTAGGAATCAAAAGCCTTGGTTCATGTTTGGCTGGCTGAGTTCTTTGGGTTTTCTTTGTTGTTATTGAGGGTCATGATTTTAATGCAAGACCTTAGGACTACATTGTTCCTTCAGAGACCACGCTGAGCCCATAGAAGGTGTTAAAATTCAGAAGTGAAGTGACTCCTGCAGAAAAGCAGGCTACGTATGCCCCACTGCAGATCGTGCAGTAGGACCCAACCATTCACTGGTTATATACTTGCAACTGCATAGCACATCAAGAAATGGATTTAACAAATGTGTTAATTGACCTGTACATCTCAATCAACATAACCCACTTGCATTTTAGGTTCTGTTTCAGCTGTGCATGCTGAACACAGCTGCCTCAGAGGTTCTGGGTGAAAACAGCATAAAAATGCTAACTGTGTTGCACCATTCTCCCTTGAGAGACTGAAGCTATTGCAGCCATAAATATTCACAGTTTCAGAAGGGATAATAGTGTGCAATAATCAACAAACACAACACTCTGAAGTTTGTAATATATAACGCTGGTTAAAGGAAAATTCAGATTTATTTCAGTTATTTATTAGTAGCATGTCTCATATGCAACAAACCCACTTTGTGCCAATGGCCTGTAGCTGTTACTGCCAGCAGAAGGTCTTTTAGTTTTGTAGGGTTTTTTTAAAAGCAAAAGCTATTAGAATGACTACAGCACACTAAAAAGCCTAAAACACAACACATGTGCACATGTATGCCATACGCACAACAGGGAAAAAATAACATTGGTACCTATTCATGCATTCAGATGCCTTAATGTAGATACATTGAGAAGAAAAGCAGTCTCTCTCCAATAGTGCACAGTAGGAGAAATGAACAGTAAACCCCAAGAGAATATCAAGAGGACAAGACAAGGACAAAAAAATTAAACAAGTTAAAATCATTAAAATATTCATATTTCCAAGACAATACTTAACAAGAAACTATACTAAAAGTAACTAGTGCCTACAGCAGTTATGTTCACCTCCACTTCTTCAAAATTCCTAGGAGAGAAGCAACCATTCATAGAGCAAAGGGATGGGGAAGGGAACAGTTTTCTGATAACTGTAATCCTTCATAGTTAGTTCTCTCAATAAGCTGTAACATAAAGGAAAGTCTCCCTTCTCCTGAAGTTTGAGCAAAAATTGAAATAATTCTCCAAGCCTTCACTACAAACTCAACAACACCACACTACAATCTAACTCATCTTTCACTCTCAAATAATATTGGGCTTTTTAAGGACTTACAGAAGCCTGAACCGTCCTCTCTTCCAAATTCTAAAATAGCACCTCTCAAATTTATAACCCTTGCATTTCTTCACTGATTCCCCAGAGCCAGAGAAGTTCTATAAGCAATATGGGAGCCTAAGGAAGCAACACGGATTCAGAGAACATAATGGAACGGAGCACATTATGTAATATTATTCCTTTTTTTTTTTTTTTAAGAAAACCCCTCAGATCAAAGAAACCGATTCAAAGTATGACCTGCTCCCAGCAGATCTAAACAATGAACAAATACTTCCATTATTGAGACTCAGAGTGTCATAATAAAAAGATGTTTAAACCCAAGCTACTTAAGCCTCCTCTGAAAGAAATGATTCGGCTCAGAATGTCCTCATGCAGAAAAGGTGAATCTCTGAGAAAATTTTAAAAGTAGTATCATAACAAAAAGTAGTGATTTGTGTCTCTAATGCTACCTCCTACCTCTTACAAGAACATCAGAGCATTCTTCACTGACTTTATTTGGTAACAAGATATGCACCTAGATACAAATACATACTCGCATACATTGTCTTTGCATGAAGTTTTCTTGATTTCTTTACAGCAAACATAGCGAGGCCTTCCACATTTCTCAAATAGTCAGACTGATATAAATACATTTACTTTAGGTATTCTCTTTATATAAGACCACTTAAAAATAATTTTCATAATTGAGGACAGCAAGGCTCCTAGAGAGACTGATGACATGAATCTTCCTAAACTGATACCATTCATGTTTAAAACTGCTGCACTACTAAAACATACAGTCAATTCTCTGAAAAACATAAGGAGTATTTCCAGCTATATATTAATGCTGTGTAAGCCTTTTCACATTAAAATCTAAACACTGGATTTGTGCTAACTTACATTTGTATCAACAAAAAATTACTGTACTTTAAAAGTTAGCAATTAGATTAATTAAATAGCTTTAGGGTATTAGCTACTGAACTAAATATGCAGTAAGGATTCTGAGTTCTAGGTTGTCACACAGCTTAGTGACAGTAGCTTACAGCTAGTCACAGCACTTGGCTTGGGACAAATAAACAAAGTAAAAAAATTGTGAAGATAGTTACTTAAAAGCCGAGGTTCTAAACAAAACAATTTAATACACACACTGCTATGCTTCAAAGTAGGGCTTTGATTGCTTTTGAAAAGCCTGGACCCAGTTCTGCAGGCATATGCAAAGAGACACAAAAGCTTAAAGCTGGGCCTCAGGAGGTGATGAAAGGAAAAGGATTTTGAGAACTCCTGCAGCACACATTTTAACAGTCAGCAGGGTTTAATGTAAACCCTAGTGAGTACGTACTTTACAAACCTCCTTCTAATCGAATCATATGCAAGAAGATACAAAAGGAATTAACATATTTGCTATGCAAATTTTCTTCCTCTAGTTTTGTAAACAAAAATGTTGATTTTTTTTTCTAAAGTTTCACTGTTTCCCTCACTTCAAAATTCACTGTCACTTAAAACAGCCACTTAAAATGAGAGCCAATACCTCTACTGCAGGAGAATATTTACAACAATCTGAATAAAGGACAGGCCAAAAGTAAAAAGTGACATGGCATATTCTCCCACTCATTCAGGTCTTAAATGCAAAAAAAAGTCTTATCTTTATTTTGGCCTTAATCTGCTTGTGTGTTCTATTTCTGGCTGCACTACACTGCGAGACAGAATGTCCGTCTACACTCTGGATATCGGAGTGCACTGAAGAGATTAGATAAAGGTAATGGCTGGTGAGTGGTGGAATGCCAAGAGGGTTGTGCTCCTGTGGCTGTGTGCCCACAGCCCACCCCGGGACCACTGAATGCCAGTGTTGGATAGGATCCATACAACAGGAACCTTACCTAATCCTCCTACTGCCCTAGCAGTTGGCTCTAAATAAAACAAAAACGCAGCATCCAGGCTGCAGTCAATCAGCAAACACCTAATGCAGAGTTAAAACTGGCCCGATAAACTAATACATGAAATGTTACTTTTTTTTTTATTTAACAGAGTCCTAGCATAAACTTTCTTTTGCTATCAACACCCTATTTCTATCTATATCAACCTTTTAGTAATGAGCCTGTGTTGAAAGTCTCAGGTTACTACTGGCTCATGCTGATTTCCAGAAAAAGACTCCAATTAAAGACCTGGCAGAGCTCATACAAGTAGGATATCCTAAAAGGAACAGGGGAAGTCTGCATTTGCTTCTGAAAATGTTCAACCATGATCGCACCATGGATTCTGCGCCACAGGAAAGGAGAGCCTCAATTAGGCCAGTGATGACTTAAGAGCATGTGTATAAACACTGTTTCAATAAAACAAAAAGCAGGGAAGCCTAGAAGAGTACATTGAGTTCTCCTCTTTCAGTATATGCTTCTTCCTAGAAAAGGTTCTAGAAAAGGAGAGCTTTATGAATCACACTCAGTAAATACTGGGGTGGAATGTTTTTCTTAAACAAAGGTTCCTTTGTAGCCTGTCTTGCTATCTCATGTCCAGTGCATTTGAAAAAGTACAATAAACATTTCCACAAAGTGCACTGGGTCTTTTAAGTTAATATTTGTTTAATAAATTTCAAACCATTATCGACTTGAACATAGAACCAAAAGTAATAAAAGGTAGTCTCCATTTTAAAATACCTCAAAAAATCAAAATGGAGGAGAAAATCTAGTCTGAGATATTCTTCATAATTTCAGCACAGAAAATATTTAAACAGAAAGCTTCCTCCTTAGATATCCTAGAGTATGCTTGAGCAAAACGTACTTCATAATTATTTTTTTTAAGTACATAGCTCACTTGCTTGACCGAAAAACAAGTTCTGCTCCAAATGCTGGTAGACTTTAAATCTGCCACAGGCACAGAAGTTTCTAAACTTTGCCTAAGTGTGCAGCTCAGACAATCACTTGGAGTCAGGTTTTCACACTGTCAAGAAGAAATTTATGTTTTGTGTCATATTTGTGGGCTTTTATAACAAAGAACAGAAGTGTAAATTATACAATTAAACTTTTTTAGTAAAAGAACAAAACAAAAAACCATTTCCGAACGATATTAAACTAGAGAACCTTTTCCTTTCAAAAGTCCAAGCCACTTAGGATGCCTATGGCTTCCCCTCCAAAAAGGAGAGAAAAATCAGCTACTCTTTTCCCCTTTGAAATGAGAAAAATAAACACCAAAAGCTACAGTACTGTCATTTTCTAACTGTGAGAACCAAGCTGATTCTTTTATTTTTAAAAAACCACAACAAAACCAAACAGACATTAGTCCATTATGAGATCAAGTATTCTATAAACTAAATAAGAAAACTCTTCTTTCAATTTGTAAACAGTACTGAAACAACTTATCAATACTAATTTCTGATTTTAGAAACACGATCTTTACTCACAGACACTTCATTAAGCTCTAAGGACACTTACAAAGTAACAGGCATGAATGTCAATTCATAAGCAACAAAAAAGCACTATGTCACATTTGAACAGGCAGTCAATAAATCTGTCTACTTTTAAAAAATATTAACAAATAGAACGGAGGATGTTTCTGCTTACAGCAGCACCATTTCTAATGCAAATATACTATGATTAGCTGATAAACCTTGTAAACTGTACCTTAAAAGAAAATTTGCGGTTTATACGATCTTCAGGTCCAACTGGAGATATTACATAACTAGGCAATGGTATGCTCCCCAGAACAGATTCTTCTCTGCTGTCTGTTGAATAAAAAACATTGAACTTAATTCCCTGCTAACTCAGTGGGCTAACAATACATTTATGGACACACAGACAAGAGATGTTCACTCAAAAGAAGAGCGGTTCAGACTGGATAAAAGGAAACAAATTTTCCCCAGAAGAACAGAGCAGAAGGAGAACAGGCCAACCAGGAAGGCTGTGCCACCTCCATCCTTGGAGGTTTTCAATGCCTGGCTAGACTAAGCACTGAGCAACCTGGGCTGACTCCTTTCCAGACCCTGCTTTCACCAGGCAGTGGGATGAGACATTTCCTCAATTCCCTTCTGATCTGAACTCACTGATGACTCAACACCAATAATACACACACAGAAATGTTTTATTTTTAAAGTAACAAGATTGACATTTTTTAAAAAATTAGTTTGTTTTTTTATTGAGGTTTTTTTCTTTTTTGGGGGGTGGGTGGATGCTGTTTTTTAGGTTCAGCCAGAAGAAAACACTTCAAGAATAAAGCTCATTGTGCCAAATGAACTGTGACAGGCTGGATGACATGACGGACCTTCCATTTAGCATTGTTCATGTAGGCTAATTGCTATAATTAGGAAACCTCTATTACCGCTGGCTCTAAGTGATCATCAGCAGAAATGCAGTGCCTAGGAATATGAATTCCAAGTTTCATATTTCATATCCTTTCAATTTTCAAATGCAGTATTTAAAACTTGAAAATAGCCTTATGTAATACTATTATTCTTAGTTTGGCCTAAGATCACAACTAACCTTTTTTTAGTAGAATTACCAGATTCAGAAGTTCTCATTCTTACATTGTCACTTGGATTAAAGTTGAATCAATGCCCTGAGCTGGCCACAGCAAGTTCTCAAAAAAACTCAGATGTTCAAGTGGAAGCAAATAGTTAACACAACACAGAGCAGAGATGGGATAAATCTTTTATTGCAGTCAAGTGTTCAGCACTGTAAACTTTGGCATATATCAAAGATAAGTTATGTGTCAAAACATCATACATCATCTCCTGCTTCCCCTACTCTGGCCTGAAATTTGCTGCACATTATAAACGTATAGACAAGCAATTGTTTCATCTTCTCAGAATACCCAAATACAGCTAAAGAGTTCAATTTGTTCATTAATTCAGTGTGATTTGTACAAGTGAATTGTTACAGACTAACTCAAAACACTCAAAACATCTACTCACCTTTGTAGTAAAATAAACAATAATCAGCAAGCACAAACCATCGTCTTTTCCATAATCGCATTCCAGAGCTATCCTGAAATGCAAGAAATGCAATACATTTTTCATTTAATCAAAGTTAACAGCTTATCATACAATGCTGATCCAATGAGTTTACCAGAAGTTTACCTAAATATGATTATTAATTGCAAAACAAGTGGTTTGTATTTTAGCAAAACATTATGTACTAAGAAATATAAGAGGCAAAACATCCAGCTATAAAATAATGAGGGCAGAATATTCAAACTGCTAATTTTCATTAAGTAATTAAACTTGCATCCCAAACAGCATTCAGATTAACCTTATACACAACCAATGCATATTTTATCTACACTGATTTGTCTGCAGTGAAGAAACAAAATATGCTTCTGGATGACACATACTCCAACAAAAATTGCCTGTAGACCACGACAAAATTCACTACACAACTGTGAAGTATGACACCAGATTTCAGGCAATGATTCCCTATAATTCTACAGTCAACTTCCATAGGTTACCCATGCCTAAAACATAATTTAATAACATATTCCCTAGGAAATAAAACAGGGTGCACATCACACAAATTTTAATGATGTGTAATATAATATGCCTGTAGAAATATCTATATATATATCTGTAAATCTATATCACCTTGTCAAAATGAGTAATATTTGCATTGAAATTAATTTTAGAAGCTTATAAAATTGCCAGACTGTAAACTAAGCAAGTACAGTTTATTCAGCTCAGGTAGACTTTGGTAAGACCAGCAGCACAGAAAGCATCTTCAGGCTTCAACAAGTAAAGGTAAGGGGACAGAAGGAAATAGCTTTTTCCTTGCTCCAGCTATTTCCCTCCTCCTTTCTGCAGTCAAATTAAGCATGCAAGGACTTTCTTCCCTTCCCACTTTCCTGCTACAATGTTGTCAGCACATATTGTGTCTGAGTTCCGATTCTGTCCTGAACACCAGTGGACTTGGGGAGTGGATGTCCAGAGAGCTGAGCCCAGCACACAGCAGAACCACAGCTCTCCGTGCAGGTGGAAGTGAATGGCTCTCAGCAACTTCACTTTCCCGTACAAGTAGGACCATAATTGCAAGCCTCAGAGTTCAGCTTTCTCCGACTCATCCCTAAACCTTCCTGTTGGATCCCTGGTGCTAATCTGGTGGATGCTGACTGCCAAATTAGAAACAGGGAAGTATTTTCATACAACAAACAGCTTTATTTACTTATTGCACTCAAGGATGTGCTTCTGTCAGGCTTAAGAGTTCAAGATGTAGCAGCTGTAGAATTCTGTTCGTTGAATGAAATTCTATAACCCAGCTTTTGCTGGATACTGGTCTTGGTCACAGCAATGAGTGGGGAATGGGTCCTTGTTTCCCATAATTTTCTCCCTCCTGCTTTTGGAGAACAAAAGGCATATGGGTTGAAATTAAGCCTTGATCGTGGCAGAATGGCATAAGCAAGCACATGGAATAAGGCCTTCACAGCCAGCCTTGTGCTGAGTGTGTTCTGAGAGAGATCAAGATCATCATGGTAAAAAACCAGGTAGATAAAACAGGGAAAATAACCAGATTTAGACAACAATGCTATAACCTCAACATTCAACCACGACGGTGATGTCCACTTATCATTGTTTCCACTTTTGATTCAAACCTGTACATAAACCTTCGTTTTCACACTTGCTGAACATGAATTCCTCATTACAGAAGCTTGTGGAAGTATCCAATACTGCCCTGTGTCACCAACACTTGAGCTCCTGCTTTTTCAGTTACTTGGAAGGCACTTGCTTTTACTTGTTTGTATTGAAGGATGCGAAGAGAAACTGGTGCTCACACACATACCTGTTTGTGTAGCCAGCCTCTTACTATAACAGGAACATTGGGATTTCTCCTGATAGCTTGGTCCCTCTTTCCAAAGCTATGAACTTTGCTTCCAGTCTTCACAACCTGTAAAAAAGTATAATGTAGCAGCGGCTTTTAAACCGTATTGAGACTCATTTCATATTACAAATAACCTCACTGCAATAACTCATATTTCATTAAACACCAACAAAGTATTCATAGCATTTTCAAGGGCAAGTAAACAGGTCATAGCATTTACAACATAGCAAAGTCAATCTTCCACTTTCATCAACATATTTGTGCCAGGATGGTCTGCCAACTCCCGGCTGACAGCAGCAACACTGGTGTGTCAAGTCAGAAAGGCAGAACTATGAAAGTTTTAGTGTGCCTGGGAAGTATTTTTGAAAGCTGCATTCAAATCTCTCTCTGCACCATGGTACAAGTTTCTTACACACACAGGACTTGGTGCAGATGAATCTTACTCTTGCTCTTCTTTGTTTGGGGCTTTTTGTTGGTTTTTTGGTTGATTTTATTTTTCTTTCCTGTTTAAATTCAAACAGCATTGATAGCTTAATAAAATGCTTGGACTTCAACCCTGCAAACAAAAGAAGACAGAGTGACGCTGGGGAAGGGAAGAGACCTAGACAGCAGCGAATGGAAATGACAATGACTAGGTAATGATTAGTGTGTTACCGAAACCTCGCTTTTGACTCACACGAGCAAAACTATTTCAAAAACAAACAAGGAAAGCACATCCATCTGTGAAAAAGCAAGAATCTGTAGATGAATAATTTGCTTGTTCTTTTCCAACCTCAGCACGATTTGCTCCTCCAACTACTTTAGTAACCTCAGAAGCACAAACCACCCTTACAGTTGCATCTGACTTCTCCAAGAAAAGAACTGTCCAGATTCCTTCCTACAATGCCTGCCTTTTTAATCTTTTATGAGGGTACAGATGCTCTGTGAGCTGCAGACAAACAGCAACTCTGGAAACAAGCACATTTGTCATGCCCAAGGGATAACAGCAGAAAAAACCCTCAACATACTACTCCTGCCAGTCAAGCAACACCTGGACTAGAAGACAGCATATATAATAATAAATTATTCTATCAATATATGATAACTTTAAATGGATTCTATTAATTTTGAGGCCAAGCTTTACCAACTTGCACTAAATTTCCTGTCTAAGTGAAGAGTTAAGGTAATAGCTATAAACAGTAAGAAAAAGAAATGCACTACTTCTTTGGTGCTGCAGCATATAAAACAGCAACACAGATTTAACACTTGTAAGGAGGTACCAAAGGTCAGGTTTTACTACGTAGTGTCCCTGAGCTGTGTTCTCCAAGAAGGAGCATGCTGCTTCCAGCTCTGTTGAGGAGTCAGGTGAGCTGCATGTCACAGTCATTTCAGTGAAAAGCCCTGACATTTAGATGATGGGAAGAATGCCAAGTATAGCCTTTTCCCCTGGAGTGACATCTCTCAAGACACTTTGGTGAGAGCCTACACAAGACTTGCCCATGTCCCAGGGCAGCACAGGTGATCACCTGAGCAGACAGCTGTCTAGGGCTGGAACAAACCCAGCAGGCTGGGGTGTAAACAGCAAGAGGTTTCCAAGCAGGTGCCCCTGACAGCCAGCTGCCAAGAACCAGCTCACAGTAAAAGTCAGGTGAGGACGAGACTGCCAAGATCTCTCAGCCTTTTCCTCTGCCATAGCTGTGCTCAGGCACTCAGCTAACAGGCTGCCAAGCACCAGCTTTGGGCAAACACAGCATGCTGACTAGGACCACAAAAATCTCTCTGGGCACTCACTCACAGAGTACAAGCAGCAAGTCTGACACAAAAGGAAGAAATAAGATGTTAGGCATTTTGTGTTTGCTACTGAAAATACTTCAAAAGAAAAATTGCAAACCTGTGTCCAAATACCACTTTAAACAAGCACACAGAGGTGTATCATGAGGACAGCCACGCTCTGGATGATCATACGATGGCCAAGCCGTAAGTGGGGCTTTTTTAAGAAAAATGAGAAGTAAACATTTCAGTCTAGTTTTAAAGAATTGTTGCCAAAAGTTAAGATGTAACAGTTACATTACAAGGGTGATGAAAATAATGAGGTGCAAATTATTTAAACCACTGAAGTCAAATATTTATACTTTGCAACTGAAGATAAATCAATTTACAAAATGTTTCCTAATTTTCCTTTCTCATAATTGTCCTTGGAAGGGTGGATGAACTGAGGAATAGTTAAAGTACAGCTGATCTAGGCTCACAGCAGCATTTAAATTTGATTTTTTTCATCAGATCCCTTGTCAGTGACCAAACACTTTCATAGTCTCTGATCCTACTCAATTTAAAAAGATGCAGACCATGACATGGAAAAGTCAATCGTGGACTTGGTCAAAAGACCAAACAATTTCTATTGCATAGGAGGGGAAACATTTTCCCAAGACTGTGTATTCTGTATCAATACAATACCCATAATGAAAACCAAATTATCATTTTATGATGGTTTATGTAATTAAAATTCCCATATATTCTTCCTATTAATCATCTCATTCTGCTCTGGAGTAAAACGAAGCATAACAGACACTGTATGTCACAACTTGCTTCCACTGGCTAAACTAAAAAGTCAGTTTAAAAAAAAAGGTATATTTTTTTAAACTCTTCGTCTGTATTGCAGTAGTCTTTTCCTAACTTAAATTATTCTGGTATCATTGGCATGTGCTGAAAAATGCAGGTCAGCACAGCTGTCTGTGTCACTGAAGACAAAGAAGTAACTTTTAACTTCAGTACATTTGTTATGCTGACTTGTTTGTGAATGACTCATAAGTTTCTGCAAAAAAAATCCAAAATGGCAAGGATCAAAATTTTCAAATCCCTTTTCATCTTCCCTCATCATCTTCCTTATATCAGCCTCTAGCTGAGAAGCAAAGTTGCTAACTTAATTATCAAATATAATTTTTTCTTTTTTTTTTTTTAAACTGGACAGTCAAAAAAAATTGTAGACAGACTTTTTTGGGGATAAATTTTCTAAATAGTAAAAAGGAAGACTGTATCTTGGTAAAAATATGCAAATTTATACACACAAGAGAACATGTAACTTTCAATCTGGAAGAAAGTAAGCACAAAAAAAAAGTAAAAATAAAAAAATTCACAAAACCCCACCTGTTTAAGTAATAAACACCTTCATTCAAAAAAATCTCAATGTTTTACTTAGAAATGGACTTACGAATCCTTCAGTATCTCTAAGAAAATTATACAAAATCCTTACTTTTCAGATAGGGAAAACAGAAACATGCAGAAAATCCTGCTCTTAATTGTGTGCATTCATATACAGTGGCTGTGATTTAAACACTGTTTTCTACACTGCAGCTCCAGACGGTCCCACAGAGCTGGCACCATCACATCCCTGTCACCACTGCCCGTTCCTCTCAACTGCCAGGCTCATTCTTTACTTGTATTCCTCACCAGTTTATCTTGGAAAAGTACCAGTGTAATCAACAATTCAATTACTTCTCTTATGCAGAATCCATCCAAAACCTGCTCTCCAAACAGTAATAAATACATTACACTACTCTCCTTTACGTTTTTGAACAGGTCAGTCCTGTGTAGCAGAGTAACATTAACCAACTTCCAGTCACACCACCGGACGCATAAAGACTAAATTCCAAATGTACTTTTCTCTTGAACTGAAGCAGATCTTTATTCCTCCATAGCCTTAATTTTTAATCAATATAAATCACTTTTAATATGGTTAATCATGTAATTGAATTGGCTATGAACAAGCAGATCTCTGGGACAGAGAACAACTGTCGTTTACCAACGTGCCCTTTTGCTTTTCATTCCCTCCACCCCATACCCCTCAAATGTCAAAAAGCAGGGTAGACTGCACTGCTCTGAAGTCCTCAGATAACTCATTCAGATAGTTCCTCCATCAAAATGGTGGGGCTCACCCCAACAATCTCAGTGCATTTTTGCAAAACTGCCCATCTCAGGTGTCTCACAGAACAAAGGCAATTATATATTTACATGCACATCAGTGAAACAGAAGGACATTTTGGTAAATATGAGCCTCATTTGGACTTTTTTCTTTTTCTTCTTTTCAACATGTACACCATACAATCAACACTGTTGGAAAGACATTATGAAATTCTTTTTCCAAAGAATCAATACAAGCTCAGACCTGAACACTGCAACAAGCAAGCCAGAAGTCTTCCTCTCATCTTGAACTGAGAATGATAAATCTGCTGTACATTTGGCAGCTCACCTTCCCCCTCTCCACCCCAAATGCGGCAATTCTTAGCTGTCAACTTTCTGCAGAAGGGTCACATGGTAAGCCATGTACCTGTTCCTGCACCTTCTCATTTGGTGCTACTTCAATGTGCGCAGCTCTGTATAAAAAAAACCAGTTTGAATTTGGCCAGGACTCCCAAAATTATGCATACACCATTCTGTGATGGCATTTGCAGAACAAAATTATGAAAGCATTCCATAAAAGATAGTAATTAGCCCCAGGTCAGTAGAGACCTTTACCATAAACCTGTTTCTGGCTTCACGATGGTGCCTCACACCTGCAACTGAGAACTCACTCTTTGAAAGGATGATTACGGAATTCATGGAAGAAAACATTTCGAAATAAATAAAAGGACCTTAAAATCTACACTCAACCTGACAAAAGTCAACCTCAAAATGGAGGAAACAGGTTATTCATTTTACAGCTTTTGTTCTCATTGATAGTTCACTTGGGTTAATTTTTGTGTTAGGCTGTGCAGGAATTCAACAGATTTTCTGACTACAGGATGAGAGGAGTGGTTTCAAGATTGGAAACACATGCAATGATGAAATAAAGCACATGTAAGATTATGGTTCTCTGTTTTAATTAAAACTCCAGTATTTATTAAGGGCCCACAGCAGGATGGATCATATAAAAACAAACTTGGTGGAGATAAAAAGTACAGGAAAACCCTCTGCAAAATTTTTGCAACCAATTCAGCAAAGTCCTTTCTTCAACTCAGTTACATAAGAGGCTGCTCACTTTTGCATTTAAAAAAAACTGAGAAGTTTAATAACTGCAAGCAAAGTTAAGAAACATATCTTATCTCTGCTAATTCTTCTAGTATTGTTTTTTCCCTTTTTATCCACCAACTACTGTTCTCACTGTACTGTAATTTATTGTAAGGTCAAGGAAGCACTTCAAGTACAGTACTTCATTATATTTTGTGCAATAGTAAACAAAGGCCCTTTGTCAATGACAAAGAATGGACTTTTCTATTATTAAACATTATGTGTGTAAACTTTGGTGCCTGCACTGCTTGTGCATTGCAGTGATGGCAGAAAAGGATTTAAGATGTTACTAAGAGGAGGAATAGCATTAAGGTTTCATGGAAAGTAAGAACCAAAAATACAATCCCCAGTAGTCTGCAGGACTTGTTGCCATATACACTGGACTATCAAAAAACCTGTTGAAATACTAGTTTACATATACTTACCTCCATTCATAAGAAGATTCTCAAACTTTTCCATGTCACAATCACCATTTTTTCAAATTACATTCAACAACATCATGTGGGAACAGTGGTTCTAAAAGTGCTGTAACACTGTGATGTTACAGCTCTGTACAGTGCTGTAAGATTTTCTGGTTGAGTAGAAGATATTACCTCTTCTCTGAGGTCCTACTACACTTCTAGGCTAAACCCACAGCCATATTAAAATCAGTATCAAAAGAATATTGGATTTAAAGTGAGCGAACTTCAACAAACTAAAACAACAGCTTTTTCTTTTACCTTAGAGCCAGGTTTTGTATCAACAGCAGATGTAGTTACTGCAGTGGACGTTTCACTGACCATACTTGAAGGTCTTTGGTTTATTTGATGCTTGGACATAGATGAATTCTGTCTAGAAAACAAACAAAACCAGATAATCTAAAGCACATTGTTTCAAACAGTTTTGCCTTTTTACATTTAAGATTCACAGTGTGCAAATGAATGACAGGCTAGTCAAATATTTCCCATGAATCTGCAACTTCCTTTGCACCACTTCTCTTATTTTGATTTCAGGTCTTTCTAAGCAGATGCTGCCAGCGACTTGTGATGATTGGTATTTGTCTATGTGTCAGGAGGAAAAAACCTGCCAAATTGTCTGCAAACCCAACAGAGAATAAAGATATAACAAAGAGCACTCAGAGAAGACAAGACTAATGCAGAGAAACTAAATTGTGCCCAGTGTAGAGACTTGGCTGCAAACAAGTGAAAGAGCAAACACTGGAGAGGGAAAGACAGGAATCAGCACTTTGCAATAACAGGCTTCTTATTTAAAATCAAAATGAGACCAGCCTACCATTAGATCTTTCACTCACTTAATGTTAGATCTTTCAATCTGCCCAAAATATGATTCATACCATAATATGAGTTATTAAAACACCTTTTTAGTGAAATGGTGTAATTCATGGCAGATATTGTTAGAAATATGTAACTTCTGAGTCATACTAAGACTCCAGAAATCCAGATAACTAGCTCAGATACCTGTTTAAAGCATATATGAGGTCAATCCTACCAGAAGAACCTGTTCAACAAGTAAGAATTCAGCACAGCTGCCCAGATGAAGAAATGAGAGGATAAATGGAAGGGCAAAATCTTGTTGAATGCCATCTGCACATTGTGAAGAGAAGCCTCAGCAGCCAAGCTTGACACCAGCTTGTGAATTAAAACCACAGGTGGCATTTTCAAAAATTATTAATGACATAATTTAACAAATTGTATTTCAGAAACAAGTAGCAATACAGTCACACCAGAAAAGAAGATAAAACAGACAATTAACAATCCATGATTTTCATTTTTTCATCTCAGTAAGTCACCAAAGCCAGTTATTAAAAAAAAACTCAAAAAACACACGACATACAAGCCACACCACACATGGTTGTTGCTACCACTGAAATTCAATCCTGTTCTGAATACAACAGAGAACAGAGTAATTTTGAGCAGTTATCACTCAGGAGAACAAAGAAGAAGAGTTTGTGATTGTAGTAGCTCAAAAAAACATTTAACTGACAACAAGATGTTTGTCATTACTTGTCTTCCTCAGTCACAACCTGATCAATTCCCAGTTCAAAAGCTTTTATAGGTGTTTTGGTGTCAGGGAAAGCACTTTTTTCCATTTGTGGCCCCAGAGTTTCAATTAAGCGTCCAAATAAGTAATACAACTTTGGTCCCATTTTCCTTACTCTGGCATAAATCCCTATTTTCTAGATTTTATACATAAACTCAGGTCCAAGATATGAGAACAACATACAGCAAGTCCCCAAAATTCCTGGTCATCCATTAAAGTACGAGAGCTTCATTGTATCATTTGAGTCAGTTTGCCTTACCTCTTACGGACCGGGTATCCTGCCACAACATTTAAGCACCATTTAGAATATAAAGTTTCAGCAAAAAGCACATTAAGACATTGCCTATATACGACACTGCCTGCCTAAGCTATTCCTGTCTTGCTCCCTTCCCACTTTATAAACATTAAGAGCAGGCAGAAAGTGCACACATACAATGTGCCTGCATCTTACTTGCCTTCTCCTAATATCTACTTGGCAAAACAGTTCCATTTCCCTGCTCAAGACAACTAAACCAAGATCAGGTATTTCAACAAGGGAGGAACACTAACAGCAATGTGAGAGTCTCCTACACTGCTTCCTCAAAATGGAAACTATTAGATTTTATATCATTAAGAAAGGCACTAGAAATAAGTGGCAAAAGCACGACACCAAAACACATCCAAGGAAAATGTTAGGCTTTAGATGACACAAAATTTCCCTTCTTTCCTTGAGGTTTGGATTCTCTACAGCGTCCCCACCACAAACTACTGAGCATTATACCGTAGGACAGTCACACATTCTTACCCAGGTACTTACTGGGTTGAGGAGGGAGGAAAGGAGAAGGTGGACAGAGCACACAAAATACATATTCAGAAAACCTGTTGGCTTTCCAGACTACAGATAATCTAATTGGATTATGTTCTTTCCTTCTTATAGAGTAGCTATTTCAGGGGGCTAACTTTCCCAGAAAAGAGAAAAATTAAATATAAAATTTACATTTCAACAATTTGGAATTAATTTTTCCAATTAAAAATTAGGGGGAAAAAAAGAGGAGCAATCCCAAAGGAATGGTTTCAATTTAAAAATTCAGCTCTGATTGAACAGATTTTTCACTATTCCCCAAGACACTGTTCCACAGCTGGTTAAATACACTTCACTTTCAAAAAAAAAAAAATCAACAAACAAAACAAGAATGACAGAGGAAAATAAGATTTGTATGTTTAACAAGACCATCACTATCAGAAAATCATAATGCAATGCAGAATGCTAAATATGTAATTTCTATGCATTTATTTAGTGATCATACAGTGATTTCTCTTCCACTTGCTACTGAAAGTGATCACTGCAAATAAATTGAGCTTTCCTTTACTAGTAGTACCAAATTAATGATGAAATTCAATTTCATAAGGAGAAAAATCCTTTTTAAAAAATGTGAGCTTGTTGCCATGGAAAAACTCAAATAGCTAGCAAAAAAGACATTAAGTCCATTGAAAAAGAAAATATGTTATTATTCTTGTAAAAAAAGTCTTTGTCAGCAAACAATGGTGATCCAAACTTGCTGTACCTGACATGGAACAGAAAACACTAAACAATACTGAAAATTAATTTCCATATTTGTATATAGAATTTTAAGGATGCAATAGATTTGCTGCATGAAATCAGAACATAACAAAACTCAGGTACTCAAGTCTCTTAATAGCTAATTATTATTCTCAGCATGTTTTTAAAAGCAAAATAAAATAGGCAGAATATGAAGAATTACATGAAACATCCTGGCATGTTAATGGAGTTAATGCTGTCCTAACAGTATTTACAGATTTAACTTTAAAAATAAATGACTACAGCATTAACAGTGCATTCAGAAACATTAGTTCAATAGCACTGCTACCAAAGATGTTTGATAACAACTGTTATCCAAGATAGCCCATTCTGTCTATGCAGTGGTGTTTTTTTGACAATTTTCAGGCTAGTTTTCTTACTGCCTCCCCCAGGTGTGTGCATACACACAGAGAATTGCAGTATATATATTTGGAGCCCCAGTACTATGTAAATTCTTTTAAGTACTTGAAAATAACTCTCTATATAGTATCTCCTGTCAAGCAACTCCCTGCTCTACTTATACAGTGCTAGTATGTCTCCAGAAATCACATTTACCATCTAAAAGAATTATATAGCCAATATTTGGGTTATTAAAAAAACCCACTACACTGAACAACAACAATAAAAACTGACACCAGCAGCCCATATTGAAAACACAGTACTCATGACAGAACACATTCCTTTGCTCTAAAGGATCATATCAGCAACTTAAAAAGTTTATTTTGCTGGATCATATATGATGCAATAACATCATATCAATCTAGTTTTACTATTAAAAAATCTCCTAATCATCTAGATTAAAAAATAACTGTCCTAGTATTTCTATATATGTAAACATGGCAGATACTTATTTTGGGGTTGTTTGGTTTTCCTCTTTTCTCTCCACCTGATATTTTTGCTGCTATAGTAACCAAATCCAATAGATAAAATAAGACAGCTCTCTACCCAGAGGTGATACAAAGGTTTTATGAGCAAGAAAGAGGATAACACTCACTGTATTAAGCACACTGTATTTTTCCCCTATATGTCTACATTTATGTTCAAGTCTAATCTTTTTTGAAGCATGAAGTACTATCTTTCTCATTTGCAAACACACTATTGTGGCAAACATATCATCTAGTTCTTAATAGGCAACCAGTAGTGTTTAACACAGATACAGTTAGGTACATGGCTGCACGTGCCTGATTCTTTCTTTCTGTATACAATTATTTAAAGAACTGCCAGTTAAAGAAAGATAAGAGAGAGGAAATCTAAACATTACATACATCTACCCTAAGAAATTCTATCATGGATTTTTCAGAGAAATACATGTGTAACAATGTGGTTAACTAAATCTAATACGTGTCCGGCAGCTTTATCATTAATTCTGTTTTCCACTGGCTGTTTAGGAAATGCCCCTTTGTGGATTAAAGGTTCATTAAACACCTGAAAGTACAGCACAGAAAGCAAGAGGCAGTTGTGAAAATGAGGGAGGCTACTAGAGAGGCTTTCCATACAGCAAGATGGTCACATTATTTTGAGGTGATCAAGTCAATGGAGAACAAAAATTATTCTGGATAAAACTGAAATGCTGCCAGGAAGAGATAAAAAAATAATCTTCAGATATGAGTAACCAAGTGGTAGAATGCCAAACTGAATTCAGTGTCAACAACAGAAAAATAATTCAAAGGAGAAAGAAATGAAAAGATCTCTGCAGCTTTTGTCACTCAAAACAACACTGGCAAGGAAAGGATATTTTTAAATCTAAGCACAAGGAGTAACAGCAGAGAGAGTATGTTAAGAATTATTAGTAAAGGCATAGAGAAGGAAAAGTAAAATTACATTACTGTAACAAACAATATGCTCATATGCTGAATACTGTATTCATCCATAATCAATCACTCCATAAGAAAAAAAATTAAATCTAAAAGTGACACACAGAAAAGCTGGCTCTCAAGCAGAGCTAGTGAAAGGTACAGAACACACATCCCGCAAAGCTGCTAAGAAAAAATAAGAAGTAGGATTTCACAGTGGTCCCAGCTAAGAACATGTTAGGAAATAAGGAACCACTATTAAAAAAAAAAAAAAAAAGAAATCGAAATAAGAACACCTTTAAGAAGAAATAGCATAAGAATCAAAGATAACATAATTCAAAAGTCACAGGTTCCAGTTACAATGGAGATGAGGAAACCAGATTTCAGCTTAAAATTGATGTGATATTGTTTAAATGCCTAGGGAAAAGACTAGTGAAATACAGTCTTAGCCTTCTACTGAAAGTAACCAGTTCTCATTTGATCATGTGAAGCAAGGGCATGTGGTTCACAACTGAGTCACGATCAAGCTAGGATTACATCATTTATTGACGTCATTTTCCAAAATTTGTTTTCAAAACTCCTTGCCAGAACACTGCTCCCAGGATGAGGAATGGCCAGAGCAGTGCCTACATTCATCATTTCTAGATGACTGTAAATTACTTTTCTGATGTTAAATGTGTCCTTTTAAATAGATATGTCTGTTGTAGCCTGAACAAGTTTGTGCTGACTTCTCCCAATTAGCTCCTAGTCAACATCAGGTGACACCTCCTGGCTTTGGCCCTAATCTTAAATCAAAATCAACCCATCAGTAATAAATCAAGTCACAACAGCACTGAAGAACAAATCACTTGTTATGAAACCCTTACAAGTGCTACTACTTCAGACAGGATTCTTCAGCTATAGAAAAAAGTACTCTTGGTCAAAGTTTGATCCCATGATGGAAAGGTTCCACAGACCATGCCAATCCAGACACTTCCTTTCTGATTGAGTCCCATTTGTTGAAGTTACTTCATCACATGATATGATCTACAACACTGATTCCAAACTAATACATGATCAGCAACAGTGACTCTAAGAAATCCCTGATGCCTGAGGGAAAAGAATGAAAATGTGGCACAGCCACAATCCCTAAGCTTAAAGACAGGGAGGTGCTGGCAGCTCCTTTGATTTCATCCACATGTGTCAACAGCATCATTTGACAGGAACTCAGATATGACTGTGATGAGCAGCATCTGTGTTCAACTCCCACTGTTGCATGCAAGTGGTATGAAAGTAAGGAAACCAGAGCATCCCACACATTTGAAAATGACATTTTTAAAGTAATTTTAACTGACAGATTAAAAGCACCTCATTTCAAAAACACCATAAGAACTTCAGGTCAATCATAAAGCTTAGAAAAATGTTCTTGCACAGACTGTTTCCTGAGCAGTCACTACAAAACATACTCCTCTCTATATTCCTTCAGCCATCTCCTCTTCTATTAGAATAAGAACAACCTCTCTATTAAGTCTACTATAGTGTAGATTTTTCCTGGGTTTGATACCAACTCAGTGCAAGTAACTGAAATCTACAGATGTGCATTCATCTGACTGCCCTCCAAATAAGCCCCTTCATTTCTCTTCCAAATAATTTACTAACAGACATTAAAGACCACTAAAATCATGTGCCACCAACAAGTAGTTCTTTCAATTCTGCTTTTAATATTTTTTCTGTGACCATGACTATGAAACCAAAAACAGCCTAGGGAAGTGTGACTAACCCAGGAAGCCACCCCAAGAAGTTGTATCCAAACACCTATTTTCCAGTACACATATGCAAATTTATATTAAATTTGACAACCTTTACAACAGATGAATTAAAAAATCAATTAATGGATGGAAGCTGGAACACAGATGCACAATGGCTATTGCCCATACTGTCTTTCAGGTTCACTCCACTGCAACATACCTGTTCACCTCACTAAAAGAGCTGGAGCGGCTTGTTTATGTAACTGCAATGAGACAAACCCCTCTGAGCAGCAAGTCACCTGTATGCCAGGGAACAGCTGGGATGACCTCCAGCTCAGCAGCCATCCCACAGCCCTCATACTTAATCATAGGTCTCTCCCACAATGTTCTGTTTCATGCTAGTTCTCATCAGGAACCTTAACACGGGACTGGCCCCTGGCTTTGCTTTGGATATGGGGAGGGCAGCTGTTGAGCTTCCTTTTGGGGTTTTGTTGCTAAGGTTGTTTTTGTTTGATTGATATGTTTCATAAACTACTTGAGAACCCCTTCCCAGGGCTGTTTCAGAACCTCTGAGCTCTACAGTCATGCTCCACCTCTTTCCTCTCCAAGTCCACAGCAGAACACGCTGCCAGAAAGGGCTCAGTCTCCTGGAAGTCTTTCATGGCCCTTCTCAGTATCTCGTTTTCCTTAATGCTATAAATGGCTTTGATTTAAACGTAAAGCAAATGAAATGCCAGAGAGTTTGAAATGTGAAGTGTTCAGAATCACATGGGCAGCCATAACCCCCTTCCAGGCCACTACAGTGACACTAGCCTCCGTGATAAAAGAGGGGCTAGAGGCTGCTTAAACAATGTTGGAAAAGTGTTGTCCCATTCTTCTTGCCTTGGTTTTAAAAGTGATGTAGAACTTTCTCCTAGACTGTCCCTTCTGCCTAGGAAAGATACCATTACAGTCGTTCCAGTACAGATGGGATTCCAGGAGCAATCTAGCGTGCAGCAAGGATAGTTAAAAGTAGTTAAACCCAACAATGAAACAGGGTATGATCTAATCCAACACCACAGATGTGCCCAAATTCACCAGTCTGAACACATGCATTTCTTCCTTTTTCTTTCTTTTTTTTTTTAAATCAAATAATCAAGATAAAATATGCTGGAAACTAATACATTTGACACCATTTCTCTAGAATAAGGAAGAACATCTAATCAGTGTAGAACATCTTAAACATAAGAAAACAAAGGAAATACAATGGAAACTTGTAATATTTTTTGTATTTCAATTTCAGTACAAAGTTCGCTTTAAAACATGTTTTGTTTATGTTCTGTATATCTGATATTCATATAAGGTTAAAGCATCATTGTTTAAGTATCCTATGTATATTGCCTTTTACATTTGTTTACTTTTGGGTTTGTTTGGGGTTTTTAGAGGATTTGATAAAGATTTTCTCTCAAGCCCTAGCATGGAACAGTGCTACAATCAAAAACATACTATCACAATGAGAAGTAAAATTTTAAGCATAAATCTCAATGACATTTTTGCTATAATATTGGAAGAACTGTCAATAATCTGAATACTAATCTACTATAGGTTAATGTGTTACTGGTTTAGGTCTCTTGACATGAGTATAAAACTACTTACTCTTCTCGCAAAATAAATTCAATATTTTCTGGAGAAACCTGTCCTGTCACAGGATGTCTAAATGACGTGGTCTGCTGATTATGGCTGAAAGGAAAAAAAAAAGAAAAAAGAAAAAAGGAAATTAATATTGCTAAACTCAGTAAAGTATGATCTCTAAAAGGCAGAACTAATTATATTGATGTTCTACTGCTCTACTCCAGAAACTAAACATATTTCTAAGGTACTTTTCAAGTTTGAAATTATTTCAGCGCCTTTCTGTCCTTGTTGACTTTGCCAACAGCACACTGCACCATTTAATTATTAAACAGGTTAATGTTTTAAAAGTAAACTACTTGCAATCCTTAGGGAGACGCAAATAAATTTATGATGATTTACACCTTACTGTAACCAGATTATTTAAATATAATGCAACACATAACATAAATTACTGATTTATGTTTCTGTAAATTTCACACAACAGAACCACTACAATAAATTGAACTGCTGCTAGACAATATTTTACACAATTTGTATTATTTAATGAGATCACAGAGAGAGATTATGTGGAAGCCAATTTTTGCCTTTTTTTTTTAACTCTAAAACTATGCTGTTTCTCCAATGATTTTTCTTTACACCTTCACACACAGGATCATATATAACCTCTGCTGTTCGGCTGCATGGACTATATAAAACAACAGAGTTTCGGATTTTATCTAAGTTGAATTCAAATCTGGATTTTCTATCAACTTTCCCCTCAGAGTACTATCCAGATGTTTTGATATCCTCTAATTATATTGATATTCATTAAAGACAAATATTTTACCTATCTGTGTAACTTCATTCACATAATGCAAAAATAAGGAGCGAAGAAAGCTTATTTCAGTATAAACTGGTAGTCTTCCCTTCTCTCCAAAATCAGTTATTTCAATTAACTGTACAGAAAACACAGGAATTTCTGTAAAGTCTTACGGGTACTAAGCCCTTTATTCTTCTGTCCAAAGAAATTACTATAAAAAACACAAGTTTAAAACAAATCAGTAATTGAAGATCTTACTTTAGAATCAGAAAGGTCGTGGCTGACACGCTGTTAGCCTTAGAATTAGAGAGAGTAGTGAACCAAGTGCTCACTTATTTAAGGTTCTGAATTTTTCTGGCTTTATTAACGATTTTTAGATAAATATCGAAAACTAGAATTCCCACCAAATCCATCAAAATAGTAACACGCTGTGAGTATACTCAGAAAACAAACATAATAAGGTGTTTAAAAGAATTATATCTCAAAGAGCCAAAAATGAAACTTGTTCAATTTTTTTTTGTTTGAAGATTTGGAGCTTTTTCTTCTGTATTGCCCAGCAGTTTCAGGTTTATACAGAAATATTTTAATGTTTCAGAGTAATGAAATTCCTAAGAGATAACACTCTTAGGTTATGAGTAAAAGATGATGAGTAAAAGATAGCTAAAAATCAAACAGCTCATGCAGCCATTAACATTCCAATGTAAATAGCTCAGGATATGCCTTGTTTGTTTTTTTTTAAAAAAAAAAAAAAAACAAACAAACTAAAACCCAACCAAACAAACAAAACCCACAAGCAAACCAAAACAAACCAATGAAATAACCAAAAAAATCCCAACAACGACAGAAGTCCCACAAATTGTTTACTCTAAGTCCCACCTGGGCCATGAATGGCAGAGGATTTTTGGTGTGATATCAACTTCTCACCCCTTTTCCTATATGCCTTGCACAGAAAGTCAGATATAAGGAACCCATACAATAACATTTCCAAAGATAAGCTGAGAGCTGTAACAACTTATGTAACACCAAAAGGACTTTTCCCAGCCTTGCCTAGTATAAGTTCTCCCCCTAAAGCCATTGGAAACTGTCGACAAGATATTTGGCCATCAACTACTCCAAGGGTCCAGAGACAGGATTCACTCCCTACACTGGTGGGAACCAACTTCTCCTACAGCTGTGGATTAATAAAGGACCTTTGCAGTTTCTAACTCTTCAGTTTTCCCCATGAAATCAGCGATCCAGAGAAAGCATTTCCAGTGAGCACACAGTGCTAACATCAACAAAGCAGCCAGGATCTTTTTCCTCACAAAAACACTGAGTATTGTTTTCTAAAGAAGCATTTTTATGTGAGTTTATATTTTAATTTCATGTCTATATCCAAACAAAGGGATAGGAACTTGCAGATGTTTTCAGAGAAAATAATAAAGAAATTACAATAGTAAATGAAACTCCATGTTTTTCACACAGTCCAGTTTTAAGTTGAAAGTCTTTCAAATCAAGCCTGAAGCAACCTGTTTAACCTTTGATGCTTAGGTTAGGACTGATAACAAAACAAAGGCAGATACCTTGTTAGCTTAGAAAAATCAAAGTACCTTGCCAGCTATATTCTCCAGGGGCAGACAAACTGTCAACTCTCCTCTGCAGGCTTTTAGTCATTAATAACTCACTCTACAATTAAGACTGAGAAAAAGGACTCTATTCCAGAAAGGCCTAAAGTTATTTAAAAAGTGAAGTTACCCATTACACCATACTAGCATGTATACAAATGAAATAAATCCACCAGGTCTTGTAAAGATGAATTAGTCCTCTTGTTGCAACTTAAGAGCAAGTACATTACTAATAGACTAAATATTACTTATTAATAATCAAAATTTCAGATAGAAAATAAACATGTCTTAAATTTCTGCACAAATGCATTTTGGGACAAGTTTTGCATGTCAAATACTAAGAGCAGAGAAACAGAGACGGCTCTGCTGCTGCACAAAATGCAGATGGTAGTTTCACAGACAAGGAGAAGGAATATAAAAACAAGACCTCCTGCAAATCTGCAGATTCAATAAGTAGGACTTGACTGGGAAGAGAGAAGTGAAACCCCTGCCACTAACAATTAGTTTTGCCGAACACAGTGGTTTATTTGAATTTGAAAAGTGAGTATTTAAGTGTTTTGCCTCACAGGACTCATTAGAAATAAGCGATACTATTCAAAACAACCTATACAACAGATGGCTAATGCCTTGCAACAAGGAATTAGATAGCAGGGGGATTTTTGTTCACAATGAGAGCAGTCAAACATTGGAAGAGGTTGCCTAGCAAAGCTGTGGAATCTCCATCCTTGGAAACATCCAAAACGTGGCCAGATAAGGCTCTGAGCAACCAACAAACGTTATAAACTGGTTCCAACTTTGAAGCTGGCCTGGCTCTGAACAGGATGGGCTGGATCTGATGGGGTACAGAGGTTCCTTCCAACATAAATTATTCTGTTTTATCATTCTCTGCTGCTCCCACAATCCTTATTCACAAATATAATTTAATTCTTACAATATCTTTGAAGTTTTCCCAGTACTTGTTTACTCCAAGAGTATTAGCAGTGCCTTTTTATTGGAATGAGAAAAGTTGAATCATTATATTTTTAGATTATGATTTTTCTGTTGTTGCTCTCACGTTTTTTAAACATTTTCCTAACAGTGATATCTGTTTCCACAACATTGATAGCAATAACTTTGCCAGTGAGAGTGATATAGTAAACTTGTTGCAGAGCAAGTTTTCCTTCCTTTTCAAGCACAGACTGAGAAAAGACATGGCACAGTTGTTCTCCAGACACATCAGCTTACTAAGCCTCACAGTAGTTAATCACCTGTATTTCCTCCAAATAGCAACCGCCAAATGAGTTCCTATTGTCCAGAAATCAGACACAATAAATGTGCTTTAATAAAAGGACGCAATATACTGCTCCCCTCTTCATGCCCTTCTTATTCTGCTTTTTTTTCACTAGAGACTTAATAGCCGCCAACAAAACTGGGAAAGGCTTATGAAGGTGCTTCACTCTGAATTCCAAATGCTTTGTGACTTGTACTAGTATAACACCACGCATTTGAAATGCAAGGCTAACTTTTCCAGCAATGTTACAAATTTTCTGAGTGATAAAATATGGCATTTTTTCCTAGCAACCATCTTTTCATTCTAACAGTTTTGCATTATATGATTTTTAACAAATACCAATCCAGAGAGCCACGAAACCAAAGCAATATAAAATGAAAAATTCACACAAAAATGACATTCATTAGCATCTACCACGACCAGCATTATTAAATTACACTATAGACTGTTAGAAGTAATTCTGAATTTCAGAGTTACAGACCACCACTTTCCAAGGCTTGCTGTTGGGTTGTAATAGTTAAGACTTAGACTCTTCATAATGGAATCACGGTTTAAACACCGTTTCTTTGTATTAGACACCTCAACGCAAATGTGATTATTTGACAGCGTGTGTACACAACATTTATCAATGTAAGAACTGACAGCCACCCACTGTCAGATGTACTAAAGCAGTTTAGACACAAGACCTTCAAGATGCAAACAAAAAGAATACATCTGGCTAACCTGAGCCCCATGTGAGGTCATGCTGCTTGAGCAGCTAATGTCACCTCTAAGCTGGCCCTGGGTTCAGGGGTGGGGGGGCAGAACCAGGTAACAGACAACCTTACAAATAAATTGTTCTGCTCCTGCTGGGTGGGTGGGAGTGAAAGACAGACAGACACCTACATCCTTTAATAGCACCTTATTGCTCATCATCCAAATGTCACCTAAGGTATTGCGCAGGTGTTCATTAAGCAAGCCTGTGAATTTAACACTGCCTACTTGTTTGCACTGAACTAACATATAGTATGGTGAAATGTAACTGATTTAAACACAAGAAGACCACACAATTAGAATCTAGTCTCCAATTCTACAGTATAATTGACACAGGCAGGCTCTTTTGCTTGCATGGATACATTTGCAGAACTCATAATTAACATGACTTCAGTTCATTTTGTATTTGAGTCAAAGCCAAGTTCTAATTATTAATTTTTGAACATGACTGATGCTGATGACCTTTCATTTGAAGTCAAGTAAGCTTATAGATTGCCTGTAGAGCAATTTAAATGCCCAGGCAGATGAATCCTGAAATGTGTGAATCAATTATTGATTGACTCTACATCACATTAACAACAAATTTATAAGTTGCAAGAAACATTCATGCTGTCACTGGACAGACTGTCCTATAAATTATTACAAGCCATTTCCACAGTATTTATTTTCCAGGTAGGCTGACTCCTTTACATTTACCTGCAAGACTAAGTAAGCATAAACACCTTTATGTTGAATACCCCAAATGGTGACAGTTACAGGTGAGCACCCACACTTGTATGGGAGTTTCTGATGTGGGTACAGCTACCAGAAGAACTCATGCAGGGAAGAACTGCTGTTCAGCCAGTGAATTGTTACTCCAAGCAGGAGAAAGTGCTTGTATCCAACCAGGTAAACAGCCAGGCACAGTTTGCTTTATTTCGTAACATATTTCTGAAACACATCGATAGCTTCAAAATAGTTTCAGCACTGTCTTCTGATTGTATTTTTGGACATCAGCTTTTAAAATGGATTAGAACAAGTATCAATAAATAGTCCAAGAAAAACAGTGCCCTCAAGGCTCTGCAAGTAATATTACTGGAAGAAAAATGCAGTGTGATACCTTGCACCAGCAAAAGCACCCACTACAAGCTGCAGGCACACAAAACTTCATCTTTTCATACTGAACACTATAGACAGCTTAAAACAGTAGAAGTGCCTCCTCAGAGTAGCAGTAAAATCCTTGCTCCACTGTAATCAGTGGCTAGGAGACTTCCATAAAGTCTAAATTTCACGCCCTCATATGGTTTAATCAGCATGTTAATCTAGGAACTGGTGCATAAGAATCCCAGACTAAAAGTGATTCTCTCCAATCTTACATCCCCCTGAGAATTCACAAGTGTTTTGTTCAGTCAGAATACAAATCTGTATCTATCTTGAGCTGCTATGTCTGTGACTACCATCAGTCAACACAAGAGTCTATGCTTATAAAGACAGATAAAGGGGACAGGTTGCCCTGACATCAGATTTTATCATATTTTCACTCCTTGCAAAAGCACGCAGACTAGAAGAAAACATCTTGTCACTCTTTCAAACTAACAGTAAACTGACAGTCACGCTCTCACGTAGTGTCGTCCTTCTACCCAGTTTGCCAACAAGGAGATTAAAAGGGAACTGCAGACTTCTTTGGAACTAAAACAATTCTTTTTTCCTGTCTGAATGAATGACCAAAAATAATTTATACTACCCAATGGTAGTTTCAAGATTTTGTTAATGAACATGCTTTTAAAAACAGATCTAATAAAACAATGGTAAGCTACTACGGAAAATGCCACAGAATCACTACAAGTATTTTCAGTCATTAAAAGTACTGATAAGAGGATGAATACACTATCATCACAGGATCAACACAGATTTCCATGAGTAATACAGGCTGAAGTCATCTGCTGATTCACAAATCCTTTTGATGCATATTATGAAACACTATTAGAATTTTATTAACTCACCAAAAAACCTACATTCAGGGAACTTGAAATTAAGGGGGGAAAGCATGTTAGAGTCTTGAAGAAAAGCAGATCTTTAGAAAAGAGGACTCTGATTCTATTTCCTTACTTTTGGAGTCTTAGAAAAATTACAGTCCCTGCCTTCAAAATCAAAAATTAAATTAAAAAAATTCCCTGATAACAGCAAACTAAAATTAGAAAGGTAAAACGTCAAGTTATTGTATCACATCACCTTAATTCAGGCTTGGAACTCACTTAAGACTGTTCCTTTTTTCCAACTAAACTATTTGCAGGTAGTCAGAAAATTCGCCATAAAATCCTGCCCCCCACTCCCCCCCCCCCCCCCAAAAAAAAAAAAAAGCAGTACCTTCGAAACTATCTGTCTAAATTAATTCAGGACTTCACTATCTAACAAAAAGAATCTTGACTTTTAGTGACTAAAGATGTCACTAATGTCACAAAGCAAACAGCAGACCCCATAGGTTGTACATTCCTTACAGATACTACATGAGTGTCTAAGCCAAAACTCGAATGTCTGAAATGGAAACAGGAGTAGGTCCAACAGTTAAATACATGTACTGGTGTTTTATACATACACATATTTGTATGCATACATATATACATGTACATGTGTATCTGGGATATATACACACATACATCCTTCTCATCTCCAATGCTGGCACAGAGGTTTCTGCAATGATGTCAAACCCTTTGCCTTCCATAGCATTAAATGGTTAGGACAAATGGTCCCAGCAGTCCAATAGATGCAGAAACTCCTTAGAGGGATGTAGTCTGATGGAGTCTCACAGAGAAGGCAAGTATTTATTTTATCTAAGATTTTGGGAAGTATGGAGGTGTGTGCTTGTTTGTTTTTCCACTGGAGGTCATTGGTCTTACAGGAAAGCAGGAACTTTTTCCACCACTCCATTTTGTCCTACACATAGAACAACATTTTCTCTATAGCCCTCCACAAAGAAAAAGATGCAACCATATGACAGGAGCAGGACTGCAGAACAGTTCCACAAAAAATGCTGCCATAAACCAATCCTGACACCCGCACATAGAGAGCAACATGTCATATTATTTATTTCTTCTGGATCTGCTACACAAACTAAATTAATAAATTCATTCTCTAATAAAAAAGAAAGTTGTGATACCGTTACGTAATTTGATTAAAACCCCTTGGGTAAAAGCAACACTCTGGTATTCCAGCATCAACTACAATTTAAAGAGTTCCATGAGGAAGATGCCCAACAAGCCTTGCCACATAAGCACACTATTTTGGAAAAAGTATTTAAGGGAAGCTTTATACAAAGATATTATACATCTTGAGTTGTAAGCCATAACAAAACTGCTTAAAATAGAAGAGGTGTTCACATGCAGAGCATCTAAATATACCAAAGGAGGCTGAAAACTCCTGACTAGTCCTACTTGAACATATTTTATTTTGCTGTGAAGACTCACATGATAACAGACAACATAATCCACATTGTTCTAAATATGAAAGCAAAACCAAGTTTTCCAGCATCCAGTTTTTATCTAAGTAGCAAGCCATACAGTGTAGAATGCTGAAACAATTCAATACAGCAGGTATAAAAACTGAATAAAACAGATTTCAAAACTCTATTCTGCTGTCACATAAGATATAACCCCAAAATAGAGATCTATTTTAAGACAAATGCACCTCTGATTTATTATTTACTGAATTTAATGCATAATACAAAAAAAAGTGATTATCAGAAGACAATACTGCAGACTGAGACCTTGCTGGGCTGCTGTGTGTGCCCCCAGACAATGTGGAAACACACTGCCCTTTTCCCCTCTCCACAAAATGGAAATGCTTTATCTACACAACCCATACCACGGGAATGGATTTTTAATCTAATACTGTCTCTTTACAAAATCACAAGTGTCCAGAATGGAATTAAAGAATTATAGCTGGTATCCATCAAGTTCTCTCAGGGCTACAATATAGAATACTGCATCCAATTTCAGACCTCCTCATACAGGAAAGGCACCAACAAACTGAAGCAAGCTCAGCAGAGGGGCACCAAAATGGTCAGGAGCACCTGCTGATTGACGAAAGGCTGAGGGGAGCTGGTCATGCTCAGATTCTGAGTGTCCCACCTCCTGTCAGGACATAATCAAGAAGACTCTTCACAGTGGTACATGATGGGAGTACAAGAGAGAGCAGGCATAAAATGAAATGTGAGACTTTCAAACTGCTCATAGGAGAAGCTTTTTCACCTTGAGGATATGAATATGTACCATGGGAACAGTGGAGCATTGGAACAGGCTGCTCAGAGAGGTTGGACCATTTCCATCCTTAGAGGTTTTCAACCTGAGTGGAGGAAGAACTAAAAAACCCGGTCCGACCTCGCCACTGATGTTGCTCTAGAGACCTGATGTCTCACCCAATCCGAGCTGTCCAACAATCATAAGGTTGGTATAGTTCCTATTTCTACCATAAAGCCAAAAAAACCCTCAAAAACAAACAAGAAAGTTTTGTAGAACAGATTTTGCTAAGAGAATAACGAAAAAACTCCACATCGTTTATCAAGAAAAACTCAAAATAGCATTAAAACCTGTTTCTTCTTTCAAACTTAAATAACATCATTAATTAACTTCTTCAGTAAATAATTAAATCCAAACTCCATTTACATTCTATTAATAAATATTTCATGAAAAAAGACTATTTATACAGGCTAGGTTCTTGTGGTTATTATGTGCCTTATATCTAACAGGACCCATTTTCTATGCAAAGCTTTCCTGCAGCTAAGGCCATAAAAACATGCATGGGTCTGGCTCAGTCCCTCTCTAGCCCTACCTATGTCCCCCACAGCTTCACAATATGGTTACTGACTGCAACCATACAAACCTCATCCCCTTCAGACACCAGGCTAAAGAATAAACAATGATATTAACATTGCATTTACTGGAGTAACGTTTAATACGAAGAAACCACAATTCCCACAGAGCACACCTATTTTTGTGGCTTGGCTGTTAGTGTTTACTGGCATATATATTAATAAAAGTTGCTTTACTAGTAGCAAACTGTTCCAGCCTATTTTGTGGTTAATTCTGAAACACTTCAAACTCTGTTCATCTGCAGCTTACTCCAAAAACAAAGAAAGAAAAAAAAAAAGAAAACACAACAAAAAAATTGCAGCAACAAAGTTATTTCCTTTGATTTGTGTAATTCTTGACTGTTTCTTCCCCAGTCTCTCTCAACTCCCTGTGTTGAATAAAATGTAATGCATCTTCTCCAAATTTAAATGCATTTGTAAACTTTTTTTCTTCTCAAATCTTAAGTATCAAATGGACTACAGTACACCTGAAAGGCACTTAATATCAAGCTTTAGCTTGAGAGATTAGTAACTTAAGATCACCTTGCCTAGAGCAACAGGTATAAATTAATGGAGCTTTTCAGCCTGACTCTTCAGAGCTGTGAATTATACACCTACTGGTGACTTTCCAAAAAAACCCAGCACCTAGAGCACTGAAACACCGACAGGTTCAAAAGCCATGACAGCAGCATCTGTTCCTAAAACGCTGCTGTAAGTCACACACAGAGCCAAATTTACACTCCACAGCTGGAAGCAAGGGCAGGCCTGTTAACCTGGGGCAGCTCTTACACTGGGGCACTGGGAACCATTCCTAACAGAACTTCATCCTCCCTCCTTTCCGGGCCTTTCCTTCCTGGTGAAGACCTCAGATACACAGGCTCAAAGCCTGGCCCTGCAGCACCCCTGCATGACATTTTCAGGAAAAAGACCCAGCACATCACAGCTGCCACTGCCATGAAATAAAACTTCAAAGATTACAGAAAGGGTTATTTGCAATGTCAGAGACTAATACCTCTTAAAACAATTTTTTTCATTCACATTAATCAATATAGTATTGATGAAGTTACTGTGTATTAATCACACTCTTTAATACCTCATGTAAAATGGTTCTGAGACCAAAGCTATAAAGCAGATAAACCTTTTCTAAGATGTTATTTACTCAAATGCTTCCATAATACAAGTTACCCCACTGTGCAGTGAGAAAACCACTCTGATTTATAGCCTAAAACCAATTTCAGATTAATAGTTTAGGGGTTGGAACTGTAAACCAGATATGGAATATTATCTTTTTAGATTATGCACAGTTTATAAATGTTCCAGAAATGCCTTTTTAATTCAACAATTCAGCTACAAAAAGAAAAAAAATAAAATAAAAAAGCAGGAGGTATTTATAGCTATATAACTATGTAAATATGTAGCTATATCAATGTATAGCTAACTGAAGTTGACAACTTCAGACTAACTTGCTCAAGAAAATAACCTAGATTCCACTTATCCTTACAGAGATGTAGAAATAGTCAGTGGCCCCAAGCCAGACAAGCAGACAAACTCCTCAGACATTTCCAAACAATCAGAGAAATATTGCTGTAGAATTAAAGTACTCTTTTTTGTGTCTATAAAATGGACAATATGCTAAAATATACATAACACTACTAGACAGCATTTATACAAAGAAGAAAAAAACAATCAATATATTAATAATTTCAACATTGTACTAAACAACTCCAATCACTAAAACATCTCTGCTTTAATACTTATTATTTTACTCAACACAGAAAGCCAAGCAAACTGTTTTTAAAATTAACCAATTTTGTGTGTGTAATTCCAGAATTTTCTTTGCTAAATACAAACCAGTGAATTAGTTGTCCAGAAAGGCAACTATTTTCAGTTATCCAGTGTCTCCTCCCCAACCTCCAACTCCTCACTATGTAATCAGAGCATGTCAAGTCACAATATAACCAATAGCAATTGGTTAATAACAATTTACATTATTGGCATAAGTTACACTGACTTCAGTGTATTGGATAACTAAGTATGTGAATCAAACACAAATCAAATTCTAGAAAACTCAATCACGTTCTGTGTTAATATCTTGAGTCAACACCTTGCACTAACAGAAGGTGAAAAATTCAGAATGAATTATTAAAAGACAATCAGACAGCTGTGACACTGAAAACTACCCAGCCACAGAAGAAACATTTGCATTTTCTTAATGCCACTAAGTAGACACATTAACAATGCCCAAACAATCTGCTCAGAAAATGTCCACACTACACAGAACTGATGTCAATATAAAGATCTAGTGGCTAAGGAAAACAGCCTAAGGAATGTATAAAGAAACACATCCTCACTCTTCCTGTGTCAAAAACTGCTTTAGCTAGCAAACACATTTTTAAAACTACTTTGTTGGTTTTCTCTGAAATAGTTCTGAGGTTTCATTTATATTAGCAAACGCCAATATGCACTGTTGGATAGCACTCAGTCTTCTGGGGACAGCAGGCAGCTTCACAATCAGTCCTGAATGGCACCCAGAAACCACATTATTCCACTGCAGAAGACGGAAACTCCTTCCTTAAACATGAAGAGTGCTATAATTTTTAAAGTAACTGGAAGGATGAAGCAATGGCTGCCTTTCACAATAAGCCTGGAAGTCAAAGGGCCAAAGCGTCAAACAGCCAGCACAGCCGGGATCAGCTCCTTTGCCTGAGGGAGCAAGGCTGCAGCAACACCCATCCAAAAGACAGCTCTTAGCGCATCACTATATATAGTGGAGCTATCAGCTACATTCCTCCTGGGCCACTTGAGCAGCATGTTCCAGCCCCTTTGCCTGGTTCTTGTCCTGCAGCTCCCCTGTACTGAAGCGCCTGCAGAGCCCTCCATCCTCACCCAAGTGAAGCCGGTACAGATAACCCCTCCAAGAGCACAACAGCAGCTTCTGCTGCTGCTTTACTGCCAGGGCTTTCACAGCCTACACAGCTACACAACACAGTGTGTCAGAGGAACACGCTCTTAAATGAGACCTCAGTCAGAGGATCTACAGCAATACCCACCTCTCACCTTCATAATACAATGACTAGTCCCCTGCCATCACTGACCTGTGAGGACAGTCCCATGCCAGTTCTCATTCTGCCCTCAAAGCATCACCACTGTTTGCTGCTGTCACACAACAGGGCCAGAGCAGAGCAGGGGCACCGCTCAGGGATGGCTCCACTCTGCACGTCTCTGTGCCCAGCTTTGCCCCACTGGCCGGCACGCAAGCAAGGGCAGCAATGAAGCAAGAGAATCTGGCAGCAGGAGAGCTCCCACGTTGCTGACAAGGCCTGGGGTGAGAATGGGGAGCGCTGGCAGGATTAGAGATTGAAAGAAATTCCAAAAACTTCTTCAGATCCTGCATTAAGTCCTTTCAATGCCAAGAAAGTCTCTATCAAGCATGTGACTGAAACTTGGCAGCTGTGAAGGTGAAGTAATTTCACATGAAATAATATTTGTTCTTCAGGTAATTATTTAACAGTGCATACGATGATAGAATGCCTTTAAAAATGTGCATCATTAACTTACAGAAAGCTTTGTAATCTCTTGAAAATACAGATATTAAATGGTCCTTCACTATTCAGCGAATTTTTTCCCCTTCAGATACCACAAGATCAAAAGTAAAGTGCTCCAAAGCATATGACTGAGCAGAGCCAGACTAAGAGCTAGACACTTCAGATAAGTTCAGACCAACACTACAGTCTAAGGGGTTTTATTCAATGATACTTTTTAAAATGCAGAAAACTCCAAGGGCAACATGATGAGTATTTATATGCATAGATATTTTATCAAAAGGATTACAAGCAGCACAATACCTTTTCATGCTCTCAGTGCTTACATTATATTTTAACTTATTAATTATAGAAAATATGCAATGTTTTTTTAAAATGCTTAGATAAATGCTTAATCTAGCAATACAATTTTTTGCAAAAGAAGATTCAGTTGTTCCGCATTTCTTTTCTCATATGCTTGTTTTGACTTTGTTTTATATATTCACCTTCTCTGGGACTTAATCTGATTACAGAAAGTCAAAATTTTGAAAGAGGAAATGCAATAAGTATTTGGACAAACCCTATATCAGTTCCTTTTGGAAACTTCTTATGTCCTGCCTATAAAAACTTAATTTCAGATTAATTTCATTTTATTTTCTCCCAATAACCTATTAGAACTGTTGGAACTAATCAA
The DNA here is from genome assembly GCA_035221455.1 of Xenops minutus. NCBI lineage: Eukaryota > Metazoa > Chordata > Aves > Passeriformes > Furnariidae > Xenops > Xenops minutus. Next base: position 12,951,435 of record JAWWEE010000158.1, read on the forward strand.
GGTCACAAATAATTTCTCTGAACATTTGCTGTCCCTAAAACACAAATTTGAATTCATAAAGTGATTGATTGTAGTTATTTCAGATACTGAACTGGGACTTGGAAATGTGTCTTTGCAGATAAATGGTGTTCTCCCACAAGAAAAGCAAAGGAAGTGGCTAGATTGCCAAACTGAAGTTTTTCGCATCATTGACAGATAAAAAAAGTTAATCATTTTGGCACTATTACACTGGGATTTGGGAGATCAGGATTCAGGTCTTGGCTCTGAAGCAGATGTCTTGTACAATCCTGTCAAGTCATCCTATTTTCATAGAATCACCATTTTATTAACATTTAAAACTTTCAAAAGTAAGATAAGGTGCCTACAAATTTAGAGTCTTAACTTCATTTACAGCTTTCAGAGTGTTACTGCAGCACATACAAGCAAAAACATTCATTGTTTTTCAACAATAGAAAGTCTGGACCTTTCCAAAGAATTCCATCAAAGCTGGGAAGCGAGAACAGGCTGGAATTCCTGACTCTAAATAAACAAGACACATTGCTTCCAAGATTAATTGTTTACAGATTTACAAAAAATCTCTTCCAATGCATAGAACTTTGTTCTTTAAAATATTTGTATGCAACATAAAATCATCTTTATTCTGAAGATAACATTTTGCCGACATCAATGCTCTTTTCACTTCCAAGAACTAAGTGTATGGATGTGGGAAGAAGGTGGTTGCCTTTCATAGTAGTGTATTTTTTCACAGCTGTGAGGTAACACACTAAAACAAGATATGATTCTGCATAAATGTAATGAACCTTAATGCATTACAATGCCCAGCAAGCAAATTCAGCAAAATTATTTGAAGAGATTAGCCAGTGCAGTTCTTCAAAACTGAACCAATCAATGCCACCTGAAAAGCTGCATCTCCAAATCTAAGTGTAAGTCTTCCCTCTGAGGTGAACTTTCCAATACTACTTAATCAAAACCTTTCTACTAAGTTACTTTATAGCTGCTATCAACTTAATTCACTCATGTACACGTTCTAAATCACTGCCTAACGTGTCCCAGAATACATTTGCTTCTGTAGTATCACATACTGTCATCTTATTACTGTTCTCTGAAAACAATCTAAGAACCTGAACCTCAGCTAGTGATGTGAATACAACAGATCAAATTACAGAAGTGAGGAGTGGCAATATCCATTAATCTCAAAGCAGAACACTAAGCAGACATGACTACACTGTAATGCAAATCTGTAAGTCAAATCTAAGTGAAAGGAGGCAAAATACCCCACTTCTGAATGAGAAGATGCTCTCTAGCAAAAATAAAAGAAATCAATTATTCTTATCTTGTATTACACAGACTTTGTTTTCTATCCAGCATTCTGGGGCCCTCATGTTATATACCATGACTTTATGATTTAATGTGTCTGAATTTAGCTACTATCAGAGAGCTCAGAAATTCTGCAAAGATCATGTGCATATTTTACATCCTGATAACATGAACAGGTTGCATAATAAAACAGTGTATTCTTAAGACATTAAGAAAAAATAGCTCAAACTTTTTGGCACCTCAGAACAGTTATAACTTTATTTTAAATAACATGATGTAAAGAAAAACAACATAACTGACTAAAGTTCCAACAGGAATGTTTGTGACTAGTCAATATGCCCTATAGGGAAGGACAACAAAAGCAAGAAATCAGTCAGGTACTTTACTGTGAATTGAGACCACCTCCTTGCATCTTGTATTGAAGATTCTTAGAAGAAACAAACAAACATTTTGCTGAGGTTTCCTTTCTTAACACTGTTTATTCTCCAGAAGGATTTCACTGTTTTTTTCTTTGATCTGTTAGTACATCTTTTTATTTCTTGGTATTTTTCTCCATGAAA